>CM066031.1:544829189-545559141 GCA_033557465.1 Ichthyophis bannanicus | reverse complement strand
AGCTCTACGTCCAGTAGAATTCATTTGTGAACCAGCAAAGGCCCGGTTCGCACATGATGCTAACTTTGATAAGTAAGGCGCTTATGAACAGGTGAACCGTGCCACTGTCTGGATTTTAAGGAATTACTACTTTGGAGGCCGCAAATATCAACTCTAGAAGAATCGTTATCCTGTGTGAAAAAGAACAGTTTTGTGTTGATCTATTTGGGTGTTTTGCCCCGAGATTTGCTTTGCGGACTCTAAAAAGATGTAGCTTAGCCAGGATTCCGTGTTCCTCTCAGAAAGGACCCCTTTTTCGTTTCCTTATATCAAGCTACCTTTTATGTGCCGATTTTGATTATGTTATTTTAAGAAGCTCATTGCTTGCTCTGACTTTATTACATTGATTTGCTTTTTTTCATACAGTGTACCAAACTCGGCCAACCCCAGCAAGTGTTACTTTCTGTGTTTCCAAGTCAATCGGTGCTCGGGAGAATCCTAAATCCCTCATGAAGAAAGCCCAATTATATCTTCCTTTCTTTGCATTTACACGCGAGCAACACTAACATTACGCCATTATGTTGTTGTTCCCAATAGGCTTGATCTCTGGCTTGGAATTTTTCTGGCTCTTCTAGACCTATTCGCACCCCACAATCCTTTGCAAAGTTTAATATTAATCCCGGATTTTTGTCTTTTTGGCAAGGACTGTGGATCCATTCAAGATCTCAGACGCACCAGCTTACAGTGTCGGCATAGTTGTTTGGATTGCTCTTTGCTGCAATTAAGGATGTTTACCTGGATATAAGGATCTCCATAAAACCCCTGACTAATATGAAAGAAAAAAAGTTCAAGTTAAAAGCCTGGAAAAAGGATTTTCTTTCCCGCTTTATACAAACACTGCCTTTGGAGAAAAAAGAGGTTTAAGGGTTCCAGTGAGGAAAAGTTCTGTACCCAGTCATTGAAGCTTGGGACCCTAATCAGCGCATAGGAATATGTACCTGGCATGTCTGAGTCGGTTCGATTATTTTGGGAGCTAACGGTACCACAAAAAGGTGTGGGGCGGTAACTTGAAAAAACAACCGAGGAGATATAAACACCTGTAGTGCGAGGCTGCTTTTCTGCTCTGTGTCTTTTTTCTTTTCGTTTCTTTCCGGGATTCATTTAGTAGGACCACTGGGAACTAAGCCTCGATCCAGGGCCATGGTTTTCAGCCCCTCATTGTTCGTAGTAATCAGGTCTCCAACAGAGGATGCTACGCGCAGCCATGGCCTCGGGACCTACTGCAATTCTAAAGCTTAGATGGTTGTTGACTCTAGATTGAAGACCATTCCTGTTGGATCGTGGATTTTTTCAGCTTGTCCGTTCGCTCTTCATGAATTTCCAAAGTGGACCGATGCTAAGACCAGCAGTAACAATGCGTCTACATTCCAATGGGGACAATGTGGGACTCAGGATCTCAAGGGGAATTGGGCCTTTCGGCACTTCTCAGTTTCAGGGTAAGAGTTTGTTTAATCCAGCCTTATGTATAATGATGATGCATTGACCCTTGCAATGTTTTGAGACGTTAGTGCACCAGCATTAGCATGGCCAGCGACCCGGGGCAGTATGACATGGCAGCCTCATGAATCTTGGTGTTAGGTGCTTTGCCAAAGATCTACTAGATGCAATGCCAAGCAGCTCTACCAGCTTTGCATTTATAAACGTTCCATGTAATGAGGATGCCTATAAGATTTTTGATTCGCTTAGGCGTTGCTGATTTGTCCGATGTAATAGGCGCAAGTTTAAGCTGTACCAGGCATAAGCATTTTTTTTTTTTTTTGTGCATGAGGTAAAAACCCATTTGTTTCTCATTGAGTCTTAGATTCTTTTTTTTTCGAAGAGAGCTGTATTGGCTGTAAAATGGTTGGAGCCTGAGGGAAAGACTGTAGAAATGTTATTAGACATTATTATGCTTGAACAATTTATGTCTGCTGTGCCTAAAGATTTGCACACTTTCCTTATACAGCAAAATTTCAAGGAGGTAGTGGCTAAGGGTTCAAAAGGTGGCTTCATAAGCTGACCAAGAACCAAGTTCAAGTCCCATGCCACCGGAGGAGGTCGAATGGGAGGTTTAGTTAAGGTTAGGCCTCTCATGAATCTTGCAATAAGAGGATGAGAGGAAACAGGTTGTCCATGGCTAGGCTTCAGGGATGCTGCAACAGCACTGAAATGGACCCTGACGGAATTCGTCTTCAGGCCTGCATTGGAGAGATGCAGGAGATATTCTAAGAGAGAATTCAGAGGAAGTGCTAGAGGGTCAAGACCCTTTTGAGCACACCAAATGGAAAATCTCTTCCATTTAAAAGCATAGGAACGCCTAGTGGAAGGTTTCCTGGAAGCATGAAGGATATCCTGCACTTGTTGCGAAAGATTGAAGTTTTGAAGGTCTAGGCCTTCAGTAACCAAGCTCTGAGGTGAAGGGACTTGGGGTTTGGATGCCACAAAGTCCCCTCCTCCTGAGACAGAAGGTCTGGAGCAGCTCCCAAGTCCAGAGAGGGGGCTTGGGAGAGATGCAGAAGTAGAGGGTACCACACTTGGCGTGGCCAGCGTGGAGCTATGAGGATCATAGATCCTTGATCCCTCTGAAGTTTGAACAGAGTCTTGGGGATCAAAGGAATGGGTGGAAAGGCATACAGGAAGTCCTGACCCCAGTGAAGGAGGAAGGCATCCTTGGCCTGAACTCCCTGACACGGAATTCTGGAACAGAACCGGGGAAGTTTGGCATTCCACGGACTTGCAAATAGGTCTATGTCCGGGGTACCCCATTCCTGAAAGATTCTGAGTACCTGATCCATGTGCAGGGACCATTCGTGTGGAAGCAGAACTCGACTGAGTCTGTCCGCCCAAGAGTTTTGAATTCTTGGGAGGTATACTGCCAGGAGATGGATTTGATGCTCTCTGGCGAAGGCACATAATCTGAGAGCTTTGTTGCAAAGCGACAGAGAGCCGGTTCCTCCTTGTTTGTTTATGTAAAACATGGCTACCTGATTGTCCGTTTGTATGAGGACTGTCTGGTAGCTGAGGAGGGTATGAAAGACCTTGAGAGCTAAGAACACTGCTCGAAGCTCCAAGTGATTGATATGAAGAGAGGTCTCCTGTGGAGACCAAGTACCTTGGGTGGAGAAGTCCTGCAGATGAGCTCCCCAACCTGTTTGGGAGGCATCTGTTGTGAGGATTGCTTGGGGCAACAAAGGTTGGAAGGGGGACCCCAGCAACAGATTTTGAGTGGACATCCACCATTGGAGAGACCAAAGGAGACGTTTGGAGTTTGCTATTTGGTCTGAGAGAGCTCCTGAGGCTTGAGTCCACTGGGTGGACAAAGTCCATTGAGCTGCTCTCATGTGTAGGCAAGCATAGGGGACCACATGTACTGTGGAAGCCATGTGGCCTAGCAGTTGTAGCATCTCCCTGGCAGTTAAGTGGCTCTTTGACTGAATCTGGGAGGCTAGCTGCACTAGACGTTGGCAACGGGCCTGAGGAAGGTAGGCCCCTTGCAGTGGTGGTATCCAACCAGGCCCCTATGAATTCGAGGGACTGAGTAGGAATGAGCTGGGACTTTGGGAGGTTTATCACCAGTCCCAGATATTGCAGAATGCGCCTTGTGCGGTCCAGGGAAATCTGGGCTTCTGACTGAGATGGAGCTCTGATGAGCCAGTCGTCCAGATATGGGAAGACAAAGACTCCCAGAGTGCGCAGAAATGCAGCAACTATTGCCATGCATTTGGTGAACACCCTTGGAGCAGACGCCAGACCGAAAGGAAGGACTCTGTATTGGTAATGTTTTCCCTGGAACAGAAAACGTAGGAATTTTCTGTGGGATGGGTGGATGAGTATATGGGTGTACGCATCCTTGAGATCTAGAGAACAAAGCCAATCCTGACTCTGTAGGTATGGAAGGAGAGTGCCTAAAGAGAGCATCTTGAACTTCTCCTTGTACAGAAATTTGTTCAATTCTCGGAGATCTAGAATAGGTCTGTATCCCCCTGTTTTCTTTGGGATGAGAAAGTAGGGGGAGTAAAAACCTGACCCCTGTTGAAGAAGAGGAACTTCTTCTATGACCCTCTGGGCCAGAAGGGAGGTTACCTCTTGATCCAGAAGGTTGAGGAGAGATGTGGGAGAATTGAAATGTCTCACCATGGTGTAGGGAGGAAGGTCTGAGAAATGAAGTTTGTAGCCCTCTCTGATGATGGAGAGGGTCCACTGCTCTGATGTGATTTGCTCCCATCTGGGAGCAAAATGAGCCAACCTTCCTGGAATGGTGAGAGGTTCTGGCTGTTGTAGAGCCAGAAAGGTTAAGTTCTCTAGCAGTAAGTCAAAACCCCTGAGGGGCTTGGGACTGCTGGGTTGCAGCAGCCCCTGCAGGTTTAGGCCTAGCCTGTTTGGGTTGCTGACGCTTAGTAGCAAAGCGACCTGCAGAAGACTGTTGACCAGATGTGGAAGGAAATCTGCCCTTCTTGTAAAAAGACTTTTTAAAAGACTTTTTCTTGGCTGGAGTGGAGGTAGACTTATAAAGTCTATCAAGAGCAGCATTTTCTGCATCCATTTGAGTGGCTTTAATCTGCCACTCCTTGCCAAATAGGTTTTCACCTGTACAGGGTAGATTTCCTAAACCATCTTGAACCCAGGGTTCTAGATCAGAAGCCTGGAGCCAAGCAATTCTACGAGCAGCTATAGCAATGCTTGAGGCTCTGCTGGCAACCTCAAAGGAATCAAAGGCTGCTCTGTTGGAAAACTTTGAGATGTCTTGCGTATGCTTAAGCCAAAGAAGGAATTCCTCTCTTTTATCCTCTGGAATAAAAGGGAGAAAGTTGTGCAGCCTTTCTGCAACCTCCTTCAGAAACATACCCATATAAAGGCTGTATGAATTGATTCTGGCAGTAAGCATGCTAGCTTGGAAGATCTTTCTACCAAAAGCATCCAAGGTCCTGCATTCTCTTCCTGGAGGAGTTGAAGAGTCTTTTGGTACTCTTTATTCTCTTCATAGCTGACTGCACCACAATAGAATGGTGAGGAAGCTGAGTTTTTTGAAAACCAGGAAAAGGAGAGACACGGTACATAGTGTCCAATCTACGAGAATGAGGAGAAAGGGTGAGAGGAGTCTCCCACAATTCAAGCAAATGTTCTTGGAGAATTTCATGAATTGGCAGGGTGACTGCCTCTCTGGGAACCTTAGAGTATCCCAAAATGTCTAATTTTTTTGCTCTAGGTTCTTTTTCAGAGGTTACTGAAATAGAGAGTCCTTTAGCTACTTCCATGATGAAGTCTTGAAAGGACAAATCCTCTGGAGGAGACATTCTCCTCTTTGGAGAAGAGGGCTCCTCAGGAAGAGCAAGAGATACTTCGGGAGAGTCATCCGATGAATCGGAATCATCAGAAGACTGGAAGTATCGTCTGTTGGCTTCCAGGGATCGATACGCGTATCGACCGGTATCGACATCGGGCGTACCGAGAACCGGATCGGTATCGGGAAAAGCCCTGGAACCGGGAACCGGAACCGGTATCCTGGTCGACGTGGATGCACTGGGTACCGGTATCGATTGTGGTACCGGAACCGAGGTCGGTACCGCTTGCTGCGGTACCGTGGGCGTCGCAGCCTTAATGAAAGCCATTACGGCCTGCTGCATGGATTGAACTGTATGATGCATGGACGCCACGACTGCCTGGATGTCGGTACCGGAAGAGTGTGCCGGTACCCCAGAGCAGTCTAACAGGTGATCGGTCGAGGCCGTGCCATCGATGTCAACCTGTAACCCCATAGGAGGAGCTTTGGAAGCCGGAGCTTCCCGCCGGGGTTGTTTGGCTGGGGCAGGGTCCTCAGGGTCAAGCCCGGAGGCATCTCGATACTTAGAGGGAGATTTGCCCTTTGAGGACCTGCCAGAGGAATGTTTGGTTACCTGAGATCCATCAGGAGAGGAAGACCTGGAAGATGTCGATGCTGGAGTATCTGTGGAAAACAGCATATGAAACTTGGCTGCTCGGTTCTGTAAGCCACGTTTAGACATCAGGGAACAGGACTGGCAATCCGGAATGGAGTGGTCAGGCCCCAAACATTTAAGACACCATTCATGTGTGTCGGTAACTGAGATGGTACCGCTACACTTGGTGCATTTGTTAAAACCAGAAGCTGTTTTTTCCATGAGGGAAAATTGTTCTCTAGGCCTGGGGCCTAAAGAGAGAAAATTTCACCAAGTAGTGAAAAGAAAATAATTTTTTTTTTTTGAAAAGTAAAAAGAAAAAAGACCGGCGGTACCGGTCCGGTAGCGGGGAAGGCAGACACGCGGCCAAAGAAACAAATTAAAATAAGAACTTCTTCAGCGGTGACAGGAACACGACCTGCTGGCTCCGCGGAAAAGAAGAACTGAGGAGAGTTGGTCAGAAAGGCGGGAAGGCAGCGCGCATGCACTGTGGGAGGCTCCCAAAAGCTTTCTTCTGGGAAGCTGGGGAGCTTTCCCGCGCAGGCTCCGTCGGTACCGACGTACCCATATGTGAGGACTTATTCCTGCTTGTTCCTGGAGACAATATATTTTTCTTTGCTTACACTCGAGCAACACAACTCATTATTTTGTGAACGGCTGATTCTGGTTTGAATGGACTACATTCCCCACAATCCTTTGCAAGTCATAATAGGATTTTGCCTTTGCCAAGACTGTGGACAGTCACGCCCAGCGCCCCCGTTTACAGGCTCCATCGATGTCGATGTCACCCATATGTGAGGACTGACTTCCTGCTTGGTCCTGGAGAAAGGGGAGCTTCCCTAGCCTTGCTTTAGAGGAGCTATCTGCTGCCCAGTTATGGAGCCACAGATACCTCCTTGCTGCTAGAACCGACGCCATATTCTTTGACAGGCCTTGTATAAGATCATAATGGATATCCACCAGATAAGCTGCCCCGGATTCCAACAGGGCCGCCTCCTTGGTCGAGTCCTCTACCTGAATCCCCTGGATCCTTTGGGACCACCGGAGACATGCTCTTGCCACCCAAGCCCCACAAATAGAGGTGTGCATGGAAAGGGCATTAACATCAAACACCTGCTTCGACAAGGTGTCCAGTCTCCTATCCCGAGCATCCTTAAGTGCGGCGCTGCCCTCAACTGGAATAGTTGTCTTCTTAGTAACTGCCGACACCGCCGCATCCACCTTGGGAGATCGAAAAATATCCTTATCCTGATCTGCCAAAGGGTACAGATGTGCCATCACTCTGGACCCCTTGAGCCCTGCCTCCGGTATATCCCATTCTTCTTGAATCATGTCTTTCACTACTTTATGAACCGGAAAAACCCTCTGGGACTTTCGCACGGCTTGCAATAAGGGATCCTCCAATGTGGAATCCTCTGCCGGACCCGCAGAGGACATGTTAAGTGCCTTCAGTGTTTCACTGATAAGCGCTGGTAGCTCCTCCCGCCGGAACACCCGAACCACCCTTGCCTGGTCCTCATGTTCTGTGAGCTCACCTTCTTCAAGTTCCTCCTCTACATCCAAGTCATCCAAATCCTCCGACAGATCATCCGGAGCCGTGGCCTATTCCATCCTGTCCCTCACCACCTTAGGCTTCTTAGTTGGGACGCCGTCCACCCCTGAGTCCAGGGAAGGTCCTGGGCGCTTTTACCCCCAAGTTCCCCCTCCCCTGCACCGCCTGCAGACCCCCGCATCCCTCCACCGAGAGCCTGCTGGAGTAATGCCACAAAATCCTGGGAAAATATCACCGCCAACCCCCCCTGTAGCAGAGGTTGGAGGGAGAGGGGGACGTCTGGAGCCGACGATGGTCCCGCTACCGGCTCCATGGGTGGTAAGGCAGGAAGAGTGGTGGAGTGAAGGGAAGCATGTGGAAGTGTCTTCTAAAATTGCTCCGTCTCGCCCCAAAAGATACACACCCCTGCAATTGGTTCAGAAGAGAGCCTATGCATATGACATTGCTGGGTACATGCACATGTGCAGCCCATTTTAGAAATGTGAACGTCCCTGATATGCACGGCTGTAAACATGGGTACATAGATATGGCTGCTGAGGTATTTCAGTTCTGGGGCATCTATGCTATGATATATGCATGTCCCAGCCTATCATTTTAGAACTTCAGATGTGAAGCGGCAGGTGGTAAATTCTGTTTACTAATATACATGTTTCATTGAGCAGGTGAAAATTACTGTGGTGGTGAGAGCACATTTCTCTCTTCCCCCTGTAAGTGTTGCTGCCACGAAACAAGCATGTTTCTGCTACTTATTCATGGTCAGGAGCAGGTATAGGCATGCACATGTCCGAAACCAAAGCCAGACCAGCATGAGCCTTTCTGAAATTGCACAGCAATGTGCATCTCCGTAGGACAGCTACCAAACCCCCATGTGCCATGGATGTGCTTGCGCCAGGGACGTGCACATACCCAGCTTTCTAAAATGACTCCAGGGACATCTCTGTGATTTGCATGTCTTCATGCCCTTTTTCAGATGTCCAAAACTTGAATAGTGCTTCAAAAATGACTGCATTACACTATAAAGGGCATACACCCAGTACAGCAGATGACAGTGGCAGAAAAACCAATTTGACCCATTCAGTCTGCTCAGTTATTTCTGTTGATAAAATTAAGGATATATTAGCCACATGATATGACAGAGCAAATGCAAGATTAACTTCTTATCCAGGACAGTCATTTTTTATCTTCCTTCTCTGTACTCCATTATCTTGTATAAAACAGCATAGACGATTCCCATTTAGTTCCCCCCAGCATCCATAACTAACATATCAATAACTTAGAGTTTACAGATGCCCAGATTCCAGTCTCCTAGATCCCCTGCATAGCCTGCTAGACGGACCAGCTTACAGGAGTGCCTGCTTTATCACTAGATTTGCTAGTTGCTACTCTTAGATTTTATAGCAGCTGCAACCTGTCAGACAGACCCAACTGCTAGAATGATTCTATCATGACAGCCTCATCAAAATAGTTATAATTGTTAGTGAGCCTCTCAGTTACCCTGGATAGCCTGCTGAAGATATCCAGTTATGTAAGCATCTGTATTCCTCTAGGACTTCTAGTTATTACTGTACTTGCAATTCGCCAGACAAACCCAGCTGCTAGTCACTTCTACCACTGCTGCTTATTAGAGAAACTAAGCATAATCCCAGCAGATAATCTTAAAACCAGATGTGCTGAGAGAGTCTTCAGCATCATTTTATTCAAAGGTGCCTGGTACATTTATGCCTATTTTTTTACTATCTATTCACTGTCTTTATGAAGAGAGTCACCCAAGGTGATATACAAATGCTATAGTTTGATGTAAATGACTTACACTGCATTTATCTACTGTAATCCAAGGACATACACCAACAGGGCACAGAGGAGGAGCAACTGTACAAAAAAAAATGCTTTCTGGCTGCCTCCAGCTGTCCAATCAAAGGTCCCCACAGCTTGAACGTGTCAGGTGGGGGTTAAGGGAAATGGAATATTGTATACAATTCTGATCTCCGCATCTCAAAAAAGATACAGCAGCATTAGAAAAGGTAGAGTAGGGCAACCAAAATGCTAAAGGGGTTGGAATGACTCTCCTATGAAGAAAGGCTAAAGAGGTTAGGGATGTTCAGCCTGGAGAAGAGACACCTGAGGGGAGCTATAACAGAGGTCTATAAAATCTTGAATAGAGTGGAACAGATGCAAAAATTAAGGGACATGCCAGTAAGTTACAAAGTACTGTATTTGCAACTAATAAGGGAAAACATTTTTTCTCTCAACAAATTATTAAGTTTTGGAACTCATTACCTGAGATGTACTAAAATCAGATAGTGCAGCTGGAGAAGATCACTGCTTATCCCTGGGGATAAGTGGCATGGAACTGACTATTTTTTTGGATATGCCAGGCACTTCTGACTTGGACTGGCAACTGTTGAAAACAGGACACTGTATCTGATGGTCCTTTGGCCTGACTCAATAAAGCAGTTCGTATGTTCTAAACCAGTAGTTCCCAAACCTGTCCTGGGTGCTCCCCATTCAGTTGGGTTTTCAGGATATCCACAATGAATATGCATGAGAAGAATTTGCATGCAATGGAGGCAGGTTTGGGAACCACTGGTCTAACCTAAAGTACCACACATATTTAAATGGTTAAGTTGGAGCTAGGGACCTTGTCTAATGGGCTGGTAAAGCCTATACATTGCATGAAAATGGCAAACCGATTCCCAGGAAATAAGGGAAAACAGATGCTGCTATGGTGGCAACCCCTACCAATCACCCAGTAGTGCTGAGGTTGCACCTCAAAGGAAAAGCCTTCTCCAGTGCAGCTGGTAAATTTGGAATTTGAGAATTGCTGAAATTTGCTTAAAATTCGGTATAGCAAGTCAAAGAAATACAGATGGCAACAAATAGGGTATGTTTACTAAAGGACGGTAAAATTAGCCAGTGTGATAAAAATCCTGTGTTAACTGCTTAGCATGCAGCAAGGTGAGCACTGGATGGGGTATGGGAGGAGAGTGGGTATGCTGGCCAGACACAGCTAGCACATTGGACAGCACAATATGCCAGCTGTTGTGACAGCATAGTTACTCACCTGTAACAGGTGATCTCCAGGAACAGCAGGAATTTAGTCTTCACATATGGGTATCGTTGGTACCGACGGAGCCTGCGCGGGAACGCTCCCCAGCATCCAATAGGAAAGCTTTTGGGAGCATCCCACAGCGCCTGCGTGCTGCCTTCCCGCCTTTCCCAACTGTCCCTCTCCAGTTGAGTTTAAAGCTGAGACAAAAGAGAGAGGGAAAGAGAGAAAGAGAGAGAGAGAGATACAACTCCTATGGGAGGTGGGTGGGTTGTGAAGACTAAATTCCTGCTGTTCCCTGAGATAACCTGTTACAGGTGAGTAACTATGCTATCTCCAGGAACAAGCAGGAATGTAGTCTTCACATATGGGGACTCCCTAGCTGCGTATGCCAGGGAGAAGGCCCCAGAAGTTGTGTGCCCTTGTGAAAGGGCTCCACTTCCCCCCATGGATCTCTGGCATCCTACCAGGGATGGTGAGTAGGAGTTGATTAAGTATAGAACAGGTGTTGAAGAACAGCCTGACCACAAGCATCCCGGCGGGAGTCCTTGTCTAAGCAGTAATGGGCTGTGAAGGTATGAACCAAAGCCCAAGTAGCTGCTCGACAGATGTTGTCGATAGACAGAGTGAAGATAAGCCATGGAGGCTGCCATGGCTCTCAAAGTGTGAGCTGTGACATGGCCTTCAAGAGGAAGGTTTTTACTCTCATAGGCAAAAGATATACACTGTGCAATCCAGCTGGACAGTGTTCTTTCGGAGACTGTAAGTCCCAAATGACTAGGATCAAAAGCAACAAAGAGTTGAAAGGACTTTCTATGTTGCTGTGTCCTTTGCAAGTAAAAGGCCAAAGCTCTTTTACAATCCAAAGTATGGAGATTCCTTTCTGCATTTGAGGCGTGAGGCCTTGGAAAGAATACAGGAAGGTAAACCGCTTGGTTTAAATGAAAAGGTGACACCACCTTTGGCATAAAGTGTGGATGAGTCCTAAGGACTACCTTATCATGATGGAACCTTGTGTAAGGAGGATCAGCCACCAACGCTTGCAATTCACTGATGTGACGTGCTGATGTGATTGCAATAAGAAAGATGACCTTCCAGGAAAGGAATTTCAAAGAGGTAGTGGCTAATGGTTCAAAGGGTGGTTTCATGAGCTGCCCAAGAACCAGATTTAAGTCCCATGCCACCGGTGGTGGCTTAATGGGAGGCTTAGTTAAAAGAAGGTCTCTCATAAATCTTGCTATGAGAGGATGAGAGGAAATAGGTTGTCAATTTAGAGGCCTGAAAGAAGCTGCAATAGCACTCAAACTCTGACTGAATTGGTCTTAAGCCCTGCATTTGATAAATAAAGGAGATACTCCAGTAATGATTCCAGAGGTATCGCAAGAGGGTTAAGACCCTTCTGCAAGCACCATATGTTAAACCTTTTCCACTTAAATGCATAAGAGTGTCTTGTGGAAGGTTTCCTGGAAGCATAAAGGATATCCTTTACCTGCTGGGAAAGGTTAAGACCGTGAAGTTCTAGGCTTTCAGCAACCGGGCCCTGAGATGCAGAAACTGGGAATTGGGATGCCACAGCATCCCGCCCTCTTGAGAAAGGAGATCTGGAGCAGATCCTAACTCCAGAGGCGGAGCTTGAGAGAGATGTAGGAGCAGAGGGTACCACATTTGTCGTGGCCAACGTGGAGCAATGAGGATCATATGACCTCTGTCTCTCTGAAGCTTGAACAGGGTTTTGGGAATTAGGGGAATGGGTGGAAAGGCATACAGGAAGTCCTGACCCCAATGGAGGAGGAAAGCATCCCTAGCCTGACAACCCTGAGCCGGAATTCTGGAACAGAACCTGGGAAGTTTGGCATTCAGCAGACTTGCAAAGAGGTCTATGTCCAGGGTTCCCCAAATTTGAAAAATTTGGCCACCTGGTCTGCTTGGAGAGACCATTCGTGTGGAAGCAGAACTCGACTGAGTCTGTCTGCCCAAGGGTTTTGAATGCCTGGAAGATACACTGCAAGGAGATGAATCTGATGCTCTCTGGCAAGGGCCCATAGTCGCAAAGCTTCATTGCAGAGCAACAGAGAGCCTGTTCCGCCCTGCTTGTTCACATAGAACATGGCTACTTGATTGTCCGTTTGAACTAGGACTGTCTTGTAGCTGAGCTGGGTGTGGAATACTCGAAGAGCAAGGAAGATTGCTTTGAGTTCCAGGAGATTGATGTGGAGATAGGCCTCCTGTGGAGTCCAGGTACCCTGGGTAGAGAGGCCTTGCAGGTGGGCTCCCCAACCCACCTGTGAAGCAACTGTTGTTAGAGTGGCTTGGGGTGGGGGTTGCTGAAAAGGAGACCAAAAGGTTTTGGGGTGACTACCACCATTGGAGGGACAAAATAAGGTGATCTGAGTTTGCTATTTTGTCTGACAGGCAACCTGACGCCTGAGTCCACTGAGTGGATAAGGTCCACTGGGCTGTCTTCATATGGAGGCGAGCATAAGGAACCACATGCACGGTAGATGCCATGTGGCCTAGCAACTGTAACATTTCCCGAGCTGTGAGGTGAGGTTTTAGCACTGCTTGGGAAACTAACTGCACAATGAGAAGGCAGCGGGGCTGTGGAAGGAAGGCCCTTGTCTGTCTGGTAATCCAGCAGAGCTCCTATAAACTCTAGGGATTGAGTGGGAGCAAGGTTGGATTTTGGGAAGTTTATGACAAGTCCCAAATACTGAAGGATGTGCATTGTGCGAGAGAGCGCAACCCTGGCCTCTGGCTCTGAAGGGGCTCGAATGAGCCAGTCGTCTAAGTAAGGGAAGACGAATATTCCCAGGGTGCGGAGAAATGCTGCCACCACAGCCATGCATTAACTCTCTTGGTGCAAAGGCCAGGCCAAAAGGAAGAACCCTGTATCTGTAGTGCTTCCGTTTAAACAAAAAGTGAAGGAACTTTAGGTGAGTTGGATGGATGAGAACATGAGTATATGCATCCTTGAGATCTAGAGAACAAAGGCAATCCTGACTCTGAATGTATGGCAGCAGAGTTCCTAGAGAAATCATTTTGAACTTCTCTTTGAACAGGAATTTGTTCAATTCTCTGAGATCTAAAATGGGTCTGTCTCCTCCTGTTTTCTTTGGAATAAGGAAATAGGGGGAGTAAAACCCTGTACCCCGTTGGGGAATGGGTACCTCTTCTATTGCCCCTTGAGCAAGGAGCACAGTGACCTCTTGACCTAACCGGTCGTTGAGAGAGGTCTGAGAATTGAACTGCCTTACCATTGTAAGAGGGGGTATGCTGAGGAAATGAAGCTTGTACCCCTCTCTTACAATAGACAGAGTCCAATTTTCTGCTGTTATCTGACCCCATCTTTATATTTATTTATTTATTTATTACAGGCTCTTATATACCGCTCTATTCAGAATCAGCGCGGTTCACAATAAAACAACATACCATAACAACAAACTGTTAAGGTTTTACAGAGAACAAGGTCAGAGAACTTGGAATAAAACATGGGACGTCATTACTGCAACTATTCACAAGAGTATTTACAAGAGTATTTACAAGTATACATTACAGGAATTGTTCTTAGTTTGGGTAGTGATTAAGATTGGTTAGTTGGTCAAGTAATATTGGGGGAAGAGGTGAGATTTGAGTGCCTTTCTGAAAAGGGATAGATCATTGATAGAACGAATCTCTGGGGGTAGAGCGTTCCAGTACTTAGGGGCATAGAATCTGAAGGCCCTGTTAGATGTCACTGATAGGCATTTTGTCGCTGCTTTAGGGATGATTAGAGTATTTGTTGATATCGTTCTCCTGGATCTGTTGGGTGGGACGGCCTGAATGAAGTCTATTAGAGAGGAGGAGGTGATGCTTTTAGTGGCCTTGAAAGTTAGGAGTAATGTTTTGAATAATATTCTGCCATGTATGGGGAGCCAGTGGAGTTGCTCTAGGATGGGTGTTATATGGTTCCTTCTTGATGCTCCGTAGAGGACTCTAGCAGCGGTATTCATGGCGAGTTGCAGAGGGTTTAATGTGGAGTGTGGGAGGCCTTGGAGAATGGCATTGGCATAGTCAAGGTGTGGTAAGGTTAAGGCTTGAAATATAGTTCTGAAGTCATCAGGATCAAGCAGGGGGCGAAGATGTCGAAGAGTCCGGATCTTGAGGTAGATTGCTCTGACTACGTTGGTTATGTGTAGTTTCAGATCCATGCGTTGGTCAAAAGTGACTCCAAGGTAGCGAATGGAAGGTTTTGATTGGAGCTCAGCTTCTTTCACCTTTATATGGGGTGGGGGGGTGAAAAGTGGGTCCCTGGTGATGAAGAGAACCTCGGTCTTTTTGTGTTGAATTCGGAGGTTCTGGGATTGAAGCCATTCGGATACTGCATCAAAACATTTAGCTAGCGGGGAAAGGTCCATATGAACTGTGGAGAAAGGCATATATAGGAGGATGTCATCTGCGTATATCAAGCATTCAACCTTGAAGGACCTGATGATGTTGCAAACCGGTTGTATGTATATATTGAAAAAGAGTGAGGATAGGGATGATCCTTGCGGTACGCCTTGCTTTTGGTGGTACGGTGTGGATGTTGTGGTCCCTGAGGTAACGTACTGCCATCTCTGATCAAGGTATGACTTGCACTAGGAGTCATTTTGCCCCAACCACTAGGAGTGGCCTAGTGGTTGGGGCAAGGTACTTCAGGCCGGAAGGTCAGGGGTTCAAATCCCACTAGAGGACAGCAACCTTGGGACGGAAGGACTGGGGTTTCTAGTCCCACAGGTGCTCCTTGTGGTCTTGGGCAAGCCACTTAACCCTCCATTGCCCATGTTCCCTGTAAAATAGTTATCTCCAAGTTATAATGCCCTGTTCAATGTAATTTCAGTTTGTTCAATGTAAACCGCCTTGATATCATGAAAGGCGGTATATAAGAAATATTAAATAAATAAATAACCTTCCTGGGATGGTGGAGGATTCTAGGCCGTTCAGGTCCAGGAAGGCAAAGTTCTCTAGATAGGAGTCAAAGCCCCTGTGGAGGCTGAGTCTGCTGAGCCGGTTGAGGCTTAGCTGTTCTTGCCTTTCTCTGCCTAGGTTGTTGCTACTGTCCCTTTTGGGCAGACTGACCTAAACGATGTCCCTGCTGGGTATAGGAGGGATAAAACCTTCTTCTTGCTGAAGAATGGTTTCTTAGAGGATTTTTTCCTCGCAGGATCAGCTGTAGATTTAGACAATCTATCCAAAGTGATATTGTCAGCATCTATCTCATTAGCTTTTTCCTGCCAATTCTTGCCAAAGAGATTCTCTCCTGTGCAAGGTATATTCCCTAGTTTGTCCTGTACCCAAATTTCCAAGTCAGATGCCTGGAGCCAGGCAATCCTACGTGCACCTATGGCGATGGCAGAGGTTCTTCTTATGCATTCAAAGCAGTCAAAGGCTGCACGATTCACAAACTTGGAAACATCCTGAGCATGTTTGACAAGAGCGAGATAATCTTGCCTTTTATCATCAGGAAGGAGAGGGCTCATAAGCTCTAAATCTCCTGTGACCTCTTTAAGAAACATTCCCATATACAAGATATAGGAACTGATCCTAGCAGAAAGCATGGAAGCCTGGAAGGATCGACGTCCAAAGGCGTCAAGAGTCCTACACTCACGTCCTGGAGGATTAGATGCATGACTTTTTGCACTATTTATCCGTCTCATGGCTGATTCCACCACCATGGAATGGTGTGGTAATCGAGTCTTCTGAAACCCAGGACAAGGAGGAACTCGATACATGGTGTTGAGTCTTCGAGAGTGAGGAGATGTGGTTAGAGGTGTTTCCCACATCCTTAACATAAGATCATGCAAGATCTCATGAATAGGTAAGGTAGCTGCCTCTTTGGGAGCTTTAGGGTATTGTAGGATTTCTAATTCCTTTGCCCTAGGCTCTTTTTCAGGACCACTGTGATGGAAAGACCTCGGGCCACATCTCGGATAAAATCCTGAAAGGACATATCCTCTGGTGGAGACATCCTACGCTGAGGAGAAGAGGAATCCCTCAGGAAGAAGTACTCTGGTATCGGCAGAGCTTTCAGAGTCTTCAGACTCATCAAAGGATTCAAAGTATCTCCGATCCGTGTGATCGTGCAAAGTATGGTACCGGTACCAATCGAAGTCGGCATCGGAGTGGTCTGGTACCGACTTGTCAATGCCGGATAGAGACGCATGACTCGGTCCCGGTAGAATACCTGCCAATGTCGATGCAGTCGGTGCTGGTACCGGAGTCGGTGGCAGTACTGGTTGAATTGTCTGAAGCGGTTTCAGGGGCATCGAGGCCGTGAGAAGAGCCGCCAGACTGCGTTCAATAGCCAAGAATCTCTGGTCTATCGACGTTGCCGATGCTTGGGTATCGGTGCCAGATGAAGCGGCCAGAACCCCAGAGCATGGCACCAGTAGTTCTGCCGAGGTTGAAGCCTCGAGAACATCCTCCTAGCTTCTGCCCAATCGGGGCAGTGGGAGCCGATCCTCAGCGGGGCTTAAAAGCAGCGTCCCTGCAGGGGGAAAGCTGCTGCCGGGACACTACCACCTCCCCTCCTAGCTCCTGCCCAATCGGGGCAGTGGGAGCCGGCTTTAGCTCCTGCCCAATCGGGGCAGTGGGAGCCGATCCTCAGCGGGGCTTAAAAGCAGCGTCCCTGCAGGGGGAAAGCTGCTGCCGGGACACTACCACCTCCCCTCCTAGCTCCTGCCCAATCGGGGCAGTGGGAACCGGCTTTAGCTCCTGCCCAATCGGGGCAGTGGGAGCCGATCCTCAGCGGGGCTTAAAAGCAGTGTCCCTGCAGGGGGAAAGCTGCCGCCGGGACACTACCACCTCCCCTACTAGCTCCTGCCCAATCGGGAAGTGGGAGCCGGCTTTAGCTCCTGCCCAATCGGGGCAGTGGGAGCCAATCCTCAGCGGGGCTTAAAAGCAGCGTCCCTGCAGGGGGAAAGCTGCTGCCGGGACACTACCACCTCCCCTCCTAGCTCCTGCCCAATCGGGGCAGTGGGAACTGGCTTTAGCTCCTGCCCAATCGGGGCAGTGGGAGCCGATCCTCAGCGGGGCTTAAAAGCAGTGTCCCTGCAGGGGGAAAGCTGCTGCCGGGACACTACCACCTCCCCTCCTAGCTCCTGCCCAATCGGGGCAGTGGGAGCCAATCCTCAGCGGGGCTTAAAAGCAGCGTCCCTGCAGGGCGGGCCCGCCCCTGAGGGCCTCGCCAGAGGGCCCTTTGGCGGGGCCCTTAGGCGCGGCACTGAGGCGCACAAAAAAGGAACCAAACCAACCAACCAGTCCTAACTTGACCGGATCCCATCAGCGACAACCGGCGAAAGAACATTGCAGCAACCCGCACAACAACAAAAAAACACTAAGACCTGCAACAGCAGCAATGATACAACAAAAGCAACCAAAGACCTCACCACTCCGGGAAACTTCACCGTACCCGCTTGGTCCACAAACACCAGGTACTCACACAAACTATGCCACCTTTCTTTGCCCCCATCTACCTCCTTACCCCCCTCCTGACCCATTACCCCCCCCCCACCTCCAAGCACACTCAATCACCTGCCTTGGCCAGTCTTCCCAGCAGCACAACCCACACACACCTTCAAACCAAAACAAAACCACTCCCACAGACAGCACACACAAACCCATGTCCCCAACCCCCCGACCCACTACCACATTACCATTTCACTTATCAATGCCCGCTCTGTTAGAAACAAATACCACATGCTCCGAGACCTCATCACAGATGAGCAGATAGACCTTCTTTGTGTGACAGAAACCTGGCTGACAGACACCGACACGGTGCTAATGAACCAACTAACTCCAGAAGGTTATACCCTCCATCACTGCTCACGGGCACACACCAAAGGAGGAGGTGTCACCGTCATCGCGAAAACTGACCTCCACCTCAGGATCCTTTCTGCAGAATTCACGAATGAAGCTGACCTCCTCACCCTCACCAATAAACACCTCTCAGTATGCCTAATCTACCGGGCACCTACCAAGACAACTAACCTACCAAGGATACTACAATTCATATCAGAGAGCACCTGTTCAGCAAAGGAACAAATCATCCTAGGAGACTTCAACCTCCCATCACTGCAAGAAGAACAAGCAGCAACCTTCCACAATGCCATGACTGCGATGAATCTGATACAGATCATACAGGAACCCACCCATGAAAAAGGCAACACTCTAGACCTAAGCTCCACAACCGCTGCCTCAGGAAAGAACCCACAAATCTCGCCAGTACCCTGGTCTGACCACCACCTCATCACCATATCCTACACTCTCCAACATAAGACCAACAAGGAAGATGGAAACCAAATAAGAAGATTTAAAACATTTAACAAAGAGGACTTCTTAGCACAAACTCTACCCAATCTACAAACAAACTCCAATAACATCAATGAACTAGTACACAACTGGAATACCACAATCTCCGCAGCAGCCAAAGCACCAATAAACAAAGCCAACACCAGACCTCCTTCCACAAAAGCCAGATGGTTTACTCCCAGTCTCCGAAAACTAAAAACAAAACTCAGAAGAACCGAAAGAAAATGGAGAAAAAACCAAAGACGAAAATGACAAAACAAAATACTTAAATGAACTCAATGCATATCACTACGAGACCGACAAAACAAAGAAAATCTACCACATGAAAATCATAAGTACCTCTATAAACAAACCTCGTGAGCTCTTTCGGATTGTCAAACAACTAACAAAAGCTCCCCAGAACTCGGACCAACTACCGAAGATCCCACCAGAGCTACTGGCCCGTCAATACAAACAACTACAACGTCCGCAGAACCCGCAACCAAAAGCAGTAACAACTACATCAGACCTCCACCCTAACCTACACAGTGACTGGACCACATTCAAAGAAACTTCACCAGACGAAATATCAACCACCATCTCCTGCCTCAACACTACCACCTCCCCGCTAGACCCCTGCCCCATTGACTGGATAAAGAAATCCAAGAACGAACTGAGCACGCCATTAGCCCATATTGTCAAGGAATCCTTCTCCCAAGGACACATGCCAGATGCCCTCAAAACTACAATCATCCGACCATCATTAAAAAAGCAAAACCTAGACCCCCTAGACCCGGCATCCTACAGACCCATAGCAAGCCTACCCTTCACCGCCAAGATAATCGAGAAGATCGTCCAGCAGCAACTGCAAGAACACCTGGATCTCAACAACATACTTAACCCACAACAGCACGGCTTCCGCCCTCTACATGGAGTTGAGACCCTCATGACCACGCTGATGAACACTCTCCTCATAGGAACGCAAGAAAAAACACTCCGGATATGCCATGATCTTCCTTGACATATCTGCAGCTTTCGACACCATCTCCCACAGCATCCTCATACACAGACTACGGACAATCGGGATCAAAGACACTGTACTAAAGTGGTTCCAATCATACCTAACTAACAGAGAGCAACTAATCCGCACCAGCACTTTGACATCCCCCCCGTTCCAGCAACACCAAGGAGTTCCCCAAGGATCCACACTGTCAGCCATGCTCTTCAACATTTACCTTCAACCGCTCTGCTCAGTCATATGCACTCACAACATCAGCTTCCACATATACGCTGATGATATCATGCTGTATGCTGCCATCACAACCACGAACCCAACAAACACCCATCTATCATCATGCTTCATCGAGGTATCCAACTGGCTTCAAGCAAACAACCTATCTATCAACATAAAGAAAACAGAAGCCCTCATAGTCACAAAAGACCCGGACTTCACTCCACCTACACACCTCAACATAGGTACCACAAGCATCCAAATACAACCACAAATAGGATACCTGGGCATTATTATTGACCAAGCCCTCACACTAAAGCAGCAAATTACCAAAACCTCCGGAACTATATTCCACAAGGCAAGAACAGTGCAACGTCTCAGACCCCTCCTAGAACATCAAGACTTCCGAACTGTGATGCAAGCCATGACGCTCCCACACCTAGACTACTGTAACATAATATACCATGGTCTTCCAGCCATGCAGACCAACCCCCTCCGAACAGCTCTGAACACCACAGCAAGAATCATCCAGAGAGCAAAGAAATCCAACCACATCACCCCAATTCTGAAAGACCTACACATACTCCCCCTCGAAGCAAGGACTAAATACAAAGCCATCCTACTCACCCCACAAAGCCATCCATCAAACACAGGACTCCCAACTTCCCACCCTACTGTCTCGACCAGCCCACGGCAGAACTACAAGACAATCCTCCAGCAATTCCCTCACCGTCCCTCACAAAAGAACCAAATGCTCACAACGGATCTGCAACAGAGCCTTTGAACTCTATGCTCCATCCATATGGAACTCTCTACCGAGTTGTCTCCGAAATAATGCCAATCTACTATCTTTCAGAAAACAGCTGAAAACTATCCTGTTCCAGGAATACTTTAACACGACCCCCACCAAAAAAGCGCACTAACCTTTGATCTCACCCATCATGACCCCCCAACGCAAACCTGTACTAACCTGTCCATGTCCAAACTCTGTCCCATGTCCAAAGTCTATCCTATGTTGAAATCATCAATGTTGTCTCCCTGGTGATGGCCCCGCTCTAAACTTAAATTCCCCCCACCCTTTTATATGTAACGCTGCTTTGACCCGGTGAAAAGCGGGATATAAATACAGCTAAATAAATAAAATAAATCAATCCTGGAGCCCCGTTAGTGCTTTGGAAGCCGAAGCGTCCCTCAAGGGCAACACCAGAGGCATCTCGATGTTTAGAAGGAGATCTACCCTTTGAGGACCAGCTAGATTTATGTTTAGTTACCTGAGATCAAGGGGAGGAAGACGAAGCGCTGGAAGACATCGATGCCAAGGAGGCTGCATTGGGGGGAAAAAGTGTGCTAAGTTTAGCAGCTCGGTCTTGCCGGCCCCTTTTCCACATCATCCCACAGGCAACACACTCTGAAATCAAGTGGTCAGGACCTAAACATTTGAGGCACCACTCATGGGTGTCGGTGACGGAAATGGTACCGTCACACTTAGAACACTTTTTGGAAGCCGAAGTGGGTTTTTCCATTCTGAAGGAAAAAGTTGGGCCTAGTGCCCAAAATGGCGCGTGGCACCTGAGGAGAACATTACTGGAAAAGACTCCAGAAAGAAAGGCTTTTTTTTGTTTTTTGTTTAAAAAGAAAGAAGAACCAGCAGTACCGGTGTAGCATCGAGGGAAGGCAGACGCGATCACAAAAAAGAAGAATAAGAAGGAAATTTTTTCTGCGGTGATAGGATGTGCGACCTGTCGGCTCCTCGGAAAACAAAGAACTGGAGAGGGACAGTTGGGAAAGCAGGAAGGCAGCACGCAGGCGCTGTGGGATGCTCCCAAAAGCTTTCCTATTGGAGGATGGGGAGCGTTCCCGCGCAGGCTCCGTCGGTACCGACGATACACATATGTGAAGACTGCATTCCTGCTTGTTCCTGGAGATTGTCAATACTGTAGTTGAACACACACCTAAAGAGGTGAGGTTAAGTGCCGCCACTCTACCCAGCAGTCTGGTAGCGGGGTTGCTGCCCATAGAAAAGTCAGATCCTGGAGTAGAATTGACATTAGGTAAATGGCCACTTGGGTGCCAAGCTCTGTGTCAGGTCAGCGCTTCTTTAGCTAAAATTGATACTAACCACCCCCACCCCCCTCATTTTAAGCTGCGGTGCTTGGATATGGGTCTGGTAATATATCTGTCTGCAAAAAAATGGACAAATACAAGTTTGTGAGTGATCAAATGCTGCATGGCTTGGGCCCTGTGCCTTGGGTGCTGCATGGTGGCAGGTAGCCCAGACTAAGACAGCGAGGAAAGCAAAACCAATGTGGGTGGAGCGGGGCCTATCGCTCTCAGTGAACGCTGGAGCTGGTTCCTCGACTTGAAACAAGATGTTAAAGAGGAATTATTCACAGTGACAATGGAGATCCAGAGGGCTGTGACCATGTTTCAGCAGGAGGTCGGTGACATTTTACTTATTTAGCAAGATTTTTATACTACCTTTCACTGGGTCAAAGCGGTTTACAATAAACATTTGTAACTGGTTAACAGAGAACACTATATTATATACATGGGAAGGAGGCTGGCTAAGCTGGAAGGATGGGTTGATGGCCAGGCTGAGAACCCTCATGATTTAAAGCAGCAGGTGCAGCAGCTCCATGCACTGCCTTGATAAAGTAAAAGACCTGAAAAACAGGTCCTGTTGGAGCACCATCAAGATCTGTGGGCTCCCTAAAATGGAGGCCTATGTGAACCCAATGCATGCTACCGAGTGGAGATGACACAGACTAGTATGAACCTGGACACATCAAAACTGAGCGGGATCACTGGAGCTTGGGTCTGCACAGAACCGAGGAGCTCTGGGACATAGTGGCCTGCCTACATAACTTAAAAACCAAACAACTGGTGCTGCAAGTAGCAAAAAAGAAGGTTCTTTTTGACTGGCACGGAAATCAACTGGAGATCAAGGACTTGGTGGCCACCACCCTACAGAGGCAGCAAAAGCTTAGAGAGATCACACAATATTTGTGCTTGTAATCCAGATACCGCTGGCATATTCCCATTTGTGCTGCAGTTTTCATTGAAAGGAGCTTCAAGGCATGCCACTACAGCAAAGGAAGTGTGGCTGACCATGTTGGAGGCAGGAGTATGTGACTTGCCAGAACCTGCTAAGATATTACAGTTTAAACCGAAAGAAACCGCTGAGGGATTGCATTGAAAGTATGTTGCTGGAGGAGGGAAATGCTCAAAGAGATCATCAAAAAGATAGTTGCAGGACAGACTGTGGTGACAGAGGTGGGAGACAGTCACCTGGCCTAAGGTGGACCTGAGGAGGGGATGAGAATTTTCCATTACCTTTTCCTACTGTTTGGTAAGAGGTGATCTTGTGTGGCCTATCATGGTATAGGTTCGATGTGAAATTTGATTGGTGGGGGGAGAGGGGATGTCAGGTGTGTTTGGTGAGAATGCATCAGGGCAGAATGAGTTTTTTGAGTGAATTAGAGTGTGATAGGGGAATGCAAATGGTAGAATGGGCAGTGTGGTGGCCTGCCTGGTGAGCACCTCTTCCATGGCCACAAAAGTGGTGTTGTCATTTGGGGTGGGGGGAAAGGGAGGTTGGGTGGGGCATTGTAGATAATAAAGTGTGGGAGTGTGGTTCAGGTGGAGGGATGGGTAGCAATGACTTGAAAGTTATGTCCTTTAATGTTAAAGGTTTGAATTTGCCCTACAGGTGAAAGATGCTGCTCAAGGAGCTAGAAAGGGCTGAAATTGATGTAGGGATGGTGCAAGAGACCCGTTTTAGAACTGGGGATGAAGGGTTAATGGAAAGTAGGTGGTTTCCTGGGCAATTTTTGCACTGAATTCTAAAGATAAAAAGATGGTGTGGGGAGGGGGGTAGGCATTCTATTTGCAAGCAATCTGGGGGTGCAGGTGGAGAGGGTAATAACGGGATGCAAAGGGGAGGTATATAATGATTAAAGCATGGAGAGTCCAGGAGGAATTTAATTTGATCAATCTGTATACACCTATGGGAGCTCAAGGTGACTTTTTTGTGGAGGTTGGGGCCAAGATGGCAGAATTGGGTAGTGGGATATTTCTTGTAAAGGAGACTTCAGTATTACCTTGGACCTGGGCATGGCTAGTAAGAGGGGAAAGTGAGTGATAGGAGAAAAGTGAAGGGCATTATGAAGACATGGGATCTATAAGATGTCTGGCATGCACTGCATCCCCGTGGGTGAACGTATACTTTTTTCTCAAATCCTCATAATACCTACTCGTGAAGTGACTTCTTTCTGTTACTTAAGTCAGCTCACTTGTGGGTGGAGGGGCTAGAGATTGATTTCTTGACCTGGTCGGATCATGCTTGGTGCTGTGGAGGGTGGAGGAGGATGGCTGCAGGTTCTGGTTCCTAGTCCTGGTTTCTGATAGATACAAAAGTAGTTCAGGACATGGAGGGCTATATTAGAAAATACTTTGCAATTATCAGAAAGATGAGGTTTCAGGGGTATGCAGGGTTGGCCCAAGGGTTCTGCTGCCCTAGGCAGAAGTCCCGGCTGTGTCGCCCCCCCCCTCCCAAGCCACGCCACCTGTGCTGAACCATGATACAGCTAGTTCCGGCAATGGGGTCGAGGGGGCAGGACTCGGCTCGGCTTGGTGGCAGGACATAACTTCGGGGGTTCAGAAGTGGCAGGCCATATGTGCCAAAGCGAAACAGTCACAGGTGTGAATAAACGGAAAGACAGAGTTCTTTATTAAACCTACGGCCGCCCGACACAGGCCGTGTTTCGTACCCTTCCTCAGGGGCTAGCCAGGCAAGAAAATGAAAAACAAACATATTAATCATTACAATGATAAAAGAACAAACAAGCCAAGCCAATAAAAACAATAATAATAAAAACCATAAGACAATAAATATATGGAACAAGATTAAACTAATATAAATATATAAAAACAATAATGCAATAAATGTAAATATGAAAAGTGGAACAATAGTGCTCGGGACCTAATACAAAGTGTACGTGAGTAGAATTTACTAACCTCTGTTGCGATTCACAAAATAAATCTTACTTCACACTGTTTGTGCAAACATATAGATTATATACTAATGCTAGAAAACAAATAATACAATTAAAAATATAATTAAAAAACATATGGCAAAACATTGCACACAATTGAAACTAACTAGCAATTGGAGAACACAATGAGAGGAGGAAAAGGACAGGATATAGAAACAAACCAATGGTCAATGCTTCTAGTACAACACTAATTTTTGTGATCAGAGAACATAGAGAGAGAAGAGGAGGAGAAGGACAGGATATGAAATCAAATGTCAATGCATGTGGTACAGCAATAACTTATGCATAAAAAAGGTATAAAACAACACTTATCAAGGAAAACAACACTAGGAGTGAGTCAATGAAGGACATATGTAACCGTATTGCCCAATAAGTTATAATATTAACTGTGTGTTGTCAAAAAAGGAGAGACAACATGCACGTATGGAGAGGGGCCAACACATTCAAAAACAGTTAAGGATTTCAAATAAGAACCATAAAGATAATGCAACCACATTTCTATATGTACAATAGCAAAGGTCATATGGGTACAAAGGGTCACCTAAAGACCAGTTGATACCTGGGTAATTGAAATCACACATTATTATTACTGTATTGTAACTTTTGTTAGCTTCCCTGATTTCTTTGAGCATTTCATCATCCATTTCTTCTTTCTGGCCAGATGGTCAATAGTACACCCCCACTGCCATCACCTTCCCCTTTTTACATAGAATTTCAATCCACAGAGATTCTACCGTGTATTTTGTTTCCTGCACCACTTTAATGCTGTGTGACTCAATACCCTCTCTAAAATAGAGAGCAACCCCTCCACCAATATGATCTACTTTATCATTGCGAAATAATTTGTACCCAGGTATCACCGTGTCCCTTTGGTTGTCCTCCTTCCACCAGATCTCTGAGATACCTCTCATTTAGTGCTATATATTCTAACTTTCCCATCTTTTTTTTCAGACTTCTAGCATTTGCATACAAGCATTTTAGAGGTCGTATTTTATTCATATTAATCTGGTTATTGGTAGGTAGGGGTAATTTGGAATCTTTAAGCTCTGTCTGCCCTGTACTTAAGGGCATTTGGGTTACTTTTGTCTTTATTGGAACCTCTCTGTCGATGTGCCCTAACTTCAATCTTTTGCTAGGATCACTTTCTGCCACATCAGGGTGATGCTCTCCTGTCACGTGACCTCTCTCCTCCATGGCACAGGGATGCTGCCAGACTGGAGGTGGGACTTCAGGACTATATCCCTGTAGGTCTCGTCTATGTACCTCTCTGTCTTTCTTATGTCTTCCAAGTCTGCTACTCTAGCCTCTAGAGAACGGACTCGTTCCCTGAGAGCAAAGAGCTCCTTGCACTTAGTGCACACACAAGACCTCTCACCAACTGGGAGAAAATCATACATGTGACGCTCAATGCAAAAGACTGGAAAGCCCCCATCTCGCTGCTGGACTGCTGTCTGCATCTTAGTTTTAGCTTGTGTTTAGATCTTTAAGTTCTTTACTTGCTAAGGTTTGCTGTGGATACTTATACTAATAAAAGTGTACCTAATACGTTTATTATACCTTGTTCACCTGAAGCTTAGTTAATCTCAGGTCCTTAATGTGTGACTGCTTTGGATAAAGAGCTGCACCTGAGAGCAGCTCCTTTCCTTTAAGATGTGTAAGTACTGTCATAACGCGGAACCTTATGAAGGAAATAGTTTTAGAAAAAAACCCTGTTTTACATGGAACTGAGAAGATGCAGAGAGCGCAGTTCCAGCGCAGCACAGCGGGCGTATGAGCAGTTCCACACAGCCAAGAGCAACGTGCTCTGACACTGATTGCATTAGTAGCAAGCAGTTTCACCTGAGATCAAGCCCAAAATGTTCAAACCAAAAATCCCTTTATAAAGGAAACCAGATGGTAGAAGAGAGGAGCAGCAAGGAGAGCAGTAGAAAGAGCCGGCAAAGCAGCAAGGAGAGCCGTGGAAGCAACAGGAGCGGCGAAAGTAGCCTAACCAGGAACATAGCCAGAAGCACAGCAAGTATCACTGCAAGAGGCTCAGGACGGAGCGCAGTCTGGAGCAGCAGTTTGGATAGCTGTGGGAAAAGGAACCTGGAACAGGACAGCTTCCACGTGCAGCCAACTCAAAGAGACAGAATCCAAAGGAGTTTTACTCAAAGGGATAGAGTCCAGAGAGGCCAAACATATTGGGACAGAGTCCATAGCAAAGCAAACAAAAGAAGCAGTCTGCCGGATAAAAGCAACTCTCCTAGCCCAAGTAAGTTCATTGTATCAAACCAGCAAGGAACAAGGAGGGGAAGTTCCTACTACAGAGATACCTTTGCTAAGAACCACAAAGGGTGGAAATCCATACCGGGTTTGCCTGATAGCCCTGAAAGCAGAGCACTGCATAGAACAGCTTGTCTGCCTGAGAAAGCACGTTACAAGGAGAGCTCTGGGTGTGGCAGCTTAGAGAAGCCAAGGTATGCAAAATCCTTAATTCTAAGAGAAAGTTTTACTGATGAAAACCCTGTTCAAAGAGTTAAACTTTATATGGGAAGAAGAAGTAAAACTGACCTTTTAAAAGCATTTCCCCAAAGCTTAGTAAGAGAGTTTTACGGGAAGCAAAAGAATCCCTGTGAGGAGTTAACAGGGAGTGAAAATTATCATTCATCTGAGGAGGGCAGTGACCCTGAGTCAATGGACTTTGAATATGAAAACAGTATTCCCATTCCTCAGGAGAAGCCGATGGAATGTAATCTTTGTTCAGCAGCTAGCATGAATTCCCTGCAGGATTTCTAGAGAGAGAAGAACTCTGCTGATGGTGACGTTTGTAACCATTTCTCTGCTGATATATTAATTTGTTTTGATTTAAAAGAAGCCTTAGCCCAGACTTACACTTAATTGTGAAACCTACAACAGTTGATTGTTTGAAATGTTGGTGGAACCTTTTTGTTAAAGAGAAGGACTGTATTTACTTTCTTTGTGTCTTACTGGACCTTAGCGTTGACCGGGGAAATAAAGCCTTGTTACTCTACACTTTGGCTTGAATCGTTCTTCATAAGGAGTTCTGTACTACAAGGACCAGAATCCTCTAGGCCCTTTGGGTCAATCACTCCTTAAAAATTAATTAAATGCGCCAGATGCCCTTACTCCAACCAACCACTAGAGGCACCTGGTGACAGTACCTATAAAGCTACGATTATCCCAAGGGTGGGTGGGTGGGTGTGGGGGGGGGGAGGGAAATAAGACTTATTAAAAGAGGGCTGCTACACAGTACCCTGTCCTGTGCTTCTAAGGTAAACTGTAACCAACTTCCTGGGTGATTAACAGTCCTTGCTTGGATAGGAGTCGTCTTTCAAAATGGCCTTTTGACCTGCCACACCTGGCTTTAACACCTATTTAAAAAGTTTCACAGGTCTCTTGCCCCCTAGGTAGAAGGCCTCTTTGTAAAGGTCTCTAGAAGACTTTATTTATTGCTCAAAGAATACTGACCCTGTTTTACCTGTTATGCTAAGTTATATTCTGATTTGATTTAAATTAAAGCTCTTTGCTGCTGCTAGGCTCTGATTTAGTAGGAAATTTAAACTAGAAGCTCTCTGCCGGGTTCTAAATTTAACCAGAAAGCTCTCTTCTGTGTTTTAAATTTAAACTGCTGCTACTAGGCCCTGACTGATTTAACAAGTACACTAGGTTTACAGATTAATCAGCTTTAATCCAAAGAATTCCCTTCAGAAAAATCCAGAAGTATATACTCACTATTGCAGATCTTTCTCCAGAAGTAGAAGTCCCCTTTTGTAGTCCTTCAAATTCCTACTGTACATAGTTTATCATGACTTGCTAAGGCCTGTTGCCATTAGGCAAATGGACTTGTTGCCCTTGTTGTGCTTGTCTGTGTGTTCTCATTGGCTTTTGATAGCCTGTAGCTAGGGAGTCACATACATGAGGACTTCATTCCTCCTTGTCCATGGAGAAAAGGTAGTTATTCACCTGTAGCAGGTGGCAAGAAGCAAAAGGGTAGTGGTGGTTGGTGACTCTCTTCTGAGGGGTACTGAGGCGTCTATCTGCTAACCAGACTTGATATCCAGGGAGGTGTGCTGTCTGCCAGATGCCAAAATCTAAGATGTTATGAAGAATTTGCTGAGACACATCAAGCATACTGACTATTATCCAATATTGTTCATCCATGTCGGCACAAATGATACTTCTAGGCATCCCTCCGAGTGTATCAAGAATGACTTCATGGCTCTGGGACAGAGAGTGAACCAAATAGGTATGCAGGTGGTGTTCTCTTCATTCCTCCCTGTTGAAGGTAAAGGCTGAGGCAGAGAAGCTTGCATGGCTGTGTGGATGGTGTCATTAAGAGTGTTTTGGTTTCATGAACCATGGGATGATTTTCTAAGGACTGCAGTGTCCACCTATCCAAGAAGGGTCAAAGTGGCAGTAGATTGGCTAACCTTTTGAAGAGGACTTTAAGCTAGATTCATTGGGAATGAGTGAAGAAAGCCCCTAGGTAAGTATAACATTAAATACCTCTGTAGAAATGGGTAAAAGAGGCAACATCTGGAAAGCGGTGTGAATAAATGCCGATAGTATGGGAAATAAGATCCAAGATGTTGGATTTAGTGGTAGTTATGGAGACATGGTTCATGGACAGCCATGACTGGGATGTAATTATACTGGGCTATACTTTATTCAAGAAGGACAGGGTAGGAAGAAGGGGAAAAGGAGCGGCACTATATGTAAAAAATAATATTAAAGCTATAGAGTTACAGGGATTACAAGGGAGCGAGGCATTATGGGTTAAACTAGAAAGAGGGAACAGGAAATCAGATTTTCAGGATATCCACAATGAATATGCATGAGATAGTTCTGCATACAGTGGAAGCAATGCATATAGATCTATCTCATGCATATTCATTGTGGATATCCTGAAAACCTGACTGATCTGGGGGTCCCAGAGGACTGGGTTGAGAACCACTGCTCTAACGTATACATATTAAGTCTGTCATATACTTTATAATGAAGATCACAAACCATTTTAGTAGCCACCCTTTGCACTAACTCCATCCTGTCTATATCCTCTTGCATTGAAGGCACAGTCTCCAGAACTGCATACAATACTCCAAATGAGTTTGTACTAGAGACTTATACAGAGGCACTATCATCTCCTTTTTTCTGCTGGCCATTCCTTTACCTAGGCATCCAAGCATCCTTCTGGCTTTCACTGTCTCCTTTTCTACCTGTTTAGCCACTTTAAGATCATCAGAAACGATCACACCCAGGTCCCGCTCTTCTTTCGTGGACAGAAATACTTTGCCCCCTACACTGTACCGCACCCTTGGATTTTTAAAGCCCAAATGCATTACTTTGCACTCAAACAGTTTCTAACCCAGTTAGTTACTTTAGGGCCTAGGGTGCTCAGTTTGTTTATAAATCGCCTGTGCGGAACGGTATCAAAGGCTTACTGAAATCTAAGTACACCACATCTAGGGCTCTCTCTCGGTCCAATGCTCTGATCACCCAGTCAAAGAAATCAATCAGATTTGTCTGACAAGATCTTCCTCTAGTAAACCCATGCTACCTTTGATCCTGAATCTATTGGACTCCAGAAATCTCACTATTCTCTTTTAGCAGCATTTCCAATAATTTACTCACCACAGAGGTTAGATTGACTGGCCTGTAGTTTTCAACCTCATCCTTACTTCTGATTTTGTGCAAAGGGACTACATGTGCCTTTCTCCAGTTCACTGGGACCACTCCCAACTCTAAAGAAGCAGTGGGGTCTCTAGAACGTTCCCAAGTTCCTTCAATATTCTCAGATGTATTCCATCCAGTCCCATCACTTTTTCTACTTTTAGTTTTGCTAGTTCCTCCCAAACACAGTCTTCTGAAAATCATACAAGATCCCTATCAATTCTGTTCCTGTTTGTGGGTGTTTTCTGAGGTCCTGCTCCTGGCTCTTCGTCAGAGAACACAGAACAGAAATATTTGTTTAGCAATTCTGCTTTATCCTCATCAGCTTTTACATACTTCTCCCCTTCGCCCTTGAGTTTGAAAATACCACTTTTGCCCTTCCTCTTCTCACTAACATATCTGAAAAATGTTTTATCCCCCCCATTAATTGCATTGGCTATTTCTTCTTTTTGAATCTTTGCTTTCCTGACTACTTTGCTAGCTTTTCTAAGTTTTTCCAAATATAGATACTTGTTTTCCTCTCTCTGTGATCTCTTGTATTTTATGAAAGCCACCCACTTTTTCTTTACCTTTTCAGCTACTTCTTTTGAAAATCATAGTGGCCTCCTTTTCCTTTTATTACCTTTCTAATAAAAAGGTTTGTTGCCCTTAAAATATTCCCTTTTAGTTTTGCCCATTGCTTTTCTACATCCCCCAGCTGTTCCCATCCCACTAAAGACCCCTTGAGGAATTTTTCCATCTTGGCACAGTTAGTTTTCCTAAAGTCTAAGACCCTCACTTTTGAATGGATTTTATCAGCCCTACTCCTAATACTGAACCACTCCATCTGGTGATCACTGGATGCGAGATGATCTCCCACTATGACATCAGAAAAACGTTCCCCATTAGTAAGCACCAAGTCTAGTATGGCCCTTTCACGAATAGTTCTCCCTGTAGAGAATCTAGGATCTCCTTACTTCTAGATGACACCACAGCAGGGATATACCAATCAAAATTTGGCATGTTGAAATCACCTATCAGTAGCACTTTTCCTTTCCAGGCAATACTGCATATGTCTAATATTAAATCCCCACCCACTTCTTCCTGTGAGGGAGTGCTGAGTATCACACCAATGCAAATGGTTTCCCTTCCTCTCTATAACTTACAGTGTCTCCTCGCTCCCTTTGAAGCCCTTTTCACATTGCTTTCCTAAATCTATTAGTTGAACCAGATCGCCACATTTCTTGAAGGAAGAACTATGACAAGCTCTTTGCCTTTTCCAGAATTCAATGCTTATTTTTGAAAATATATATTTTTCTAATCCAGGCAAGTTTTCTCTGCATAGGATGGAGGTTCAAAAAAAATCATATATTTGCACATATTATATCTCAAAGAATTAGAAAGAAGTATTGCCTTTGTGAACCTTTGTGACTGAATCCTCAAAGCAAGGTCTCTAATTAATAAAGTTTACACATAAATAGACTTGGACATTAGAATCCAATTGAGACCTGGAATAAAATAAAAGGAAGAGTCTGTTTCTTTCCCCAAGGCCATTTATAGAGTAACTGCTTGATCTCTTTGCCTTCTTGAAAGTAATTTCGACAGCAACCTGTGGCATGAGAGCTGTGACTCATTGAATCCACGAGCCTTACTGGACATGACACACTAATAATAATAATAATAATAATAATAAAAATAATGATAATTACTGATCAAGCTCCTGTGGGACTTCAAATACAGACAGACAGGCATTTAGAACACAGGGTGCCTAAAAGAAAGTAAGGAGAAATTTCACTTACCGTTAATTTCCTTTCCTGGAATACTGCTAGACCAGTCCAGACAAGCAGGTTATGCACCCCTGCCAGCAGATAGGGGAGACAGAGAAAAAAACTCTAGAGCTGTGATTGGTCAGGCTCTGGGTGACATAGGCATACCCCTAGGGGTACTATTCAGTAACAATGTAACAAACCAAAAAGGCAACATCTCAGGGACAAAACGCACCTATGAACCCTTAAAAAAGGAACCAACTCAACCCCTCAACGCGAATGAAAAATGGAAGAGGAGGATCAAATATCATTTCCAAGGGAAGAAGCCTGAAATGACTGCTTTGACACATTCCCCAGAAACAAACTCCGGATGTGCTCGCGGAGCCTATGACTGTTGGCTGCTCTGCACAAGTACCAGTGCCTCTGACAAGCTGGGTGGGTTCTGGACTGGTCTAGCAGTATTCCAGGAAAGGAAATTAACGGTAAGTGAAATTTCTCCTTCCAGATCATACTGCTAGACCAGTCCAGACAAGCGGGAAGTACCCAAGCTAATTACCCTCAGGGTGGGCAGATAGAGCCGCCGACAGCACCGCAACTCCGAAACGACTGTCCTCTCGGGCCTGTATATCCAACCGATAGTGCTGAACAAAAGAGGACAAGGATGACCAGGTGCCCGCTCGACAAATATCGAGAGGAAGGACGTGGGACCTCTCGGCCCATGACGTGGATTGGGTTCGAGTGGAATGAGCTCGAAGCCTTTCTGGAACCGGCTGGCCTTGGAGAATGTAAGCCGATTCAATGGCATGACGCAGCCACCTAGCGATAGAAGGCTTGGAAGCAGCCAAACCCTTGCACGGCCCCGAAAGGAGAACAAAAAGATGGTCAGTCTTGCGAAAGGAATTGGTAACTTTCAAATAGCGAAGGAGAACTCGCTTGAGGTCGAGGAAGGGAAGACATTTGTGCCTACCCGCACACTGTTTGTTAGAGAAGGCAGGCAATAGCAGGGGCTGATTGACATGAAAAGGAGTAACCACTTTGGGCAGGAAGGAAGGAACCGTGCGAAGAGTTACCCCCTTAGGAGAGAAAGAAAGATACGGATCCCTGCACGAGAGAGCTTGAAGCTCCGCGATTCTTCGAGTCAACGTGATTGCTACCAAAAACACCTTTTTGAGCGTCAAATCTAGAAGAGACACTTCCTTCAAAAGCTCAAAGGGCGGATTTCCGAGCGCCCTGAGAACTAGTGCTAGATCCCAAGGAGGAACTACCGGACGGGTTGGAGGACGAAGCAGTTTGACCCCTTTCAGAAACCGAGACACATCAGCGTGGGAAGCAAGGGATCTACCGAGCACCGGACCCCGATAACATGTCAAGGCAGACATGTGCACTCGAAGCGAACCGAGCACCAACCCTTTATCATGACCGTCCTGTAAAAAGGCAAGAATATCAGGAATTGAGGTACGCCACGGGGACAAGTGATGACGTGAACACCAAGCCTCGAAGACGCGCCACACTCTCGCAGCAGCAGCGGATGTTGAAGACCATCGTGCGCTAAGGAGGGTAGCCGCCACCTTAGGTGAATACCCCTTAAGGGTCAAACGGCGGCGTTCAAGAGCCAAGCCGTAAGCGAGTAGGGAGCTGGATTTTCCATGAAGATCGGTCCCTGTCTGAGAAGTCCAGAGGGAGCTGCCAGCCGCAATGGCGACCCCCGCGAAAGCCTTATGAGATTGGCACACCATGGTCTTCTTGGCCAATCCGGGGTCATGAGGACTACCGGCCCCCTGTGCGACCGAATTCGCTGCAGGATCCTGCCGATCATGGACTAGGGTGGAAAAACATAAAGAAGCTGGTTTTCCGGCCAAGTCTGAGTCAACGCATCAATGCTGAGAGTCCTGCGTTCTCTCCAACGGCTGAAGAAACTCGGAACTTAGGCATTCGCTGCCGACACCATGAGATCTATCGCCGGCGACCCCCATTTTTGAACTATCCTCCGGAAGGCTAGCGGGGCCAGTTCCCACTTGCCGGGGTCGAGGGTATTGCGACTCAGAAAGTCCTCCTTCACATTGCTGGTTCCTGCAATGTGTTGGGCGGAGAGGGATTGGAGATTTCTCTCTGCCCAAGGAAGAAGAAGAAGAGCCATCTCGTTCGACACTCCAGTGCACTTGGTCCCTCCTTGACGGTTGATGTAGGAAACTGTGATCACGTTGTCGGATAGTATCCAAACCGCTTTCCCGTGCAGAAGAGTGTGAAATCTCAGTAGAGCCAGATGTACTGCTCGTGCCTCTAGTCGACTGATCGTCCAGCGGGATTCGCGTGCTGTCCAAGTGCCCTGCGCAGTGAGATCGACAGTGTGCGCCCCAACCGGACCAACAGGCATCCATTGTTAGAATGATCCAACACGGAGTCTCTAAGGGAACCCCCTTCAGGAGGTTTCTGGAGGAGAGCCATCACCGTAGGTTTAGTCTGACCCTGGAGTGAAGCGGAAGGCGAATGTGGTAGTCTTCCGAAACTGGCGACCATCATGTCAGGAGAGCTTTCTGTAGACAGCGCATGTGCGCTCTGGCCCAAGGCACGAGATCTATGGATGCCACCATGGATCCCAGGACTTGAAGGTAATCCCATGCTCGAGGCGAGACCTGTGCTAGGAGACTGCGAACTTGAGAAGTTAACTTGAGGAATCGAGGCATTAACAAAAAGACCCGACCTAAGGTTGTTTCGAATAGAGCCCCAAAAAATTCAATCTCCTGGGACGGCTGAAGACAACTCTTGTCGCAGTTGATTACCCAGCCAAGGTTCTCGAGAAAGGCAACAACCACCGAGACTGTGCTGCAAGCCTCGGGGAGAGAGTCTGCACGAATGAGCCAGTCGTCCAGATAAGGATGAACTCTGATGCCGCGGCTGCGTAAGGCCGCAGCTACTACCACCATTACCTTGGAGAAGGTTCGAGGCGCCGAAGCTAGACCAAAGGACATCGCAGGAAATTGGAAATGTTGACCGAGTACCGCGAATCGAAGGAATCGCTGATGCCCCTCTCGAATGGGAATGTGAAAGAATGCTTCCGCGAGGGAGACTTCCGGTGGCAATGAGCTGGTAGGGTGTGAGTTGGCCAGCTCTGGGGGATACCCCAATATTCTGCTATAAAACCCCGTTAAGCGGTGCGCTAAGCTCCTCGGAGTTTTTGTTATGGCCCGCGGAAACTGAACAGGAGCGGAATCCTAGTTTTGGGCTAATTGGCATGGCTATATGGCCTCAAAAGTCACCCGCAAAGAGAAAGGCCGGCCGCCGGAGGGAAAGATGGCGGAGGACGCACCGGCAAGCCCTGTCGCAGGCCCGACACAAACGATGGTAGCTGAAGTGAGTGCGGCTGTGGTGGCTGCCCTGGATGACCGGTTCCGATCCCTGGCTGAGCAAATATCCCAGGTTAACCAGAGTATAGGAGACTTCACGGGACGCATGGATCAGGTGGAGGCCCGGGTCTCGGATGTCGAAGACTCCCATCGTACGCTGCAGGAGCATGTGACGGCTTTGGAAGGTCTGGTCCAGCAACAGCATGACAAACTCGACGACCTTGAAAATCGGGGTCGCCGAAAGAACTTACGTTTTGTCGGCATCCCTGAGAGTGTGGGGGATCGTATGCTGGCTGGGCATCTGGAATCGTGGATTACCCAGACTTTCCCGGACACAGTTGCAGGCCCGATAAAGATAGAGAGGGTGCACAGATTGGGCCCGAGGAGGGAAGGAGCCCGACGGCCGCGTGCAGTCATTGCACGGTTCTTGGAATTTAGGCAGAAGGAAGAAGTATTAAGAGCGGCCCGCTCTCGGAGGAGGCAGCCTGATGGCGGTGATCAGATCTTGGTGTTCCAAGATTACTCTGTACTTGTGAGCCAACAGCGGAGGGCCTTTTCGACTATTTGTGGACAATTAGCGAATCGGGATGTGCGATTTGCACTGCTCTACCCTGCAAAACTACGCGTGGAGCACCAGGGCGGAGTGAAATTTCTGGCTACCCCGGAGGAAGCCCGGACATTTTTGGAGCAGCTTGGTAGAGGTGCACCTCCATGAAGATGGGTAGCTCTGGAAGCTGGGGTGAAGCTTTGGACTGCCTCCAGGCAGATGGCGTGGGTGGAGGGCGCATATATGGGGCAATCTACCACATACTACTTAATTCCTAATGTACCTCATTCTACTTAATTTCTAATGTATAATCTGCCATTTTCTCATGTGTGTGCTACCGCGCCGATGAGTGGTGTCGGCGGTTTGCCCTTTTGCAACTCTTCGCTTTTATCTCTTTTATTTCTTTTTTTTTGCTTTTCTTTCTTCTCCCTCATGGTTTGGCTGATTGAGCAGTGTGTTTTCTTTTGTGCGGGCTGGTGGGTGGGGGGAGGGAGGGTGTGTGCCCAGGGTTGGATTATCCTTTTCATTTTGCTATATGGCACTCTACTGAGGGGCGGCCTGACCGATTTGGGCTGGCTATCCCTCATGGGGAGACTGCTTTGGTGGCCGCTGCCGTCATGGCTGAATGCTAGCTCCCCATGCTTTTGGTGCGCGAGCTCCATGTGGCAGGCCTCACTACCTGTTCTTGGCTGTGAGCGCCGGCCATATCGGGCTGGGCTGGCAGCGTACATCTTGTTCGCGCATGGGCTGGACTCTCTTGGCAGAGCAGGCTGATAGCTGCTGCAGCCCTGGATGTTTGATGTTTGCTGTATGCTGGGGTTTTTTTTGTTTTTTTTGAAGCATTACCGAGTTTATGCAGATCTTGCTTCGGGTTCTGTTTTAATGGTCCTTGTGGGGCTGGGGCAGTTCTACAAAATGTTCCACTGTGATGTACTGTTGCAGTAACAGGGGAGGAAGTGAATGTTGCATACATTGGGGGGGGGTGGTGTGTGAGGGGTAATTAGATACAGGCGAGGGGTGACCCTGAATGCCACTGGAATGGGGTCCCGGGTGGAAGGGGGCCGGGAGGGGTCTTGGAGGGAGATGTGGAGGGCTGGGGAGGGTTGGGGGAGGGGCAGGGGAAGAGTAGGGATTCGAACGGGGGGGATGGGGGAGGAGGGAGACTGGGGGTGGGTGGATGGGGTGGGGGAGGGGGAGGGGGGGACTTGAAGAAGGTGGAATTGCTGCTGCTTAGTTCTTGGCCTTGGCGGTGGAGATGGGAGGCTGTGGGTGAGGTGGGAGCCCTAGGCTGGGGGGGCTGCTGCTTCAATGTAGGAGATTTTTTCCTGCTTAGTTTGCAAGGGTGGCCCTTCGAGAATGGGTAAGCACTTGAAATTGGCTTCTTGGAATGTCTGTGGACTAGGCTCCCCTATAAAGAGATATAGAGTGCTTCAACAATTGCGCTCCAAACGGGTTGATATAGCCATGTTACAGGAAACGCACCAGTCCTCTGAAGAGCATAGTAAGCTGTGTAAGGGGTGGGTTGGCAAGGTGTATGGGGCCGCGACTGTTGGGAAAAAGAGGGGCGTGGCCATTCTTCTTGCAAAGCAAGTGGGATGGGTGGAGGAGAGAGTGGAGGTTGACCCTGAGGGACGTTATGTTTTTGTCTGGGGGACTTTAGCTGGCATGCGGGTGGTGTTGGGGTCGGTGTATGCGCCTAATGGCTATGAAGCTCGCTTCTATAAGCAAGTGTCCCGGGTGGTGTCTGCTTTGGGGAACTATCACCTGATGCTGGGGGGTGACTTTAACTCAGTCATGGACGAGGCAATGGATCGCTCTGCGGTGTCGGGTTCCCGGGACCAGCGTAGCGCTCGGTGTATTCGGGGCTGGTGTGAGGGGTATGACCTTTTGGACGTGTGTGTGGCGGGTCTTGCACCCTGGTGACCGTGAGTACAATCATATGTCCAGGGCACATGGGACGTGGTCGAGAATTGACTATTTCCTTCTTTCTGCTGATTTGTTTCGGTTGGTGGACCGAGTAGATATCGGCCCGCCGGTTCTCTCGGATCATGCCATGGTGCTTCTGGGGATTCAACACCTCGAGCAAGGGCGGGGGTGGAGCTGGCGGTATCCATTAGATCTTGGGGGTGATACAGGTTTTGTGCAGTTTCTGCGAGGAAAATGGGAGGAATACACTCAGCATAATGCCCAACATAGGGATAACCCGGCCCTCTTTTGGGAGGCGGGGAAGGCCGTACTGCGGGGTGAGATTATTAGTTATCAAAGTCGAAGGCGGAAAGCTATCAATAATCGGATCTTGCAGTTAGAAAAGGAGCTGGCTAAGGCCCGAAGTTGGCATGCCCGCTGCCAGAGTAGAGAGGCTAAGGCGCGGCTGAAGGAATTGCAACTCGAGTTGGAGGCTGTGCTCTGCCATCGGACACGGAAATCCTTGTTGTATTATAGATACCGGCTATACTGGCATGGGAATCGGGCAGGTAAACTATTGGCTTCGTTGGTGCGGGCTGACGGGGGATCTCGGCAGGTAGAGGCGATACGACATGCCGATGGTACTTTGAGGACTAGGGCGGAGGAGATTGAACAGGTGTTCTGTGAATACTATCAACCTTTGTATGCCCGGGAAGGCCTTGGTTTGGGAGGAGGAGGGGAGGAGTTTGTGCGGGCCAGCAATTTACCCAGATTGGCTGAAGATCAGTTGGCGGTGTTGAATGCGCCCATTTCCCCTCAGGAGGTACAGTTGGCGATTCGGGGTTTAAAGAGGGGATGGGTGCCCGGCTTAGATGGCTATAGAGGAGAATTTTACAAAGTATTAGAAGACAAGGTGGCGCTTCCTCTCTCCGAGTACTATGAGGACTTGATCTGTCGGGGCTTGTTTCCCTATGAGGCGAATAAGGCTCTTGTTACCGTCTTGCCTAAGCCGGGTAGAGACCCACTTTTGCCGAGCTCCTACCGGCCCATTTCTTTATTGAATGTAGATATTAAAATCCTAGCTAAGATCCTGGCAGAGAGGCTGGCGGGCTTCCTGCCGAGTTTAATCCGGACTGACCAGGTTGGCTTTGTAAGAGGTAGACACGCGGCTTATAGCTTGCAGAGGGTGCTAGCCTCTATGTGTGCCAGTCGTAAAGATAACAAGCGATCGATGTTGATAAGTTTTGACGCTGAGAAAGCCTTTGATAGGGTGGACTGGGGCTTCATGTACCAGGTGTTGGACGCGGTGGGGATCAACGGCTTTTTTGTTGCAGCAGTGCGGTTGTTGTATGCTGATCCTAGAGGAGCGATTTTGGTTAATGGACGTATGTCACCGGAATTTCGGATTCAGAAAGGTACTCGGCAGGGGTGTCCCCTTTCGCCTCTTTTGTTTGTCCTGACGTTGGAACCCCTATTGTGTCATATTAGGTCTTCTCCGACCTTTCGGGGGATTTCGGTGGGCAAGGCCAAATTTCGGGTTGCAGCCTTTGCTGACGATCTATTGATGCATATCAAGAATCCGGAGGACGGGTTACTCACCTTGCTCCAGTTGTTTCGTAGTTATGGTGAACTTTCCGGGTTTCGCTTAAATTTGGATAAATCTGAGGCGTTACCGCTCGATACCGCTATTTCTCGGGGCTGGTCCGGTCCTTTTCCCCTAAAATGGGCAGGAGATCGGTTCAAGTATTTGGGTATCTATTTGCCCAGAGATCTGCGAGATCTCTACCGAATAAACGTAACTTTTTTATTGCAGCACTTAACTGATAAGGTTCAGAAGTGGAAGGAATTGCCTTTGTCGCTGGGAGGCCGTATAGCCCTTTATAAAATGGTACTGTTTCCTAAATGGTTGTACACGTTACAGACATTACCGTTGTTATTGAAAAGGTCTGACCTCTTGTTAATGGAAAAACAGATTAACATACTATTATGGCGGGGTAGGAGGCCCAGAATACGTCTGGCGGTGTTGCAGAGAACGTGGGATGCGGGAGGTATGGGGCTCCCTGATCTTAGCCAATATAACCGGGCGTGTCTTATGCGGCATCTTGGGGACTGGGTATGGGGGATGGGAGATTATACTCCTCTTGAGATGATTGGGGCTCTCGTCGCCCCGCTGCATGTTCGCTATGTCTTGCATATGAGACGGGCGACAGGCCTGGACCCAATGGTGTGGACTGTGTTGCTTTGCCCGGTGGTGCGAACCTGACGTTATTTGTGTGGCAAACTGGGGATATCGGCCTTTTGCTCTCCCTACCTTCCAGTTCGGGGGAATAAAGACTTTTTACCGGGCCTCACGGAAGCCAACTATGTGCGATGGGAGCAGCTGGGAATCTCCACTCTTGAGCAGCTTTTGGCCGGAGATGGTACCCTTGAGCCTTGGGCTCGTTTAAGTGTTTATTATAGCTGGACAAGTAAAGATGTGTTTCCTTATGCTCAGAATCAGAGTTATCTTAGCAAGCTGCCGGTGGCTTCTTTACATGGAGACATCTGTTCTAGGCTGGAGGAACTTTTGATGGGGGGAGAGTTGGCGAGGAAGGTTTCCAGCTTACACCAGGCGCTGTCGAGCCTTGAGACTCACGGGACTGAGGAGGCGTTAGCGGAGACATGGTCTCGCGATTTGGGCGAGTCAGTGGTAGGTGAAGGAGTTTCGCAAGCCTTGGCGCAGATTCCTAAGGTGTTTGTCTCAGTAGATCATAGGGATATGCAGTACCGGTTGATCCGTCGCTTATATTTTGCGCCCAATAGGGCTTGGCGGGCGGGGGTGGCATCCACAAGTGGCTGCCCGCGATGTGGATGTGTAGATGCTACGCTGGGACATATGTTTTGGCACTGCCCTGTGGTGAAGCTTTTCTGGAATAAAGTTGTTGGCTACTTAGACGATTGCTTGGATACACCGTTGGTAATGCACCCCGCGCCTTTGGTGTTGGACGTCTGGACCGGAGATGGTGGGGCCGACTTGGGACAGATAAAATGGGCGAGGGTGCGCCGGGTGTTTGTGGTAGCCCGTATGACTATCTTGCGGAGTTGGTTGGACCCTAGGGGTCCGCTATTTGGACAATGGCGAACCGGCCTGCATAGCTTGATGTGGATGGAGAGACTTCACGCATGCCATCATCCCAAACGGTGGGAGGTCTTCAGGGTGGGATGGGGGCCCCACTTGCGGCGTCTCCCGTCTAGAGTACGGACTAGGATATTGGATGGGAGGGGCGGTTAAGGCGTCAGTGCTGTGCAGTGGCAGTGATCTAGGCTGATCAGTCCCTTGGGGGGGCGGGGGGGACTGGGGGAGGGTGGGGGGGTGGGGACATCTGGCTATTGTTTAGAATTGCTGATTTGACGAGGCGGTGTTGAGTGGGGGGTAGAACCGTCATCTTGCCCGGGTCTGGGACTCTGCTAGTGAGGAACGCTTAGGGTGGGGGAGTAGGGGTGGAGCGGAGGGTTCAGACTGTGGGTTGGGGTACCTGCTTACCTTTGTCTATCTATTTTATCTTCATTTCCTCTATTTTCTTTTGGCGTGGGGGGGAATGGCGATATATATTGTTTGTGTTTCTGAGGGGCCACATGTTTGGTACTCATAGTTTGCATTGTTACAAGACTGTTGCTTACTCTCTACTCTGTGTTATGTTTTGATTGAAAATGAATAAAAATGATTTTCACTAAGAATGCTTCCGCGAGATCGAGGGAAGCTAGAATTCCCCCTTGCTTACCGCTTGAATAACGGATCGCAGAGTCTCCATTCGAAAGTGTGGTACCCGCAGACTGCGATTGAAGCCTTTGAGATCCAAGATAGGACGAAAGGAGTCCTTTTTTTGGCACCACAAAATAGACAGAGTAACGGCCTAGTCCTCTTTCCAATGGTGGAACTGGACGAATGGCATCTAAACGCTGGAGTCTTTGAACGAAGCAACATTGACGCAGCCAGAGCCATCTCCAAGCTACTGTCACCGGTGCTACAGAGCGAGCTGACAGCCGCAAGAGATCATAGAAGGCCTCTGCCAGGAATGCAGTGATGGATTCTAAACGAGGCAACTCAGGATCACTTGGAAGCTGCTGAATCCATCGAAGGGAGGCCCGTGCTGCTAGACCTCCGCACACCACTGCTTGAAGGGAAAGAGCGGACGACGAAAAGCCCATCTTTAGCAGACTCTAAACTTTTTAGGTCTTGCTGGTCACGGAGTGCCGCTCCGCCCGCAACCGGAATTGTGGTATGCTTGGTGACCCCGGTCACTAACGCATCAACTTTCGGGTATGTCAGCCAACGGTCCAAGTCAGAGGGAGACCAAGGGTATAACTGACCAATACCGCGTGCCGTACGTAGAGAGGACTCTGGAGAGTCCCGCTCTCGCTATACTATTTGCTGTAACTCGGCTGGAAAGGAAAAAGCTTTGGAAGGCTTACAAATGCCCTGTAAAATGGGATCCGGCTGCAACAGGGTTTGAGAACTCTGAGGATCAGGCGTGTCGGCTAGGCGTAGCGACTCCATCACCTGTGTGATTAGGGCCGGCAACTCCTCTTTCTGAAAAAGTCTGATATCTTGAGAGTCCTCGTGAACTGTCAGCGAAGAATCAGATGGAGAATATTCCCCATCTTCTTTCTCCAACGAATCAGGGCTCACCTCCGAAGATTTAAAGTCTTCTTGAATATCCGTAGTGTCCCACAAGCCACATGCAAAGTTCCTGGGAGGACGTACTGTTTTAAGGTCTGAGGAATTTTGGGACCGCTTGCGAGACCCCGCCATATCCTTGTCTGCTACCAGGCGGGTGCTTGAGGTATACCAAAAGACTCCGAACGCCACAGGTGCCATGCCTGGCGGAAGAGCGTCAGGAACTCACTGTCAGCCAAAACTGCTGTAGCTTCCAGCGGCTGTGGAAGCAAAACGGGAGCTAAGTCCTTTCTGCAGGTAGACCCTGCTGCAGGGGCTCTAAGGAGGGAGGAGTTAAGGCGCTGATGTCCCCAGCTGGCAGCGCAGTGGGAATGGAGGAAGAAGATTCTCCTGGATGCAGCATGCAGGTGGAACACAAGCAATCTATTAACTCCTCCTTCTTCTTATTACATATAATACAGCTGTGCAGAGAAACAGGCATTGTAGAGGCTTAAACCTTTCCTTTTTTTTAAAAATAAAAATCAAGGTAGGTTTAGGGAAACAGAAGACTCTTCAAAGAAAAGGGATTTTGAAACTCCCTGTGCCTTCGCAGCATGTTTAAATGTTTTGAAATGGCTGCCCAGAGCTGCTCCCTCCAAAAAAAAAACACACTGAAGAGAAATCTCTCCCGATTTTTAAAATGGCCGATGGCACAGAAAAACTGCAAAATAAAAGTTTCCTAAGCTCTAAAAACCTTAAAAATGCAGCGAAATTGCTGGGGAAGAGGCAAGGAGTGCTGCTAGCAACTTAAAAATTCAAATCCTGATGAACCCTGAATCACCAGAAACAGAGGGGAGAAGGAAACTGTCAGTTATTCACTGTGCTGGTACAGAGGAGCTGAGTTCCCATGGAGGAGAAGAGAAACTTTCAAAGTCAGTGTAAGGTAATTACAGTGACTGAAAGGTAGGGAAATTAGAGTTTGATCCCTCTGCAGCCACTTAGACCCACATGGCAGGGGCTGGAAGGTGTTTCTGAGGAGGGATGGAGAGAAGGGGAGTTGCACTGACAGTGAAATCAGGAGCTCAAACCCTGCTGTATTGCAGATTACAGAAAATATAGCTATTAAGGAGGGAAGCCTGGGAAACCCAGAGAAACACCTCTTGTGTGCTCTGGGTGCATCCAGGAAATAAAAATGAAGAAAAGAAAATAGGAACTTCAAAACCCAGTTTAACAGACCCCGATGAAACCGGAAGTGAAGGAATCAGGTCAGAGACAGCAGGTCCCAATACAGTTGAAATAAACCCAGGGCAGCTGAGGCAAGTAAGAAAACAGTTTACTTACAGTTTCTCTCAGAAATTGATACCTGATCCTCCTGCTAATGTCTAAGCCCTCGTGGCAAAGACTCAGCGCTGCTTAAAGAAAATCGGGAGCTCTACTGAAGCCAGGCTCAGGAGCTCCACAAGTTTATCTGGGGAATCAAGTTGCTGGGAAACCCAGAGTAACACCTCTTGTGTACTCTGGGTGTATCCAGGAGCCTCAAGATACAGTGAAAAAGGAAAAAACAAATTGTAGAACAAGCTTGAAGAGCACCCTCATCTGCTGAGACAGAGAAAATACTGAATAGGACTCCTAGGGGTATGCCTATGTCACCCAGAGACTGACCAATCACAACTCTGGAGTTTTTTTCTCTGTCTCCCTATCTGCTGGCAGGGGTGCATAACCCGCTTGTCTGGACTGGTCTAGCAGTATGATCTGGAAATTGGCAATCCTAGGGGATACCCGAACTGAGAACAAACAAGAGAAATTGACAAGATATAGACCTTCAGATTGACGTTGAAAAGCTTTGGAAGAAAAAAATCTACTGTAATAGCAGCTGTGGTTGGAGCTCTTGGGGCTATACCTAAGGGACTCCCTAAATGTTTATAAATTTTGGACCTAACAGACTTGACTCCACAAATTCTACCAAGGACCCCACTTGAAACAGCTTATATCTTGTGCCGATTCCTAGGTTCTTGGTGATAACCCAAATCACAGTTTTAAAATTAGTCCTAGACTGTATCTTCCAATAATTTTAATTACTATAATATTTATATTGTGATACCTAAGGCTCAGCAAATTACAAAAGAAATTTGAACAATAAGTATTGGTGAAAGGCTACAGTATGCTCCCCTAGAGACTGGAGCATCCCTGTAGAGCAGTGGTTTCCAACCCAGTACTCGGGTACCCCCAGGCCAGTCAGATTTTCAGGATATCCACAAGGAACATGCATGAGATAGATCTGCATGCACTGCTTCCATTGTATGCAGATCTATCTCATGCATATTTTTTATGAATATCCTGAAAACCTAACTGACTTGGGACTGCCAGTATCTCTTCTCCAAGTCATTGTGCATTGACCAGAACCAATGATGATCTTTGACCCCTTCATTCAGTGCCGGTACCGATGTAAAAATATACGTCACAATCATCAGACAGGATACCAAAAAGTATCTCCACGTCTATATCTTCCGCTGCTGCTAGACCCGGAGGATGAGTGATGTTCCCTATGTGAATACACCAGCAGCATCCATTGCAGCTTCTGGGTCCTTCGATATTGAACCTCTGATGCCGACGCAAATGGGATGGGCTTTAAAGTTAGGCTAAAGAATGGCTCCAGGCATTCTTTTCAGAGTTTCAGACCTCTATGAGACATCTTCTGACAGATGTCACAACCCAGTATGTCTTCTTTACATTCTAAATAAACCAAATACTTCCATCTCACTGTCAACATTTCCTATGGACAGTTTGCTTTAATTCTTAAATAAAAGAGGGAAAAGACCTCAGAATCAGGCCACACATAGACACTTTTAGATTTAGACTGATCTGCTCAAGTACAGTTAAATTAAGAATTCTGGCTTAAAAAAATTGATTAAAAAGTTATTTATTATGGGTATCCCGAAGAGGATGTTAGAACAGTATACAAAAGAGCTTTATTTATTAATAGAGATTTCCTTTTTGATCAGAACCAAAAAACTTCAGAAAAGAGAATGACATGTTTTCAGACTCCGAGAGGAAATCAAAGTAGCGTCAGGTTTACGCTCACTGCCTATTTCGATCATGTGGAGAGGGTGGATGGCGGTGGGACCCGTGGTATCCCGAGCAAGAATGGGGTGTCCCGGGACATCAGACCCAATATGCTCAACAGGCAGATCCCCGTAGAAACCAGCATGGCAGCACATGGATCTCCAGGTAGGGCTGGACAGAGTGCGGTAACTATGCTGAAGCCAGCATGGAGCCTGCGTGCCACAAGGCTAAGACTGCTGCCATGTGAGCCTCGAGGGCCCTAAGGCATTCCTCCAGTACCACTGCCTTGGAGGGGATCAGGACTGCGATTGCAACTTCAACCACAAGTGCAGATACCTCCAGCGGGGACTCCACAATGACAGGTTCAAAGGGAGACATCCGACTTCCCTCCAGGGCTATGGAGGCCAATTCCTCCCATCTGGGAAGCTTGGCGGGCAGCTCCCGACCCTCTCTCTTTGTGTTGCACCAGAAAGGGCTGTGGTGCCGATGCACCCTTGGCTTGTCCCGTGCTTGGGCACCCTTTTCGACACTGACAGGATTGGTGTCATGTCCTTCCTCGATTCCGGTCCAACATTGACCAAAGGTTTACGCTCGATGCCTCAGCCCCTTGGTTCCGAATGCACCCAGGCATCCCACCCATGTGAAGCCTCAGCGGAACTCTGTGACGATGTCACCGATGCTGTAGCCGAGGATACTAAATCCGCTGTTCTGAAAAGGGTCATCTGCAGACAAAGGTTGCAGGATGCGGGCATGTTGTCAGGCTCAAGGCACTGCAGGCACCAATTGTGCTTTTCCATGACATTTTGTGCATTTCTTAAAGCCATTCACTGGCTTAGACATGTCTGGGAAGAATGCATCAGCAAGGTCAAAGGCTTCAATTGTGACAGTCTAAGGAATGGGAAACAAAGGGGGGCTCTGCAGGCTCAGAAAGGAGATCTCCTGATCTTCCCTCTGATCCATCCCCTCTGTAAGAGGGGAGTAAATAGCCCCCGGAGGACATGTCATTCCAGGACTTTGTGTGGGATATGGCCAAGGCCATGCCCTCTCCATTGAGGCAGAGGACGAGCAGAAGGCCTAGGAACTTGAGCTCCTACAATACCCTTTGGTGCCCAAGGCGGCAGTGATGATGTCTGTGCACCATGTCTTACAGAGACTGCTGCTGTGGGTGTGGGAGAATCCCCTCATGGTTCCCGCCTTCAGCCAGTGGCTGGACTTGATGTATCGGGACCAGAAGGTGCCAGGCTTTGAGAAGCCCAACCTACCGCACAACTCCATTGTGGTTAAGTTGCCCTTGAAGCACGTGAAGTGCACCAAGACTCACTCCTCGGTACCCCTAAGACAGGAAGCCAGGACTCTGGACTCCTTTGGGGGGAGATGCTACCAGGGCTCCATGCTGGTGGCCCGGATCCTTTCCTACCAGCTATATATGGGTATGTTTCTGAGGGACATCATGTTGGACCTGGAGGAGTTTGCCACCCATGTTCCTCCTCACTGCCTCAACTCCTTCCGTGCCCTGGGAAGCCACAGCAAGGATTGCTCTAAGTATGCCATGCGAGCCACATATGATGCCTTTGAATCTGACTGCAGAGTGGTGGCAGTGGGCATCGACGGCTGGCCTGGTGTCCGACCTGGAGCAGTGGGTCCAGGATAAAGCTGGCCAACGTTCTCTGCATTGGGAGAACCTCTTTGTGAAGCCGGTCTAAGAGAAAGCAGACTAGTTTGAGAAGGAGCACGTGACGCTCTCCAGGCTCTCAAGGAAAACTGTGGATCCTTCATGTAAGAAATATCAGGGTAAGAGGAAATTAGACTTACCTGCTAATTGTAGTTCCTGAAGGAACTCCCGTCTAGTCCTGGAATCTCTGGATTGTCATCCTCCTCCAGCAGCTTTGGAGACTGAGAAACGTCATCACTTTGATGATGCTGGTATATATACAGAGGGACCTCCTCCTCACACCAGTTACCTATTGACAAAGCACACTCACCGGAGCAACAATTAAGTAACCATGCAATACAGAACACCCACAACTAACTGAACTACAAACTAGAAAGGGACACCTAATGTCACCCTGGTCCCCCTTTCCCCACAACAAACTATGGAAAATGAAAAACATGAGGCCCGCTCCCTACCCCTCTGGAGCCAGGTGACCTCTTACTCCACCCCTTAACTCAATGTTAGTGCGATCAGCTGTCGCAAAAAACAGCAGACCCATGACCAGCTGTACAATAAGTTTACTCTTGCTTACCTGTGAAAACTGATTGCTTCAGGCACCAGACCATCCTGGAATCCCTGGGCGGGATCCGGGACTAAACGGGAGTTCCATCAGGAACTACAATTAGCAGGTAAGTCTAATTTCCTCTTCCTGATCGTCCCTCCCATCTAGTCCCAGAATCTCTGGGTATGTAACAGAGCAGTGAAAAAATTTTCTTTAATGGGAGGGACCTGCTATCCCTGCCTAAAGCACTGCTGAACCAAAACAGGCATCCCTTTTCGCCTGAACGTCCAGACGGTAGTGCCTGATAAAAGTATTCAAGGACGACCAAGTAGCCGCCTTATAAATTTCCTCCACCGGGACCAACCTAGACTCTGCCCAGGAAGCCACTTGGGCCCTAGTCGAATGAGCCTTCAGCCTTTCCGGCACTCTTCGACCTTTCAACAAATACGCCGACGATATCGCCTCTTTAATCCATCTGGAAATAGAGGCCTTTGAAGCAGATTCCCCTTTTCTAGGCCCCCCAAAAAGAACAAAAAGTCTATCGGACCTCCTGAAATCAGCCGTCCGGCTAACATACCTCTTCAAGGCCCAGCGGACATCCAGCTGATGCGAAGCCTCTGATGCTCGATCCTGGGAACTTTGCCGGAACACCGGCAGGGACACTACCTGATTCATATGAAAGGGGGAAACCACCTTTGGCAAAATTGACGGAACCGGTCTCAAGACCACCTTTGACTCGAAAAAGGACAGAAACGGTTTTCGGCAAGATAAAGCCTGCAATTCGGAAATTCTCCTGGCCGAACAAATAGCTACCAAAAATGTGAGATCCTACAATGAAGCACTAGCCAAGGGCTCAAAGGGAGCTTGCCCCAATGCCTCCAAGACTAAGGACAGATCCCAAGACGGCACTACCAGATAATTAGGAGGCCTCAGCAGCAACACCGCCCGAAGGAAATGCTTCACATCCGGATGCGCGCCTAAGCTCACCCCCTTGATCTTTCCTCTATAACAGGAGAGCGCTGCCAGCTGCACCTTCAAGGACGAAGCCGCCAAACCTTTCTGAAACCCGTCCTGCAAGAACGCGAGGACCTGAGGCACCGACGACTTCAAGGCCTCTACCGACCGCACCTCACACCAAGCTTCAAACAGGCGCCACACTTGCACATACGCCAAGGAAGCAGACCGCTTCTGCGCCTTTAATAGCGTGGAAATCACAGCTGCCGAATACCCCCTAGCTCTCAACCTAGCCCTTTCAAGAGCCAGGCCGTAAGCGAGCATAGATCCACCTGAGGCATGAGTAGGGGAACCTGCGATAAAAGATCCCTCCTGCCTGGCAGCCTACAGGTGCGCTCTACCAACAATCTCTGCAGATCCGCATACCACGGCCTTCTCGGCCAATCCGGGGCTATCATTATCACTAATCCCTTGTGAAGCTCGATACGTTGCACTACCCGGCCTATCAATACCCACGGCGGGAACACGTACAAGAGCTGCCCCGTTGGCCAATCCTGAATGAGAGCATCCAGACCCTCTGACATCCTTTCTCTTCTTCTGCTGAAGAACCAACTGACCTTTGCCGAGTGAAACGTTGCCATCAGATCCATCACCGGCGGTCCCCATCGACGAACTATCATGTCGTAAACCTCCGGATGAAGCACCCACTCTCCGGGATCTACCTTCACCCGGCTCAAGAAGTCGGCCTCGACATTGTCTACTCCTGCCACATGAGCCGGCGAGAGCTCCTCGAGGTTGTTCTCGACCCACACAAACAACTCTTCTGCCTCGGTTTCCAGAGACACACTGCTTGTGCCCCCTTGGCGATTGATGTAGGCCACTGCGGTAGCATTGTCAGAGAACACTCGAATCGGCTTCGAGCGCACTGAAGGTTGAAACGCTTGCAAGGCTAGCCTCACCACCCTGAGCTCGAGCCTGTTGATCGCCCAACGCTTTTCTTGTTCCGACCACTGACCCTGAGCAAATCTTCCTTGAAAATGTGCTCCCCAGCCTAGGAGGCTGGCGTCCATTGTCAGGGCTAACCACTTGGGTGGCTCCAAGGGCATCCCGCGCAGAAGATTTCTTGGGACCAACCACCACGCTAGAGCCCTCCTTGCCTCGCTTGGGCAGGGCAACGTTTGGGAGAGGTCGTCGTTCTGGTGAGACCACCTTCTGAGCAGTGCCCTCTGCAATGGTCTCATATGAGCCCTCGCCCATGGAACCAATTCGAGTGTTGCTGCCATTGTCCCTAGCAACTGAAGATAATGCCACGCCGTGGGAACCGGCATCCGCAGAAACTTGTGCACCAACTTCCTGAGATTCTCCGCTCGCTTGGCAAGGAGGAACACCCTGCCTACTGCCCTATCTAACCTTGCCCCCAGGTACTCCAGATTCTGTGACGGCGTAAACATACTCTTCGCAACATTGACCACCCAACCTAGGTCTTGGAGACACGCTACCACCCTGGTCGTGGCCCTCTCGCTTTCGGACTTCGATTTTGCCCGGATAAGCCAATCGTCCAGATAAGGATGAACCAACATGCCTTCCTTTCTCAGATATGCGGCTACTACTATCATTACCTTGGTGAATGTCCTTGGTGCGGTAGCCAGACCAAAGGGAAGCGCTTGGAATTGAAAATGTCCCATCGGTACCGCAAACCAGAGAAACCTCTGGTGTTCCTGCCGAATGGGAATATGCAGGTACGCCTCCGACAAGTCCAGGGAGGACAGAAACTCTCCTTTTCGTACCGCCACTACCACAGACCTCAACGTCTCTATATGGAAATGAGAAACTCGGAAGCAGCGGTTCACCCTTTTCAGATCTAAGATTGGACGAAACATACAGTCTTTCTTTGGTACTACGAAATAAATGAAGTATCGACCGGTACCGCATTCACTTACAGGGACGAAACGCCCATTGTGGGGCCTTAACCGGCAAATTTGAGCGTCCCTGCTTTTATTTATCCTCTGGGAGCCGGCCTCCCTTGGACTCTCCCAGGTCCTTCACCAACTTATCCAAGTCCTCACCAAAAAGGAGCTTACCTCTGAACGGTAACTTACTAAGCCTAGCCTTGGACGAGCTATCTGCTGCCCAGTTACGGAGCCACAAGTATCGGTGCGCAGCTACCACCGACGCCATCCCATTAGACAATCCGCGAATAAGGTCGTAATGGATATCTGCTAGGTAGGCTGTACCGGACTCTAACCTGGCCGCTTAAGCGTGCGCTGCCCCTACCTGGTCTCCCTGAAGATGCTGGGACCAACGCAAACAAGCTCTAGCCACCCATGCTCCACAAATAGAAGCTTGCACTGACAACGCACATACATCAAACACCTGCTTCAGCAAGGTATCTAACTTCCTGTCCTGAGGGTCCTTAAGAGCTGCGCTACCCTCTACCGGAATTGTAGTCTTCTTGGTAACAGCGGCTACCACCGCATCCACCCTCGGGGACCGAAACAAATCCTTATCCTGCTCCAGCAGAGGATACAGACGCGCCATAGCTCTGGACCCCTTGAGAGCTGCCTCAGGCAAATCCCACTCTCCTTGAATCATCTCCTTCACGACCTTATGGATTGGAAACGCCCTCTGCGTCTTCCAAAAGGTCTGCAATAAGGGATCCTCTAAGGTCTCTTCCTCTGCCGAACCCCCTGTCGGCATATTAAGCGCCTTAAGCGTCTCCATAATAAGAGCAAGCAATTCCTCTCTGCAGAATATCCAGACTACCCTTGCCCGATCCTCCTGCTCCGCAATCTCTCCTTCCTCTAAATTGTCCTCCAACTCTAGTACGTGCTCCCCTTCATCGGAAAGCCATCCCTCCGATACCACAGACTGCTCTGTGTCGTCGTCCAGTCTAGGTCTCTTAGCGGCAGCCTTGGAGAACCCTAAAGGGCGCAGCGAATCCGACCCCTTATCCAGCGCCTCCGGCTCCACCGACGAGAGGGGGGAAGCTCTCTTAGCCCCCCCAAAAGCCTGCTGCATTAGCTGCATGAAAGCCGGGGAAAAATTGCTTCCAGACCACCCGGCAATGGTGCTGCCGCCAGAGCCGCAACTGGAGCCGAGGAAGGCCCAGCCACGGGTTCCTGCTGTAGAGCTGCTGGAGCCACCGGCTCCTGTTGAGGCTCCCCCTCAGCCGCGGAACCGGCCCCCTCCAAGGCTTTTTCCATTTCGGTAGCCTCCAGCATACAGCCTCTGCACACCCCCATGTCTGAGACTGCTCCCCTCTTCGCAACGCAAATCACACACTGCGGCCGAGAAGGCATCCCTGCCCCCCAATACCCAGGGACTCAAATAAAATACCCACTTTGTACAGCACTACACAGGCTTGTCTCTTAACGTTTTTGTATTTCTTCGGGGGTTTTTTTCTACTTTAAAACGAAACCAGGCTCTAAACTAAAGCCCCCAGTGAAAACGGGCCCCCAGCGTTCAAAATGAAGCTTCTGATTCAAAGCGGGAGCAGGTTATATTCCCGCCATTGAAACAGCGGTTCCCGCGCTATCGCACGCGGTCGGGCCTGCCGCCTGCACCCAAACTGCAGTTTCAGCTTCCCGAGCCCCCCCGGCGGCTTACCTCACGTCGGGCTCACTTCCACCTGCCTGTGACAGGCTGACTGGGCACTTTTCGGGAACTGGCCTGATCGCCGCGAAAAAGCTGTCCCATCCAATGCCGCCGGCAGTCTAGCCGCTCTCCTCCCGCCGGCTCTGAACGCTTACAGGGAAACACTTCTGATGCGTTAGAGAGCCGCGGGGGACCGGTTCCTCTCCCAGCACTGCGGGATCGGGAACCGGCACTTCAGCCGGCCTCTCTTCCCCCCAATAAACTGAATCGCTGCCTTTTCCTTGCGATTAAGCTAGAGGGGAGGGGGAGGGCCTCACCAGCTGCCTCAACTCTTAAAGGTACGGAACCCACAACAAAACCACTCAAATTAAATAAACCCAAAAAACTGAAGTAAAAAGAAAGGAATAAAGAAAAGAAACTTCTCCACAGACGAATTGTCTACCGATTCCTTAATTGCTCCTCTAGCGAACCCCTAACCTCTGGGCTCCCTATCCTCCAGCTGCTTGGAGACTGAGAGAACTGGTGTGAGGAGGAGGTCCCTCTGTATATATACCAGCATCATCAAAGTGATGAAGTTTCTCAGTCTCCAAAGCTGCTGGAGGAGGATGACAACCCAGAGATTCCGGGACTAGACAGGAGGGACGATCAGGAAGAAGGCCTTCTACCTGCGCCCCCACCGGTATTATCCGACACCCCAGAGTGGCCAGCCAAAGGCACAGGCCCCCATGAGCAGTGCCGGGAGAAGTCTCACAAGGACTAATCAGCCCCACAGCCCAAGCTGGGAGTGTGCTTTTGACTGGTTCCTCAGGAGCATAGCCAACCATCCCCTTACATGCCGGAGTTCCCCCTCAGGTAGGGGGGGCAGCTCATCCATTTCACCCACTCTGGCCCCTTATCACCTCGGATGCCTGGGTTCTCAGTTCATCCAGCAGGGCTACTGGCTACACTTTGACCAGCTGCTGCCTCCCTTTGTCCAAGGGGAATGTACCCCATGGACCCACTGCAGCAAAGCCTGTTGCGGGAGGAGGTCTCCATTCTGCTGTCCGACCCCGGCATACTTGCCGGTTTCACCAGCTCAGGTTGGAAAGATATTTTACTCCAGGTATTTCCTGGTACCCAAAAAGACAGGGGGGTTTTGATCCATTCTGGACCTCTGGAACCTCAACTGGTTTCTCGTGCGTGAGTGGTTCAACATGGTCTCGCTAGGGACGTTGCTTTCTTACCTTCTAATGGACGACTGGCTATGCTCCTTGAATGTCAAGGATACAGACATCCTGATCCAGCCAAGTTGCAGAAATACCTCAGGTTCATGCTGGGAGACCAGCATTATCATTACTGAGTGCTCTTCTTCGGGCTCGCGTCAGCAGCTCGGGTCTTCATCAAGTGTTTTGTTTATTTTAGAATTCAGTGTGTTTGCTGAGTCAGTCAGGTCTTAGTATCACCCAAGAGCTTTTCAGTTAAATCAGATCAGGGTATAGTTTAGCATAGAAAATAAAATAGAGAAAATTGTTACTGAAACAACTTTTTTCAAGAGAGCTTTTTTATTTAAATCAAAACATAGTATAGCTTAGCATACAAGTAGAATAAATAGTCTCTGAGTACAAAGAACTAAACTTGTTTCTAGTGACCTTTACAAAGATGCCTTCCAGTTAGGAGGCAAACAATCTGTGAAGTTGTCTTAAATAGGTGTTAAAAGCAAGTGACAGATCAAAGGGGCAATTTAAAAGGCCCCTTCTATCAAACCAAGGGCTGTGCGAATCACCCAGGAAATTGGTAAGACTTTACCTTAAAAGAACAGGTCAGGGCACTGTGTATCAAGCCAGCTTTTACGTCTTCTTTCCCACCCTCCCACCCCAACTCCCCCCTCCATGGATAATCTTAGCTTTATAGGCATGTATACCTATTAAAATGGGGAGATGCCTATAATCATTTTAAGCTGTGGCTAGTTATTCTCATCAGGATTACTTTTGTTAAGGACCAAAGAGTAATTATTCTTGAGGTGAACAAAGTCCATTTAACATATAAGGTATAGTTATTTATTTATTTATTTATTTATTTAATATCTCTTATATACCGCACTATTGTCATCAGCGCGGTTTACATAAAACAAACATATACATACAGAGAAACTGTAATGCATTTTACAAGTAACAGGGGTTTTTGAACTTGGGATTAAAAGTAAACTATATTGACTAAATAACTATTTACAAAAATTTATATACATTAGTCACATTTGGTTATCGTTTGGGATTGTCTTGGTCAGAAAATGTGTTGGTAGTATTTTCCATGTGCAAAGATTAGATTGGGAAATAGCTTAAGAAGAGGTGGTGTTTGAGGCTTTTTCTGAATTGTGTTAGGCTGGCTATAGCTCTCAATTCTGGTGGGAGGGCATTCCAGGCTATTGGGGCATGGATACTGAAGGCTCTTTTAGTTGTTTCTTTAGTGTATCTGACTGTTTGTTTCGGGATTGTTAATGTATTTATAGCGGTTGTATTAGTATAAGTATCTCCAACAAACCTAAGTAAGTAAACGACTTTAATATCTGAACAACACCTTAAAACTACAATGCAGACAGCAGTCCAGCAGCGAGATGTGGGCTTTCCAGTCTTTTGCACTGAGTGTCATTGGTATGATTTTCTCCCATTTGGTAAGAGGTATTATGTGGGCACTAGGTACAAGGAGCTCTTTGCTCTCAAGAAACAAGTCCGATCTCTGGAGGATAGACTAGCAGATTTGGAGGACATAAGGAAGACAAATAGGTATATAGATGAGACTTACAGGGACATAGTGTTGGTCCCATCTCCAGTCTAGCAGCCTTCCTGTTGCCATGGAAGAGAGAGGTCAGGTGACAGGAGAGCATCACCCTGGTGTGGCAGGAAGTGATCCTGTAGCTAGGACCTGTCCTCGAGGTGATGTAAAGCCCTCTCACACCGAGAAGGTTTCTCCAGGGCCATATGACCCTGAGGGGAAGGTTAGGACAGCCGTTACAGTTGGTGATTCGATCATTAGGCATGTAGATAGCTGGGTGGCTGGTAGACATGAGGAGTGCCTGGTAACATGCCTGCCTGGTGCAAAGGTAGCGGCCCTCACGCACCACCTGGACAAGGTGTTAGATAGCACTGGGGAGGAGTCTGCTCTCTTGGTACATGTTGATACCAATAACATAGGAAAGTGTGGTAGGGAGAGTCTGGAGGCCAAATTAGGCTTTTAGGTAGGAAGTTGAAATCCAGAGCTTCCAGGTTAGCATTCTCAGAAATGCTTCCTGTTCCATGAGCAGGACCAAGAAAGGCAGACAAAGCTCCAGATTCTCAAAGTGTGGATAAGATGCTGCTGCAATGAAGAGGGTTTTGGATTTGTTAGGAACTGGGGAACATTCTGGGGAAAGGAAGGGTTCTTCTGAAGGGAAGGGCTTCACTTTAACCGGGATGGAACCAGGCTGCTGGCATTAACCTTTAAAAAGGAGATAGAGCAGTTTTTAAACTTGATAATAGGGGAAGGCCGACAGTCGTTCAAGAACACATGGTTCAGAAAAATGTATCCTTGAAGGATACTAACAAAAGCAGAGAGGTTCCAAAAAAGAGTAAAGTAGCCCAAATGCCCTTGAGTATGGAGCAGAGAGAGCTTAAAGATCCCAAATTACACATGCCTACCAACAGCCAGATTATTATGAATACAATTCCATCTCTAAAATGATTGTATGCAAATTCTAGAAGACTAAAAAATAAGATGGGAGAGTTAGAATATATAGCACTAAATGAGAGGTTAGATATGATTGCAATCTCAGAGACATGGTGGAAGGACCGACAACTTGTGGGACACTGTGATACCTGGGTACAAACTATATCGTAATGATAGAGCTGATCAAATTGGTGGAGAGGTTGTGCTCTTTGTTAGAGAGGGCATTGAGTCAGAAAGGATTAAAGTTTTGCAGGAAACAAAATTAGCTGTAGAATCTCTATGGATTGAAATTCCATGTAAAAATGGGAAGGCGACGGTAGTGGGGGTATACTATCGACCGCCTGGCCAGAATGAACAAATAGATGATGAAATGATCAAAGAAATCAAGGAAGCTAACAAAAGTTACAGCACGGTAATAATAATGGGTGATTTCAATTACCCTGGTATTGACTGGGATTATAATAGCGCGGTATAGAAGAAATGTTAAATAAATAAATAAATGTCACGGCAGGACATGCAAGGGAGATAAAGTTCCTAGATGAAATAAATGACTGCTTCTTGGAGCAGCTGGTTCATGAACCGACCAGAGGGGAAGTCATATTGGACCTAATCCTTAGTGGAACACCAGATCTAGTGCAAGAGATAAGGGTGTTGGGGCCACTTGGCAATAGTGATCACAGCATGATCATGTTTGATTTAATTAGTGGAGGAGGGATGGTAAGGAAATCCACAGTACTACCTTTTAACTTTTGAAAGGGAGACTATGATAAAATGAGGAAAATAGTTAAGAAAAAACTAAAAGTAGCAGTTGCAAAGATTAAAGACGTACATCAAGCTTGGGTGTTGTTGAAAAATACTATATTGGAAGTCCAGACCAGCTGTATTCCACGCTTTAAGAAAAGTGGAAGTCCAAAAAACTGCCAGCATGGTTTAAAGGTGAGGTCAGAGAGGCTGTTGTTGCCAAAAAAGCATCTTTCAGGAAAAGGAAAAAAAGAGTCAAATGACGAAAACTGGAAACAGCACAAGCACTGGCAAGTTAAATGCAAGGCATTGATAAGGCAGGCAAAGGGAGAATTTGAGAAGCAGCTTGCTGCGGAAGCAAAAACGCGTAATAAAGACTTTTTCAAGTACATTTGCAGCAAAAAACTTGTGAGAGAGTCAGTTGGTCCATCAGATGCTAGAGGGCTTAAAGGGGCACTAAGAGACGAGAAGGCGATAGCGGAGAAACTGAATGAATTCTTTGATTCGGTCTTTACTGAGGAAGATGTAGGTATGTTACCCATGACTGAAGCTGTATTTAAAGGTGCGGAAGAATTGAAGTTAATATCGATACATCGGGAAGATGTATTAAAACTATTTGATAAACTGAAGAGTAGCAAATCACCTGGACCAGATGATATACATCCAAGGGTGTTGAAAGAACTGAAATATGAGATTGCAGACCTATTAGTAATCTGTGAACTATCATTAAAATCATCTGTAATACCTGAAGAGTGGAAGATGGCCAACGTAACGCCAATTTTTAAAAAGGGTTCCAGGGGTGGTCCGGGAAACTACAGACCGGTGAACCTGACGTCAGTACCGGGAATAATGATAGAAACCATCATAAAAAACAAAATTGCTGAACATGTAGATAGTCATGGCTTAATGGGAGACAGCCAACATGGCTTTAGACAAGGAAGATCTTGTCTTACTAATCTTATGTTTTTTTGAAGGTGTGAATAAACAAGTAGACAAAGGTGAGTCGGTTGATATATTTGGACTTTCAGAAAGCCTTTGACAAGGTCCCTCATCAGAGACTTCTGGCCAAACTAAAGAGTCATGGGATAGGAGGCAGTGTACTATTGAGGATCAGTAACTGGTTAAAAGATAGAAAGCAGAGGGTAGGGCTAAATGGCCAATTTTCCCTATGGAGAAAGGTGAATAGTTGTGTACCCCAGGGATCTGTGCTGGGTCCACTGCTTTTTGACATATTCATAAATGACCTGGAAAAGAGAATAACGAGTGAGGTTATCAAATTTTCAGATGACACAAAACTATTTAAAGTTGTTAAAACCCATGAGGATTGTGGAAAATTGCAAGAGGATCTTGATAAATTGGAGGACTGGGCATCAAAATGGCAGATGAAATTTAATGTGGACAAGTTTAAAGTCATGCAGCTAGGGAAGAACAACCCAAACTATGGTTACACAATGCAAGGTTCCACATTAGGAACCATCACCCAGGAAAAAGATTTAGGCATCATTGTGGATAACATGTTAAAACCCTCCGTCTAGTGTGCAGCGGCAGTGAAGAGAGCAAATAGAATGCTAGGTATCATAAGGAAAGGAATGGAAAATAAAACAAAGGATATTATAATGCCTATGTATCATTCCATGGTGTGACCACACCTTGAATATTGTGTGCAATTCTGATCACCGTATCTTAAAAAGGATATAGCATTATTAGAAAAGGTTCAGAGAAGAGCCACCAAAATGGTAAAGGGGATGGAAGGATACCCCTATGAAGAAAGGCTAAAAAGGTTAGGGCTCTTTAACCTGGAAAAGAAATGGCTGAGTGGAGATATGATAGAAGTCTATAAATTAATGAACGGAGTGGAATGGGTAAACGTAGATATATTGTTTACCTTATCAGAATATAAAAAGACTAGGGGACATGCAATGAAGCTACAGGGTAAACTATTTAAGGCAAATAAGAGAAAATATTTTTTCACTCAACGTGTAATCAAACTCTGGAATTTGTTACCGGAGGATGTAGTAAAGGCTGTTAGTGTAGCTGGGTTTAAAAAAGATTTGGACAAATTCCTGGAGGAAAGGTCCATAAACCATTATTAAAAAGGGACCCAGGATAACAATGATTGACCCAATACAAGCATTGTGGAACCTGTGTCTTTTGGAGAAACTGCTAGGTACGTATGACCTAGATTGGCCACTGTTGGAAACAGGATACTGGGCTTGATGGACCTTGGTCTGATCCAGTATGACATATCTTATGTTCTTATCTTCTTGTTCACTTTTCCCTTTTTTTTCCAGGTATCCTGAACAGAAAAGAATGGGCCTGGGGAATGGAGTTGGATTTCAGCCGCCAAACAGATTCCAAAGTATGGATTGGCCAAAGTTGCTGTCACGCTGGGAATCCCTATCTAGACAGCAATGAGATTTGAATGTATGGAAAGAAGATCATGTTGCAGCTCTACAGATCTCTTCCATGGAGACTGAGTGCAAGTTGGCTACCAATGCAGCCATAGTTCTGACATTATGAGCTGTGACATGAACATCAAGGCTCAGGTCTGCCTGGGCATAAACCAAAAAGATGCAGTCTGCTAGCCAAATTGAAGGAGCACTTGGAGAAAGCAGCTCATAGCTTGCTAGGGTCAAAAGAAACACAAATCTGGATGGAATTTCTATGGGCTTTTGTCCTCTCTAAGTAGAAGGCTAAGGCTCATTTGCAGTCCAGCATGTGCAACGCAGCTTCTCCTTTTTGGGCATGTTTTGGGAAAAATGTTGGTAGAACAATTGACTGATTAAGATGGAAATCAGATACCACTTTTTGGAAGGAATTTAGGATGGATTAAGTATGGAGGCCAACTCTATTATGATGGAATTTGGTGTAAGGCAGATGAACTACGGAAGCCTGAAGCTTGCTTGCTCACTCTGCGCGTTGAAGTGACTGCCACCAAAAATAAAACCTTCCCGGTCAAGAACTTCAGAAACAGACGAAAGGATCTAGGGCATAGCTCTCACACCAGACAGCAAACCTCCTTCATGTGCACGAATAAGATTTCCTGACCGAGGCCCCTCCTGGAGGCCAAAAGGACATCGGTCACACCAGCCGGTAGGTTGAACTCAGACAACACTAGCCTCTCAACATCCATGCTGTGAAATCAGATCTGGCGCATAGCCCAGCCAGAATGGCTCCTGAGTGGAGAGCTAGAGCAGGAGTGGAAACCAAGACTGCTGGAGTCAGTAAGCAGTGATGAGAATCATCATGCTTCCATCTGTTTTGAACTTCAGAAGGGTCTCTGCAATGAGGTGTATTGGAGGATATGCATAAAGAAGACCCTCCCACCAATGCAGGAGGAAAGCATCTGAGGCTAGCCTGCTGTGTCACCTTACCCTGGAACAGAACTAGTCCACCTGGGCATTCTGAAGTGGTGGAGAGATCTATCAAGGGGATGCCCCACTCCCGAAAGATGCAGGTCACAATCTTCCTGTCCTGTGTCCATCAATGTGGTTGGAGGACTCGATGCAATCTGTTTGCCAGAGTGTTTTGCTCACTTGATAGATGTGTGGTTCTCAAGTCCATTCCATGTGCAATAGCAAACTTCCACAACCTGGCTGCTTCCCAACACAGGAAGTACGAGCCCATTCCTCCCTGCCTGTTGATGTAGAAGATTGTGACTTGATTGTCAGTCTGAATCAGAACAATATGATTGGCCAGTCAATCCCAAAAAGCCTTTAGAGCATTGTCTACGACTGTTAACTCCAATAAGTTGATCTGGGGTAGACTTTCTTAGAAGAACCAATTGCCCTGAGTGTGAAACTTATCGAGATGAGCTCAACAACCCAGTTTGGATGATTCTGTCGTCAAAACATTTTGCAATGGAGGAATTTGCAAGGGAAGATCTTTGAGCAAATTGTGATGAACTGTCCACCATTGCAATGACTGAACAAAAGGATTGGTGACACACAGACAATCTGTGAGTTGACCTGTGCCTTGGGTCCACTGAGTCTTCAGAGTCCATTGAGCCTGCCTCTTATGAAGGTGTGCCAAGGGTATTGTGCGTACTGTAGAGGCCATATAGCCTAATACAGTCAACATCTTGTGAACTGTTACATGCTGAGTCAATTGAGTCTCTAGCACCAGCGCTGTCATTCTGAAGAGTCTGTCGTACAGGAGGAAAACTCTTGCCCGAGCCATGTCGAGCAAAGCTGCTATGAATTCCAATTGTTGGGTGGGCTATATGTGAGATTTCAAATAATTTATGATGAACCCTATTAGCTCCAATACTCAAATGCTCAACCGTGTTGATTCTTGAACCACTTCCAGAGTGGTATTGGTGATCAGCCAATCATCCAGATAGGGGAAGCCAATCATCCAGATAGGGGAAGACAAGCACTCCCAACGTCCGGATGTAAGCAGCTACTACTGCGAGGCATTTTGTAAAAATGTAAGGTGCTGAGGCTAGGCCAAAGAGCAACACTCGACATTGGAAGTGTTGTCCCCCCCCCCCCCCCTCCAGGACAAATCTGATACTCTTCCTATGAGTGGGATGTATCGATATGTGGGTATTTGCATCCTTCAGATCCAGGGAGCATAACAATTTCCTTTTTGAAGATAAGGAAGCAGGGGGCCTAGAGAAATCATTCTGAACTTTTCTCTGATCAAGTATGTGTTCATATCTCTTAGATCTAGGATGGGACAGTATCCCCTTGTTTTCTTGGGGATCAGGAAATACCTGGAATAAAATCCTCACCCCCTTCTGCTCTGGTGGCACGAGCTTGATTGCGAGATCTGTCAAAAGGGTGGTGATTTCCCTCTGAAGCAGCTCCTGATGCAGAGATCAAGGTGATGCACCATTGTGGAGCAATTTGGATGTAGGTTGAATAGATGCAATTTCTAACCGCCTTATCTGCAGAACCAGTGTCTGAGGTTATGAGGGTCCACTTTTGGTCAAAAAGAGTGAGCCTTCCCCCAACTGGAGGGTCTTCCAATGTAGTAACTGATAGAGTGGCTATGCTCTGAAGGAACCAGTCAAAACACGCCCCAGGCTTTGCCTGAGGAGCGGATTGGGCTTTCTGAGGCTTCTCCCACCGCAATTGTGTGGTCAGGGAACTTGATTTGGTTGAGAGGTTTGGGACCCAGGAAAGTACCCACGCCTACAAGAGTAATAGGTATTTTTCTGGTGCACTCCTTGATACCTCTTGCAATACGTGGCCAGCTCAGATGTGCACCTGGAGAGACTACGAAGGGTGACGTGTTGCTTTTTGATGAAGCCAGCCTTCTCTTCAACCTGTTCTGTAAAGAGACTCGCTCCATGGCATAGCACGCCAGCAAACTTGTCCTGCACTGATTGTTCTAGGTCTGAGTACCAGAGCCAGGCAAGTCTGCGGGCGCCAATAGCCAAGGAAGAAGCTCTCGATGCCTTTTGAAAGATATCATATGTCGTACAGATCATGAACTTTGAGCAATCCTTGCCATGAGCCACCAGGGAATGATACCGTTCCAGTTTCTCTGGAGGGAGATACTGGAACGGATCACTGAGGTTACAAATAATGTTCTTCAAAAAATGCCCATATAGAGCTGATAAGAGGCCATTCGGGCTATGAGCATGAAACTCTGAAAATATCTTCTCCCAAAAGAGTAGAATGTCTGAGCTTCCCTCCCGGGGGGCACAAGGAATGAGTCTTGGAAGTATTGGATCTTTTAGGGGAGAATTAGACAACCAAGGAATTGTGTGACAGCTGGAACTTCTCAAATCTTGGAACCTTCTGAACTCTATACATGGAGTCAAACCTTCTACTGACAGGAGGTACAATGAGGAGTTTTCCCCCCCATTCTCATCTCTACTCTCTGAAGGATGCAGTGCATGGACACTGTCACTGCCTCCTTAGGGGCAGAGGAGTACTGAAGGATCTCCAATTCTTCTGCCCTGGGCACATCCTCAGTCTCCAAAGAAAATGGTATGGTCTTGGCCATGTCCCTGACAATATCTTGGAGGGTCATGTCCTCAGGAGAGGACTTGCGCTGTACATGAGGGGGAAGGAGGATCTGATGGGAGCTCAGGAGACCTATCAACTACAAAGTCTTTAGACTCAACATTAATGACCCAGCCTTCTGAGTCAGGCTCAGAGAGGAGATCAATGTACTTATGAGTCTCTGTCTGGATCTCTCTCCTGACCCATGGGGATCGGGAGCTTCTCCAGGAGCAATGATGCACTGATGCTCAGCTAGACTTCGAGGGTGCATCAGCCCCAAAACACTAGACAGCAATATCGACTGGGCAGGCACCGGTGTTGGGGCCCTTCAATGCCCCAATATTGATGTCTCTTCAGCAAGGAAAGCATGTATCTCAAGGATCAGTTGCATGGTTGCAGATGTCAGTTCAGCCGACGTCATGGCCCCAACCTGCTGCATGGCTAAGAGCACCATGATCTATTCTTCGAGAACCTGCTAACTCCGAAGGCTGTGCGGTCTCAGCAAATTCAACTGATGTAACCGAAATCTGTACAGGGTTACTGGCAGCTTGGTCTTGGCAGACCATCACTGCCCCTCCGATATCCTGGAGGATGAGCTCTCCTCTTTTCGTGGCAGCTTGGAGGGGCACTCTCTTGGACAATCATCGCTCTTGATGTGAAGCCTCAAGGGGCTTTGACACTAGTGCACCAAAATTTTCACTCAGTGCTTGGCACGATCTCCCTTTGGTGTCGGAGATGAAGCAGAATTCTTCCTCATCCTCGGGTGGAGATCGATCAATGGGCAATATTCCAGAGCACTATGGGTGCTGGGTTCGGAGTGGGTTCGAGAACTCTTTGATGCCTTCTGAGCCATTCAGACCAGTGCCATCATTCCCAATGGATCGAACTTGTGAGTGCCAAAGAAGGATTAGTGCTGTTTCTCTCGACCCTTGAGCCCTCTTTTTCTAATCTGCAAACACAAATTACAAGAGGAGGGCTGATGACTGGGTTCCAGGCACTAAAGGCACCAGCTAAGGGTATCCATGGCAGATATGGTTCAAGAGCACCGGGAATACTTATTAAAGCCTCTGGCCATTTTTTGGGACATGTTGGCTGGAAAAATAGCCACAGTGAAATCAAATGGCTTGATTTGGAAAAACAGCAGGAATATGTCCAAAGCACCAATGCCTAAGGGGAAGAGGTACTGTGGAAAAGAAAAGAAAAACAATCAAAATCTAGCTACCAAAAAGGAAAAGAGAAGACAATCACGACAGCAGACAGACAAGGTTACTGGATAAATCCAGAAATGGCAGCAAGGTCTCTAGAGAGGTGTAACAATTACCGAGTGGCGGAGATGACATTGAACGCATATGTTGGGCTCCATGGCAAAAGGAAGACTAATCCAAGATTGCGCCACTGCAGCAGGTAGAATGGTGGCGCATATGCATGTTAGAACCTCCCAAAAAGCGTAGTTACTCACTTGTAATAGGTGTTCTCTGGGGACAGCAAGAATCAGTTCTCACATATGGGTGAAGTCGGCACCGATGGAGCCCTTGCGGAAGCATTGCCCCAGCTTTCAAAGAAAGCCTTTGGGAGATACCAACATGCAAGCGTGGTCCCCTTCCTTCCCAAGGGTGCCATCTTGCTCAGTCAGATGATATAGCTAAAAGACAGCAAAAATAAAGAAGGTAAAGAAGCAACTCCAAGGGGAGGAGGGAGGGTTGTGAGGACCGATTCCTGCTGTCCCCAGAGAACATCTGTTACAGGTGAGTAACTATGCTTTTTCCGGGAACAAGCAGAAAGTCAGTCCTCACATATTGGACTCCCCAGCTTCAGGCTACCAAAAGCCCATAGCAAAACAGGGCTCCCTCATGGGGAGCCGCAAGCAGCAGAAATTGAGTCCGTGTACACAGATCACAGAAGGACCCCTGTGTCCGATGAAACCAGCACTCCTGTAGCCTGAACACAGAAGGGTTGGAGGGTAGGAGTTGCCTAAACCCCGAAAGGGTTACGGAGCACAGCCTGGCCGAAGGCACTCTCCCATTGGGACTCTCTTTCCAGGCAGTAATGGGCTCCGAAGGTATGGACTGAAGACCAGGTGGCGGCCCGGCAGATGTCCACCATCGGGATAGAGCGCAAGTTTGCAACTGAGGCCACCATGGTCCTGATCCGGTGCGCCATGATGCGGCCTTCCAGCGGGAGCCTTGCCTGCTCATAAGTGAGGGCGATACAGTCCGCCACCCATATGGACAGCGTACGATTGGTCACCACCTCCTGCAGCCTACTGGGGTCGAAGGACATGAAAAGCAGAGCAGCTTTGCGGTGGCCCTGAGTGCGTTGGATATAGAAGGACAGAGCCCTCTTACAGTCCAAAGTGTGAAGGACCATCTCCGCCCGACTGGAGTAAGGTCTTGGAAAGAAGGTAGGGAGCACCACTTCCTGGTTGAGATGAAAGGGCAACACTACCTTCGGCAGGAATTTGGGGTGCATGCGAAACAGCACTCTGTCCTTGTAGAACCTGATATAGGGCACCTCCGCCACAAGGGCCTGAAGCTCACTAACTCTGCGAGTGGAGGTAAGCGCAACCGGGAAAACAACCTTCCAAGAGAGGTAGCAGAGGTGGCAGGTAGCTAGAGGTTCAAAGGGTGGGCGAATGAGCTGCCCCAACACCACGCTGAGGTCCCATTCGATTGCCGGAGAGCAAACCGGAGGCTTCGATAAGAACAGACCCCGAAGAAAGCGGGTTATCAATGGCTGGACTGAGAGGGGCTTACCATCCACCGAATGGTGGTGTGCCGCCAAGGTGCTGAGGTGCACCCGGACGGAGTTAGACTTGAGCCCAGAGTGAGAGAGGTAGAAAAGGTACACCACCACCAGAGCCACCAGGCAGGAGAAAGGGTCAGCCCCGTGATCAGCGCACCAAACAGAAAACCTGCACCATTTGAGGGAATAAGTCTTCCTAGTAGAGACCTTGCGAGAGGCCAGCAGGATGTCTTCCACTTCAACCGGGAGGTTGAAGGGTGCCAGGGTCACCCTCTCAGCAGCCACACTGTCAGCGACAGGGTCCCCAAATTGGGGTGCAGGAGAGAGCCCCCCTCCTGAAATAGGAGTCCCGGGGCAGTCCCCAAAGGGATGGGGGTGTCCACCGTCAACTGTAGAAGCAGCGGGAACCACGGTTGCCTAGGCCACGAAGGAGCTATCAGGATGAGAGAGGTCCTGTCGCGGAGGGTCCTGAAAAAGGTCTTGGTGATCAGCGGGGGAGGAGGAAAGGCGTACATGAGGCCTCCTGACCATGAGACCAGGAATATGTCCGCTGCCACCCTGGGGGTCTGGGCCTGCCAGGAGCAGAAGCAAATACAAAAAGAATCACCATGAAATGTCCCAAAAGATCTAAACAGATTATTTTTTGTCGGAGTGTGCTAGAGGAGAATAGAACTTGAATCTACCCACTCCAGGCGGCAAACTCCATTTTATTAAACGTGTGGGTGAACCCAAAACAAATACTTAACTTAATTGTGAATGAAAAGTCACAGTCCATGATCAAACGCAGTAACCAAGCATGAAGAGCGACGTGCACGTTTCGGAATCCGTTCCCTGTATCAAGTGCAAATTCCTGTGCTGCCAACTGCCATCAAACGCTGAGAGTAAAAACCTCTCTTTCTTCAAGGGATTAAAAACTCTATAAGTGGCCAGATTATCATGTCACTCAACCAGAACCACCAATCATAGAAGGGGAACCCCATGGAAAGTGGGGAAACCCTGCTACAGAAGCAAGGCATCTGAAAGTTGTCCAGGCTTGCGAGCAGGTTCATCATGGGTTCTCCCCAGAGCCAGAAAAGCCGACTGTCTACCCTGGGGTCCAACAGCCACTCGTGTGGCTGGAGAATCCTCCTGAGCCTGTCAGCCAGCTGGTTGTCCTGACCAGACAGGTACACTGCCCGTAGGAGGATACCCTGTCGGATTGCATACGAGCAGAGGGCTAGAGCCTCCTGACAAAGGCTCTAAGACCCCGTGTCCCCTTGTTTGTTCAAGTAGAACATCGCCACCTGGTTGTCTGTCTGGACCAGAACCGGCTGGTGATGCAGGTGGTGACGTAAGACCCTCAGGGCTAAGTGTATGGCTCAGAGCTCCAGGAGGTTGATCTGCTGGGTGCTCTTGTCTGGTGACCAGTTGCCCTGGGTGCGTAGATCTCCACAGTGGGCTCCCCAGCCGAGCAGGGAGGTATCCATGGTGATGACCCTCGAGGGGCTGAAAAGGCATGCTCGCCTCGAGATGTTGGGGCGACTGCCACCAGACCAGGGAGTCCGGTCACAGAAACTCTGTCTTGGAGGGGGCCTGTGGCCTGAGACCATTGGACCCAGAGACCACTGTGCCGCCCTCATGTGGAGGCGAGCGTCTGGGGAGACGTGGACTGTGGAGGCGCAGGAGAAGCAGGACGGGCACCGAGGGACGGTGCTGTACGTCCCAAGCTAGAGACCTGAGATGATCGGCTCGGTCCTTGGGCAAGAAAGCCTTCGACTGGAGAGTGTCAATCTTTGCCCCAGTGAACTCCAGACACTGTCGGGAGGAGGTGAGACTTGGGGTAGCTTATAACAAAGCCCAAGTGTTGCAGAACCTGGATGGGTCATGAGGTGGCCTGCTGCGCCTCTAAGGCTGTGCCTCCCTTTATGAGCCAGTCATCCAGGTAGGGAAAGACGAAGACCCCCTGGAGCCGGAGGAAGGCAGCCACGACTGCCAGGCATTTTGTGAAGACTCTTGGGGCAGAGGCTAAACCGAAGGGGAGCACCCTGTACTGAAAGTGCCTGCCCCCCACTATGAACCGCAGGTACTGCCTGTGGTTGGAGTGGATGAGGATATGGGTATAAGCATCATTGAGGTCTAAGGAGCATAGCCAGTTTCCCTGCTGGAGGTATGGCAGCAATGTTCCAAGAGAGAGCATCTTGAACTTCTCCCTCAACAGGAATTTATTGAGGTTGCGCACATCGAGGATGGGCCTAAGGCCCCCTTGCCTCTTTGGTAGGAGAAAGTATCTGGAGTGGAACTCCTTGCCCTTGAGGTGGTGAGGCACCGGTTCCACTGCTTTGTCCTTGAGAAGACCTGATAACTCCTTCAGAAGGTGGTCCCGGTGGAGGGGAGACCTGAAGGGCTCTCACAGGAAATGAGGGGGCGGTGTCTGAGTTAGGTGGAGGAGGTAACCCTCCCTGACTACCCTTAGTGCCCAGGAATCTGTGCTGCTGATCTCCTTGGGGTAGAGAGGCTATGCTCAAGGAGTCAAAAACTTCCCCCTTGCTGGGCCGGAGCCGGTGCCTGGGGTTTTGGAGCCTTCTGCTTACATGGGCCATGCCCATGTCCCTTGGCCTGCTGACTCTGTTGGGGAGCTAGGGAGGCCTGATAAGGTGGGTAGTTTCTGTAAGCAGCTCCCTTCCTCGGATAGAAGGGTTTTTTATCCAAGCCCTTCCATCGGGAGGGGCAGCAGTCTTTTTAGAGATCCCGGTCCTCGTCAGGAACTCTGTCTCCAGCTTGGCAGCCTTGTCAGTCATGGGTTTGCCAAAGAGGTTCTCTCCTTGGCAGGGGACATTGACCAATTTGTCCTGAACCCACTGATCGAGGTCGGATGACAGTAGCCAAGCTTGGCAGCGTACACCGATGCCAGCCGCTGCTACTTGAGCTGCCAACTTGAACCCATCATAGGCCGCCTGAGACATGAATTTGGAGCATTCACGGACTGCTTTGGCCAGGCTCTTGAACCACTGCAAAGGTTCCTTGGAGAGACCAGCTGAGACCCCGGCGAGTTCCTTCGCCAGGTCTCTCAGATACATGCCCATGTACAGCTGGTATGCCTGGATGCGGCCAATGAACATTGAGCCCTGGCAGCACTTTCTGGCAAGGGCGTCCAGGTTGCAGGCCAACCTGCTGGGGGGGTACCGAGGAGTGCGTCTTCTGGCTTTTCAGCCGATGCATGGCCGACTCCACCACCATGGAGTTATGCGGCAGCTGTGACTTTTGGAAGCCCGGGCTCCGGCGGACTCGATACATCAAGTCGAGCCGCTTGCTTACCAATGGCACCAAAGCCAGTGTCTCCCACATTCGGAGCATCAGCTGTTCCAGGATGGGAGGGATGGACACCATGAGCGATTCCCATGGAGGGGGCCTTGTACTGGAGGATTTCCAACTCATCTGTCCTCCTCAGACTCGGTCGGGAATGCCAGGGCTGAGGCTCTGAGATGGGAGAGTCAGATGGGACGTCGCGTGGCGATGGACTCCTCGTCCTCCGTCTCCCACTCGGAATAGTCTGTTGAGGACTCATAGGAGGGCTGCTCCGCGGGCTTTGGGGCCTCTGATGTCCTGCAGCCGGTGCCCGGTAAATTTGCTGGGGATAACCGCAGTCCTGTCGAGCAGGACTTGGATCGTGACCTCGGCCGAAGATTGACTTGAGGCCTAAGGACCTTAAGGATCGGCTCGGCCTCCGGGGATGTCTTGGATGTCGAGGGCCTGGTGGTCGGGGTGGATGAACCAGTCGTGCTGTACAACAGCGCCTGCTGCTGATCCATGAAGGCAGATAAACTGCGCTCCAGGGCCGCCATTCTGGACTCCAGACTAGAAGCCTCTGCAGCCTTCGGTGTGGGCACCGAGAGAATTGGGCCCAATACCTGCTCCCCCGAAAGGGAAACCTTGACAAGGATAGTGTCTGGGGACCGGGGCTGGTCCGTGGTCGGATCCTTCCGGGGGACCTTCGCAGGCCACTCCCTCTCTCCGATGCCTCAGACGAATATCTCGGACAGTGAGACCGCGCCCAGGGAGCACCCAGCCAGTCGGAACCGTTCTAGGTCGCCATTGAGGGTTTCTTCTTCTTCCTGGGTTCCCTCGAGGGAGACCCCCTTTCTGAGGACCCACGACAAGGCTCGGGTTTGGAAGGCTCTGCCTGAGATGTCGGGGCCTCAGACGAGGCACTGGCCTTCAGAGGCACCGGGGACTCATGGAAAAACTTATCGTGCTGCTGCTGGCGGCTCTTGAGGGCCTTACTGGACATACTCTTTCAGAGACCGCAGGTTGCCGGGTCGTGATCTGGCCTGAGGCAGCGTGTGTGTCAGTCAAAGACAAATTTTGGAGCACCGATCACACTTCTTAAAGCCACTGGTAGCCATGGGGGAAAAAAGTACCCCTGCAAGGTCAAAGACACTCTGGGCTGCCAGTGGAAGAAAAAAGTTGTGAAGATGCCAGGAAAAAAAAAAGAACGAAAAACTACAGAAATAGACCGAACTTGATGTCAAGGCACCGAGGTCAGTAAGCAGGAAGATATCGGAGAAGAGTATGAAACTCAGAGAGAAAAATCAACTTTTTCTGGGGACAAGCCAGACGAAAGTCTGAAGGGCTCTGCAGAAAAAAGGAGACTGAGCAAGATGGCACCCTTGGGCAGGAAGGGGACCATGTATGCATGGTGGCATCTCCCAAAGGCTTTCTTTGAAAGCTGGGGGGATGCTTCCACAAGGGCTCTGTCAGTGCCAAGGTCACCCATATGTGAGGATTGACTTCCTGCTTGTTCCCGGAGAAACTTCCACTAGTAGCTGGAGAGTATTGCCACACTAGCTCTGTCCAAGTACGTCACCCATACACGATGACTTCATTCCTCCTTGTCCATGGAGAAAGCAGGCTTTACATGTGGAAAACATTTTGTAAAATAAATCACTTAGCATGCAAAGTTCCAGCTTACTGCCTAATCTAGAAGATGTTTAGAATTTGATATAAAACACACAAGCCTCAATATTATAGTTAACTGCTTTTTAATGCAGCAACACTTTTTACAGGAGATGGGCACAATTGAAATGTTTTCCAGGAGATATCTTTAAAGCTGAATAATAGATTCTGTCTATCCTGTGAATTATGTTAGCTTTATTCTGGCTTGAATTTCTTTTTTTTTTAGGGATGATGGAAATGCCATAGAATATGTGCTGTGGCGTTATTGCAGTTATCCAGGGATTTTGTGTTGGCTGCCAAGGGAGGTGGAGGAAGTCCTCCTAGCCTCTCTTAAAAACTCCATGAGACGAGCCTGCCCTTCAAGTGGCACAGATTCTCAGTTTGGTGTGTGGAGCAATGGGTTGAACTTTTCTCTTGCCAGGTGCACACGGTGCTGCAGTACTTGCTTCACTTTTCACAAACCGGATTCAAGCCCAACTCCATTACAGTGCATCTGAGCATGCTTTCAGCACACCATCATTCCATAATGGGGAAACCTCTTCCGGTGCAGCCCCTCATTACCTGATTTATTTGAGGCCTTCTGCTCTCTAAGCCTCCAGTGGAATGGGACCTCAATGTGGTTCTGATGCAGTTCACCAAGCCGCCTTTTGAACCTCTCACTACCTGCCATTTACGTGTTCTCTCCTGGAAGGTTGTCTTCCTGGTGGCGCTCACCTCTGCCTGCAGTCAGTGAGCTTCAGACCTTGGTGGCTGAGCACCTTACACCAGGCTCTACAAGAATAAGGTCGTGCTTTGCACCCTCCCTAAATTCCTTCCGAAGGTGGTATCTGCCTTCCACCTCAACCACGTGGTGGTCCTCCCCACCTTCTTTCCACAGCCTTATGTTGACAAAGCGGCGGCGATTCTCCACACTCTGGATTTTAAGAGGCCCTTGTCCTTCTATCTGTAACGTACCCAGGGCCACCGCAAAGGCTTGCAGCTTTTCATTTCCTACGATCCCAGTCGACTGGGGGAGGCTGCTACCAAGCGGACCCTGTCCATCTGTGTGGCAGACTGCATTGCCTTCGCCAATAATCAAACTGGGCTTTCGTTGGAGTGCTGGGTCACGGCGCAGAATGTCAGGATTATAGCAACCCCGGTTGCAAGCCTACACTCTGTCCATATGGCAGACATCTGCCGGGCCGCCACCTAGTCCTCTGTTCACACCTTTGCAGCTCACTACTGCCTGAAGAGGGAGTCCCGATGGGACAGCGCCTTCGGCCAGGCTGTATTCTGTAGTCTGTTTGGGATTTAGGCGACTCCTGCCCTCCGACCCTTCTTGTTCAGGCTACCGGCGAGATGGTTCTCCCTGGACACTGGGGTCTCTAGAGTCTTCCCTCAGACTCACTTGTGGCTGCCCATGGCTGGGCCGTGTTCTTCTACAAGTTCTCGGTAGCCTGTAGCTAAGGAGTCCCCTATGTGAGGACTTACCTGCTTGTTCCTAGAGAAAGCATAGTTACTCACCTGTAACAGGTGTTCTCCAGAGACAGCAGGAATCAGTCCTCACATCCCTCCCTCTTCCCCTTGGAGTTGCTATATAATGTTTGCCATCTTTTGTCGGCTCTAACTATGTCATCTGACTGAGTATGATGGCACCCTTGGGCAGGAAGGGGACCATGCATGCGTGGTGGCATCTCCCAAAGACCTTCTTTGAAAGCTGGGGAGATGCTTCTGTGGGGCTCCGTCGGCGTCACCCATATGTGAGGACTGATTGCTGCTGCCCCTGTAGAACACTTGTTTCAGGTGATTAAGTACACTATACACTCATACATTTATTTATATACAGAACCATTCACATTAAATAATGAATATTCTGAACTTTTGTGTGTATATTCTCTGTACTGCACTATATTCTTTGTATAGCACCATATACATCTAATAATGCTGTAGAAATGTTAAATAGGGGCAGCGATTTTAATAAAACTGTTGAAATCACCAGCAAATGGTATAAAATTGATGTGAACGTATTTTGTTTTGTTTTATTTTTATCATCAATCACCATTAAAACTTTAGTGAACAGTTCACAAAAATAAAATGTCTGTGGCAAAAGAGCAAGAAAAATATAGGAAACTTGGCAACAATGCATTCTGTCATGTAAAATTTCTTCTTTCAAATGTTAAAGAACATGTGCGAGTACTGCTAAATAAAAATACCAGCACCTGAACTATAAAATGCAGCTACACCGCTATGAAAGTCACAGAGATATAATACTAACATGCACATGAAAGCTAAATGAACTGTTTGCTTTAGAGCAGTCTAGAGCAATGAGGTAATATATTTAATCAGTATGGTTTTTTTTGTTTGTTTTATATTGTACAGCAACAAACATCAATGAGTAATAACCATACAGGAAACTCAATACACAAACAAAGTCAATAAACTTTGGCACTATTACCATATTCAATTGTTGTGTTGCATTATTTTCTGCAAAGATTTTCTCTCTTTCTCTATCCGACCTCCCTCCCCGCTCCCCCTGGGTGTGTGCAAATCCCTTAATGCTCTCCATGTCAAAGTTGTTCTAGCTGTGAACCGTTAGTTCTTACCAATTAAGCTGATGGGTGTACTCAAAGTTTAGTGGCCTTATACCTGGAAGACTCCTGTCCATCTTCTATATTTAGTCAAGGACAGAGATTTCATCCTCTTATTGATGACCCATTGGTCACTTGTCACCCTCCTTTTTTTCCAGATTTGATAGGCTTCCCAAATCTGATCATGCCTGTCTAGTTTTTGATGTTTGTAAGCTGTTAAAGCATTCATTCTCTCAATATAGTCAAGTTTCTGCAGCATTTCTTCTTCACTGGGCACTCATGCTTCTTTCCACATTTCTGCCAACTTCACTCGCACTGTCAGCCACACATGTCCTCCCCAAGTCAGCTACATTTCATATTTTCTGGGAGCAAATTCAGAAGCATATAGTATGGGGAGGATTGGATTGGATCGTCACCACACTGACAATCTTAAAAAGGTCCACTGCCCAAGTCCACACCTTCGCTACTTTCACACAACTCCACCATAGATGGAAAAAGTCCCCCTCCATCTCACATCCCTTCCAACACTGCTGATTTCCCTCACCTACAATCCAACTCAGGCAGCAGGGTGTGAAATAAGTTTGATAGAGAACCTTATACACATTTTCCTGCAGCCGGGCAGAAATTGATACCCACTGTGCTTACTCATATATCTTTTCCCATTGTGTATCTGTGAGTGGGCCTCCCAGATTGGTTTCCCAAGCTTCCCAAAATTTCAAATGAGATCCAAGCCCTTGCAGTCTCAACTTATATAATCGGGACATTAGCCATTTACATGTCTCACACTTTCTGTATAGGTGTTCAAAATCCGTTTCCGGATGCCTCAGGCCCTCCTGCAAAAGTCTGCTTTGGCAGAATGAAGCAATCTGAACATACAGATAACGGTCCACCTCCCCAAGCCTTCCACTCTTCTTCAGTTCCTCAAAAGGGTCTCATGCTTCCATCCTCCCTCTTGTGGTGCCCTACCCTCCAAATCCCTTCCCTTTTCCATCGTCGTCTCCGAGAATTCCAGACCCCTGGTGGGAAGGCTTTATTTTCCCAAAGAGGCGTTAGCGTTTCCTCTTCTCACCCACCCACTACCCACTGTCAGTAGTCAGCCCAACATTTCAGGGTGAGGGCCATATATGAGCTCAAAGTTCCGTTCCCCTCCCCCGAGTACTCATCCAGGGGGGTGTCCCAAAGGCTACTCTGTCCCCAAGCATTTTGTCTGATTGTAAGCCAGTTTTTCCCTCCATCCTCTCCTCCCTTCTAATTGAAAATACTACACACCTAGGCCGCCTCATAATAGGCTTGTGGACAAGGTACCGCCAGACCTCCTCCTTTCTACCACTGCTGCCATAAAATTTGCCAGGCTACTCGTTTAGGTCTTTTCCTCCAAATAAAAGATTTTCTATTGGAGCTTCTTTAACTGATCTCTAGGGTTCTTCACTGGTAATGCTGCAAAATAGAATTGGAAACGTGGCAGCACGCTCATTTTAATATGGCCACCCTGCTCATCCAAGTGTACCACCCCTTCCCCCTCTCTCTCCAAGTCATTATCCAAGGTCTTTAAGAGGGGCCCAGTTCCTACCCACCTGAACTCCTAAGTACCTCAATGATGTAGTCACCCACTTAAAACGGGAATGATGCTCGTAAGGTCTTTTCTATCTCTGGTCCAATCTGGACTCTCAACACGTCAGTTTTTGACATATTAACCTTATATCTAGATACCCTACTATAACTATTTCATTAAGCAACACTAGTAAGGACAGCTGAGGGTCTTGTAATGAATATATTATGTCATCTACAAACAATGATATGCAGTGGACCTGAGGCCCCGCTTCTACTCCCACAGTATGTCTGGGTTTTCCCAAATCTTTGATGCTAGCACCTCTATAACCATAACAATAGTGGGGATAGGGGAAAACCTTGATGGGTACCCCTCCCTAAACTGAACTCCTCCAAATATCACCCATTAACTCCTATTCTTGCTTTGGGATGGTTGTACAAAGCCTCCACCCAGCAGCGAAACCGAGGGTCCAAACCCATTTTTAAAAATCCAATTAAATAAATAAAATAAATAAATAAAATTTTTTCCAGCACTTGAAACATAAAACCCCATTCCATGTGGTCAAATGCTTTGTCAGCATCAACAGCTAGCAGAATGGTTTCAACTTTCCTTTGCTGCATCCACCAAATAAGGTTCAAAACCCGCTATATGCTATCCTTGGCTTGTCTTCCCAGTACAAACCCCATTTGATCCTGATGTATAAGACAGAGAAGGTAGGCCTGCAACTGGGCAGCTAAATGTTTTGCAAAAATCTTAGCATCTACATTTATGAGGGAGATAGGCCTGTAAGAGTCACATTGAGTGATATCTTTTCCTGGTTTAAAGAGCACTGTGATACCCGCCACAGCCATGTTGTTGTTGTTAAGTGCCGTCGAGTCGGAGTCGACTCATGGTGACCCTCTGGATAGCTATCCTAAATTGTGTTCGGTCTTCAGTCAGGCGGCTCATTGTTGACAGACTGGTACCCGTAGCTGGCTGTTATTGTATCGATCCATCTCATTGCTGGCCTTCCTCTTTTGCGTTGACCTTCTATCTTGCCAAGCATGATGTCTTTCTCTAATGATCTCTCTCTTCGCATGATGTGTCCAAAGTATGAAAGTCGAAGTCTTGTCATCTGAGCTTCTAAAGAAAGCTTAGGTTTGATCTCCTCTAGTACCGACTGGTTTGTTCTTCGGGCAGTCCATGGTATACACAGTATTCGCCGCCAGCACCATAATTCAAAGGCATCAATTTTCTTCCTGTCTATCTTTTTCACTGTCCAGCTTTCACATCCATATGATGGTATTGAAAATACCATGGCTTGAACAAGTCGAATCTTTGTATGGAGAGAGACATCTCTGCTCTTGAGAATCTTATCTAGGTCTTTCATAGCCATTCTGCCAAGAGCAATGCGTCGTCTGATTTCTTGACTGCTTGTTGCTTCTTTATTGATAGTTGATAACACTCCTACCCACCTCATTGAAAAGTTCCAGCAATGTCTCTCCTACCTCCTCTAGGTAGGTTTTGTAGACGCGGGTGGTCAACCCATCCAAGCCCAGGGCTTTCCCTTCCCTTTATCGCTAACTGGACCTTGGCTAATGTGATACCCCTGTCCAGTCTGTTTGTCTCCTCCTCCTGAAGACCAGGTATTCTGCAGCCTCCCAAGTACTCTCCTCCTACCCTATCACACACCAGCTACCTCAGAGTATAGAGAACAGTATAAAACTTTCTGAAAGCCTCCCGAATCTCGGGTGATTTAAATTTAAGTTCCCCCCATTATGGAGTCTAGTGATACATTGTTGATTCTGCCATGCCTTCAGCTTCCGTGCTACAGTCTGCCCAGCTTTATCATTCCATTCAAAAAAATGTTGTTTTAAACATTCCTAAGGATGAGCTACTTCCCACAACTGCAATTGGAGTAGTTCTTGGTGAACTCTCTCCAGTGCTTTCCAGTCCTTCCTGGTAGGAGCTTGGAAGTGTTCTCTCTGCAACTCTCTCATTTGTTCCATCAAACTACTTTCCCGTTTTGCACTTTGTCGCTTATTATAGGCCGCTATGCCTATGAGCTGTCCCCTCAATACAGCCTTAAGGTTATCCCAGCACACTTGTATTGAAGTCTCCTCAAGTATTCACCTTCAAATATTATTTCAATGACTTCCATACCTGCTCTTGGGCATCTTTCTGTGTCAGGATCTCCTCATGAAGTCTCCAAAACCTCAGTCCTCCATTCTCCTGAGGGGCTTCTAATGTCAAAAGGACTGGGGCATGATCTGACCACACCATCACAATTATCTTAGTTGCTTTTACCTGGGGCATCATCTCTGCTTCCACCCAAAGCATATCTATGTGGCTCTAAGTGCTATGGGGAATAGAGTAAAAGTATATTGTCTATGCATCCCATGTCTCTGCCTCCACGCATCTAACAACCCCAAACCCTGCAGCACACCTAATGTTTGCTTCTGTTCTTTACCCATCACTCCTCTATCGTTTTTAGAGCTATCCAGTCAGGAATTAACTGTAAGGTTATAATCCCCTCCTAGCACACAATGGCCCTCACCCGAGGTCTCTAGAACTCTTCCTAACTGTTCATAAAATTCCCCTTGATCCTGATTCGGTACATAGATATTCACAAAGTTGTAGGGAGTCTCCACTATAGTTGATTGTACCACCAGATACCTCCCCTGCATATCCCTATTAATTGTAGTAACAACCGCTCCCAATCTACTAGAGAATAAAATAACCACCCCTCCCTTTTTCGGGCAGGTAGCGTTAGATGCCAGGAAGGCCTGGGAAAATGTTTTACTCCTCAGTGCTCACTCAACTCACTCTTTAGGTGAGTCTTCTGAATCATATATATATCCACTTATAGGTAGTCACCTTCCCTAGACAATGACGACTGTTTCTGCCAGGAATTTAGCCCACGCACAAAGTCACTACCACAATCTCTCCATCAGGTTTCATAGGTATTGTGATAAGGAAGCTTATCATAGCTCAGGAAGGAGCTATAGGAAAGGTGAAGTGACTCTGAACAAGCAACCTGTCAGTTCTGGTAGAAATAAGAAAACAGAATTTTCCCATAAAAGACTACCAGTCCCAGAATGCACCAGGTTTCCAACAGCCATTAGAGGAGCTGAAGTGGGGAAACGTGTGTTCAATCAGGAGGGCTATGAGGTAATCCCTAAGCACTCATCTCAAAGGGCAGGGCCTGATTCAGCACAGCTGCGCTGTGTTAGGGAGGAGCACTCATCTAAGCAGAATAAAGGTAGAGTTTATTCTACAGAGAAGCAGCTTGAGCTTGATCATCTTCATCATCAGGAGGATCATCAGAAGCCAAACCGGACGGACAGAGAGGGAAAGAAACCCTTTGGAAGAAAGAGGAGAAAAGCCTTTGAGAGGTCTAGAAGAGTCCAGAGCAGTACGTATACTGGGAGGCATTCCAAGGGCCAGCATACACCATTGGACTGGGGAAAGCCAGAGGAATGGTGCTGCAGAGCTAGGAATCTCCAGACGGTACCTGTGAGGGAGACGGCTGCACGTGGAAGGGACCCTAAGACCCGTGTCAGAAGGTATGTGAAGAGAGATCCAGTGTCCAGGGATCTGGATTGGAAGGCTGGACATAAGAACTGGGCTACATACTGGCCAGGCTATATAGAGAGGAACTCTAACAGCAATGGAAGCTCAGGTATGAACACTGATCTATGCCCTAGCTATAACCTTGAAAGACAGCAGGGAAACAAGTATTCTCCTGAAAGTGCTCCATTGGGAGACTCATCTGTGCCAATCCATGATATTGAACCCATGCTTGTTGAAGAAGAGGGGGTGATAGCAGATGAAGAATCTGTTTACATGGACTGCTCTCTGTCTAAACTCCTTTGGTGATTTTCTGTTATAAAGTACAGCAACCATCACAAAGAAATACAAACTTGTTCTTTAATCTACTCAGAAAAGCTCCTGTGTAGGATTTCTAGCCACGCAGTAGAAAGCAAGCCAGCTAAGGGGTTTCAGCTGGATAACTGCTAGCAATTGAGCCTTATCTAATTGCTTGTGAGCTCTAAGAGAATCACTTCTGAATCTATGTGGGAAGATATAAGAAGTTTACCTGAAAAGAACAGTTTTTTTCTTTCTTTGTGGCTTTTGGTTTGTTGTTTGATACTGCTAAGAAAACATTAGCTAATGCCTACAGAAAAGACCAGTTTGTACCAACCAGGTCTTATTTCTTTTGCTTTGCTTGCCTGACAAGTTTAAATGTTGTTTTCCTGATTTTGGTTTTTTTCCAAGTTTAACACTGAAAGCAAGTAACCTGATTTATGTGCTACCAAGCATATCTGTGTTGGGAGAAATAACCCCATAAATAAATATCTTATTGGCTTTACCCAAAAGCACAACTAATTACTGTGAGCAGCTGTGTCTGGTGTGAATGAACTGCATTGCCCACAATCCCTTGCAAAATCATATAGATATATGCACTTGCCAAGACTGTGAAGATTCTCACCCAGGCAGCCGTCTGACAAATGGCGTAGTTTTTCGGATTGCTTTTGCACAAAGGGGATTTACTTGCTGAGGATTACAACTAAAGTTCAAGTTTAAAGCTGGAAAAAAAGATTTTCCCTCAACTGCACTTTGGAGGAGAAGTGGATGTTCCAGGCAGCTGTCCCAGGAGGAAAAGACCCTGTGCAGAGCTGGATTCATCACTGACACAAGGTAAAAAGTACCTGGGCATGTCTAGTGGTGGATGGGAGTAAGGCACAGGGATAATTGGAAAAAAAAAAAGTAGAAAAAAACACACCTGTTTGGAAGGTGGTGCACTTTGGTTTTGTTTACTTTGTTTCTTGCAGGGATCAAGATGGATCCGAGGGAGATGGCTAGCTGGATGGCAGCCCAGTTTAGCAGGCAACAGGAGCTATCGCAGCAGGCACAGGACACTGCTATGAAAGCCATAATGGACCAGCAGAAGCCAGTGCTTGATCTGGTGCAAGCTCTAGTTAAGCTGCAGAACCAAAGTGGAACAGATGCAAGACCAGCAGTAAATACTGGTACACCACATGTGGACAGTGTGGGACTCAATCAAGGGATTGGGGCATTTAGTTTTGGGAAGCTAACTCCAGATGATAGTGTTGATGATTTTCTAGAGACTTTTGAAAGAGTGGCACAAGCATTAGCATGGCCAGAGACCCAGTGGGCAGTAAGGCTGGCAGCCTCATTAACTGGAGAGGCGCTTGCAGCTTACAGAGCAATGCCAGCAGCCCAGGCTTTGAATTATAAGGATATAAAGGCTGCTATTAGAGATCGCCTAGGGTTGTCTATTTCAGAGTATAGGCGAATGTTTAGAGCTACTACATTGAGAGTGGGTGAAACACCCAGGGCTCTGAGTCAGAGAATCAGAGGTTTAGCTGTAAAATGGTTGGAGCCTGAGCATAAGACTGTAGAGATGTTATTAGACATTATAATGCTTGAACAATTTATGTCTGCGGTCCCTAAAGATTTGCACACTTTCCTTATACAGCAAAATTGCCAAAATCTTGGAGAGGCAACCATGCTAGCAGAGAGATTATTGGAAGCCACGCAGGCTTGCCATAGAATGGGTGGCCCTCTGAAGATTGGTGCTGAGGCAAGATGTGCTGTATCAGAAAAGAAAATAATTAAAAATGTTTCTGAAAATGAATGTACTGTATCAAACCAGATGACACAGTGGAATAGAAAGAAATGTTTCAAGTGTGGAAAATGGGGACATTTAGAAAAGAGATGCCAGACACACACTAACGTAATGGGGGTGGATTTAAAACAGCCCAAAGAAGGATTTCTTTTGATGGTTGATGTGCAAGGAATTATCACAAATGCTTTGTTAGACTCTGGGGCAGACCAGAGTATGATGTCAAAAAGGCTTTGGAAGAGAATAGAGGCCCAAGAAGGATTTGTGCCTAGAACCCCTGAAAGCCAAGTTCACATCAGATGCATTCATGGTGCTGCAACATCATATCCCACCTATAGGCTAAAGGTTAAGTGCCTGGGGGAACAAGAGGAAGTCCTGTTAGCAGTGGTGCCTAGGCTACCCTTTGATTTGGTTCTAGGAAGAGACTGGCCAAGATTTAAGCAGGGTCTAGTGGAAGGACTAGGAAAGAAGGAGGGAGAAGGTTTAATGGTAATAGCTCCTGGGCCTTTATTTGGAAGTCCTCAGACCCCAGCTAAAAAGATGGTTAAGCGTCCAGAAGACCAAGCTACCCCAAAGCAGACATTCGTCTTAAAGTACCATAGGGTCACAGAGAAGGCCCAAGCTCCTAAGCGGGCAACCCCTCAAGCTGCTGGGTTTGACCTGTGCAGCATAGAAAATGTGACTGTACCTAGCCAAGGGAGAGCCCTGGTTGACACCGGTCTCCAAGTGGAAATACCTATTGGATGCTATGGGAGAGTAGCCCCAAGGTCCGGATTAGCCCTTAAAAATTTCATCGATGTGGGTGCGGGAGTAATTGATCCCGATTACAGGGGCAATATTAAAGTTCTGTTATTTAATTTTGGACAGAATGATTATCACGTGAAGACAGGAGACAGAATTGCCCAATTGATCTGTGAGAGGCTGGGTTTTCCACCTGTGGAGGAGGTCACATCCCTGGAAAATTCTGAGCGTGGAACCAAAGGTTTTGGTTCTACTGACGTCAAAGGGGTTAAAAGCCTAGCTGCCACCTGTGCCCGAGAGAGGGAGGTGAATGAAGAGGAAGATTTGGGACCCCAGGTATCTGATTGTAAAGAGAAATCAGAGCCCCAAATAGGTGAGGACCTGACAGTGGTACAACAGGAAGAAATTAGGAAACTGCTTAAAGAATTCCCAGATGTGTTGACACCCATACCTGGGGAGACACATTTGGTTGCCCATGAAATAATAACTCCACCTGGGAAATTAGTTTGTGGATCAGGTACTTTCCTCCCCCAGTTTTTCCCACTGCCGGTGCCATTTTGGGAGCGGTGTCTTTGCGGCTCTGGTAAGAGAATTCTTTTAAGTCAGCAGCTTTTTGCTGGGTCTGGGTCATCCTGCTGAGGCTGGGCATATTCCCCTCTTAAGGAGGCTATAATCTGCCTCAATTGGGTACGGGAAGGTAATATTAAATCCCTTTGGAGTGAGTGATCCAACGGAGCACTAGGCTCAGCCATTCATACGGTGGTGTGACGTCACTTCCTCCAATGATTATGATTTTAACTGGACAGATGGGGTTTAGGAAGGAGCTGGTGTTGTAGGAGGAGGAGAAGGAGAGGGTTTTAGAGAAATAATCTATATCACAAATTGAATTTTTAAAGGTTAGGGCACATACATGGCCAAAAAATTCTGGTTTGTTTTCAGAATTTTCAAAAATTTGCTTGATTTTCAGGTGTTTTTTTTTATTATTTGTTTCACATATTCAGCTTTAATGCAAATTAGAACATTTAAATGAATTCAAATCAATAATGCATGCAAAAATTCACGTTAATGCATGCTAAAAAAACGTAGTGAACATGAAATCAACTTAGGGCGCTAATAAATGCGCATCCCTACTAAAGATATCAGCTAGCAAGTGTATCAAGAAGACTCTTGATTATCTTAGCAGCTGCATACAGTCTTCTTCATTGAATTGAGGAAGGTATTTGTATTTCACCAGTAAAAAGGACTGATTCCTAGAAATGCAATGCTGGTTTTACAGAATATATTTCCTTCTCCAAAAATCAGTGCTTGGGATTTTTATTCTTCCATATAGTCAGAATCCTGAAGGAGGCATTGCTATACAATAGTGGACTGCAAGGTCACCTGAAAGGGACCGCTTAGACCTGCTGCAAGTCCTCTCATGACCAGCAGATGTCAATGGCCACTCTTTATATCAAAGCTAATCTCCCACCACAGAGCACACGGGCAAAGATAGGAATACAGCAGCTTAAATAACTTGAAATGGCTACAACAGACCCGGGTTAAATGAAAACAAGTAACTGGCTAGGGAAGTGTTTTTGTTAATGTGCATTTGGTTCAGAAATTTTATATTACTTAAGAACATGCATTAAATTTACTTTATGCAGGCGAGTCAAATTTCACACTACTGCTTTCTGAAACAAAAAAAAGAGTGACAAAAATTTCTGAAATTTCTTCTAAACATGTCAAAAATGTTTTCCTACTTTTAACAAATTTCTTTGAATTCTTCCCTTTCAAGATAGAAATAAAAAACAAAAAAGCAGCAGACAACAACTCTTACTGGATAAACATTAAACTCATGACTGCCTTTCAAGATTTATACTCTATTAATTAGACCAGGGCAAGCCAAATTAAGGATAAAGTTTGAATACACAAGTAAATTATAGAAAGGAACCACCACAACAAAAGAACAAAACCTACAAACCAAACTTTTTTCTCCGTCTCCTCAGCAACCTCCTTCAGGATAATTCAGTCTTTGCTCCTGAAGGCTTTCGAGTATTATAGCAATAGGATTTTGTGTAAAAAAAACATACATGCTAACATTAAAGAAATTTAATTTTACTTCATAATCAATTTGAAATTCTTTGAGAAAAAGTCTGAGAAAGTCAAAATCTATTTTCAAATTGATGTGCTTGTCTACATAAGAGAAACCCAGCATATTATACTTTATGCGCTTCAGGACAGCTTTTTCAGGGGTTAATTGGTTTCCTCTCAGGTGCTTGTATTATATTTTTTGTCAAAGTTCTACTGTACATCCACATTTATAAATTAAAACATAAATAAAGGACCTTGAAATTCTCTTTGGATGGCTAGTATGCTGAAAATTTTGTCATGTCTAGAAGCAGTGGATTTTGAAAAAACAAAACCAGAGGCCGTTACACTTCCTTATCAACAGTAAAGTACCAGAAAAAAACCTCACAGTTTGCCTGTCCATGCATTTACTGATACTGAGCTGGACAAGAATTTCCAGCATGGTTGTAGTGAGATTTTTTTTTTGGTACTTAAATCAGATCTTAAATATCTGTAAGGGGGGGAAGAGTATGAAAAGTAAATTGTTCCTAAGGTTTTTGAATTATTAATCTTTCAGGAACTGATTGGGGTTTTTTGGATGACTGACAAGCTAAACATTCTGTACCTGAATCCCCTCTGTCTCCTCAATGAACCACCCGCTGACAGACTGCAGGGCCTCCTGTGGCCACTCCTGAAACCAGTCAATAGCTGTGCAGTTAACTATGGCTGGGAACTTCCGAGCTCTAACTCGTAGTGTGGAGCCAACTGGAGAGAAACACAGAATGATCTGCAGAGACGAAAAAAAGGAGGCAAAGAATTACACAGCCAGTTCAGAGGATCAAAGAAAGGAACGCAGCCAACCACGGCAATGAGCCATCCCAAGTGGATTGATAGGAAGCAAAATATAAAATCAAGATAGACTGATAGATCTCAAATCTAAACTGCAAATGCCTTTGGAAGGGTAAGGTTTGCAATAAATTTCAAAATTTGAAATATTTCAACATTTCAAATTTAGACCATCAGTTTTCTTCCATAAGGGAAATATCTTTGATGTGTAGGAAACAGATAGTCCATGACAGTTTATTGTTGTACCAGTGAGACTGCTGGAATCCATTCTTATTCAGCTAACAATAGGCATAATATAGCTCCATACATTTCTGTAGTGACAGGGTAGGCTTCTGTAGGATCTTTAAAAGGGACCTTCTTGCAATTTCACTTTACTTTTGACATGTGAAGGAATTAATAAGGTGATGTAAGCTTTTGAAATTCATTCCTTCAGAAAAGAAACAGCTAACTCCATGCTACATGTTAACTTTCACTGGACAAGTTTCAAAGCCATTTGCCCAGTTAAAATGGACGGGCTGAAAACTGCTGTCCTCTGCCCAACTACAGTTGTGACCAACATTATTGGCATCCTTGCATTTTAAGTTTGTTGTGTACAATATCTTGAGAAATAATTGGAAATATTCCAACTGTATGTCATCATAATATTTTAATAGTATGTTTAAAGCTATACAACAAAAAAAAGAAATCTGTGCAACATAGAAAGAGTAGTTACTCACCTGTAACAGGTGTTCTCCAGGAGTAGCAGGAATCAGTCCTCACATCTGGGTGACGTCGGTGCCGACGGAGCCCCCGTGCGGAGCATTTTCCCAGCTTTCAAAGAAAGCCTTTGGGAATTGCAGCGCGCATGCGCGGTCCCCTTCCCGCCCAAGGGTGCCATCTTGCTCAGTCTGATGACATAGCTAAAAGACAGCAAAAACAGCAAAAAATAAATCATATGACTGCAACTCCAAGGGGAGGAGGGAGGGTTGTGAGGACTGATTCCTGCTGCTCCTGGAGAACACCTGTTACAGGTGATTAACTACTCTTTCTCCAGGACCAAGCAGGAAGTCAGTCCTCACATATGGGACTCCCCAGCTTAAGGCTAGCAGAGACCCCAAGCTGAAAAAATGAGCTCCCTCTAGAGTGTCAGAACGTAAGGAAGGAATCTTCTCTGAGAACGCCCCCGACCGGAAGCCCAACATCAGGGCCGGAGGGAAGGAGTTGACTAAACCCCAAAGAGATTATGGAGTACTGCCTGTCCGAAAGCACTGTCCCTGCGGGACTCCCTCTCAAGGCAGTAATGGGCCGCAAAAGTCTGGCTTGAAGACCAAGTAGCGGCCCGGCAGATGTATGCCAACAGAACAGAGTGGAGATGAGCCACTGACGCAGCCTTCGCCCTGATGAGCCGTGACTCGACCCTCCAACGAGAGGCCGGCTGCCCCATAAGCCCAGACGATACAGTCAGCGACCCATATGGACAAAGTACGCTTGGAGACAGGTAACCCCAACTTATTGGGGTCAAAAGAAACGAACAGCTGAACAGCCCTCCGGTGCTCCTGCGTACAGTCAAGGTAGAAGGATAACGCCCTCCTACAGTCCAGAGTATGCAGGACCATCTCAGCCCGGCTGACATGCAGCCTGGGAAAGAAAGTCAGAAGAACCACCTCCTGATTGAGGTGGAAAGAGGAGACAACCTTAGGGAGAAACTTAGGGTGAGTCCGTAAGATCAGACACTAGCGCCTGAAGTTCACTAACTCGCCTAGCAGAGGTAAGAGCTACCAGAAACAAAGTTTTCCAGGAGAGAAAACGGAGAGGACAGGTAGCCATAGGTTCAAATTGCGGACAAGTAATCCGCTGTAAGACCACATTTAAATCCCACTCAGGGGCCGGTGGACGTAGAGGAGGCTTAAACAGGAGGAGGCCTCTGAGGAAACGAACCACCAAAGGGTGGTTGGAAAGAGGCCTCCCGTCCACCAGCGAGTGGTGCGCTGAGAGAGCACTGAGGTGAACTCTGACAGAATTGGACTTAAGGCCTAGATTGGAGAGGTAAAGCAAATATTGCAATACTACCGCTACCAAGCACGAGAAGGGATTCTCGCTGTGCTGAGCACACCATGCGGAGAATCTACGCCACTTAAGAGTGTAGGATTTACGGGTGGATTGCCTTCTAGAGGCTAAGACTACGTCTTCCACTTCTCTAGGCAGTAGTAGGGGAGCCAGAACTACCTTTTCAGCAGCCAGGCCATCAGATGAAGGGACTGGAGGTTGGGGTGTAAGAGAGATCCCTGTTCTTGAGACAGGAGATCGTGTTGAAGCCCCAGAGGAATAGGAGTGTCCACCGCCAGTTGCAGCAGAAGTGGGAACCACGGTTGCCTCGGCCACCTGGGGGTTATCAGAATCATGGAGGCCCCGTCCTTGAGTACTTTGAACAGTGTTCTGAACACTAGTGGCGTGGGAGGAAATGCATACAGTAGGCCTTTGGACCACAGGTGCAGAGACGCATCCGCTGCTACTCAGAGAGGATGCAGTTGTCTGGAACAGAATCTCGGGAGTTGCCAGTTCAGAGGACTGGCGAAAAGATCCATGGTGGGGAGGCCCCACCTCAGAAAGATCTGCTGAACCACCAATGGATTCAATCTCCATTCGTGTGGTTGCAGGATCCTGCTCAGTCTGTCCGCCAGGTAATTCTCTTGACCTGGGAGGTAGACTGCCTTGAGAAGGATTCCGTGACTGACGGCCCAGGAGCACAGCCGTTGTACTTCCTGACATAGAAAGAAGGAGCCTGTGCCTCCTTGCTTGTTCACGTAAAACATGGCAACTTGATTGTCCGTCTGGACCAGTACAGAGTGGTGAGATGTGAGATGGGAGAAGGCCCTCAGAGCTAAGCGTATCGCCCGCAGCTCCAGGAAATTTATCTGCTGTGTAGCCTCCCAAGGGGTCTAGAGACCCTGAGTACATGCCCCTTGGCAATGCGCTCCCCAACCTTGAAGAGAAGCATCGGTTGTCAGCACTTGAGAGTGCAGAGGGGTTTGAAAAAACACCCCGAGCACCAGATTCGGAAGATGAAGCCACCATTGCAGAGAGGAGGCAAGCAGTGTGGATATTCTTACTGAGTCTGCAAGACTCCCTGTGGCCTGATGCCACTGAGTTCGAAGACTCCACTGAGCAGGCCGCATATGCAGACGGGCATTGGGGGTTACATGAACCGTGGAAGCCATATGGCCGAGAAGTCTCAGGAATCGCCTGGCGGAGACCAGGGAATTGCTGCGAAACTGCCTGGCTAGATCCATTAATCTGTGGGCTCTGTCCACGGGCAGAAAAGCCTTCGCCTGAAGGGTGTCCAGCCTTGCTCCTACGAACTCCATGTTCTGGGACGGGAGCAAAGTGGACTTTGCGAAGTTTATGACAAACCCCAAGTGCTGAAGCAGAGCCACAGTGCGAAGGGTGGCTTGACTGGCCTCCTGTGAAGACTGGCCCCTTATGAGCCAGTCGTCCAGGTATGGGAACACAAAAAGACCTTGAAGCCTTAGGTAGGCCGCCACCACCGCCAGGCACTTTGTGAACACCCTGGGGGCGGAACTTAGGCCAAAGGGTAGCACTCTGTACTGATAGTGGTTTCCTCCCACAACAAATCTGAGATATTGTCTGTGGTCTGGATGAATAAGGATGTGAGTATAAACATCCTTTAGATCTAAGGAGCATAGCCAATCTCCCTGCTGGAGGTAGGGCAGCAGGATTCCAAGGGTAAGCATCTTGAACTTTTCCCTCTCCAGTAACTTGTTGAGGTTTCGCAAGTCGAGGATGGGTCTGAGGCCTCCTGTTCTTTTTGGTACCAGAAAGTACCTGGAATAAAAGCCGTGACCTCTCAGGTGGTGAGGCACCGGTTCCACAGCCCGTTCCTTTAGTAGACTTGCTAACTCCTGTAGGAGTAGGTCCCTGTGCAGAGGGGGTCTTGGAGGCTCCCCTGGAAAAAAGGAGGGAGGTACCTGGTGAAAATGAAGAAGATAGCCCTTTTGGACAATATGGAGTACCCAGGTATCTGTTGTGACGGCTGACCACCTGTGGGCAAAGAGGGCCAGCTGGCCTCCTGTGCTGATGTGAGTCAGCTGAGGAGGAGAGGCTATGCTTTCAGAGTCAAAAACCCCCGCCCTGCTGTGCAGGAGCCGGTGTTGGTGGCTTGGGGGTCTTCTGCCTATGGGGCCCATGACCCTGCCCCTTGGCCTGCTGACCCTGTTGGGGAGCTGCAGAGGCCTGATAATGAGGGTATTGTTTATAGGCAGATGTCTTCCTCGGGTAAAAGGTCTTTTTTCCCGAGCCATTCTTCTTCTGAGAAGGGGCAGAGGTTTTTCTGGACAGTCTAGTCCTGGTCAGAGTCTCGGTCTCGAGTTCAGCAGCCTTTTCAGCCATGGGTTTGCCAAAAAAGTTCTCACCTCGGCAGGGGACATCGACCAACTTGTCCTGTACCCATGGCTCGAGGTCCGATGACTGTAGCCAAGCCTGTCGGCGGGCACCGATGCCGGCCCCGGCTACTCGGGCCGAAGCCTTGAAGCCATCGTAGGCTGCTCGAGAGATAAACTTCGAGCACTCTCTAATACCAGTGGACAAGGCCTGGAACCTCTGCAAAGGTTCCTTGGAGAGACCAGCAGAGAACCCGGCAATCTCCTTTGCCAGGTCTCGAAGGTACATGCCCATGTAGAGCTGGTATGTCTGGACACGGCAAGCAAGCATAGAGCCGTGGAAGCACTTTTTACCGAGGGCATCCAGGTTCCGGTCTCCCGGCCGGGAGGCACCGAGGAGTGCATCTTCTGACTTTTCAGTCGATGCATGGCCGATTCCACAACCATGGAGTGGTGTGGTAATTGTGCCTTTTGGAACCCGGGGCTCTTGCGGACTCGATAGATGGAATCGACCCGCTTGCTTAACACCGGCGTTGAGGCCGGGGTCTCCCACATGCGGAAGAGCAGCCGTTCCAGCATCGGAGGAACCAGTACAGTAAAGGCCTCCTTCGGGGGAGAGTCATACTGGAGGGCCTCGAGCTCCTCGGCTCGAGGCTCCTCCTCGGGATCCGCGGGGAATGCCAAGGCTTTGGCCATATCCCGCACGAAATCAGAGAACCAGGTATCCTCTCCGGTGGGGATCGTCTCCGAGGATCGGACTCCAGTGAATCCGATGGGACACACCGAGTCCGAAAGGTGTCGGGTGACTCCTCATCCTCCGTCTCCCAGCCCGACTCCTCGGAGGAGGAATCAAGCGGTTCCGGTCGGGCAGGCACAGACGCCCTCTGCCCCGACGCCGAGGGAACCGGCATCGACGACCTCAGTCCCAAACGGGAGGCCGAGGGAGACCATGGCCGAGGATCGACTCGAGCTCGCATGGACTCGAGGATCGGCTCGGCCTCTGGGGTCGACTTGGACGTCGATGTCCCGGTGGTCGGGGCAGATGCACCGGTGAGACTGGCGATCAGTGCCCGCTGCTGCTCCATGAAGGCAGCCAAGCTGCTTTCCAAGGCCGTCAACCTGAGTCCAAGCTCAGGAGACTCAGCAGCCCCCGACTCGGGCCCCGACGGCGGCTCCCCTGGAGGAGAGTCCACGAGGACTACAGTACTCACGTGCCCAGGAGACTCCATCTCGAGACGAGGTTGTTTGGCAAGCCTCTCCGACTCCGAAGACCTGGGACGGCGGTCGGGGCTATGTGACCTGGCCCTCGAGGAACCAGGTGCATCCGCCAACGCCGCCCTCGCGGGATTTTTCTTCCTGCACTGCTCCCGCGAAGGAGATCCCCACTCAGAGGAACCCCGACACTGCTCGGGGCCGGAGTCCCGAGACGTCGAGGCCTCTGACGAGGTCCGGGCCCGTCCGGGCGCAGAGTCAGAGAAGATTCTATCCTTTTGGTACTGCCGACTCCTCAACACCTTTGAGGACATTTTTCCACATGGACCACAGATCATCGGGTCATGATCGGGTCCGAGGCAACGGAGGCAGCAGTCATGTGTGTCGGTGAGAGACATAAGTTTTTTACACCGATCACACTTTTTAAACCCGCTGGCAGCCATCGGGGGAAAAAGGGCCCCTGCGAGGTCGAAAGACAGGGCTGCCAGTGAAAAAGAAAATGGCGCGAACGCTAGTCACTAAGGACAAAAACCGAGAAAAAGAGAGTGGGCTCGATACCGGCGTATCGGGCCCAGGCGGGAAAAGGATCCGGCGTCAAACTGAAGAAGGAAGACAAAAAACAGGGTAATCAACTTTTTCCTCGGCGAAAAACGAACTATGTCCGTCGGGCTCCCCGGAAAAAAGAAGACTGAGCAAGATGGCACCCTTGGGCGGGAAGGGGACCGTGCATGCGCGCTGCAATTCCCAAAGGCTTTCTTTGAAAGCTGGGGAAATGCTCCGCACGGGGGCTCCGTCGGCGCCGACGTCACCCATATGTGAGGACTGACTTCCTGCTTGGTCCTGGAGAAGTAGTAATTTCTGAGAAAAAAACAAACAACATTATATGGTCTGGACAGGATTAATGGCACCCTTCACTAAAATTTGGTTGCACAACCTTTGGCAGTGATGACTGCCTCCAAACGTTTCTTGTAACCATCTATAAATTTCGCACATGCCTTCTGGTAGTTTCTCCCACTCTTCAACTGTGATTTTTTCCAGCTCATGAATGTTTCCAGGATTCCTTTTACTAATGGCAAATTTCAGCTTTTTCCAAAGGTTCTCGATTGGACTGAGATAAGGACTCATTGCTGACCAATTTAAAACAACCCATTTGTTCCTTTTTAACAATTCTTTTGTACTTTTGGATGTATGTTTTGGGTCTCTGTCCTGCTGGAGAACCCATGACCTTCGACCCAGACCTAGATTTTTGACACTATGTAGCACATCTCTCTCCCAAATATCTTGGTAGTCATCTGACTTCATGATTCCTTTAATACATGCTAGGCCTACAGTTCCTGAGGCAGCAAAACAGCCCCACAACATTATGGAACAGCCACCATATTTAACTGTTTTTTCCTTTTAAGCTTCATTTCTTCACCTGTAAATGTATCACTGGTCTGTATTGCCAAAGAGCTGAAGTTTGGTTTCATCTGTCCACAGAACATTTCACCAGAAGAATTATGGTTTCTCAAGGTGGATTTGGGCAAATATCAGGTGTGCCTTTTTATTTTATTTATTTATTGAACAGTTTTTATATAACACTTTTATACCAAAAAGGTTTCAGTAAACAACAGCACATATCTCTAGAAATTTGTTTTACATAGAACAAGGATATACAACTTGAAGATAAATATGGGGTTATGTTTTGTTTTTTTACATCTATCATTGAGCAGTGGGGTCTTCCTTGGCCTTTACCAATGAAGTCCTTCTTTGTTTTGTGCGCGGCATATGGTGCATGTTGAAACTACCACTCCATATTGCTCCAGGTCAGCCTGGCTCTTTGGATGTTGTATATGGTTTTTTTTCAACAGTTTGCACTAAGCTGCAAAGACTTCTTGGATTAAGTTTCCTCGTCCCACCATGTCCTGGAGGATTCTTGACAGTTCGCTTGTCTATATATCCCAACATGAAAGAAAACAGGTCAGGGTAATATCCTATATATATATTACGGCACTTCAGGTGGAGACTCAATAAATGCCTCTAAGCAAAGAGCATTAATGAAAGTTACCAGTTGGGCAGGCTCATACAAAATATACAAAACCGATCGGTACGTTATCAAACATTTACACAAATGTTTCAGAAGAAAGAGCCCACCCAACTGCTGAAACCCAGGGCATAGTAGGAGAAAATTGATCCAACTGGCTGTGGAAATTATCACAAAATCGCTCTGATCCCACATGCCAGCACGATTCTACTGAAGATTATACAACAGAGACTACAACCATACCTGGAACAGGAACTACCTGAAGTGCAAGCAGGGTTCAGGAAAGGGCGAGGAACGAGAAACATCACGGATGTGAGATGGATCCTTGAAAAGACTAAAGAATACCAAAAGGATATCTATTTGTGTTTTATCGACTATAGCAAGGCTTTTGACTGTGTAAACCATGAGAAACTCTGGGCCACATTAAGAAGCATGGGTATACCAGAACACCTGATCGTTCTCTTGCGCAATCTGTACATTGATCAAGAAGCAACAATTCGAACGGAACAAGGAGAAACAGAATGGTTTAAAATAAACAAAGGTGTAAGACAAGGCTGCATACTTTCCCCCTATCTGTTTAATTTATATGCAGAACAAATCATCAGAGATGCAGGATTGTATGAAGACAAAAGAGGTGTGAAGATTGGTGGAAGACTCATCAACAACCTTCGCTATGCTGATAATACCACATTACTGGCTGAAAGTGAAGATGATCTGAAACATTTGCTTCTCACAATCAAAGAACATAGTCTCAAAATGGGCCTACACCTTAATTTAAAGAAGACAAAGATCATGACAACTGGCAAAATCAACAAGTTCATTGTTGAAGGAGAAGAAATTGAAATTGTGGACAACTTTAACCTTCTTGGATCAACTATCAATAAAGAATCAACAAGCAGTCAAGAAATCCGACGATGCATTGCTCTTGGCAGAATGGCTATGAAAGACCTAGACAAGATTCTCAAGAGCGGAGATGTCTCTCTCCATACAAAGATTTGACTTGTTCAAGCCATGGTATTTTCAATAACATCATATGGATGTGAAAACTGAACAGTGAAAAAGATAGACAGGAAGAAAACTGATGCCTTTGAATTATGGTGCTGGCGGCGAATACTTTGTATACCATGGACTGCCCGAAGAACAAACCAGTCAGTACTAGAGGAGATCAAACCTAAGCTTTCTTTAGAAGCTCAGATGACAAGACTTCGACTTTCATACTTTGGACACATCATACGAAGAGAGAGATCATTAGAGAAAGACATCATGCTTGGCAAGATAGAAGGTCAACACAAAAATGGAAGGCCAGCAATGAGATGGATCGATACAACAGCAGCAGCTACAGGTACCAGTTTGTCAACAATGAGCCGCCTGACTGAAGACCGAACACAATTTAGGACAACTATTCAGAGGGTCGCCATGAGTTAACACAGACTCGACGGCACTTAACAATAGTAGGAGAAACTCCCTATGACGTCACTGGGTATCCTTGGCTAAATCAGGATATATGCGAACCGATAACCCACAAAATAATAAATTCCATTTATGAAAGAATAGCTTGCAAAGCCATTCTTTATCAGATAACAATGCAAAGGTTTTAATTAATGTAGAAAGAACCAGGGTTTCCTCTTGAGAGGTCTCTAACAAAGCCGAAACATTAAGGACATCAATTTGCTGATCCCCAATTTTTGCTGCAGACACTGATTTCTTGTCCTCAGGTAGGTAATACAACTTCACAATAGGTGGAATCATTTCAGTTGGGACAAAGTCTTCATCAAATAAGTTCTGTGCATATCCCTTGCTGATATCGTAGGTACTTGAGGAAAATTTATAAGTCTCAAGTTATTTGCATGGATAAGTTCTCTAAATGTTCCAGTTTAGTATTAAGAGTTAAAGATTTTAATGAATGATACAGACTGCTCTTCCAATGAGGCAACTTTTGTCTGAAGTTCTATGACCCCCATCTGAACCGCGGAAGCCTTAGCCACAGTTTGCTCAAAGGCCACTGAGTTGGTTTGGACTTTAGTTGGCAATGAAGAGACATGAGGTAACAAGGCTTCCTCCAGCGAGACAATAGCATGTCATATAATTTCTAAAGTAAAATTTGTTGGTCGCACTAAAGAGAAAGATACGGCTTCACCTGATTGCACCGAGGCCAAAACACCTTCCGGAGCAGCAGTCGCTCCTGCAGCTGACTTTCCACCAAGTAGCACCGCAGGATCAGCATGATGAGATTGTTCTGGGGCAAAGAGAACGTCAGTCCTCGCAACACCAAAGCCTGACCTTTGCAGCTCAAAAGAGTCCCCCTCTCCTGAGGAAGCCCTCTGCTGCAGGCTGTCTATAGGAGGCTGTTGGAAATATACTGCCTTTAGTGTTGGCCACAATCGGGGGAGAGAGATGAAAACCCCGAAGCAGACACCAAGCTCTTGGGCCCTGGTGAAACTGCAGCTGGGCTAACCTCCCTCGAACCCGCTAGATATTGAGGCAATCATTGAACAAACAAATCAAGAGGTCAAGAGACCATGGCAGAAACAGGCATAGAGGTACCAAGTGCTTGGGAAGTCTGCAGAAGCCCTTTACCCTTACGCTTTTTTCGCCTTAGTAGAAAAACTGCCGCTTCACTGAAACCTGACCAGCACCATCTTCACTGCAATCTTTTATATGAGGGTTTGCCTGCAAAGATTACATGCAAGCCACTGATAACACAACACGGCAATAACAGATGTGTTGGGTCGTGTTATGCTGCTGCTTCATAGCTTGCACTGGCTTCCCACCATTTTTTATTTGTTTGTTTAACAGGTTTTTTTATACCGTCTTTCTACAAGTCAAGACAGTTTACAAGTAACATAGTGCGATAACCGGAAGGTAACAATGGTGCACATTACATTAAACGTACTGAACATATTACATTGAACATATTTAACACTTTGTAACAAAGCTATTAACACCTTATCATAAGGGTAAACGAACTATGCACATAGAGTGAGGAAGGATTACAGACCGCATGAAGTCCATTGTGTATGCTATCTGCATAGGGTTAAGTGCAAGCTATTTGTCTTGTGTTGCTGGTCCATAGCATTCCATGAATAAATGGATTTTTAAGCATTTTCTTAAGTCCTATAATAGATGAATGTCTCTTAGTTGTGGCAGGAGTGAGTTCCACAATGCAGGGGCATATAATGAGTAAGCCCTGTTGCTGGTTCTTTGGCTGCATTTTGTTCTTTCAGTTGGGATGGTTAGTGTATTGGATGTGCACTGTCTGTATGGTCTGTTGCTGCTGCAGGTGGAGATTAAGGGGTCAAGATTGAGGGCTGAGGCATTGTGGATGATTTTGTGTGTGATGATGAGTACCTTATATATTTGACTCTTTGAGATATGGGCAGTCAGTGAAGTTGTTTGAGGAGAGGAGTGATATGGGATTGACGGGATTGGCCTAGGATGATCCTTACAGCGGTGTTCTGCGTTAGCTGCAGGGGGAATAGTGAGCTCTTTGGGATGCCATGATATATTGAATTGGCGTAATCGAGCAGTGGTATTATTACAGCTTGACATAGAGCATGGAGGTCGGTGGGTGAAAGGAGTGGGTGTAGGTTATTTATTATTCATAGCTTGTAATATATTGCAGACGTTGTATGGTTTATGTGTGGCAGTAGTGAGAGTTGTTGGTCAAGTGTTACGCCGAGGTATTTAATTTCCGTTTTGACTGCAATTTGTATGTTATCCAGTGTGATGGTTGGTGATGGTATGAAGCTCTGGTCTCTTGTGATGTGTAGTACTCGGTTTTGTTGTGGTTTATGTTAAGGTTGTATGAATGAAGCCATTTGGACATTGCAATGAAGCAATAGTTAAGTCTTGTGTAATCAGGGGCATTCGTGATGGAGTGAAGAGCATGATGTCATCTGCATAAATCAAGCAGCTTATGCCAAAGCTCTTTATGACATCGCATATTGGTTGGATGTAAATGTTGAAAAGGATGGAGGAGAGTGCTGATCCCTGTGGTACACCTTGTTTGAGGAAGAAAAAAAGGGAACCGCTTGATCCAATTTTTATTTTATGGAGGCAGTTGGATAGGTAGGAGTGGAACCATTTTAGGGTGGTACCTCGTATTCTGATTTGCTGTAGCCTATTCAGGAATATCTGGTGAGAACTGAGTTGAAGGCTGCAGAGATATCTATGAATAGTAAAACGAATCCTCACGATATCTTTTCTGAACCTCTGATTAAGGTGTTAGTAAGGTAGGTGAAAAGAGTTTCAATTCTGTGGTTGTGTCTGAACCTGTGTTGCTGAGGGTCTAGCGGTGCATATAAATCCAGTTATTCCTGCAGCTGTGATTGCACTGCCTTTTCAATGATCTTGGCTATGAATGGAATACTGGTTATCAGTCTGTAGGATACTGGATTTGTTGGGTCGAGGGTGGGTTTCTTGAGTATGGGTCGTATGGAGGATTGTTTGAGTTCAGGTGGTAGGTTTCTGTGACATAGAGAGTTGTTGATCATGGTGAATATGAAGGGTATGAGGAAGTTTCTTGCTGCTTTAACCCAGGCCACTGGACAAGGGTCGAGAGGGGAGGTGGTGGTATTGAGAGTGGATATAATGTTATCTAGTTGGTTGGTGGTGATAGGGTTGAATGAGGTCCATTGGTTGCTGCTTTCATCGTGTGTGTCTGTATGATGGAGGACTGTTTCATTGTCTGCTGCGTTCATATTGTTTGTTTGTAGGTGAAGTGCCATAATGTGTGGGTTGAGTGCTTTATCTATGGGTTTTGCGTTGGGGTTCTTTATGAGGAAGTTAGTTATTTTGAATAGTTCTCTTGGTTTGTTGATTAATTCTTTGATGAGGTTAGAATAGTATTCATTTTTTGCTTTCTTGGTGATGCTGTGATATTTGTTTAGCTCTTGCATGTAGTGTGCCTGTGTTTGCTTGTCGGGGTTGCATCTCCACTTTCTTTCCATTCGGCGTAGTTCACTTTTCAGCTGCTTCAGTTCTGATGAATACCAGGGCGCAATTCTGTTGCGTTTGGAAGACTTGGTTGTTGGAGTGTGAGCAGCATTCGTCATTGTCGAGTTCCAGATCTTTATGAGGGCATCTATGCTATCAATAGGATTGTGGTCTGTCAGTTGAGGTGTAATTTTGGTGGTGAAGTCATCCACGTCTAATGGTAAGAACTTTATCTTAGTGGGTTCGTGTACTGTTCTCCTTGTTTGTCTATGTTGGTGTGGTACACTGAATGAAGATGGTCAGACCATGGCATGGGTGTGATGAGTAGTTGTGGTTGTTTGAAATTGTGGTTTGAGTTAGGGATCCAATGTGTCTCCTTTGTTATGTGGCTATGGCTACCGGGGGTTAGGGCTATAATTAAGCTCCTTGGCCTAAGCTTTTATACCAGATGGGTAAATTGCTACCTGCATTTGAAAAACATCATGAAATGATATACAACTGCCTAGGAGCTTAGATTTTAGCTAAAACAGCTTGATTCAGTATTCCCACAGTATATAAGGGCCCAATATACTGCTAGGGCATTTTCTGTCTGGCACCTATGCTTTGGAACTGCCTGTCTTTAAACATCAAGTAGATGACAGACAATTTTTTTTAGAAGAAAAAGGTGAACATTTGAATTATTCAAGATCTAGTCTGATTCAGGATTTATGGCAGACACAGTTATTTGGCAAATATCTGTATTGGAGGTTGTTTAATTATGTAAACAGCTGGCTATTATAAATATTTGTAGGAGGTGAGGGTTGGTAACTAGGCAGTGATGGCTCAGCGAGCTCTGGTCTCTTGAGGTGCTTCTGGCTCAGATTCTTGGTATTGGCCAGCTGTATGGCTGGTGATTTATTTATTGCTCCAAGAGATAAAGTTAGATTTGTGCTCACAGGCTAATGCTTTTTCAAAAAGATTGGACATACCTCACTTTTGCTTTAAAACCCTGCATTGGCAAATAGATTCAGTCTACATGCTATAGCATCTCACTTCTGAAGCATGCATAGCAAAGGCATTGCTGTTGTGTCTAGCACATGATGCATACAAACAGTATGAATGCACTTACTGTACAGACTATGGGCCCTTTTACTAAAGCCTGTAAAGGATTTGCAATTAATGTGCCAAATGCACATTAATTGCAAAGCCTCTGTGTTAGTTGTTGGGGAGTGATCAGTATGTTCCCAGCAGCTAACATATGATGAGACACTCAAATGTGCGCTCTGCTAAGGCAGGTTCACTTAATGACATCCATAGAGGAGTAGTTAGGTGAACTCATGTTATGAGCCCGCTGCTGCTGAGTTTGTGGCAATTGTCCTGGCGCTAGCGATAATGTGCTTGCCACACCCCCTCCCATTCCCCACTCCATCCCGTGATCGCTGATTAGCATGCATTTTAGCATGTAGTGGCAGATATGCTCATGCTTTAGTGTTACCGGCTACAGGTTGCTGTGCATTAAAAACTCATGTTAACTGGCTAAAGGGCTTCAGTAAAAGGGACTCCAAATCTGCTTGTTATTTTCAAAACAATTGTTTAGATTTTTCCTTACTTTAAGCTGAAGTCGCACTCGATCCAAAAAGAATTTCCAGCAGTTTTCTCTGGTGTCATTCATACCATGACCCCGCACCTCATTTCGAATACTGGCAATTACATTGTCAATGTCATCATCACTAAACAGATCTGCAATTTCTCCTACAGTAATGAGAAAGATAAGGAAAAGAAGAACAAAAAATGTGTTTTGATGTTTGCAAAATATAAGCCAAAAGTAGAATTTAATCTATTTGCAGAAACTAGTCATGCTTTTTAGAAGCTGAAATAGGAAAAAGTCCTAGTTACTCAGAAAAAACTTAATTATCAAGTGCAGCACCACAGGTACAAAACAGTCCTGTCTGCACAACCTTCCGACTTGGCTTAGATTCAATAGCGCACATCTAACGTGTTCCACAAATATTTCCATAGAGGAAAAGCACTGAGATCATGACCTTAAGAGAATTATGGAGAACAAAGAGGTTATGATCACCTGGGATACTCCTATTTCAACCAATAAAAAGCTGGATTCAAGGAAGCCAGACAGAGTGACACTGGAGAAAAACACCAAAACAGCATAAGAGAGAGCGATTATTCTGTGAATCGTGTTGAGAGGGAGAAGATCCTCACGTACCAAAATGCAGTCAGAGACAAAGAAAATATGGCAGAAAGATAAAAATATATTTTCCTTCATGTTGGGTGCCACAAGTTTGATTAAGAGGAATTTTCAAGCACACCTTGATAAATTGCCTACATGTTACATCTTATGAACTCCAGAAGGAAGCTCTCTTTGGCATGATACAAATACTACCCAGAGCGTTAGCAGTAAATTTGAGAGACTGATCATACTTCACATACCCTGGGCTTTGGAGTAAGGTTCATTACTGTCATGCACACAATTAACCCATTTGGAGAAAATGCCCTCAAGTGAACTTTTCAGTGATATGTGTTGCTTTGACTTTAGGATTTGGGCTTTTAATGCTTGTTAGCTATTCATAATCAAACACACTTTTTTATTATTCATCTTTAAATTGATTTCAGTCTCATAAAGTGTTTGAATCCAATAAACACTGTGCATCCTTATCACAATAAGAAAAGCTTCAGTCATGGAGAGAAAGAAGAAAGAGCAGCACAGGTTCTGTCCCTGAACCAAGTCTTTTTTTCAAGTAGGGCTGAGGAAGTTGTGCTCATTGCTTAAGGGTGACACCTAGTGGTATGAATCAAGGTCTATGATTACAGGCTTCTGGAGGAACACTTGGTGCATGCCCCTGCCGCAGAATCATCATTAAACTGACTGGACTAGGTATGTTGGTGGTGGTGGGGGGATTTATATTTTTGTGTGCTTGCTTGTTTTCTGACATTTGTGCCAGGCAAAATGGTCAAAGCTACACTAAAAAACAAACACAATTACTGACCACTAAGAAAGGTATAGCTTAATGGGAATGAGTCAGCGTGGGTTTAGCAAAGGCAAGTCATTCCTTACCAATTTATCACATATTTTTAAAAGTGTGAACAAGTGGATGAAGATGAGCCAGTTGATATAATATATTTGGATTTTCAGAAGATGTTTGACAAAGTCCCTCATGAGAGACTCTTTAGAAAATGAGAGTAATGGAATAGAAGGCAATGCCCTTTTGTGGATTGCAAACTGGCTACAAAACTGGAAAAATAAATTAGGATAAAATGATCAGTTATACACATGGAAGAGCATCAGTAATGAAGTATCCCAAGGGTCTGTACCAGACCTGTGTCGTTTACCATATTCATAAATGATCTGGAGACAGAAATGATGAGTAGGGTACTCAAATTTGCAGATGGCACAAAACTATTTAAGGATTTGCACAAAGATCTTGTGAGGATAGAAGACTGAGCATCTAAATGGCAGAAGAAATTGAATGTGGACAAATGCAAAGTGATGCACATAGGGAAAATAATCCTAACTATAGATACAAAATGCTGGATTCTGAGGTCACCATCTAAAAAGAAGATCTTGGAGTCACTGTGGACGATAACACAGAATTTTTCAGCCCAGTGTGTTGTAGCTGCCCAAACCCCCCCCCCCCCCCAAAAGAAACAGTGTTAGATATTATTTAAAAAGGAATGAAGGATGAAACCTGAGAATATCCTTATGCCTCTGTATAGGTCTATGGTGCAGCTCCACTTTGAGTATTGTACACAGTTCTGGTTGACCCATATTAAAAAAGGATATAATAGAACTAGAAAAGGGTGATAAACATGATAAAGGGGCTTGCTAGAACACCTCCCTTTAAAAAAGGCTAAACAGCTTGTAGGAAAGACAACTAAGAAGGTATGTGATAGAAGTTTATAAAACCATGAGTATACTGGAAGGGTTATATAGGAACAGTTACTCAATCTTTAAAAAAAAAAAATACAAATTAAGAGACCCTTTATGAAACTAACAACCGGCAGATTGAAAACAAATTGCAGGAAGCATTTTTGCATATGGTGTATAATCTGGCCAGAATATGGCCAGAGGACATGGTTAAGACGATTAATATAGTGAGGTTCAAAAGAGATTTGATTTAGGTCCTGGAGGAAAAGTCCATAAAAAATTATTAGCCAGGTTGAATTGGGAGAGTCATTAAATATCCCTGAAAATGAGTTATGAGAAACAGATCTATATTATGGGATCTGCCACTGCTAGACAGAGTGAGTCCTATAAGGGGTGGCTGTAGTGTGGCCAGACTGGAGTGAAGCCAGGATATCCATGGGAATCACATCCCTTGCCTTTGCAGGTTGCCATGACCGTGGGCAGTGGAGGCACTGAAACGAGGCAGGGGCTGTGCTGGAAGTCAGCATATGTGTGCTGAAAGTGACTCTGGGATGGGGGGGGGAGGGGGGAGTTCAAAGAATAGTGAACACAGCATTGAGTGGCTTCAGGAAGGCAAGACAATGGCAGTAAGAAATACAGCAATGAGTGCCACAGTGAGAGATGTAGACCTGGCTGATTTAAACTCTGAGCAGAGTCTTGATGATGAATTTCTACTCCTTCCTGTTTCCTTGGCTCGCAACCTTGGGGTTGTCTTTGACTCCTCTCTCTCCTTCTCCACACACATTCATCTGATAGCTAAGACCTGCCGTTTCTTTCTCTATATCATCAACAAAATCCGCCCATTCTTTCTGAACACACTATTAAGACGCTTATCCACTCCTTAATCACCTCCTGTCTTGACTACTGTAACCTACTCCTTGCTGGTCTCCCTTTGAATCATCTTTCTCCTTCAATCTGTTCAACACTCTGCTGCACAGCTAATCTTCCGCCAGCCTCGTCATGCCCATATTACTCCTCTTCTCAAGTCACTTCATTGGCTCCCAATCCATTTCCGCAACCAGTTGAAACTTCTGCTGACCTATAAATGCATTCACTCTGCGGCTCCTCAGTATCTCTCTTCTCTTATCTCTCCTTACACCCCCCCCCCCCCTCGGGAACTCTGCTCTTCTGGCAAACTGCTTCTATCTGTGCCCTTCTCTTCTACTGCTAACTGCAGACTTCACTCCTTTCATCTTGCTGCACCTTACGCCTGGAACAAACTACCTGTGTCTGTATGCCAGGCACCTTCTCTGACCCTTTTCAAATCCATGCTGAAAACTCACCTCTTCGCTGCTGCTTTTGGATCTTGACTCACCTGATCTCCTTGTTTCTTTACCTTTCCCCCTTCTTTTATCCCTCTCTACACCTTCTGTGTTGTCTGTCTCGACTAGATTGTAAGCTCTGATGAGCAGGGACTGTGTCTTATATGTCTGTGGAGTACTGCGCACGACTTGTAGCGCTATACAAATGCTCAGTAGTAGTAGTAGTAGTAAAGGGGACCTGACTGCAAAAGAGCATCAGAATGCTGGGCAGAGGGGGCCATTGAATGAGTGCAACTGATTGCTATTGAGTTTAGGGCTGCTGTTGAGTCCCTTTATAGAGACTATAGAGGTGGCAAAAATTGCTGGGGAGTACCGCAGAGCTAAAATTAAAGTAAAACTAATAAAATTATTGAAATGTATGTTGGGAGCATACACATACACAAACAAACATGCATATTCTGCCTCCCTCCACCCAAACCATTAGAATGAAGAGCCGGCGGGAGTCCCAGTCCTGCTAGCATGAATTACTGGGGCTATGATCTACAAAGACCAGCAGTAGTCCTCAAGTCCCACCTGAAAGAAGAGCAGGGCTGTGGCCTAAGAGGTGAGTTGGAGTCCCTGGGTTCTAGTGGCCAAAAGAGTATTTATTTATTTATGTGACTTCTATACCACCATCAATGTTCCCTCTAATTTCTGTAGGCTGTGTGCACATAAAATATCAGCTGTGCAGCTTTTGAAGGAAGGTTAAATTTTTGTGCACCACATAACGACACTCGGAGTTATATACTTTAAAATTTGACTACACGTCAGAATACAGTATGTATACCACATTGATTTTAATCAAATTAAATGAAAATAGACGATTACTAAATGAAGCGGAAATTTCTAGTAATTACAATCACAACTGTTAAATTTTAAGACGCCTGTGTTGTTTTCTATCAGAATCAGAACAGTAATTTTTGTGCGCTCTGTTGTAAAGTATGTGCGCTCGCTCGGTGAGGTGTGTGCGCGCGCACACACGCACAGCTTAGAGGGAACAGTGACCACCATATTGGGTAATCATAGAGGTTTACATTGTTAACAACTGAGTTACATTATGACATTAAAACATTTGAACAGGTGCAGAAATATCAATCACAAATCTATGCAAGAGTAGAGGTTGACAAAGGAAGGGGCAGTTGAGGGAGCAGAGATTAGTAGTAGTAGCCTAAGAGAAGAGGTTGGTGAGGGAGCTCAGCCTAAGGGAGGGGAATGAGTTAAGAGAAAATAAAAGGGTACAGCATAAGGGAAGAGGCTATGTTAGAAGAGGAGTGGAGCATAAGGAAAGGGGAAGGGTTAGAGGAGGTAAGAAGAGACGATGAGTGCTCTAAGGGAGGAGAGAGTGAAAGGCCTGAGAGTGCATTTTTGGGTAGCAGAAGAGGGAGAATGCATGGGTGTGTGGAAAGAAGAGAGAATGCATGAGAGGACAATGAAGGATAGGAAGGGGGGAATAGTGCAAAAGGCTGGGAAGGACAAGGAGTAGGTGCAGGATGGCAGGGGAAAGTGTGCACACATACCACTCCACATGGAAACACATCCATCACTTGTCTCACTGATGCACCACACATGCACACACAGATATCCCCCACTACCCACAGGCACCCTTCCCCACCCACTTACCCACCGCAGATGCACATACAGATATCCCCCACCACTCACAGGCACCCCCCCCACACACACACACACGTACAGAGATATCCCCCCACACACACATGCACACACACTAATACACACACACATGTACTCCCCAACATGCCTGATTCTGCAGATGGGGAAACCCTGTAAATGTACATTTTTTGACTTATTTTATTTTAGTCAGAATGTGACTGGGGGCTCAAGGGAAAACACACTAGCAAATATTACCAATGCCAAGTGCTAATTTTAGAAGGGGTAGCTCACTGACTACATCTGAAAGTTCTCATACAAAGTTGCATCCTCCCTCTAATTTTAAAATAATTTTGGAGTGAAATGCGCAACTGAACATTATTTGAAAAAGGTCCATTACAATAATTTTAAGCTGTGAGCTCAGGGTTTAATCTTGGCAGTCTGAGGTACTGGCCACCTGTGGCAATGCTAACATCAGAATAAAGTAGCACTATCTCATCATGAGAACTCTGGATTTACATTATGCTAGTATATAAGAGAAAGAATAATCCCCAAACAGTGGTGAGTAAAGGCTCATGGCTTTGGATCCTAGCTGCACTGGAATTTCAAAGGAGAAGAAGAAAGCTGTTAGCTCAAGAAAGAGAGAGCAACATGGGGAAAGGAAAACAGGAGAGAGGGATCAACTTTAAAGCTACTGTATAAAATCCCATGCTATATGCAACAGTTTGCTTTCTTTCGTTCCTTTTTGTTGAAGATGAGGAACATATGCTGTTTTGGTGTTTCAATTTGTTGCTGCATTTATGTTCTTCCATACGAAGCTATCATTGCTATTTTTATACCATTCAATTTCTCCTATTTTGGATATGACTGTGAATTTCCATAATCTGAGAATGTCATGTTAGCACTTTAAGAGACATCTCTTATTATGCTTTCTGTCTAAATTCTATAAATCAGGTGCTCATGCAGTATACAGATGCACATGCTCTGGGGAAAACTGCCTTTTAGGAAGGGATGGAAAAACATTTACAAAACGAAGGCACCAGCCATATTTTCTAGAATCTAGGGAAATTTTTCCCCAGCCACTTTGCTTTTATTTTTAACTTTTTTTTGCCTCTTTTCCTTTATTTTTACATTCTGCTATTCTTTACTCCTCCTTTCTCTCCCATCACACTGTTATGCTTCTTCACTTCTCCTCCTGTTTGGCACTCTTTCTCCCTTCCCTACAGCCAGCTAACAGCAGCCACTGATTTTCTGCAGGCTGGGTCCTGCGGCTGGTAGCTGCTACAATGCTCCACAAAATGGGCCACACTAGTATGTCTTGCCTCAGGTCCTGCTGGCATTTTTTTTTTATCAATTGCTAGGGCACAACTGATCCGGCCGCTTATATTTTTATTTCTGTGCTTTTAGGGTTCTCTTTACAGCACTTTCTTCCAAGAAACTTTCAAATACCTGCACCTCCATAGAAAATACCATTCTAACATTTCCAGCATATTCTGCGGGAGGGGATCTCAATTTTAGGCAGCCTTTTCAGTGTCCACTACTATCATGGGTGATTCTAAACTGTATACGTTTTGCTTAATTGATATAGTTTCTGTTCTGTTAGAGTCTTTGCTTCATTGAGTCTGAATTCAAGGTGAAGGCATGGCTGTGTGTTTTCCACCAACAAAACTGTGCCATATGTGTGAAGGAAAATTTTAAATAGAACATGGAGTGGGGCATTAAGATGACCAGGTCAGGACTTGAAAAATGTCCACTTTATTTTAGAAGAGGCTCTGCCAAATGCAGAACCCTATGTAAAGCACGTGTAAGGACATGCAGTCCTGCACACCAGTGTCTCTCCATGTCCAGTGGGAGCAGCAATTTTAAAAGGTTGTCCATGGAGAAAAAAATAGATGTAATTGTTCTCCACATGTGCATGGGAGCAGTTTTTTAAAACTGCTGCCCTTGATCACATATACCCTGATCTTGCAGCACCGGTTTCTACTCATCCCCCCCTCTGACATCAATCCCTTAAGAGATCCGACCTCTCCCCTTGCAGGAAGACCCCCCCCCCACCCAACCCCTTCTCTCCAGGACCCACCACCCCTGATCCCCTTCCCGGGTCTTACTGGGGTGTTGGTGTCTAGTGGGAGCAGGAACGAGCCCCATTTGCTTCTGCTCTTCTGGCTCCAGGTTTCAAAATAGCATCTGTGACTTCTAGCGGTAATCTTGTGATACTAGCACTAGGGGTCTGACTGTCAAACAAGAGGGGGGGCAGATTAGAGGGATCAGATGTCTCAGTGGGCAGAGAGGATAAGGTGCTGGGCAGGGATAATCAGGGAGGGGGAGAGAGGTGGGGGTGGGGGTGGAGGTGGGGGCAGTCCTCGGCCTTTGTAACTGCCCCTTCAAGAAGGCACTCGGGGCAGCAGTAAATACCAGTATCTAGATTTTTTTCATTTTGACGTGATTACCCTTGTAAAATGGGGAATACACATCAGTATTTTAGGCCCACCCAAACCATTCCTTCCCCACGCCCTGAACATGCTTCCTGCCAAATTAAACGTGCTATGCATCACTATGTGTAAATAGCCCTTTTCTAAAATGGCATTACATGTCTATGCCAATCTGCATGTGTAAATGCTGCTTGTAAAATAACTACCCTAGGGTTATACATTTTTTCCTCATGCCCTACACAAGATCTTTTAAACTTTCCAGTAAACAAATTCCTCCAACTCACAGATATGGGTGTCTGTAGATATTCAGCATGTAGCAGCTTTCCTCATGGTGCAAAAGTATATTCTAGCTAGCTCCACAAATAAATAGTTCTGCCCCATATTTTGTACCCCTCTAAATTTTGAGGAACAGAGGCCTTTTGTATTTATATACATTTTGTATATTTTGCCAATGTAACAGCTAAAGCTCATGGCGGATTACAACAGCTATATAAAACAACCATTCAAACTAACTTAACAGAACTTGGCAAACAAATTATATCATTACAAAAATAGTTTCTTTTTTCTCCTTGCTTAAATATTCCTTTATCATGAATATACCCCCTTTTTCATTCCATTACACACAATTGGGATGTCTCTGGTAACCCTTACTGGCTCCAAGGACTGAAACAAATTTTCATCCAAGACAACCCTTACTTGCATCACTGTAGCACTCTATAACCAGTAGAAGACACCACAGGAATGGTAGATGTGTCCGTTCCTCTCCAACCAGCAGACCCTGACAGATCAATCAAACTGGTGATTCAAACCTGAGTCTGTCACTTGCAGCATTGCAGCTCTGTGGCTGAGCAATAGGCAGGCTCAACAGCCTCTTTAAAGGTCAGTGCATCTTCCCAGAGACTACGTGAAATATGCTTTGGGTTAGTCAGGCCTTTTTTAACAATTTGTCCAAGCAAACATCTCAAAGACAAATTATCCCTTTTAAAGTTCACCGTAACCACAGATAATTTGTCACTAGGGAAGGTCTTTCAAGAAATGTGTTGATCTAATCACCTGATGCCAACAAGTCATTAATCAGCACGAGAAAGCGCTCATCTGGAACCTGGGCATCTGTCAGCAAAAACACAGTGGGTATGTTCTTGGCTCCAGTCTTGATGTACAGATTGGCAAGATCAGCCTGTAAGAAAAGATGGTGATCATTTATATTTTGTTAGAACATTTATGCAGAGAAAATAAAATAGTGTGCCACGTTATATGACTGCTTCGGTATGCCTCATTCTATTTACATCTACTTTCTTCAACATCTTGATTTTTAGCTGCAATGAAGAGAAACTAGCTCTTGGAATAGAAGTGTGTCAGAAAGGCAGACAGGCAGATCATCACTGACCTCCCCCCACCATCACCACCTAACCTACCGAAAACTGATATATGATAAAGTTATGCCAAGGGACTCCCAATGAATTGCTTGTTTATTCATTTTAACTGCCACCAGGTACTTCAGGTATACCCCAGTATCATCACATTTTTCTTTCCCTGTGCTGATTCAATATACGAATTGCTTGTGCTACTTGATGTTGCCGGAGCAAAATTAACAGTAAAAGGTGAATATAATGTAGCATTCTGCAGTTTCATATCTAAACTTGAATTTTATAATTTTGGAATGCACACAGTAATATGTTTACATTCTCTCTTTTTCTTTTTATAAAGGTTTTACAGCCAAAGTCGACAAATGCTCAAAAAGGTGTTATGATCGGGTATCTATATTTATGCTGGGCTTCTTTTTTTCCATTCAGGATGAAATATTGATAATAGTGGGGGTCATTTCAAAATAATTTATTTGCATAAAGCAGTGCTTACACACAGAAATAGGCTTTTATAAAATTATGTGTTAGATATGCACTTAAAGTTAATACACATACAGTCTCGTACATGCATAAGATTTCCTGGACTAATCAGAGGCATTCCCAAAAGGCAGGGTTGGGGATGAGTTAACATACTTTTGAAAGTATATCAGTATGTTTATAAATTAATCCAGAAAATCTGTGTGCGCCAAACAGCAGGAGTAAATGTGTGTGTCTGCTTTCCCTAGTGCAATTTTCAAAGCAGAATTACCTACACATTTTCTTTTTTAAAATTTCCTTAGTGTACACCAGCTGGTGTAAATGTCTGCATGTAATTTAAGCATTTAGTAGTGTATTTATTATATATATATATATATATATATATATATATATATATATAGACACACTGCAACCCCATTGCTTTTCTGCTCAAACTCTGCCCTGAGAACACCTAAACTCAGATCACAAAAGCTGGTGCATATGCCCTGTGCATACGCAGTCACACAATTTTGTAAACCTCCCTTTTCTGTGTGTGTAAAACAAGCTTTACATGGGGAGAACCCTTTTTAAAATTATCCCCCATATATACAGGCTTCCGTTTTAGTAGATGTTTGTATTTCCTCCTCTTTCTTTAATTTTCAAATGCTTCCATTCAGTTTGGAGGAAAAGCACGTCCCAACATAAAATAAAATTCAAAATCCAAATCAAGTCTAATTCATGTTTTCAATAAATATTTTTGGACCCAGCAATTTCCTCTTTTGGGCATCTAACTCAGTTGGAACTGGCCTCTTCTGGGCTATGTTACGATTATCTTCCATTCATGACTACCCGAGGGATGTTCCCCACTTTTACCTTTTTTCCCCTCTTGCCATGAAGTCCAGCCATTGCAGCCAAAGTCTTAGACAGCGGTCACGAATGCTGTTTCCTTCTGAAATTGTTACACAAGGCTGCTGATTCTAGCCATTGTGCAACACCAGGCACATTTTCAATAAGCCACATAATTGACAAAGTACCCATGCATTTTCAGCCCACACAATAAAACCTGAACTTCAAACACAAACTACCCAGATAATCTGTTTTTAAGATCAGGTGGCTGTACAGATAGTGTAATTACTCACCTGTAACAGGTATTCTCCAGGGACAGCAGGAATCAGTCCTCACATATGGGTGACATCGGCGTCGATGGAGCCCTCGTGGAAGCCTTTGGGGGATACCACCATGCTTGCATGGTTCCCTTCCTGCCCAAGGGGACCATCTTACTCAGTAAGATGACATAGCTAGAGGTCGACAAAAGAAGATGGCAAAATACAGTAACTACACAGGGAGGAGGGAGGGTTGTGAGAACTTATTCCTGCTGCCCCTGGAGAACACCTGTTACAGGTGAGTAACTATGCTTTCTCCAGGAACAAGCAGGAAGTCAGTCCTCACATAAGGGAATTCCTAGCTACAGGCTACTGGGAACCTGTAGAAAACATGGCCCAGCCATGAGCAGCCACAAGCAAGTCTGGGGAGAGACTCTAAGGAACCCAGAGTCCAGGGAGAACCATCACTCTGGTAGCCTGACACAGAAGGGTCGGAGGATAGGAGCTCTCTAGACTCCGAAGAGATTACGGAGTACAGCCTGGACGAAGGCACTGTCCCATCGGGACTCCCTCTCCAGGCAGTAGTGAGCTGCAAAGGGTGTGGACTGAGGACCAGGTGGCGGCCCGGCGGATGTCTTCCATAGGGATAGAGTGCAAGCTTGCAACAGAGGTCACCATAGCCCTGACATTGTGTGACCCAGTGCTCCAACGAGAGCACATAATTTATTTATTTATTTACATTCTCTTATATACCGCGCTATTCTGCATCAGTGCGGTTTACATTGAACAAACTGAAATTACATTGAACAGGGCATTATAACTTGGAGATAACTATTTTACAGGGACCATGGGCTATGGAGGGTTAAGTGGCTTGCCCAAGACCACAAGGAGCACCTGTGGGACTAGAAACCCCAGTCCTTCCGGCCCAAGGTTGCTGTCCTCTAGTGGGATTTGAACCCCCGACCTTCCGGCCTGAAGTACCTTGCCCCAACCACTAGGCCACTCCTCCACTCCACATAAGAACATAAGATATGCCATACTGGGTCAGACCAAGGTCCATCAAGCCCAGTATTCTGATCAGAGGTGAAGGTGATGCAGTCTGCCACCCAGATGGACAGGGTTCGCTTGGTAACAGCCTCCTCTAGGCGACTGGGGTCATATGAAATGAAAAACTGAGGTGTGGTGATCTTGGGTACGTTGCAGGTAGAAGGAAAGGGCCCTCTTACAATCCAGAGTGTGGAGAACAGCCGCCACCTTGTCAGCCTGGGGCTGTGGGAAGAAAGTGGGGAGCATCACCCCCTGATTGGGGTGGAACACAGATACCACCTATGGAAGGAATTTAGGGTGGGTGCGAAGCACGACCCTGTTCACATAGAACCCGGTGTAGGGTGTCTCAGCCACCAAGGCCTGAAGCTTGCTGACTCTGCAGACAGAGGTGAGCGCCACCAGGAAGACAACTTTCCATGAGAGGTAACGCATATGGCAGGTAGCCAGAGGCTCAAATGGCTGCTTGGTGAGCTTTGTCAAGGCCACATTGAGGTCCCATTCCACTGGGGGCGGGCGGATGGGAGGCTTAGAGAGTAGAAGGCCCCGCATGAACTGAGTAATGAGGGGCTGAGCAGAGAGAGGTTTACCCTCCATAGAATGATGATGCACCGAGAGCACACTCAGGTTCACCCTGATGGAGTTGGACTTGAGTCCAGGTTGTGAGCGGTGAAGTACTGCAGTACCCTGTGCACCTGGCAAGAGAATAGGTCAATCTGCTGTTCTGCGCACCACATTGAGAATCTGCGTCACGTAAAGGCATAGGCCCGCCTCATGGAGTTCTCTCGAGAGGCCAGGATGTCCTCCACCTCCCTTGACTCGAAACCGTCGTAGACAGCTCGAGACATATACTTTGAGCACTCCTTGATGTGCTTCGTTTGGAACTGCTGGAGGTGATCCCCTCCGAGGCTGGATGAGAAACCTGTGAGTTCCTTTGTCAAGTCCTGAAGATACATGCCGATATACAGCTGAAAGGCTTGTATTTGGCAGGCCAGCATCGAGCCCTAGTAGCATTTGCGGCCAAGGGCATCGAGGGCTCAATCCTGCTCCACTCCCAACTCCATGAATGAGGAGTTAAAGATTTTGGGTACAGAACTTTTAAACAGGTATTACATTATGCTGGCTGTTGACTGACTGCCTCCTAACAGCAAGCACTCCCCAGTGTCATTTCCATTCATTCCTATTCTTGCCTTTCTCCTAGCTCGTTGCTGCTGATGCATGGAGAAGCTGTTGGGACTGATCTTGGGACTGGTGGTGGTAGCAGAAGGGTGGCAGCGACCATTACAACAGCATTCCACTTTTTTTTCAAATGTGTCAAGAAAGACTGATGTGGAGCCAGGAACTTACAGGAATTAAAAAAACAACGCCTATATATGTATATATTGTGTGCAATTCTGGTCACCATAGCTTAAAAAGGAAATAGCAGAATAAGAAAGGGTAGAGAGAACCACCATCAAAATAGTAAAGGGGATGGAAGGATACCCTTATGAGGAAGGGCTTAAAAGGTTAGGGCTCTTCAACACTGAAAAAAGACGGCTGAGGGGAGATATCTGGAGTGGAACAGGTAAACATAGATCACATAGATCAACTGTTCAAAAAGCAGAACGACTAGGGGACACACAATGAAGTTACAATGTAGCTCATTTAAGACTAAAAGGAGAAAATAATTTTTCACTCAACGTCTAATCAAACTCTGGAATTTATTACTGCAGGATATAGTAAAAGCTGTTAGTGTAGTTGGATTTAAAAAAGGTTTGGACAAGTTCCTGGAGGAAAAGTCCATAAAACATTATTAAAGAGGACCAAGGAAATCCAGTGTTCAGTGTGGAATTTGTGTACCTTTTTGGAATCTGGCAGGTACTTGTGACCTGGATTGGCCACTGTTGGAAGCAGGATACTGGGCTTGATGGACCTTGTTCTGAACCAGTATCTTATGATAGCGCATATATCTATCTATCTATATCTATATATACCTATATCTATAGATATATATATATGCGCTATCAGAGTTAGTTATATTAATTTTTGAATATAAGTGACAAAATGCATAAAATGGCTTTTATAAAATTGCGCCCAGCATTGAAGAAAAAAACTTATGACATTGCTGGGGATACAGTGTGGTCAGAAATGCAACGTATGCATGTGGATTATAAAATACCTTAATTTATGCATGTACTTCAATAATCTTCCTGTGGGCATTTGCCCTTGCTCTCAAGCAGGCTTAATGTCTGCATCTGCAATGCAGGTGCAGTCTCTGCAGGATTTAAACTAGTATTTTATAAAAACACAAGGGTGCCTATTTGTCTTTATACAATAGGTCCCTTCCAGGCCACTTAACTTACACACCCTGTTATAAAATTACACTCTATGATTCCACTTCGGTTTGCCAAGACCACACTCCCTATATGTGTATATATCTGCACTATCCAAGTTGGTTTCTCAAATTTTCTAATTTGTATGACAGTTGTGCAAAATTCTTTAGCAGCATAAATGGATAAATGGTTTTAGTTATTTATTCTGTGACATTATTTCCCCAAAATAAATTTTGTGATTTTGACTCCATTTCAGAGATTTACTATAATGTTTTGCATTTCAAAGCACATAAATTTAACTTATCACTACTTCAGAAGACTAAAAACATGTGAAAGTATTTCAGCTTCTGAAACTACACTCAGTCAAGACCTGAGTACCCATGAGATAATAGAAAAAAAGATGATAGAATATGAACTTATTTATTTTAGTGGGAATTGGAATTGGGCTATAAATGCCATGCATATTTAAGGGTGAATGTATATCACAGACTGAGGTTATTATATATGATTTGTAAATATCAAAGAAACTGGCAATTAAGATTATGAAATGCCCAAGACTCTAATAAGCATGTTGCTTGATTTTTTGCATGTTTTTCTCAATATCTCATAAAATTTGATTTGTATACTATACATAGAGCAAGTTTAGATTTTATTTGCTATAAATGTTTAGCTTTTCTTTTATACTCTAATGTTTGATTGTTTTGTAACAAATAGTTCATGAATGTTTAAGAGGTTTAATAAGTGGGTAAATACTGAAATAACATAGTCAGTACTTTTTTAACCCCTGTCCTGGTGCTTATTATGATCCATACATTCAGGGCCAGTATCTGGATAGCAAGCAGTGCTGATCATATGCATAAAGCGGTGAGCAGTGCCCCCTGTATGAGAAGCAGAAATATTCAGTTTGTTATTCATATAGAGAACTAAAATGGACTGGCATGGGCACTTGATCATATGGTATATTATGCCAGAAATGAAAGAAAATTATAAATGCAGTACTAAGAGCCTGATTCAGATAGGGGCACATCCAGGTTGTCTGGATGGCCGCAAGCAAGACGGGCCCATCTGGACCCGATTCTGGACTGCCCGACCCAAGGCTGGCCTGCTGTGGCCTGATCACTGGGTTTTGCTGCTTATTCCATCTGGCAGGACATACAGGGCCGTGACCTGAATCGGGCCCAGACGGCTTGCAGGGTTACACGTTCCACCAGGACGCGCAGCCCCGCAACCCAGGCCCTATGCCTTCTAAGAGGACACAACGAGCAGAAGCACAACGATGACCACAGTGGCTAGTAGAACCTTTTATTGAAGAACCCCGAGGAATACATTGGGTCATAGTTTTTGCTACTCATCGTAATACCCTCCTGTGGGTGTTTTAAAGCTTCTCTCTATCAGATTCCGGTTTGGATTTCACAATCGCAACAGTGGAAATCCTGATTCTGCACAACATTGTGGTGCCAATTTTATCCCCCTGAGGAAGGCGCAAGCCGAAACGCGTCAGGGTTCTTCAATAAAAGGTTCTACTAGCCACTGTGGTCATCGTTGTGCTTCTGCTCGTTGTGTCCTCTGTGTTGTCTGCAGGAGCTTTGCTCTCCTTTGCCTTACCTATGTCTTCTAAGAACATCAATGAAATCCAATGCAATCAATGAATACTTAATTTCTATTTGCCTATGAGGAATGCCCATCAACACGACTATTATTCAGGTATATACGCCAAGAACAGAGGCAGAAGAGGATGAAGTTGATCAGTTCTATGAACAAGTACAAACTGAAACTGACAGAACATGCAAACAAGATATGATAGTCATGGGAGACTGGAAGGCAAAGGTTGGGAACAAAGACGGCGGAAAAGTAGTTGGAAAATATGGATTTGGAGAAAGACTAGAATTCTGCAAGATCACTATATATTTGTCTCAGATACTTTCTTCCAGCAATACAGGCGGTAACCGTACACATGGAATTCACACAATAGATTTGTGGATGTCAAAAATGGAAAGGCTCAATAACACCAATAAAGACAAAACGTAGAGCTGAATGCAGTACTTACCAGCCAATAGTATACCACACAAAAAAGCTACAGTTGAAAAAGAGTAACTCACTCATGAACATAGCAAAGTATGATCATGAAAATATAACAATGGAATAAAGACTGCCTGTGAAATTGATTTGCTACTTTGGATACAAATGACAGATTACCAGAAGAGTTATGGGATGACATCAAGAAAGTTGTACTTAAAGTGAAAAGTCTCTACAAAGGTGAAATAGCAAAACACAGACAAAATGGTTGACCAAACAAATTGAAAATTGCTCAGAAATACAGGGAAGTTAAAACCAGAGGAGAAAGAGGGGGAAATCATGGAACTTAACAGAAATTTCCAATATGCAGCAAGATGAGACAAAAAGAAGTACTACAATGACACATGCAAGAAAATAAAATCAGAAACTATTAGAGGAAGAAAAAGATCAGCTTTCCTAAAGCTACAAGAGTTAAAGAGAATATTCTGGCCTCAAATTGGAATGCTAAAAGATGCTCATGGATCCATGTTGAATGATGCTGAGGTGATAAAGAAAGGGTAGAAAGAATACATAAGGTCATTATACCATAGCAGATAAAGTAGATCAACAGCCATTTCAACCTGGGCCTTATGATCAGGAACCAATGGTAATAAAAGAAGTTGCTGAAGCAGCACCAAAAGCATTATCAAAGAACAAAGCACCAGGCACTGATGTCATTCACACTGAAGTATTACAGCAATCAGATACAGCTGTTATACGTACAAGGATCTGCCAGGAAACGTGCAAGTTAGCATTATGTCTGACTGAATGGAAAAAATCTGTTTTCATACAAATACGGAAGAAAAAAGGTAATCCGATCGACTGTGGAAATTATTGAATAATTGTTCTCATTCCACACACCAGAAAGACTTTACTCAAGATCATTCAGTAGAGACTACAATCATACCCGGCATGAGAACAGCCTTAAGTGCAAGCAAGATTCAGGAAAGAGTAAAGAACAAGCGAATCATTGCAGAGATGAGATGGATCCTCGAAAAGACAAAAGAATAACAAAAGGATATCTTCGTGTGTTTTATTGACTACAGCAAGGACTTTAAATCACAAACAGCTCTGGGCCTATTAAGAAGCATGGGTATAACATAACATCTGACAGTTTTCATGCAAAACCTTTATACTGATCAAGATGTTACAGTTTGAACAAAACAAGGAGAAACAAAATGGTTTAAAATCAGCAAAAGTATACAAGGCTGCATACTTTCCCCTTAACTGTTCAATTTACATAGAGAATATATCATCGGAGAAGCAGGACTATATGAAGACAATCAACGTGTGAAAACTGGTGGAAGATTCATCAACAATCTTCAGTATGCTCACAATACCATGTTACTAGCTGAAAATGAAGACTATCTGTAACATTTGCTTATCAAAATCAAGGAACATTAGATATGCCATACTGGGTCAGACTAAAGGTCCATTGAACCCAGTATCCTGTTTCGAACAGCAGCCAATCCAGGTTCCCAAAAGATAGACAGATTCCATATTATATTCTTAAAATGGCCCTGCACCTTAACATGAAGCAGCAAAGATCATGACAAATGGCAAAATCAATTTCATCCTTGATGGAGAAGAAAAAGAAATTGTAAGACAATTTTAACCTGCTTGGATCAATAGTGAAATGATAAGCAGTCAAAAATTCTGATGATGCATTGCTCTTGGCAGAATGGCTATGAAGGACCTAGTCAAGATTTTCAAGTCCAGAGATGCATCTCTGCATCCAAAGTTTCGACTTGTACACTAATATCATATGGATGTGAAAAGCTGGACAGAGATGAAGAAAGGCAGAAGAAAACTGGTGTCTTCAAATTATGTGCTGATTCAGAATATTGCATATATTGTAGACTGTCCAAAGAACAAATCAATTGGTACTAGAGAAGATCAAACCTAAGCATTCCTTAGACACTCAAATGACAACTTCAACTTTCATGCTTTAAACATCATGTGAAGATAGATAATGACCAGACATATGTATATTGTCGGATGTTTATGTTCTATGTAAACTGCACTGATGGCAAATAGTGCGGTATATAAGAAATGTTAATAAATAAATAAATAAATAATAATAAGATATCATGTCTGGCAATGTTGGTGGTCAACACAAAAGAGGAAGACCAGCAATGTGATAGATAGATACAATAACAGCAGCTTCGGATGCCACTCTTAACAACAATTAGCTGCCTAACTTAAGACGGAATACTGTTTAGGTCACTTATTCAAAGGGTCGCCATGAGCTAAAACGGCCTCTGCAGCATTTTTAAGGACAACAATATTTCATATAGCTATTAGCATAAATGTACGACAGTCTTTTGCTGACCTAAATTTATCCACAAAGCTATTCGGAGAGCAGAATGAAAATCGCCACTCTCTGTACAGTTAGTGCTGGGGCAGAGCATGGATATTCTGTCCAAACACTATCTGGATAGTGTTGGATAGTCTAATAATTTTCTTTTTTTAAAAAAAGTATCTTTATTAGCACATCCGAAGGGAGTACAATCAGCTTATACAACAGTGATTATACAGTATCAAATAGATGAGGAACAGAAAAACACCTGGCAACCAATGTCCCAACCAAATAGAACCAATTCCCTTCTGATACTCTCCCTAATAACCTCCCCCCCCCATTATATCCATCCCATTAACTACCCCCCACCCCCCCCCCCACATCATGGCAACATTCACTCTTTCTATTTGGACCTTCATTCTGTTCTTCTAAATTTAAAAATCTCCTCCATAAACTACAATGTGCTTTCTTGTGTCGTCTTTCTCTACATTCATCTTTCAGCTCTCAACCCGTCTGATTGAGTCTCTAATAATTTTCTGTGGGACTATTTGGAAAGTACTGCTGAGAATTTATAGATTGGGCACTTATCCATAAGGTGGCTGCTTCTATATGGATAAGTTATTTTGAATAGCGACCCAAACATTTTTAGTTGTACACTGTTAACCACTGTATTTGAATTGATTTCCCAGAGACAAAATTTCAGTCATTTGTATGGAGAAAGAAATTATAGTTTTGTTACTTTACGTGTGATGCATGGATCAATTGATGTATAATGAAAATGGAATTCTTGGTTTTGTTTGCAGTTTTTATTTTCCTGTGAGATTTCTCTCTTCCAGAAATCACAGAAAATGCCTCACAGCAAAAATGTATTAAGATAGTACGATAAAAAGGTAGCACCTTTTATTCTCTTTTTTATTTTTATTTATTAGCAAAAATGGGTTTTGAGATACCATTATGAAATAGCATTTCTATAAATTAATACAGTAACCTAGATCATGCCCTTATTTCTAAGTGATTTTGCAAATTCTACAAACCACAGGTTCCTGTAATTATTCGCTGGTGTAATTATTCTCTATAGCCAGGTATCTGCTTACCCTCAGGTCTTGAATACTGTAACCATTCCTCAATGTGATCTGGCACACCTCGAGAGAGCTGATGTATGCTGCCAGTCTAGACAAACTTTGTTTGCCACTACCACCTACTCCAACAAGAAGTGCATAGCCCTGAGGGGCCTGCATGATGCGGCTAATACGGCACCTAAGGATGAAAAGAAAATACAATGTATAATAAAAAGGATTACCACATCTTTTTGACTAACTTTTTTTTAAGGCTTGCATAAATTTCAGTTTGTCACACAGAGTTTCTGTATTGGTGTCTGAAAAGAATTCATTGGGCCACTGTGTTAATTAGAACAACTTTCCCATCACACCCTACTTAAAAGCAGCAGCATTACCAAAACCTTTAAATATGGATTTGGTCAACAGCTAGTTTGTGTCTCTTGACTAGATCATGAAGTTACTTACCTATAAGGGAGGTTCTCTTGAGACAGCACAATAAATCAGAAACACAAGTGGGTGATAATGGCACCAACAGGGGCTCTCTCTAATCTCAAAAAATCTAGGTGGTGTTTGGGAGCATTGTGGGCCTGTCACACAGCTGCTGCCCTCCAAGTCACTTCAGTCTATGATAGAGACTAGGAATCAACCCCTGAATAGGCAGAGAACCCCTGTTAATGATAAGCAACTTTGCTTTATCTGTGGACAAACAGCATGAAAACAGCCACACATGGGGAATCCCATTGCTAAGGGTTATTTAATTTGCTCTTTAACTAGTATTTTGCCAGAACAACTCATTAAAAAGACCTTGAAGAACTGCTTGTTCAAACACACTATCTTTTCAAGATAAGTTATCCAGACACTAATGAGATGCAAAAATGTGAATGGATGAAGTTTGACAAATCTCTCCCATGGGAAGTGAATGGAAGTGGATAACGGAAGCTGCCATTGCTCTAAGCTGATGTGCTCTGTATCCTTTTGTTGCATACCTGCCAAGCTGCGACAGTGTGTTACGAAAGACTATCCAGTTTGGTAATGTTCATTTAGTTACTGCTGATTCTAACTTGGAGTAGAAATATATGAATAGCTGAGTAGACTGGTAATGGGGCTAAGCTGTCTATGCAGTGAGCCAGAGTTCTTTGGTAGACAAGGGTGGGTAATTATAACTACTAGAAATAAAACTTTCCAAGTGAGGTACCTGAGATGTGTTGACTCAAAAGGTAGCTCATGAATAGAGCAAGAAATATACTGAAATGGCATCCCACAGAACTGGTAGCTTCTATATTGTAGGTCTGGGTTTCCAAAGCCCTTTCATGAACCTAGATAAAGGGCTGGTCCAATCACCAAGTAAACTAGGTGGTCGCTCAGGATGACAGATTCTGGAGGGCAGCAAAGAGCAGGGCATGCAAAGCTAAACAGTAGATTTTGAAAGCAAGGGAATACATAGCACAGTTACTTACCTGTAACAGGTGATCTCTGGGAACAGCAGGAATAAGTCTTCACATATGGGTACGTCGGTACCGACGGAGCCTGCGCGGGAACGCTCCCCAGCGTCCAGAAAGAAAGCTTTTGGGAGCATCCCACACGCATGCGCGCTGCCTTCCCGCCTAAACACTTCCCTCTCATCAGTTGGGTTTGTAGCTGAGACCGAAGGAGGGAAGTAGACAAATTAGAAAGAGAGAGAGAGAGAGAACAACTCCTAGGGGAGGTGGGTGGGTTGTGAAGACTTATTCCTGCTGTTCCCAGAGATCACCTGTTACAGGTAAGTAACTGTGCTATCTCCAGGAACAAGCAGGAATGAGTCTTCACATATGGGGACTCCCAAGCTGAGATGCCTGGGAGAGGCCCAGCATGTGACAAAAACTAATGGATGTGCCATGCTTCCCCCCAAGGACCTCAGGCATCCAAGGGATGGAGGGCAGGAGTTGAGCTAACAGTGTAAAAGGGTGTGCTGTGGAACAGCTAGACTAAACAAGGAATCGGGGAAGGTGTCCTTGTGTAGAAATAACTGTTAGTCAGGAAAAAGGAAGTCCCAATTCTTGAAAAAAGATGTTATCCAAGGATTGCAAAAAACTACACATATGGGGAGTTAATATGGGTCTGTTGTAAAGAACCATCACATTGTCCTCATATGGAATTCCCTTACCGTGAGGAGTAAAAGAAATAAAGTTTTGCAATGTAGACAGAAATAAGAAATATTAATGTCTAGACATAACCCCAGGGAATTTTAAAAGAAGTTGGGACCTTGGAGAGAAGTTTAAACTTCTCTATAGCCCAAAGTCTAAAATATTTCTATCCCTAGAGCAGGATGGTGCCTTGGGAAAGAAAAGAAAAGACAAATCTGACTGGTCTGGAAGAAAAGGTCAAGATACCTTTATAGAAAAAGGGGATGGGTTCATAAAACCCCTTCATCCAGACGAGAAAATTGTATTGGGCTGTTTAGCCCCCAATTTCTGAAGATCAGTAATGTGTGTTGCGTAAGTGAGGATCACTTATTAGTCAAGATATAAGAAACATATGCAAGGTTACATGGAAACCAGTAAGATGCTTCTTATCCGTGACAAGAGGTTTAGGTCATAAAACGACTAGTCCTCAGATAATTAGGTCTTGAGACGTACCCAAAGGAGTGCAGAGGAGATCCTTAATCCTAAGATAAAGGATTCCTTTTATCACTTCAGGATAGAAGCTGGAAGAAAAAACGCAATGTAAGGGAATACCATGTCTGTCTCTCTATGAGGGCAGTATGAGTATCATGCGTTCTTTGCTTCTCAAGACTTCAATGAGGTATTGGAAGTAGAAAAAATTGCAGTAGATAAGGATCAATTGCAATGATTAGGAATGCATCCCTGTTGTAGGAGTTTCCTTGAGGATAAGGAACAACTCAGGGAGTGGTGCTATTCCTTAAACTTGAAGTCGTCCAGGCCCTGGTTCCTTCTCCTTGAAAGAATTTTAAGGAAAATGGAAAATTAGGAACAAACAGCCATGTGAGCCATGACTGGGTAGAGACTGCCAGTCAAAGGTTCTTTAACCGCCTGGAAGTTACCTACCAGGGGTGGACTAAGACACTCTCTGACAAAGGCCCATAATTGTAGAGCTTCATTGCATAGTTGCAGAGAGCATATTATAGGTTGCTTAGATGAGACCTGGCTGTTGGGTAGCCAGTGTGCAACTGAATCAATTCTGTTTCAACAGAATTGAGGATGGCAAAAAATGGTAGAGAGGCTTTTTTCCCCTGCAATGATTAATTGAACAGGAAGTATATGAGGGGTCAGCTCTAACAAACGCAAGTAGCGTAGAATAGGCGGAAACCCATGTGAGCTATCTGTTTAAAGAAGCTCATTTAACCCACTTGGTGGGTTATTCATATTTCCAGTATGGATGGTTTTAGAAGCCTTCTGAGCTGACCTTGCCCAAATGTATAGACTAAATCTGGTAGGGGCTTTCAGAATGCTGTATTGCATCCTGTAAAAACCCCAGTGCAGAAAGCCCCAAAAGGAAAAAACTCTGTATTGGAAAGATTTACTGGAGTAGGAACTCCTATAGCTTCAGTAAGAAGCTCTCCAGTTGAATAATATTCAGGTTGGAGACTAGATGTCCCAACTAAAAGATAAAGTAATACAGAGTTGAAAAACTTACATTTTAGTAAGTCTTTATGGATAGGGTCCTCTGCAGTTAAGGTCGCACAGGTAAGTGTCAAAAAAGGGTGAAAGGTACCACTCAGCCTGTCAAGTTTCTTGATTGACCTTCCCTCCTGTTTTGTTTTGTTTTTTGTTTTTTTTTTTAATAGGGAAGTAGAAACTTATTACCTGTAGGCCTGATATATCTCAAGAGCTCTTGGAGCTAGTAGAATGAAGTTCTCTTGAACAAGAGATTCATGTCTAGAGTTAACTCAATGTTGTCTCAGCATGGATGAGAATCAAGCCAGACGCCTCTTTTGATAAAAGGTAGGTGTACAGGTCCTGAACCTCATACAGGAAGAAAAGAAATCAGAAATCCTGTAGTTACTGGGTTTGCTGAGTCCGTTGAGGTTTCTGTTTCGTTAGCCTGGTTTCGTTAGCCTGGTTCCTCTGTTGGGGAACATCTGCCTGAGGGGAAGAAGATGGATACAACTTTTTCCCCATAGAGGAATAAAGATTTTTAGAAGATCCCTCATTAGCTGGGGCAGAGGAAAGTTTTGACAATCCTCTTAAGGTAGGCTTTTCAGTGGTTAACTGACTAGCTTGAAATAGACAATCCTTGTTGAAGAGATGTTCTCCAGTACAAGGGCTATTTCCCAGCTTTTGTTGAACCAATTTATCCAAGTCTGAAGCTTGGAGCCAGGCTAAACGTCGTGCCCCTATGGCTATAGCAGAAGATCTGCTAATAGATTCAAAAGAATTCATGGAAGCATGACAAAGGAATGTAGAAATATTATGAGCATGATTGACTAGTGATAAATAGTCAGCTCTTTTATGTTCCTGAAGGAAAGGGTCGAAAAGTTTTAAATCTTTGGCAACCTCTTTCAGAGAGAATCCCATATAGAAAATATATGAAATGATTCTTGCTGAAAGCATAGATGCTTGGAAGCATCGACGTCCAAAAGCATCTAAGGTTCTAGACTCACGACCTGGCGGATAAGAGGAGTGCTTTTTTGCACTCTTAACACGCCTCATTCTACTACTATAGAATGATGAGGGAGTTGAGTCTTTTGAAAACCTGGGGAAGGTGGGACTTTATAGATAGTGTCCACTCTTTTGGAATGTGAGGATACCGTTAAGGGAGTTTCCCACATTCTTAATAACAGATCCTGTAAGGTCTGATGTAGAGGAAGCATGATTGCCTCCTCTGGAAACCAGGGGGATTGCAGAATTTCTGAATCCCTTGGTATAGAGTCCTTCCCAGGAATAGATATGGCGAGTATTCTTGCCATATCAAGCAGAAAAGCTTGAAAAGAGATTCCCTGTAAGAGAAATTCTCTGAAATGAGGAGTACCAATAGATGCATCTCCGACATCGGGCTTAGAAGACCGGGGAGGATGAAGCATCGGATTCTCCTTATAGAAGTGTGATCAGTACTTTTCGATGTCAGTACCAAAACGGGTCGGTACCGAATCTTCCAGGCTAGATAGCGATTCCAGACTCGGCATCGAGGGAAGCGAGCCTGTTGAAAAAGGTACCGAAAACATCAATGCCGGTACCGATGTCGATACCGGCATCTGCAACGATGCCCAATTCGGCACTGGGAGCAATGCCGATGTCGGTACGCATACCGACACCGACACAGACACCGGTGCTAGTATCTAAGCCGATACCGGTACCGGCGTCGATAACGATATCGATATCGGTGATCGAAGAACGGTCTGCGGCGACTCTGTTGGTGAGAGATGCGCCAGACTGCGTTCCATAGCGAAGAGTTTTTCATCCAACACCATAGCCGATGCCGAGGTATCGGTACCGGTCGACACGGTCCGAACCATCGAGCATGGCACAGGTGCATCCACAGAGGTAACAACCTCGGGAGCAACCTGAAATCCTGATAATGCTTTGGAGCCCGAAGACTCCCGCCAGGATTGAGCCATATTGTCCTCGAGGTCAAGGCCAGAGCCATCTCAATGCTTAGAAAGAGATCTACCTCTCGAGGACTGGCTAGTCTTAACAGACTGTTGTTTGATTACCTGACCGTGGAAGGAAGAAGAGATTCTGCCTGGTGACATCATGGTTGATGTAGATCCAGTACCGAGTTGTGCTCGGTTCTGAAGACCTCTTCTGGTTAAACTCCTACAAGAGAAACATTCTTTAGGACAATGGTCAGGACCTAAACAAGTTAGACATCAAAAATGAGTGTCTAGTAACTTAGTTGTACCGCCACAGTTTAGACATTTCTTAAGAATAGTGGCCGACTTTTCCATAATGGAAAGAATAGAGGCCTAGTGGCCAGAAAAAAGCCAGTCAGTAAATAAGAAAAAATTTCTCAGAAAAGAAAGAAAAGCACCGGCGGTACCGGTGGGCGTCGAGGGAAGACAGGCGCGACCACAAAAAATAAGAATAAAAAAGATGAATTTTCTGCGGTGACAAGGACACGTCCTGTCGGCTCCGCGGAAAAACGAAAACTGATGAGAGGGAAGTGTTTAGGCGGGAAGGCAGCGCGCATGCGTGTGGGATGCTCCCAAAAGCTTTCTTTCTGGACGCTGGGGAGCGTTCCCGCGCAGGCTCCGTCGGTACTGATGTACCCATATGTGAAGACTCATTCCTGCTTGTTCCTGGAGATAAGGCTTAAGGTCTGCCTAGGGTGCCAACACCTTGGAGCAAGTCTGGGACCAGCCCTGCCTGGATAATAGAGGGTGAAGCAAAATTAGGTTTCATCAAAGTAAGTATGGTATGCTATTGTGCTAAGATCATATTTCATCAATGAGGTGTTCAGACCTGATGACAAAAGGTGAAATAGTGTAGTAGGCTTTGTGGCAGCAAGAAAATGGATCAATCTTCCCTTGAATACACCAAGCGGATAATTTTTACCACTTGAATCCAAATTCAAGCCATTAGGATGCCTTCCATTTCTCAAGTAAGATGCAGAGAAGCTAGTAACAAGTGCGGAATCTCCATGCCATCATGCTAGTGAGGCATGCTAAGTTAGGAGGGAGAATGATTCTACTGCATGAACTGATGTGCTGAGAGGTGATACAGGCACTAAAATCAACCTTGCTGATGCCTTAAAGGAGATTTGAGCATTACACAAGCCTTGCTCTCCTTTATGATTTATTCTTCAGTTTTAATGCAATAGGAGGAAAAACATATAGAATCTCTTTCTCCCAATGTATGCTAGAGGTATTTGCTGTTATCCTGTGCTGGCTTGGTTTTCTGAAGCAGAACTGAAGCAGCTTTCTATTTACACTGGACGCAAAGAAGTCAACTTTTGGGAACCCCCAATGACAGAAGACATCTACTTGTACCACCTGATTCAAGGACCATTTCTGAAGTTTCAGATAATAGACAATATGCCTACAGTTTAATTCTGTGTTCCCAACAGAGATGTGACAGAAGAACATTCTACATTCTATTGCCCAATTCCAGATCTTCAGGGCATCCTTCCAAAGATCCTGGGCCCCTCCGTTTATGTAAAAGATAGCTACTTGGTTGTCTAGTTAAATTAGGGTCTCTTTCTTGACAAGATGCTGAAAACTGCTCTAAACCTTAAAAAGGTTTATTTGATATAGCCACGCCGATGTTGACAATATTCCCTGTGTGTACAGGGACATCGTATAAGTTCCCCAGACATTGCTTGATGCAAGCATTATGAGAACGATGGAGAGATCATTTTAATGGGCTTAGAAAATGTTTTCCACCAGCTCAGATGACAAATTTTCCAGTGGGAGTAGCTTAATAATTAGAGCAGCAGACTGAGAACCAGGGACACAAGGTTCAAAATCCAATGATGTTCCTTGTGATCTTGGGCAAATCACCTAACTCTCCAGGGAAAGGAAAATATCCGACTGCAATGTGCCTTGAGCTACCACTAAAAAAAGAATTGAGCTAAATCCAAAATTCCTTCCCATCTCCTTTCCTTTTCTACTGTGAGAAGTGTGTTTGGGTCAATTGAATTAGCTGAAAAAATTCTGGATGAGGTATTAAAGGCCTCATAGACCAACACGATGAGATTTATTCCTATTTATTCTTTACTCATCTGTAACCAAGAGATGCTCCTGAAATCTATTTTTATCTTTTTTTAGTCGGGATATCTGTGTAAAAAAAAAAAAAAAAAATCTAAACTTCTCAATGCATTGATGCATTGTGATAGGATCTATAGAATGTTACCTGTCCCTCTGCAAAGGGAATACCAACAGTCCTTTTTAATAGAGTCTGCACCCCAGAATAGGGTTGCCAACTTTTTCACTGAGAAAAACCCAACACCTGTGGCTCGCCATGCTCCGCCTATTCCCCACCACAGCCCCACCTCTGCCCCGCCCCCAGTCCCACCCACATTCCACCATAGCCCCACCCACAAAAATTACCAAGGGCAAGTGTAGGCAGGTGTAGGGGAGAAACCCTAAAGGTGAAAGGATGAGATTATATAGATCTATTATCAGAACTGTGAATACCGTGTTTGAGTGTCTTCTTGGGAAATACTGTGAATGCTGAAGCTCAATGATATTTCAGTAAAGTTGCAGTTCAGTATACCTCACTGTGTGCTCTATCACTGTTCAGACCCACTCACTGTCATTTGGCTGGCTCTGGCTGTGACTGGCTGGCTCTCTCTTTCCACTAGTGGATGAAAAATCTCGTGCTGAAGCTCCCTCCACTCCTCCCTAGTCCCTCCCTCTGTTGTCTCATTGGCTCATTTGGCTGACTTATTCAGCTCCCACTACTCTCTAGTTCCTACCTCTGCTGTCTCATTGGCTCTTTCGGTTGACTAGTCTCAGCCTAGCAGAATAGCAGCTCCTCATAGGACGGAAGAACAGAAACCCGCCTATGATGACAGTTCTGCCCATCAGCCACAAATAAAACGGCTTTTCAAGTGCCAGTTTTAACAGTCTGCTGGCAGCCGGTCTGGCCATATAAAAACCAGCCAGGCCAGCTGAAAACCACCCAGTTGGCAACCCTACCCCAGAGTTCAAGGTTAGGAGGGCATGGCTCACAGGGAGAGGTTAAGAACCCTGCAGGCTGCAGGAGGGAGAGAGGTCTGAGGAGCCAGAAGTCCTTTCAAGGAAGGAACTAATTGAGGCTGGAGGAAAGGCCAGGAGAACCAGCTTGTGGAGGTTTAACAAGCTAGGAGAGAAGTACAGTTGATTGTTTTCCCTGAACTGCTTTTTGCCCTGTGTTTTAAAGGAAACCCCTTCCACAGCACGCCACACTATCATATGCATATATTCAATTATGCATAACTGGTGAATCACAATTCTCGAAATGAAGATAGCCCCTTGGATGATCTTTTTTCCCCAAATAAGTTGATTCTTTTTAAACGTGTGCAGGAATATTCCTTGAAACCTTTTACCCTTTTTAAGGCCGGCTCCATTGTGGTAGGCTATGGCCTAGCATGGCCTGCTACTATGAAAGGCCTGTAAGTTAGGCCTGGCTCCTAACTCCCATTATAGCTAGAAAAGAACCAAAAATCTGTGAAAAATAAGAACTGTTTTAAAATGCTTAATAAGAAGTTTTCATGAATCCATAAGTCTTCTATTATTTTCTTGTGTGTGAAAGAACAGAAATGTTTCAGTATATGCATTCCTGAAGCCAAGGTTAACCTTGCAGTAGAGAAGTAACGAAATTAAGAACTGTACCATTGTTCAAGCAATCCTAAAGGAGGGGGCCAGTTGCTAGGCTCCGGAGGGATTTCTAATTGGACAAATGAAGGGAATGTATAACCAATGAAAAGTTTGCATGTATCGAGATGGAACCAATAGAAAATTCTCATGTATCAAACTGAAAAAGAGGTATAAATGGTTATGTCTCTGTATAAACATTTGCTCAGTTCCTTTTGAAGCTTTGACTGACTGGGCCTGTGCACATTAAACTGGCTTGGACCCTGTCAATTGACTCCTGGACTTATTCATTGATTGCACTTTGCCACAGCATATTCTTGGTGCGTTGGCCGGGAAGTGCGAGTGGTAAATGGTATTCAAGTGAATCCATGTAATTCGCCTTGAGGTTTGGCCCGGTTGGAACCGTGTCTGTCCGACCGCGGGGGAAACCTCAGGCGCCACCGGCCCCTTTGTGCCGGAGAGGGTTCCGCCTGCCTCGGCGGGCCATCGGGTCCAGCTGGCCAACACCTCCGACCTGGGGGAGTCCAGGTTCCAACTCAGAAGCTGGTGTAGTATTGGGGACCGGCTCCGGTGAGTAGACATTTTCATGATTTGATAGTCAGAAAGAACAGCCTGGGACAACGTCTTGCGTGCGCAGGACTGATTTGGTATATTTGGTATAGACTAACTGGGAAATCTCACATGAGTATGCGCGAGACAAGGGAGCCTGATCACCTCCCATAAGGGCGGTCCTAGTAAGCTCCGCATAAGGAAAGCGGAAGCCAAAGCCATCGACCCTTCTTGTTTGGAATAGTCAGTTAGTCAGAAAACCTGGGCACTTGAAATATTGAAATATGATATCTTGTTGAAATATGCTTGCATGTGTGAGTGAGAGGTCTTGAAATATAGACCGAGCGAGAGCGGACTCCTAAGTAGCGCAGTTCCTGGCCGGGCAACCGCGCCCAGGTCGCGAACAGGAGGAAGCGAGTGGTGTTTGTCCCCCTCAGTGTTCTGTGGGCTGTACGGACCCCTTACTTACAGCCATACTACCTATCCTTATTGTTCATTGTCTTGTACGTCATTACGTGTACGTAGGGACGTAGGGTACGTAACGTACGCAGGTACGTTGAGTACGTAGGTAGTGTACGTAGGTACGTTTAGATTATGGGAGGGACGGAGTCCACGCAAACTCCGTTGGCATGTATGATCAAGAATTTCCGTAAAGGATTTTCGGGTGATTATGGTACGAAAATGACTCCATCCAGATTAAAAATGTTATGTGAAAGGGAGTGGCCCGCATTAGCTGCTTCATGGCCACGAGGGGGCACTTTTGATTTTGAGACAGTTTTACGAATCCATCAGCTCATATTGAGAGTGTATCCTGACCAGTTCCCCTATATAGATTCCTGGTTAAGTCTATGTGAACAGCAGCCCTCATGGATGAAGCGCTGTTATGAGGAGCACTGTAAAATATTTGTAGCTACTACTAGGGGAACCAAAAAGGCTAAGGAAGAGAAGCTGCCTGTGTATTCTGACCCAGAGTCCCCAGATATTTTGGATAGGTTACCCCAGCACCCACAGAAGTTAGTCCCCACAGCACCATGACCTGAAGTAGAGCCAGAAGAGGAGTCCCAGAGAATACCGATACAGCATCCTAAAAAGCGCCCTACCCCGAGTGAAAGTCCCGAGTCAGGCCCAAGCACAGCAGGGGGGCTCGAGTCCTCTGACGAGATAGAAAGTGGAGGCTCTCCTGCCGGTTCAGGGTCACCCACCAAGGAGATTTGTGTCCGGGAGTCTTATGATTTAAGAAGCGTAACTCCCAAGAAGAAGGAGAAAGCAGGGCACCTAATGCCATTACGCCAAGTGCCTGGAATGCCTGTTTTAAATGATCAGGGCCAGATGGCGCCAGGACCAACCAGCTTAGTTTATGTACCCTTTTCCACCACAGATTTACTAAACTGGAAAACGCATTATGCTTCCTACACAGCCAAGCCCCAGGAATTAACAGAATTAATGTCTAGCATTATGCAAACCCATCAGCCTACCTGGGCCGATTGTCGCCATCTCCTGTCTACCCTCTTCACTACTGAGGAGCGAGGGCGAATCGGGCAAGCAGCCCTCCGATGGTTAGAAGAGAACCCTGTAGAAAGGGGAGGAATAAATCCCCCGCAAGCAGCAGCTGCAGAATACCCCAATGAAGGAACCCGAATGAGGAAAGGGGGGCGGCGGCCCTAACCAGATTTCGCCAGGCCTTATTGCAGGGCCTGAAGAAGGGAGGCCAGAGGGCCATGAATATCGGGAAAGTATCGGAAGTTCTCCAGGGTCCAGATGAGAGCCCAGCAGCCTTTTATGAGTGGTTGTCTGAAGCTTATAGATTGTATACTCCATATGATCCCGCCACTCAGGAAAATTTACGCATGGTAAATGCGGCCTTTGTTAGTCAGTCCCAGAGAGACAAAGCGAAAATTACAGAAATTGGATGGATTTGCGGGCATGAATACAGCTCAGTTAATGGAAGTCGCTCAGAAAGTATTTGTGAATCGTGAAAATGAACGAGACAGAGAAAGCGAATGAAAGATGAAGAAGAAGGCAGATCTTCTTGCTGCTGCTGTAACCGAAAGACGTGGAGGAGGTTTTCCTAATCAAAGGACCAGAGGACGTGGAAGAGGCTGCGGAAGCGAAAGGCCTCCATTAGGTGCAAATCAGTGCGCCTACTGCAAGGAAGAAGGACATTGGAGAAATGAGTGCCCGCATCTGGACTCTGCCCCTGCAAGGGGAGGAGGGAGTCCCTTGAGGCCAGGAGGACGATTTCGAAGGAGAGGAGGAATGAATCGAACACAGTTCCAGCAGGAGAGGGAGGAAGCCATTGAGGGAGTGGCAGTAGCAACGGGCTATGACCTGGATGACATAGATGAAGACTAGGCCAGACCGGGCTCCAAGTTCACCCTGGGTCCCCAGGAGCCTATGGTCAGTTTGAAGATAGGGGACCAATACATGGAATTCATGGTAGATACAGGAGCAGAACATTCAGTAGTAGCCAAGCCAGTAGCTCCTCTGTCCTCACGATCTGTCACCATTGTGGGAGCCACTGGAAATAAAGCCACAAAACCATTCTTGCAGAACCGCATGTGTGAACTAGGGGGAGAGAAGATAACGCACCAGTTCTTGTATATGCCTGAGTGCCCTATTCCACTATTGGGCCGAGACATGCTTGCCAAGCTCCAGGCCCAAATATCCTTTGCTGAAGGGGGAGAAATGAAAATGACTGTGAACCCAAAGCCTGCTGGATTGATGGTGCTTACTGTTCCCCGAGAAGAAGAATGGTGGTTCTATAGTGCACCTCCAATAAAGTCAACCAGTTCCAGTATACCTACCAACCTGATAGCCCCACCTGAAGTATGGGCAGAAGATAATCCACCTGGCCTAGCGAAGAACATAGCCCCTGTCATTGTCACCCTCAAGCTAGGAGTGGAACCAGTGCATGTGAAGCAGTATCCTCTCCCTCGACCAGCCATAAAAGGAATTCACTGCCATTTGATGAAACTGCTAAAGTACGGACTTCTCAAGGAATGCCAGTCACCTTGGAACACCCCCCTTCTCCCAGTAAAGAAGCCTGGGACAGGGGACTACCGCCCAGTACAAGATCTAAGGCGAGTAAATGATGCAGTTGAAACTATACACCCAGTAGTACCAAACCCTTATACTCTCTTGGGACTGATCCCCGCTGAGGCTACTCACTTCACCGTCCTGGACATGAAAGATGCCTTTTTCTGTGTGCGCCTAGCACCCACCAGTCAACTTTTATTCGCTTTTGAATGGCAAGACCCCACAACAGGAAGGCGGGGTCAGCTCACCTGGACCAGATTACCCCAAGGATTCAAGAATTCACCTACTCTCTTCAGTGCTGCCCTGAATCAAGATCTCTCAAGTTACCCAGTGGACCCAGGGAAAAGGGTTCTTCTCCAGTATGTAGATGACTTGCTCATAGCCACCAACTCAGAAAGTGAATGCCTACAAGCTACTAGTGAACTTTTGTACCTTCTGTGATGGGGAAAAGATATCCTGTGATAGGAAAGCAGTGGAACCTAGGACTAATAGGGCTGTTTCTAGCAGGAAGGAAGATATCAGGACACCCAGTTGCCAGGAGCAACACAAACATTCCCAGCCACGAGGGAGAGAACCCTGCACAGCTGATAGGCATTCCCCAGCTCTTAGCTCTGATAGCCTTCACCTGGGAGGGGGAGGAGCTGGAGTAGAGCCTCAGCAAACGTATAAGGGACGTTCATTAGAGAATAGAGGGGGAGGTGGAAGCAGCAACAGTTCTAGCTGGAGAAGGAGATCCAACGTGGGCTTTGGCAGCATTGATAACTTCAGAGAAAGCAGTTTTAAGGATACAGTGAGACCAGCAGTTGAAAGCAGGAGAGACATGTTGGATCAAGACCAGCTGAATAATGAGTGCAAGCTGAGGACTGAACCTGGGAAACAACGTCTGCTTTGGGCTGGTAGGAAAACTGATCTGACTTTGATTCTAATTGTGAGAAAGGCTGGCCGAGAACAGCTGATAGTGGTAATTTGAGGAGAAAGGAAAAGAAAGCTTTTAACCAAACCTCCAAACGTATACCTTATGCTGAAGATAGTTATAAGGGGAAATTACCAGTCAGGACAGCTGGAGAGCCAGTACAAGCCTCAAGAAAGAAAGGATACACAGTGTCAGACATCTGCATGTGGGAAGAGGGTGACAAACAGCTAAAATCTAGAGAAAAGCCTCTGAGATTTAAACCCTTGCTGGAAGAAGCAGTGCCTAGCTTTTCTCCTGACTCAAACCCAAGAGATAGGCTGTTTTACAAGGGTAAAGCTGTGCCCAAGTCTTTTCCTCGTAGAGGTTATAAAGGACATAAAGCCCACTGGAATTATATACCAGGATATGCTGACAGTGACCCTTATCTGCTGGAGGAACTAATAGGAAAATCCAGAGAGCTGGCAGAGGAGAATAATCTGCCAACATCATATAAGCAGCAATGTATTATAGATGATAGTCAGGTTGAAGCAATGATCATTGATCCTCCTGAACCGGACATGTCTGACTATCAAATGGATTGTACATTGGCTGTGTTTAATGAGGAAATTTCATTGTGCTGAAGAGATACAGTGTTAGAAGTGAGTTAACTGTCTGTTATAAAGCACAAGACTTTATTTTTGTCCTTATTCTTTTTGGCCAGAGCATGGCATATGTTCTTTTGTATTTGTGTTACAATCCAAACCCCGGGAGGGGAAATAAAACCCTGATTTAAGCTTTACCACTCGAGCTTCAACTACCTTATTGAAAAGGAATCCTTTCAGTAAAAGGTCCCCCTGTAGTCCAACCAGCCTGCCACGCTGCTGGTGGACCAGAGTGTGACACTTCTCAAAGATGCTGGATACAAAGTCTCAAGAGCCAAGGCACAACTATGCCAAACTGAAGTCAAACATCTAGGATTCCAATTGTCCAGTGGGATCCGACGTTTAGGACCAGAACGCAAGGAAGCTGTATGCAATATCCCCATTCCAACCACTAGGAGGCAAGTGAGAGCCTTCCTGGGGGCCGCGGGATATTGTCGTATATGGATCCATAACTTTGCCCTGATTGCAAAACCACTATACCAAGTCACCAAAGGAATGGAAAAATCCCCACTAGACTGGGGACCCAAACAAGATGTAGCATTCCGGACTTTGAAAAAGGCCCTGATGTCATCTCCAGCTTTAGGTCTTCCAGATGTTCAGAAGCCTTTCCATCTTTTTGTCCATAAGTCACAAGGAAACGCATTGGGAGTATTGACCCAATCTCTTGGTTCCTGGCAACGACCAGTAGCTTATCTGTCAAAACAATTGGATGTAGTTGCAAAAGGATGGCCCCCTTGTCTGAGAGCTGTTGCAGCAACAGCCCTCCTAGTGGGCGAAGCAGACAAACTCACACTAGGGCAAACTCTTCAAGTCACCGTGCCACACTCTGTTCTGACTCTCATGGAACACAAAGGAAACTTCTGGCTAACCAATGCACGAATGTTGAAGTATCAAAGCATGTTGTGTGAAAACCCTCGGATACAGTTGAAAGTTAGTCAAGCTCTGAACCCTGCTACTTTGTTTCCAATAGGTCCTGGGCCACCTGATCATAATTGCTTAGAAACCATGGACACTGTATTTTCAAGTCGCCCCGATTTGACCGATGTCCCTCTAGAGGACCCAGAACGGACTTTCTTTGTAGATGGAAGCAGTTTGGTCATCAATGGGCATCGTTGTGCTGGATATGCAGTGGTGACCCTTGATCTGGTAGTTGAGTCCTCAGCCCTGACCCCAGGAACTTCTGCACAGAAAGCTGAATTGATAGCCCTCACCAGAGCCTTGACATTAGGAGAAGGACTCTGCATAAATGTGTACACAGATTGTAAATATGCCTTCAGTACTTTACATGCACATGGAGCCTTGTATAAAGAGCGAGGGTTGATCACCTCAGGGGGTAAGGACATTAGGTATGGGCCCGAGATATTGATGTTATTAGATGCTGTATGGGCCCCCAAAAAAGTGGCAGTCATGCACTGCCGAGGTCATCAGGCAGGAGCAGGAGAAGTCACCCGAGGGAATAGATTTGCAGATGCCACAGCCCGAAAGATACTGTAATGCAAGCAGCCCTATTCCCTGTGCCCCTTAGTTCCTGGGCACCCCGATATACTACAAGAGAGTTAGACTATTATTGTGAAAAGGAGGGAGGAGTCTTGACAGAACAAGGTTGGATAGTGGTGCCACCCCCAGAAGGTAGTCCGCCTCCAGGTCCTACAGTCATCCCTGAAGCATTAGGGCCAGCCTTTGTCCAAGCTTTTCATCAAGCCACACATTATGGAAAAACAGCCATGAAGAAAGCCCTGAGGCCCCATTTCTGTATTTCACTGCTAGGATCCCTGACCGCCCCGGTGGCACAGCAATGCCTGATATGTGCCAAAAATAATGCCAAGCAAGGTCCTGTTCCACCCCCAAGAGTTCAGTCAGTGGGGGTGACCCCCATGAGTGATATACAGATAGACTTTGTTGAAATGCCCCGTGCAAATGGATATCACTATATGTTAGTGTTAGTCTGCACATTTTCAGGGTGGGTAGAAGCCTACCCCACCCGAACTGAGAAAGCCCGAGAAGTCACTAAGGTATTGCTCCATGAGATCATTCCCCGATTTGGAATACCATCAACTATAGGGTCAGATAATGGTCCATCATTTGTATCCCAAGTGACTCAACAGTTAGCTCAAGCTTTGCAAATAAAATGGAAGTTGCACACTGCTTACAGACCCCAGAGCTCAGGGAAAGTAGAACGTATGAATAGAACCCTGAAAACTCAGTTATCCAAGCTTTGTCAAGAAACACACCTGAAGTATACATCCAAGGGTGTTGAAAGAACTGAAATATGAGATTGCAGAACTGCTATCAGTAATCTGTGAACTATCATTAAAATCATCTCTAATACCTGAAGATTGGAGGATCGCCAATATAACACCAATTTTTAAAAAGGGTTCCAGGGGTGATCCGGGAAACTACAGACCGGTGAGCCTGACGTCAGTACCGGGAAAAATGGTAGAAACCATCATAAAGAATAAAATTACTCAGCATGTAGATAGTCACAACCTAATGGAAGACAGCCAACATGGCTTTAGACAAGGAAGATCTTGTCTTACTAATCTGTTATGTTTTTTTGAAGGAGTGAATAAACAGGTGGACAAAGGTGAGTCGGTTGATATTGTGTATCTGGACTTTCAGAAAGCCTTTGACAAGGTCCCTCATCAGAGACTTTTGGCAAAACTAAAGAGTCATGGGATAGGAGGCAGAGTGTACTATTGTGGATCAGGAACTGGTTAAAAGATAGAAAGCAGAGGGTAGGGCTAAATGGCCAATTTTCCCAATGGAGAAAGGTGAATAGTGGTGTACCCCAGGGATCTGTGCTGGGTCCGCTGCTTTTTGACATATTCATAAATGACCTGGAAAGTGGAATAACGAGTGAGGTTATCAAATTTGCAGATGACACAAAACTATTTAAAGTTGTTAAAACCCAAGAGGATTGTGAAAAATTGCAAGAGGATCTTGATAAACTGGAAGACTGGGCATCAAAATGGCAGATGAAATTTAATGTGGACAAGTGCAAGGTTATGCACCTAGGGAAGAACAACCCAAACTATGGTTACACGATGCAAGGTTCCACATTAGGAACCACCACCCAGGAAAAAGATTTAGGCGTCATTGTGGATACCATGTTAAAACCCTCGGCCCAGTGTGCAGCGGCGGCCAAGAGAGCAAATAGAATGCTAGGTATCATAAGGAAAGGAATGGAAAATAAAACAAAAGATATTATAATGCCTCTATATCGTTCCATGGTGAGACCGCACCTTGAATACTGTGTGCAATTCTGGTTGCCGTATCTTAAAAAGGATATAGCGATTTTAGAAAAGGTACAGAGAAGAGCCACCAAAATGGTAAAGGGGATGGAAGGATACTCCTATGAAGAAAGGCTAAATAGGTTAGGGCTCTTTAACCTGGAAAAGAGACGGCTGAGGGGAGATATGATAGAAGTCTATAAATTAATGAACGGAGTGGAACGGGTAAACGTAGATCGATTGTTTACCTTATCAGAATATAGAAAGACTAGGGGACATGCAATGAAGCTACAGGGTAAACTATTTAAGACTAATAAAAGAAAATATTTTTTCACTCAACGTGTAATCAAACTCTGGAATTTGTTACCGGAGGATGTAGTAAAGGCTGTTAGTGTAGCTGGGTTTAAAAAAGGTTTGGACAAGTTCCTGGAGGAAAGGTCCATAAACCATTATTAAGAAGAGACCGAAGATATCAATGCTTGACCCAGTACAAGCATTGTGGAACTTGTGTCTCTTGGGGAAACTGCTAGGTACATATGACCTAGATTGGCCACTGTTGGAAACAGAATACTGGGCTTGATTGTCCTTGGTCTGACCCAGTATGGCATATCTTATGTTCTTATGAAGTGGCTCCAAGGTCTACCCATAGCCCTTCTTAGGATACGTTCAGCTCCCACCAGATCCTTAGGAGTCTCCCCCCTTTTGAGATTTTGTATGGGTGACCTCCACCCATAGTGCAGGGAATAAAGAGAGACATGAGACAGATAGGATCTGAAATAACTAGACAAAAACTATTAGCTTTAGGTTCTGTTTTGCAGAAACTCCAAACATGGGTGCAAGAACGACTACCCATCAACCTGACAGCCTCTGCATCCCTTCAAGCCAGGAACGTCCGTGTGGGTGAAAGAGTGGAGAAAGACCCCGCTGGCGCCGCATTGGAAGGGACCCTACGTCGTCATCCTGTCAACCCCCACTGCAGAATTCGAACCCTGGATCCACCACAGTCGAGTGAAGCCGGCAGCTGCTCCTGATCCTGGCCAATAGACATCAGTGAATGATCCCGAGACTCCATTGCGACTCACCTTGAGGAGACAGCCAGCTTTATAGAGAATCTTCAGAATCCACTTACGTCACGCAAAAGTGACCATCACAGCAGAAACAGAAGAAAACTCAGCAAAGTTCATTATCCTCAACTTTCCAGTTAACTTCCAAAGACTGTAATCACAATGTTCTTCCACTATTGCCTTGTGGGAGTGGTGATCCTGGGAATCCTGGAAAAGACTTTAGCCCTACCCCCTTGTGCAGCCTGCATAACCACCACCCGAACAGGACAAAAGATTACTCAGACTTTGCTCTATCATTCCTACTATACTTGCACTGGTATAGTCAGCCGGTGTATTTATAACGGCACTAAACTGAATATTTGCACAAAGGGGAAAAGTAAGACTTGTTATAACCCTCGACAAAACCCATCATACTATACATTTGAGATACGCTGGAATGATGAAGATGGAGCCATCCTGAATGCGACAAAACCCCTCACCAACCCCACAAAACCTATCACCTTGAACTTTGATGCTTGTGATGCAATCAACAGAAATGCTTACCACAGATGTGGGTCATGGGAGCGAGCATACTACCATGATGATAAATACATGTGTCCAGAAGGAGCCTACAGATGGGGACGGTGCACAGGAAAGAATACTGCAGCCACCATTTACACCACCGCATCCAGACATGATTACTTTTGCCCAAAATGGGAATGTGTATATTTTGCTACCTGGAAGAATGCACCGACGGGACGAGATGGAGATCATCGCAAAGGCAGCCTAACAAAGATCAGACTACCAGAACCCAAGAAATGCCAGAAAGGTGCCTGTAATCCTCTACAACTCCTCATAGCCAACCCCAGCCACTGGAAGCAAGGATACAAGTTTGGGTTGCGTATTGCAGGAGGAGGTATAGATCCTGGGACTATCTTATATCTGCAATTAAACACCAAAACTCATGTATCCTCACCCTATCGCATACATTACTCCTTCTACGAAGCCATGAAATCAGAGTTTGAAATTCCTCCTGCCTCCCAGAACTTATTTCTTGAATTAGCGGGAGCAGTTGCATCTAGTCTCCATGTTTCAGACTGTTTGTTTTGTGGAGGAACAACAATGGGAGACCAATGGCCTTGGGAAGCACAAGAACTGAACTATTCTATTCCATATAATCAGACTAATATACACAATATCACAAGTGAATGGGTATTGGCCCACTCCATTGTGGGTAATTTATGTTTTTCTCGCTATGGACCAATGTTTAATATGGAAGTGGGGCAGCTGGTCTGTCTCAATAAGAAGTTCTACAACAGTACCACTAAGAAGACATCTTGGTGGTCAGGAGTCAACACTACTGAACCTTCCAATCCTCTAATTCAGTTCCCCAAACTTGCCAGTATCTGGACTAACTTAGCAGCATATAATTCTTGGCAAGTACCACCTGGACTGTACTGGATTTGCGGAACCCGAGCATATGCTAGACTTCCTCATCACTGGGGAGGCGCATGTGTGTTGGGAACCAAACGACCTTCCTTTTTCCTTCTGCCTACATCCCAGTGAGAACAACTGGGATATCCTGTGTACAGAAGTCGACAGCTGAAGGAGGCCTTGAAGATAGGCCAATGGGACAAATGGGATGCGTCATCTGAAGAATGGCCACCAGAAAGAATCATCTTATACTATGGACCTGCTACTTGGGAGCAGGATGGGACTTGGGGATATTGTACTCCTGTTTATATAATTAATCGAATAATACATTTGCAAGCTGTTGCTGAAATAATAACCAATGAAACTAGTAAAGCACTAACCCTTCTGGCAAAGCAAAGTACGCAAATGCGCATAGCCATTTATCAAAATCGTTTAGCTTTAGATTATTTGTTAGCAGCTGAAGGTGGGGTATGTGGGAAGTTGAATCTAAGTAATTGTTGTTTACAGATTGATAATAATGGGCATGTAGTCGAAGATTTAGCCACCCAGATGAGAGAGTAGACATTTGTGCTTGTCCAGACCTGACACAGTTTAAAGATGGATGGGTGGTTTGGTTCATTGTTTTCCTGGATTGGTGGTCTGAAATCCCTTATGTTTTTCGTACTATTCATATTAGCCATGTGCTTATTGCTCCCCTGTCTCCTACCCCTTTGCTTACGCATGATAACATCATCCATTGATAACACTATAGAGCAGAAGGCAGCTGCGAAGGTATTAGCTATGTGGCAATATTACCCTATACCCCACGATGATGATGCCATTACACCAGTATAATGTGTTAATTGACTAATGAGTGATTTAATTCTCACCCTTCCTCACTTGCGGGTGAGAATAATCAAAGGGGGGAATGTGGTAGGCTATGGCCTAGCATGGCCTGCTACTATGAAAGGCCTGTAAGTTAGGCCTGGATCCTAACTCCCATTATAGCTAGAAAAGAACCAAAAATCTCTGAAAAATAAGAAAACTGTTTTAAAATGTTTAATAAGAAGTTTTCATGAATCCATAAGTCTTCTATTATTTTCTTGTGTGTGAAAGAACAGAAATGTTTCAGTATATGCATTCCTGAAGCCAAGGTTAACCTTGCAGTAGAGAAGTAACGAAATTAAGAACTGTACCATTGTTCAAGCAATCCTAAAGGAGGGGGCCGGTTGCTAGGCTCCGGAGGGATTTCTAATTGGACAAATGAAGGGAATGTATAACCAATGAAAAGTTTGCATGTATCGAGTTGGAACCAATAGAAAATTCTCATGTATCAAACTGAAAAAGAGGTATAAATGGTTATGTCTCTGTATAAACATTTGCTCAGTTCCTTTTGAAGCTTTGACTGACTGGGCTTGTGCACATTAAACTGGCTTGGACCCTGTCAATTGACTCCTGGACTTATTCATTGATTGCACTTTGCCACAGCACCATGACGATATCAAACCCAAAAGTCTCCTGTACCTTGTATTTCAGGCCCAGATTTCAGACTTCAGCAGCCTAGGAAAATGTTTTTTTCTGCTTCATTGTCTATGCAGTTCATTTAGTAATACGCATATGGGTACAGCCAGGATGTCTATAAATTTTAAAACTACAAATATATCCACACATGATTTTTATTTTTTCTCATCACCAAGAAGAGAATGTCTTGACATTTTCTTTTTTTTTTTAATTGAAGTTTTTTATTAAACTTTTATCACAATTTTACAGTGTCTGCTTTTTTCTATACAATACAAAATTATAGAAATATAAAATTATATAGATATCAATATCAATGTAACTGTGACTTATGTCACTACATATTTAACCAGTAACATTCACTGTATTTACATCTTTCAGGTTCCTACAAAGCATCTCATACATTTTCCCCCTTTCCTGTTTTTTTATTTTTTTATAATTTCAATTTTTATTTCAAACTTTGTCCCATAACACTAACCGCACCTTCTGCAACACTTCACATCAAACTTTTTCACATAACATCCACATCACCGTCTACAACTATTCACATTGTTTTTATCTTTTCAACCTACCATTCTCCATTAATTTCCCCCAACTCCAATCCATTATCCTCCCCCCCTTCCCCCCTCCATTCCTCATATCTCCCCCACACTTCCCGGAATGCTTTCATATTATGATGCTGTTGCGCTGCTATTGCACACACATTCCATAATTGTTCCAATCTCTGCATAATCATTTGTATCTTAGGCGCTGCCACACACTTCCACTTTGCCATAATCTCTCCCCGTGCTGCTCCAATGTAATATCCCACCATCATTAATATACTTCGCTCCCCTTTCCCTGGCATCTCATTTAATAATACCATCGGGGCTGTTAAAACAATCTGTTCCTTCACTATTTCTACTATTTTTCCTTCCACTGTTTTCCACATCTTCTGTATTTCTGGACATCCCCACACAATATGTTCCAAGTCTCCCCAGTTCCCACACCCCCTCCAGCAATCACCCTTCTCCTGAGGATTAAAAGCCCTTATCTTCCAGGGGATCCAGTACATTTTATAACGCACTTTTAAGCTGTTTTCCAAATATTTTGTTCCCGGTGCCAACTTCCTTGTCCATTTATAAATGCTGTGCCACCGTGCTTCTCCCCACTCCCCTCCTAGCTGTTGCTCCCAACCCGTTTCCCCTTTACTCTTCCCCTGGCAGCACTCCTGAACTTGTGTTGTTAACTCATCATATATTTTAGCTATCAACCCCTTCCGTGAGTTCCCCTTTCTCATTACCACCTCAAACTGAGTATCCACCTTCCGTAAGTCCTCCTTAACCCTCATCTTACTTATATAGGATAGCAACTGCATATACGCCTAATAGTCTCTCCCCGCCACCCCATACTCCTCCTGTAACCTCACAAAAGAACAAATCTCCCCCCTCTTATTTATTAATTGCCCCAACGTTCGCACTCCTTTATCCCACCACTCCCTATATGTCCCCCCTTCCTTACCCGGACCAAAATCCCTCATACCCATTATATACGTTTCCCTCATATATCTCTTCTCATTTAGCATTTGCCTCTTTACCCCCAACCATATCCCTTGCGTGAACTCCCTGAATGGATTCCCATCTTCCCCCCCCCCCCTTTTTCGCCCCAGGTCCCAAATCCAAGCTTTTAAATCCTCACCCATCCTACCCTCTTGCTTTAATTCCACCCATACTGGGATCTCCCCCACCCCCTGCCAGCTGGCCAGTGCCCTTAATTGCACTGCCACAAAATATTTCTCCATCCATGGTACCCCCATTCCCCCCTCCCTTTGGTCCCTATAAAGCGTATACTGCGACACCCTCGGAGCTTTTCCGGCCCAAATAAAATCTAGTATCATTTTCTGAATCTGCTTCAAATACGTTCTCGGGATCCTACATTGAATCGAACTAAAGAGAAACAAAAACCGCGGCAGTACATTCATCTTAATAACTGCTATTCTCTTATGTTAAGTATAAGCTTTTCCATTCTTGCATTAATGGGATACAATTCCATTTCCATAACTGTTGCCAATCTTTCCCCATATGAATCCCCAAATATTGATACATTCCTTCCACCCATTTAAACGGAAACCCACTTCTTAAACTCCTTTCCAACCCCTCTCCAAGATTAAACCCTAACAGCTCCGTTTTACTCCCATTTATTTTATACCCTGCTACCCCGCTATATTGTTCTATTTCCTTCATCAACACGGGTAGTGATATCAATGGTTTCCTTATAGTAAAAATAACATCGTCCGCGAAAAGAGCTATTTTTGATTCCCAATTATTCATAAGTACCCCCTTAGCATCCCCCGCCCTTCTCACCCTTTCCGCCAATGGCTCTATAACCAACACGAATAACAAGGGTGATAGCGGACACCCCTGCCTGGTTCCCCTTTCCAGCTGTATGACTCCAGAGTAACTCCCATTGACTCTTACCCAGGCTTTAGGCATCCTATAAAAGGCTTGGATCCATTTCACGAAATTCTCCCCCAACCCCATCTTCTCCAGCACCTGTATCATAAAGGGCCACTCCACCCTATCAAAAGCCTTTTCCGCATCAACAGATATAAACACTGCCTTCTGCCCCGTCCGCTGCACTTCCCAAGTTAAATTGCAGATTTTTCGTATATTATCCCCTCCCTGTCTCCCCACCACAAACCCCGTCTGATCCGCATGCACTAGCTTGGGCATTACTCTTTGCAGTCTAGTGGCCAACACTTTAGCTAATAGTTTAGCATCCACATTCAATAAGGATATTGGCCAATAAGAACCGCACACCATGGGGTCTTTACCCGGCTTAAGCAATACTGTAATCCCCGCCTCTGTCATAGACTCTGGGACTGCTCCCTCCCTGATCACCCCATTGAACACTTCCACCATTAACAGTCGGATTCCCAACTGAAAAACTTTATAAAACTTCCGTGTTAGGCCATCCAACCCTGGCGCTTTTCCCATCTTCAAAGTTTTAATGGCCTCCTCCACCTCCCCCTCTTCAATTGGCCTATCTATCCACCCTGCCTCCTCCGGTGTTAACTTAGATAATTCACACTCCTCCAAATATGTCTTGCTCTTGTCCTCCCCCCCCCCCCTACACCTCACTACTGTACAATTTTTGATAATACTCTTTAAACGTCTGTCTTATCTCATTATTCCTAGTAACTAGCTGCCCCCTCCCATTCCTGATACCTCCAATAGTATTCTGTGCCTTTCTCACTTTAATCCTATGCGTTAGGATACGGCCTGCCTTATTCCCCCCCTCAAATATAGCTTGCTTCATAACATTCAATTCATACGCCATTTTATTCGCTCTAAGCTGTCCTAGCTTCCCCCGCAATCTCTGCAATTCTCCTAGCACTCCCTCATTTCTATCGCACTGATGGCTATTTTCCAATTTCCTAATGTCCCCTAGAATTTGTCTCTCCGTCTCTCCCTGCATTCTACACTGTCTCGCCGCTTCCCCTATCAAGTGCCCCCGCACCACCGCTTTCAGGCCATCCCTGAGGGCCGCGCAAGAGGGCCCTTTGGCACGGCCCTTAGGCTAAGGCGCTTAGTCTACCCTTTTGCACTGAAACAACGAAGAAATATGCAACGTCGAATCCGCATCTACACCTAAGTACAGCTGAGCTCCCCCAGGGTTGAGTTCGCGTACCTCACCCCATCTACAGATCTTCCACCGCAGCAAGTATACCCTCAACAATCTCTAGTTATCTGACTTTCACAACCTAGATCTTGATCTTACTTTACCACTCTGTTTATACTGATAAGCCAGATCAGGTCTCATTGTTTACTGTCATATACTGTCCTTAATTCACCATTTACTGTTGTCAGTAGCTTTCCTACAGTTTTGTTGTCAGCAGCCTATCTTCTTATAATACTTATACCATTAAACTAGATCAGGTTTCATTGTCAGCTGTTATACAATTTCCTGAATATACTATTTACTGTTGTCAGTAGCGCCCCTATATTACATTAATAATCCTATCAGTAACATATTTTCATTCTATACTGTTGTCAGTAACTATCATATATGTCATTACTGTTGTCAGTAGCATCATTACTGTTGTCAGTAGCATCCCTACTCACTACTGTAGCCAGTAGCTATCACTAAATCCAATACTGTTGTCAGTAGCACTCATTCAATTTTTAATATTGCCTCTAGCAGCTTTCCCTTAACCCTGCATAGCCTCTTTTGTCAGTGACTTACTGCCTTCTCAAATTAACCAACCTTGTATATAACTGCATAACTCTACTAACAGTAGCTCACATCAAATTCTCCTACAAACTACCAACATACACCATAATGATACAAACAAATACCATGCTACTAAAAGTTTCTTACCTCATCATATCTCTAACAATCCTAATCGACCTAACTCTAAGTCTCAACAGTAAAAACCACATGACAATCCCTATAATCCATACATCCAATCGAAACAATCTACTTATTGGACACTATCACCCTCACAACCAATCAAAAATAAACTACCACAGACTCATTCAAATAAAACAGACTATCTCACAACACACAGTCCACTCAAACCCCCCTCAACATGCAATGTCATTATCGTGCATCCTTATAAACGCACGATCTTTGAAAAATAAGCTCCCAATTATTAATGACTTGTTATCTGACTTAAAACCTGATATTCTATGTATTACAGAGACATGGCTCTCTGATACTGATACAGTCCTTCTAAACCAACTTGACAACTTAAATTATGATATTACCCACACACATAGATCTAACAAAAAAGGTGGCGGTGTACTGATTATGACAAAAATAAACCTAAAAGCCAAGAAAATTCTATCTAACACCTCCAATAACATTGACACTCTAATAATAGAAATCGGACAACTGAGAATCTGCTTAATATACAGACCTCCTAACCAAAACGCAGACAGTCTTCACTCACTAATTGAACTCCTTAATTCATCAACAGAACAAAACCCCCTAATTATCCTAGGAGATTTCAACCTCCCATCACTTGCAAATACTGATTCCAACCTCTTCCTGGAAACCATAACTGACTTAGACTTCCATCAAATTATAAACATACCAACTCACACTAAAGGTGGTACACTTGACCTTGTCCTCCTTCCTCATTCACTATTTAAACTTTTCAACCCAGACTCCTTACAATGTACTGAAATACCCTGGTCTGATCATCATCTAATTAAATTAAACTTCACTTACAACATTATCGGTGTCATAAAACACACAAGAAATGACCAAACTATAAAATTCAAGAAATTCATTGAAACTGAATTTCTAGACTCTACAATACCCCACCTTTCATCATCTCCAACAGATTTAGATGAAGCAGTCAAAAACTGGCATACCACCATCAATAAGGCAGCCACAATTAACCAAAATAATAAAAAGCCAACCAATACTAAAATCAAAATCACCCCATGGTTCAACAGTACTTTAAAACATATGAAAAGAGATCTAAGAAAACTAGAAGCTAAATGGCGCAAAACCAAATCCACCATACACAAATAATTATATTATAACCACCTCACATTATACAAGGAAACCTTAGACAACACAAAGAAAAACTACTATGCCAGCATCCTATCAAATTCTTATAATAGACCAAGAGAACTATTCTCCATTGTTAGTAACCTAACTAATAACTCACAAACTTCCAGCAAGGAAATCACTGACATCTCAGCACAAACATTAGCTAACTATTACCATAACAAAACAAAACTACAATTCACGACTCCAGACTCTTTCCACAAACCTCATCACCCGATAGACGTATGGTCAGAATTTCACCCTATAACCAAAACATCATTAAAAAATATCATACTCAACCTAAACACCACTACCTCTTACCTAGATCCTTGCCCAGTAATCTGGATAAAAAACACTCTCCCAATCCTTCTTTCATTCATACTCCCCATTGTCAATCTCTCACTACTCCAAGGTTACCTCCCACCCACACTTAAACACGTACAAATAAGACCAATTCTCAAGAACAGCACCCTTGATAAAACCTCACCAAAATCATATAGACCCATCTCAAGTATACCATTCTTAGCAAAAGTAATAGAAAAAACAGTACAAATACAGACGCAGGAGCACCTAGACTCATCTTACTCACTCGATGAACAGCAATATGGTTTTCGCCCAAAGCATGGAGTGGAAACACTCCTCACAGCTCTAACAGATACGCTATTAAGAGGAATCGACAATCACAAGCAAGCATTCATTCTATTATTTATTGATATTTCAGCTGCTTTTGATAGCGTCCACCATACCATAATGCTCAATAGTCTGAGTCAAATAGGAATAAATGCCACAGTTCATAAATGGTTCTCCTCTTATCTAGATAATAGGACACAAAATGTACGAATAGGTAATCAAACCTCTGATTCATACAAACTGGAAACCGGTTTACCTCAAGGATCAGCGTTATCAGCACTCCTATTTAACATATACATAAAACCTGTTTGCAATATCTTTAAAAAATTTGGTGTACTGTATCATCTATACGCAGATGATATCATGATATACATTCCGTTCACGATTCCCAACTTACCGATGCAAACTCTGTCAGATTGCTTCAATGAAGTCACATCCTGGCTAAATACCCACAATCTCCAAATAAATCACTCCAAAACTGAAGTGCTAATCGTCACCAAAAACCAATCCTATACTCCACCTACACACATAACACTTCAAAACCAAGAAATTAAAATAAAAAATGAAGTAAGATATCTAGGTGTTATTCTAGATAAACACCTTACATTAGACACCCACATTAGAAACACCACAAAGAAAATCTATTTCAAACTCAAAATCCTTAAACAACTAAGACCCCTTGTATACATACATGATTTCATCAGCATAATTCAAGCCATCATAACCCCCCACTTTGACTTCGCTAACCTAATTTTATTGGGTATAACAAAACAAAACATTAAAAGAATTCAACTTGCCCAGAATGCAGCAGCTCGGATAATAACGAAAGTACACGCACATCAACATATAACACCAATACTAGAATCCCTTCACTGGCTGCCTATACAAAGTAGGATAGTATACAAAACATTGATAACCACATTTAAAACTCTAAACGACATGGCCCCAGTCACCCTAAGTAACCTAATCAGCAAAGAGCACTCAAAATCTACTCAAAGAAAAGGACAAACAAATAAACTAAAAACTCCCAAAGACTTCATAAAAGCAAATAAACTCACAAACAATAGAGCTTTTTCTCATGCAGCTCCAACAATCTGGAATTCCCTCCCAGATGATCTAAGATTACTAACCGAGATCATCGAATTCCGCAAAAAAGTGAAAACCTATCTCTTTTCTAAACATTACAACAACTCAGATCATCCCTCAATAGACTTAGATAATGGCTAACCAGTTTTTATCTAACAAATCCCAAATGACCTACACATACAATTCTTCATAGCTGATACTGTACTTTGAATAACGCTTAAGCCCCACATAATGTGTATTTGTACATAATGTATATAGTTTGCACTGTTCTATACTGTTCTGTATTAACACTAGTTGTTTATCTTATTGTTATTTGGTCATATGATGTTTTATGTAAAACAAACTCCGATTTGTTAACTGTTGTTTATTGTGAACCGCAACTGAACTATGGAAGATGCGGTATATAAATCATTGTTAAATAAATCCCACACCATTCCCAAGCCTACCTCCCCATTCATATTGTGTTCCTTATATTCCTTAATTATCCTCTCCATCCAACCCACTATTTCCGGCTCCTCCAATAGGGAGTCATTCATTCTCCAAAATTTTAGTCCTGTATCCTTATAGCCCAAATTAAACTCCACACTCACTGGAGCATGATCCGTCCACGTAATGGACCCCTGCTCCACCCCCTCCACCCTACTCATCCATCTACCTCCCACCCAAATAATATCTATTCGACTATCGTCCCATGCGGCGTGGAGTAGTAAGTGTATTGTTTCCTCCCCGGATTCTTACATCTCCATACATCAACTAACCCCAGACCTTCTTTCATTTTCAACATTTTCATTCTATCCCCTCTTTTTCCCACCCCCTCCCCCCTCCATTATCTAACCTTGGGTTCACTGTTAAATTGAAATCCCCACCCATAATTATTGGTACCTCCCCCATCTCTTCCAATTCCCCCCGCATACGATCAAAAAATTCCCCTTGGTACTCATTCGGTCCATACAGACTCATGATCCACACCTGCTCTGTACCCATCTGCACCTTAACTCCAACACATCTCCCCCTTTTATCCCTGTATTCCCCCACTACTTTCTCCGCCATCCCTACCCCCACCATTATTCCCACCCCTCCCTTCCGTGGTTCTGCTCGTTGGCCGGCCAGAATAACCTTTGGATATTTCCTTGTTTCCAACAATTTCTCCTGCCCCACTTTCAAATGCGTTTCTTGGATACAAATGAAATCTGCCTGTGCCCTGCACCCTTCCTTTTCCACCATCCTTCTCTTTCTCCAAGTTCATAATCCTCTTGTATTGATAGTCACCACCCTCATTTTCTGCTCTCCCAACATAGCTTTCCCCTGCTCCCCCCTCCCCTACCCCCAGCCGTCCTCTCATTCCTCCTGAGGTCTCCTGTAGAGTAGTGCCCATCGGTTTGGAGCAACCCTTCACTCCCACCCCCTCCCCGTCTCTTATCCCTTCCTCCTCTTCTTCCTAGTCCCCTTATTTCCCTCCTTCCCCTCCTCCCCCCTCCCTCCACCTCAACCCGCTTATATCCCCTTATACCCTCTTATACTCTCTGATCCCCCCCGATTCCCCTCCTCCTCCCATCTTCCACATCTCCTCTATTCTTCCCCATACATTTGCTATACCACCATAAACATCAACTTTTTACATCAAACAATTAACATATCTAACACATTGAACATATTTCCCCCATTTTTGCATTTTCCACATCCCCTTTACCCATCCTCCAATCACCCACCTCCCTCCTCCCCCTACCCCCCTTCAACCTCCTTCCTCCCCCCCGCATTCCCTTTCATAAACATACATTTATTCCTCATCTTTTACTCTATCCCCCACTACCCACATCGCTCTTGATTATGATCAAGTCCACCAGGTCCTGGCTGTTTGCTGATCCACCTCCATGTCAGCAGCTCACTTTCAGGTTGGCGCCACCCGAGACACGTGCTCTCTCTTCTGCTGCACAACACTCCGTCCCCTCTCACCATTACTCCCTTTGAGCACCTTCTGCATCTCCTACTCCTCCTCCATCTGCACCAATCGCAGCCGTGTTCCTTCCAAACCTGCCTCCGCCAATGCCTTCTCTGCTTCCTTGCAATTCTACACCTTCCAGTTTTGTGTTCCCACCGTAAAGCACAGTCCAAACGGATACAGCCACCGATAATGCACATTTTCCTTTCTCAGCAGATTGGTGATAGGCTGCATTTCTCTCCTTCTTTGTAATGTCCCCGCTGCTAAATCCGCAAAAATCTCTGTTTTATAACCTTGCCACACAAACTCTCGGGATTTCCTAATTTTTGCCACAATTCTCTCTTTGAGAGTATAGTCCTGCACACAAATCACTATATCCCGTGGTCTATTGGGTCTGCTGGGGCCCAGCACCCTATGTGCTCTGTCCAAGACCACCTTACTCGGCACCTCCCCCTCCTCACCTTCCATCAAAATCGCCTTGCAGAGTGCTTCCGCCACTCTTCTGCTGTCCGTAAACTCCGGCTCTTCTAGAATCCCCCTTTTCATAAATTATTCCGTCAAGTCCACCGCTCCCATTCTTTCAAAGAGCTCTCCATTCCTGCCTGCTTGATTTGCACCCTCTCCATTTGTTGCTCCTGCTCCTCCGTACGCCGGCTCAGCTCACTCACCTCCTCTCTCAGCTCGCTGAACACTTCCCCCACCTACGATTTAACCTCAGCTAGCTCCGTTTTGATTTCATCAAACCAGGTCTTCAGCTCTTCTCTGGACACGTTTTTAAACACCGTTTCACCCTGCTCTGCCTCCACGTGTCGCAGCATCTGCTTCTCCGAGGGATCTCTGCTCAGCGTGCCTCCCGCCACCATCTTAGCGTCTCCTCCACCAGCTTGTCCTTCACCATATGCGAATTCTTTTAAATCCGCCACCTTCTTTCGGGTTGTCATCTCTCTCCTTCTGTTTTCCACCCTTTCCACCACCTCTCCCCTCTTTCTTAGCTTCGTCCACAGGGGGGTATCAATTTTCACCACTTGCTGGGTTTAACTCCGGAGCTCCCTTCTTATGCTGCCATCCCTACCAATGACGTCACTTACTCCCTTTTGACTTTTTCTTAATGAAGAAAGGATAAGAAAGGCCCTTAAAAACTGAGATGCCTCTAGAGAATCGAGGCATAGGAAATGAAGATCTGTTGAATCCTCTTCTGAATAAACAGGAGAGCATCTCTATAATCTCTTTAAAAATATGGAGTAAGGGACTTCCGGTGACGTCACGGAGCTTATGGCAGCGGAGTAGCCTAGCTCTGTCCAATTCCCATAGTTTTTTTTTTTGCAAAATACAGCGTTCCCCTAGTAAAAAAAGTGGAAGGGTGGTGGACTTCTACCTTTGTCATGTCGGTGAGAAAGAAGCTAGCGGGGTTTCAATCCGCTTATGTGCGTAAGGAGTTGATGGCGGCAGCAGAATCGGGAGGCTCAGAAGAAGGCGGTGAGCCAGGGAGCTCGGAGGAGGACGAAGTGCTGTCTACAGAAGCGCAGGAGGGGAAGTCGATGAAAATCTGGTTGAAAGTGTTCAAGGCTGAAATGCAGGCGGAATTGAAAGGGATCCGAAAAGATGTGAAAGACACACTGATATTGATTCAGGAGGAGGTGGGCTGCTTAGGGCAGCGTGTGGAGGAGATGGAGGGGCACGTGGCACATTATGAAGAGGAGTTGAAAGAAATGGCTGCTGAGCAAGGGAAAATAAAGGCCCAACAGGTGGAGGTGTTGGAGAAATTGGAGGAGATGGAAGACAGAGCGCGGCGCAATAACCTGCGCATCAGAGGGTGGCGGAAGGTGACGCCATTAAGGACTGTGTGGAGGTAGTACAGAGATTGTGTACTCATATTTTGTGCATGGAAGGAGAGGGGGAGAGCCCAGTGGTAACAGTGGGAGTGGAGAGAGCGAACAGGAGTTTGGGCCCCCGGCGGGAGAATCAGAGGAGAGACATCATTGCCTGCATGAGCAGTTTCCCTCTTAAAGAGAGAGTGTGAACGTAGCACAGAAGTATGGACGAATCGCGTGGGAAGGCAATGAGGTGGAATTATTTAATGATTTGTCCCGAGGAACGATGGAGCGGAGGAGGAACTTGAAAGAGGTCACAGCCTTCTTGCGGGGGAAAGGGCTGCGGTACCGTTGGATGTTCCCTTTTGGGTTGCTGTTGACGGTGAATGGGATGTCCCGAAAGGTGAAAGAGGCGGATGAAGCGTGGTCGGTGTTGGGAGAGCTGGGATGCGAGAACCTACCAAAAGCGGGAGAGACAGAGCGGAGAATGCAATCTAAAATTATGGAGGGCAAGGTGCAAGCTAGCTATCAATGGCAGCGAGTGGGAGAAAAGGAAAGAGGCTGAAGAGGATGTTACAGGAGCGGAAGACGGCGCAGATGGAGGACGACACCTGAGGAGGATGGCTGATGGTGGAGTAAGCCAGAGCAGTCGGGCCGCATGGGGCGGTAGAGCCCCAGTGAGTATTGGATGATGGACACTGGACTTATAGGGCTTTAAGGGGAAGAATGGTGAAGGGGGGTGGAGGGGGGTGAAGGGGGGTGGAGGGGGGCGAAGGGGTGAAGGGGAGAGGAGGGGGGCGAGGGGGTGAAGGGGAGGGGAGGGGGGCAAGGGGGTGATGGCGGGTGAGGGGGGGTGATGGGGTGAATAGAGGGGGGAGTTCAGTAAGAGGTACGGAGGGGGAGGGTGCAGTTGGAATGAGGGGGCCCGCCGCCGGAAGGGGGGCTCTTGGTGGATGGGGGGTGTAAAAGTAATGGGATAGGACACATCTTAAACGGAAAGTCAGTTGGGGGAAGAGGAGGGGGAGGGGCTGGGAAGGGGAATAGAGGGCAGAGGGGGAAGGGGAATAGAGGGCAGAGGGAGGGGGATGGGCATCTCATAGCAGGGAATGGAGGAAGAGGGGATGTAGGTAATGATCCGAATAGGATCTATAAATGTTAAGGGGCTAAATTCCCCAACTAAGCATAGTCTGCTGTACAGGGAGGTGGAGAAGAATCGCTGGGATGTGGTATTAATACAAGAAACCCACTTGAGAAGAAGGGATGTGGAGAGGATGAGGACAGACGCTTTCAAAAGCAATTTTACACTTAGAACAAAGAGGGGGGAAAGAAGGAGGGTAGCTTTGCTGGTGCGCGTAGGGTGTGGGATTCAGGTGATGAGTGACTTTAAGGATGGGGAAGGGGGAGTGGTGGGGATAAAGGGGAAGATGGGGGATGAAGATATTGTTAAAATCTGGAGTGGAGGAGTGGCCTAGTGGTTGGGGCAAGGTACTTTGGGCCGGAAGGTCGGGGGTTCAAATCCCACTAGAGGACAGCAACCTTGGGCCGGAAGGACTGGGGTTTCTAGTCCCACAGGTGCTCCTTGTGGTCTTGGGCAAGCCACTTAACCCTCCATAGCCCATGTTCCCTGTAAAATATCTCTCTGTGTGCTGTGCTTTCCTGTCTAATCAATGTGTTTATACCTCAAAAATTTCCTGTCATGATTTGACAATTTCCAATCTGTAATCAAACCGCTGCTGATCGCTGGAAGTAGCGGTATACAAATGTATACTAAATAAATAAATAAAATAAAATTTCGGTGTATGGGCCAAATGGTAATCAGGTAGAGTTTTGGAAAAGGATGCGGAAAGAGTAGTTACTCACCTGTAACAGGTGTTCTCCAGGAGCAGCAGGAATCAGTCCTCACATATGGGTGACGTTGGCGCCGACGGAGCCCCTGTGCGGAGCATTTCCCCAGCTTTCAAAGAAAGCCTTTGGGAATGCAGCGCGCATGCGTGGTCCCCTTCCCGCCCAAGGGTGCCATCTTGCTCAGTCTGATGACATAGCTAAAAGACAGCAAAAATAGCAAAAATAAAGCATATGACTGCAACTCCAAGGGGAGGAGGGAGGGTTGTGAGGACTGATTCCTGCTGCTCCTGGAGAACGCCTGTTACAGGTAAGTAACTACACTTTCTCCAGGACCAAGCAGGAAGTCAGTCCTCACATATGGGACTCCCCAGCTCAGGGCTACCAGAAGCCCCAAACTGAAACAATGAGCTCCCTCTAGAGCCTCAGCATACAAGAACAGAATCTTCTCTGATAACGCCCCCGAACGGTAGCCCAACACCAGGGCCGGAGGGTAGGAGTTGCCTAAACCCCAAAGAGATTATGGAGTACCGCCTGCCCGAAAGCACTGTCCCTGCGGCACTCCCTCTCAAGGCAGCAGTGGGCCACAAACGTCTGGCTTGAAGACCAAGTAACGGCCTGGCAGATGTCTGCCAACGGAACAGAGCGGAGATGAGCCACTGACAAAGCCTTCACCCCGACATGATGAGCCGTAACTCGACCCTGCAACGAGAGGCCGGCTGCCCTGTAAGCCTTGTAAGCGATAAAGTCAGCTACCCATATGGACAAAGTACGCTTGGAGACAGCCAACTCCAACTTATTGGGGTCAAAAGAGATGAAGAGCTGAACAGCCCTCCGGTGCCCCCGTGTACGGTCAAGGTAGAAGGACAACGCCCTCCTACAGTCCAGGGTATGCAAGACCATCTCAGCCCGGCTGGCATGCGGCCTGGGAAAGAAAGTCGGAAGAATTACCTCCTGATTGAGGTGGAAAGAGGAGACAATCTTAGGAAGGAACATAGGGTGAGTCCGTAAGACTACTCTGTTCTTATAGAACCTAGTATAAGGAGCATCTGATACTAGGGCCTGAAGCTCACTCACTCGCCTCGCTGAGGTAAGGGCTACCAGGAACAACGCTTTCCTGGAGAGAAAACGTAGAGGGCAGGTAGCCATAGGTTCAAAAGGCGGACAAGTAAGCCATTGCAAGACCACATTCAAGTCCCATTAAGGGGCAGGAGGACGCAGTGGAGGTTTAAGCAAAAGCAGGCATCTGAGGACGCGAGCCACCAAAGATGGCTGGAAAATGACCGACCGTCCACTGGGGAGTGGTGTGCTGAAAGAGCACTAAGGTGCACTCTCACAGAATTGGACTTAAGGCCTAAGTTGGACAGGTGAAGCAAATATTGCACCACCACTGGTACCAGGCATGAGAAAGGATCTTTGTTGTGCTGAGTACACCAGACACAGAACCTACGCCACTTAAGGGCATAAGACTTTCGGGTGGATTGCCTCCTAGAGGCCAAGAACACGTCCTCCACTTCCCTAGGCAGCAGTAAGGGTGCTAGAACTACCCTTTCAGCAACCAGGCCATCAACTGTAGGGACTGGAGATTGGGGTGTAAGAGAGATCCGTGCTCCTGAGACAGGAGATCGGGTTGCATCCCCAGAGGAATAGGAGTGTCCAACGCTAGTTGCAAAAGAAGTGGGAACCACAGTTGCCTCGACCATCTGGGGGCCACTAGGATCATCGAGGCCCTGTCCCTGAGCACTTTGAACAGTGTCTTGGGCACTAGAGGCGTGGGAGGAAATGCATATAGGAGGCCTGTGGACCAAGGAATGAGAAACGCAAACGCTGCTACTCGGAGAGGATGCGGTTGTCTGGAACAGAACCTGGGAAGTTGACAGTTCAGAGGACTGGCAAAGAGATCTATGGTTGGAAGGCCCCATCTCAGGAAGATCTGTTGAACCACTAAGGGATTCAATTGCCATTTGTGCGGCTGCAAGATCCGGCTCAGTCTGTCCGCCAGGTAATTTTCCTGACTCGGGAGGTAGACTGCTTTGAGAAGGATGCCCTGATCGACTGCCCAGGAGCAGTGTCTCTGCGCCTCCTGACATAGAAGGGGGGACCCTGTGCCACCTTATTTGTTCACGTAGAACATAGCAACTTGATTGTCTGTTTGGAGCAAGACAGACTGGTGAGAGACTAGATGGGAGAAGGTTCTCAGGGCTAAGCGGATAGCTCTCAGTTCTAAGAGATTGATCTGCTGAGCAGCCTCCCAAGGGGTCCACAGGCCTTGAGTACATGCTCCTTGGCAATGTGCACCCCAACCCTGAAGAGAAGCATCGGTGGTCAGCACTTGAGAGTGTGGAGGTGTCTGAAAAAACACCCCTTGCAGTAGATTCGGAAGATGAAGCCACCACTTCAGAGAAGAGGCTAGTAGCATGGACACCCTCACTTTGTCCGTAAGGCATCCTGTGGCTTGGTGCCACTGAGTTCTGTGGCTCCACTGAGCAGGCCTCATCTGCAGCCAGGCATTTGGGGTTACATGGACTGTAGAAGCCATGTGACCTAAAAGCCTCAGGAATTGCCTGGCGGAGACCAGAGAATTGCTGTGGAACTGCATGGCCAGATCCATTAATCTGTGGGCCCTGTCCACGGGTAAAAAGGCCTTGGCCTGAAGGGTGTCTAGACTTGCTCCTATGAACTCCATGTTCTCTGAAGGGTGCAAAGCGGACTTTGCGAAGTTTATAACAAACCCCAAGTGCTGAAGGAGAACAACAGTGCAAAGGGTGGCTTGATTGGCCTCCTGTGTGGACTGGCCCCTGATGAGACAGTCGTCCAAGTATGGAAACACAAAGAGGCCTTGAAGCCTTAGGTAAGCTGCTACCACCGCCAGGCACTTGGTGAACACCCTGGGAGCGTAGGTTAGGCCAAAGGGCAGTACTCTGTACTGATAGTGGTTTCCTCCCACCTTAAACCTGAGATATTGTCTGCATGAATGAGGATGTGAGTATACGCATCCTTTAGGTCTAAGGAGCATAGCCAGTCTCCCTGCTGGAGGATTCCAAGGGTAAGCATCTTGAACTTTTCCCTCTCCAGGAACTTCTTGAAATTTCGCAAGTCTAGGATGGGTCTGAGGCCTCCTGTTTTTTGGTACTAGAAAATACCTGGAATAGAAGCCTTGACCCCTCAGGTGGTGGGGCACCGGTTCCACGGCCTGTTCCTTTAGAAGACTTGCCAACTCCTGCAGGAGTAAGTCCCTGTGCAGAGGGAGTCTTGGAGGTTCCCCTGGAAAATAGGAGGGGGGTACCTGGTGAAAGTGGAGAAGATAGCCCGTTTGGACTATACTGAGCACCCAGGTATCCCTTGTTACGGCTGACCACCTGTGGGCATACAGGGTCAGCCGGCCTCCTGTGCTGAGGGGGGCCAGCTGAGGAGGAGAGGCTATGCCACTGGAGTCAAAACCTCGCTCCCTGCTGTGCAGGAGTTGGTGCTGGGGTCTTTCTACCTACGGGGCCCATGTCCGTGCCCCTTGGCCTGCTGACCCTGTTGGGGAGCTACAGAGGCCTGATAATGAGGGTACTGTTTATAGGCAGATGACTTCTTCGGGTAAAAGGTCTTCCTTCCCGAGCCCTTCTTCTTCTGAGAAGGGGCAGAGGTTTTTATGGACAGCCTAGTCCGGATAAGAGTCTCGGTCTCGAGTTCTGCAGCCTTTTCAGCCATGGACTTGCCAAAGAGGTTTTCACCTCGGCAGGGGACATCGACCAACTTGTCCTGCACCCATGGCTCGAGGTCCGATGACTGTAGCCAGGCCTGACGGAGTGCACTGATGCCGGCCGTGGCTACTCAGGCCGAAGCCTTGAAGCCATCATAGGCTGCTCAAGAAATAAACTATGAGAACTCATGAATACCTGACGACAGAGCACTGAACCTCTGCAAAGGTTCCTCGGAGAGACCAGCAGAGAACCCGAAGGTCTCGAAGGTACATGCCTATGTACAGCTGGTAGGTCTGGACACGGCAAGCAAGCATAGAGCCCTGGAAGCAAGTCTTACCAAGGGCATCCAGGTTCCAGGTCTCCCAGCCGGGAGGCACCGAGGAGTGCATCTTCTGACTCTTCAGACGATGCATGGCCGATTCCACAACCATGGAGTGGTGTGGTAATTGTGCCTTTTGGAACCCGGGGCTCTTGCGGACTCGATAGATGGAATTGACCCGCTTGCTTAAAACCGGCGTCGACGCCGGCGCCTCCCACATGCGGAAGAGCAACCGTTACAGCATCGGAGGAACCGGCACAGTAAAGGCCTCCTTCGGAGAAGAGTCATTCTGTAGGGCCTCGAGCTCCTCGGCTCGAGGCTCCTCCTCGGGATACGCGGGGAATGCCAAGGCCTTGGCCATATCCCGCACGAAGTCTGAGAACCAGGTATCCTCCGGTGGGGACCTTCTCCGAGTCCAAAAGGTGTCGGGTGACGACTCATCCTCCATCTCCCAGCCGGACTCCTTGGAGGAGGAATCAAGAGGCTCCGGTCGGGCAGGCACCGATGCAATCCGCTCCCGACGCTGAGGGTACCAGCGTTGACGACCTCGGTCCCGAACGGGACGACGAGGGAGACCTTGGCCAAGGATCGACTCGAGCATGCATGGACTCGAGGATCGGCTCGGCCTCCGGGGTCGACTTGGACGTCGATGTCGCGGTGGTCGGGGCAGATGCACCGGTGAGACCGGCGATCAGTGCCCACTGCTGTTCCATGAAGGCAGCCAAGCTGCTTTCCAAGGCCATCAACCTGAGTCCGAGCTCAGGAGACTCAGCAGCCCCCGACTCGAACCCCGGTGGTGTCGGGCCCGACGTCGGCTCCCCTGGAGGAGAGTCCACGAGGACTACAGTACTCACGTGACCCGGGGACTCCATCTCCACACAAGGTTGTTTTGCAGGCCTCTCTGACTCCGAAGACCCGGGACGGCGCTCGGTGCTATGCGACTTGGCCCTCGAGGAGCCAAGTGCGTCCACCGATGCCACCCTCGTGGGTTTTTTCTTCTTGCGATGCTCCCGCGAGGTAGACCCCCTTTCAGAGGATCCTCGATGCTGCTCGGGGCCGGAGTCCCGAGATGTCGAGGCCTCTGATGAGGTCCGGTTCCGACTGGACACGGAGTCAGAGAAGATTCTTTCCTTTTGGTGCTGCTGACTCCAACTCCTTAGAGGACATTTTCCCAAACGGACCACAGATCATCGGGTCATGATCGGGTCCGAGGCACTGGAGGAAGCAGTCATGTGTGTCGGTGAGAGACATGAGTTTCTTACACCAATCACACTTTTTAAACCCGCTGGCAGCCATCGGGGGAAAAAGGGCCCCTGTGAGGTCAAACGACAGGGCTGTCAGTGAAAACAGAAAAATGGCACGTACGCTAGTCACTAAGGACAAAAAACGAAAAGAGGTCCGGGCTAGATACCGATGTATCGGGCCCAGGCGGGAAAGGTAAACCGGCGTCGAACCGAAGAAAACAGGTTCACGCAGAATAAAATCAACTTTTTCCTTGGGTGAAACGAAAACACATCCGTCGGGCTCCGCGGAAAAAAGAAGACTGAGCAAGATGGCACCCTTGGGCGGGAAGGGGACCGCGCATGCGCTCTGCATTCTCAAAGGCTTTCTTTGAAATCTGAGGAAATGCTCCGCACGGGGGCTCCGTTGGCGCTGACGTCACCCATATGTGAGGACTGACTTCCTGATTGGTCCTGGAGAAAATAGTGGATGGGGTAGGGCAAGGGAAACTCATTATGGGAGGGGACTTTAATGTCGTATTAGCCCCAGGGGTAGACAGAGATCTGGGAGGGGCGGGGGGGGGGAGGAGAAACAGACAAGGCTTGAAGCAATTAATGAAACAATATAACTTAGTTGACTCGTGGAGATAACCAAACCCTAGATGTAGAGAATATACATTTTTTTCAACGCCACATCAGAGTTGGAGCAGGATTGATATGCTCCTGGTGGACAAGGAATGGATGATGGGGGTTAAGGAGGGTAGAGTAGTTACTCACCTGTAACAGGTGTTCTCCAGGAGCAGCAGGAATCAGTCCTCACATATGGGTGTCATCGGCGCCGATGAAGCCCCAGCGGAGCATTTCCCCAGCTTTCTATGAAAGCCTTTGGGAATGCAGGCACGCATGTGCGGTTCCCTTCCCGCCTAAAGGTGCCATCTTACCTCAGTCAAATGACATAACTAAGAACAGCACACAAAAATGAAAAATAAACTACGTACAACTGCAACTCCAAGGGGAGGAGGGAGGGTTGTGAGGACTGATTCCTGCTGCTACTGGAGAACACATGTTACAGGTGAGTAACTACTCTTTCTCCAGGACCAAGCAGGAAGTCAGTCCTCACATATGGGTGACTCCCCAGCTCTGGGCTACCCAGGAACCCAGGCTGAACAAGAGAACTCCCTCTAGTCTCAGCAGCAAAGAAAGGCTTTTCAAGGACACAACCTCCAACGGTAGCCCAACAGAGGGCAGGAGGGCAGGAGTTGCTTATACCTCAAAGAGATTCCGGAGTACTGCCTGGCCAAAAGCACTGTCCCTATGGGACTCCCTCTCCAGGCAGTAATGGGCTGCAAAAGTCTGGCTTGAAGACCAAGTTGCAGCCCTGCAGATGTCTACCAAGGGCACAGAGCGGAGATGAGCCACTGAGGCAGCCATTGCCCTGACACGATGGGCCGTGACCCTACCCTGCAAAGGAAGGTCAGCCGCCTTATAAGCCCAGGTGATACAGTCAGCCACCCAGATGGACAAGGTACGCTTGGACACAGCCAACCCCAACTTATTGGGGTCAAAAGATACGAAGAGCTGAGTAGCCCTTCTATGCCCCTGCGTACGGTCAAGGTAGAAGGATAAGGCCCTCCTACAGTCCAGGGTATGCAGGACTGCTTCAGCCTGGCTAGCATGAGGCCTAGGGAAGAAGGTGGGAAGAACCACCTCCTGATTGAGGTGGAAAGAGGAGACAACCTTAGGGAGGAACTTTGGATGAGTCCTGAGGACCACCCTGTTCCTGTAAATCCTGGTGTAAGGCCTGTCACAGACCAGGGCCTGAAGCTCACTTACTCGTCTAGCCGAGGTAAGGGCTATCAGGAAGAGAGTCTTCCAGGAGAGGAAGCGTAGTGGACAAGTAGCCATCGGCTCAAAAGGTGGGCGAGTCAGTTGCTGCAAGACCACATTCAGCTCCCTCTCAGGGGCAGGAGGACGGATGGGAGGCTTGAGCAAAAACAAGCCCCTGAGAAAATGGGACACCAAGGGGTGACCAGATAGAGACTGTCCCTCTACCAATGAGTGGTGAGCTGCTAGAGCTGAGAGGTGGACCTGAACAGAATTGGACTTAAGTCCCTGATTGGATAAGTGCAGTAAGTACTGAAGCACTACTGGCACAGTACAGGAGAAAGGATCCTCTGTACGTACGTGACACCACACAGAAAACCTTTTCCACTTGAGAGCATAGGTTTTCCTAGTGGATTCTTTCCTGGAGGCTAGGACAACCTTTTCAACTTTCTGAGGTAGGCCCCAGGGAGCCAAAACTACCCTTGCAGCCTCCAGGCCATCAAATTGAGAGATTTGAGATTGGGGTGCAGAAGGGAACCCTGGTTCTGTGTGAGAAGGTCAGGTTGCAACCCCAGAGGCAGTGGAAGATCTACCGCCAGTTGAAGCAGAAGAGGAAACCAAGGCTGTCTCGGCCACCTGGGAGCTACCAGCAGGACCGAGGCCTTGTCCTGGAGAATCTTGAAGAGGGTTCAGGCCACCAAGGACGTGGGAGGAAACGCATAGAGGAGGCCCTGAGACCAAGATATCAGAAAAGCATCCGCTGCTATCCGCAGAGGATGTGGTTGCCTGGAGCAGAACTTTGGCAGTTGCTTGTTCATGGGGCTGGCAAAGAGATCCATCAAAGGGAGACCCCATCTCAGGAAGATCTTCTGAACTACTTAAGGATGTAGCTGCCACTCGTGGGGCTGAAGTATCCTGGTCAATCTGTCTGCCAGGTAGTTGTCCTGGCCAGGAAGGTACACAGCCCTGAGGAGCAATTTGTGCTTGAGGACAAAAGAACAAAGGTCCTGAGCTTCCCGACAAAGGATCCTGGACCCAGTTCCACCCTGTTTGTTCACATAAAACATGGCAACTTGGTTGTCTGTCTGAATCAGGACAGACTGTTGAGCCAGGGTAGGAGTGAAAGCTTTGAGTGCTAATCGAATAGCTCTGAGTTCGAGGAGATTGATCTGCTGTGCAGCTTCCAAGGGAGACCAGAGGCCCTGGGTGCACTTGCCAAGACAATGCGCTCCCCAGCCTTGCAGGGAGGCATCTGTAATTAGCATCACTGTGTAATCTGGATTCTGAAAGGGCACCCCTTTCAGCAGAATGGGTGGGTGTAGCCACCAGTTGAGGGAGTGCAGAAATGGTATGGACACCCTTATCCTGTCTCTGAGGCTGCCTGTGGCCTGTGACCACTGAGACCGAAGGCACCACTGTGCAGGCCTCATGTGGAGCCTGGCATTGGGGGTCACATGTACTGTCGAAGCCATGTGGCCTAGAAGCCGCAGGCAAAGTCTGGCGGAGACCAGGGACCTGCTGAGAAACTGACTTGCCAAAGCCATTAACCTTCTGGCTCTGTTTTCTGGCAAGAATGCCTTTGCCAGGAGAGAGTCCAACCTTGCCCCTATGAACTCCAAGTTCGGGGAAGGGAGCAAAGTGGACTTTGCGAAGTTTATGACAAACCCCAGGCATTGTAGAAGAGCAATGGTCCTGAGGGTGGCTTGATTTGCCTCCTGACCTGTCTGACCCCTGATGAGCCAGTCGTCCAGATAGGGGAAGACAAAGATGCCCTGATTTCTCAGGTAGGCCGCCACCACTGCTAAGCACTTTGTAAAGACTCTGGGGGCGGAGGTGAGGCCGAAAGGCAGCACTCTGTACTGATAATGGTTTCCTCCCACGATGAACCTTAGGTACTTTCTGTGGTCTGGATGAATGAGGATGTGAGTGTACGCATCCTTTAGATCAGGGGTCTCAAACTCAAATTGCTTTGAGGGCCGAATGAGGACTTGTAAAGTAACCCGGGGGCCGCATAAGACACAGGCCTCATTTGCATAAGGGGCCTCATTTGCATAAATATTTGCATAATGTTGCATAATGAGTGCATGGATAAAGAAAGACTAGAAAATTTCTATATTACTATAATCCAGTGCCAACCGCCAGGCACATTAGGAACTACTACTAACACTGCCCATTTGGAACCCATAGCAAACCACCCGTATCATAACAGCACTACCAGGACTCACAAAGCACCAGACCCTACCTATCAAAAGGCAACACTGCAAATATTAAATCAATACATTTCAGAGAACAATACATGACCTACTGGGAAAAGAGAACAAGTAGCAATGTCAAATAGGAATTACACAGAATACCTCAGCACTGTAGAAATAAAACTATAAATAATTTCTTGTACCAAAGCACAGACATTAATGATGCACATTTCCCAGAGCTGACATATTCCAGTTAATAAATTCAAAATAAAGAGATATTTTTCTACCTTTTGTGTATTTTTTTTCAGTTGCAATTGCTCCAGCCACTTCTGGTTTCTTCGTGTCTTCTGCTATCTCCATCGTCTGCTGTCCATTTGTCCTTTCTTCTCTCTTCTAGTTTTTTTCCATTCTCTCTCTCTACATCTGCTTTAACATACTAATCTTTCTCCTTTTGCTCTTTCCTCATTCCTATTTCATCCACTCAAATTTTACCCCTCCATCCTCAATCCCCACTTACTCTCCCAATACCTGGCCAATTGTAGATTTGTCTTCTCTTCCAGACAAAATATTTTTCCCCTCTCCATTTCACTTTCCCAGCTCCATCCCATTCTAATCCTCCCCCAACATCAGCTCCCTTCTAGTTCCAGCCCCACCCAGCATCTGCTCCTTTCTAGTCCCTGCATCAGTCCATTTCCAGTCCTATCCTAGCCTCACCATCAGCCCATTTCCAATCCTAGCCCCCCATCAGCCCATTTCCAATCCTAGCTCCCTCCCCTCACAGCCCATTTACATTCCAAGCCCCCCTCCCCATCAGCCATTTGCAGTTCAAGCCCCCCTTCCACTCAGCCCATTTCCAGTCCTAGCAACCCCCCCAGCCCATTACCAGTCCTAGACCCCCCCCATAGCCCATAACCAGTCCTAACCTCCCCATAGCGCACTTCCAGTCTTACCCCCCATCACCCCATTTTCAGTCTTACCCCCCCATAGCCCATTACCAGTCCTAGTCCCCCCCATAGCCCACTTGCAGTCGTATCCCCCATCACCCCATTTTCAGTCTTACCTCCCCTCATAGGCCATTACCAGTCCTAACCCCCCAATCAGCCCACCTCCAGTCCTAACCCCCATCACCCCATTTTCAGTCCTAGCCCCCACCATAGCCCATTACCAGTCATAACCCCCCCCCTGCCAATAGCCCACTTCCAGTCCTAACCCCCATCTGCCCATTTCCAGTCCTAGCCCCCACCATAGCCCATTACCAGTCATAACCCCCCCCCTGCCAATAGCCCACTTCCAGTCCTAACCCCCATCTGCCCATTTCCAGTCCTAGCCCCCACCATAGCCCATTCCCAGCCATCACCCCCCCCGGCCAATTGCCCACTTCCAGTCCTAACCCCCATCTGCCCATTTCCAGTCCTAGCCCCCACCATCGCCCATTACTAGTTATAACCCCCCCCAGCCCATTACCAGTCATAACCCCCCCTGCCAATCGCCCACGTCCAGTCCTAACCCCCATCTGCCCCTTTCGAGTCCTAGCCCCCCCCATAGACCATTACCAGTTTTAACCCCCCCCCCAGCCCATTACCAGTCATAACCCCCCCCTCCCCCCTCTGCCACTAGCCCACTTCCAGTTCAGTCAGCCCCTCCATAGCTCCTTACCGGCCAACAAAAAAAACCCCCAAAACCCTGGCTTCTGCTGCTGCCGTTGCCGCCGTGGCAGCAGCAGAATCAATTGTCAAATTAAAAAAACAACTGACTTCTGCTGCTCAAGCAGCTGTCCTGCGGCCCCTTTCCCTCTGCCCGGAGATCCGACTCTGCTCTATCAGCGGCGTGCTTTTCAAGCCGCGACGAGAGTATTCCCCTCTCGCGCGGTTTTTCAAGCCGCGCGAGAGGGGAATACTCTCTTCGCGGCTTGAAAAGCACGCCGCTGAGAGCAGAGTCGGATCTCCGGGCAGAGGGAAAGGGGCCGCAGGACAGCTGCTTGAGCAGCAGAAGTCAGTTTTTTTTTTAAATTTGACAATTGATTCTGCTGCTGCCACGGCGGCAACGGCAGCAGCAGAAGCCAGGGTTTTGGGGGATTTTTGGTTTTCCGCCGTCGCGGGCCGCACAAAGTTGTCTGTTTGAGACCCCTGCTTTAGATCTAAGGAGCATAGCCAATCTCCCTGCTGGAGGTAGGGCAGAAGGGTTCCAAGAGTAAGCATCTTGAACTTTTCTTTCACTAGGAACTTGTTGAGGTTCCTGAGGTCCAGAATAGGACGAAGGCCACCGGTCCTTTTGGGCACCAGAAAATACCTGGAGTAGAATCCGTGACCGTGCAAGTGGGGAGGCACAGGCTCCACCGCCCTGTCCACCAACAGACCCTGAAGCTCCTGACGGAGAAGGTCTGTGTGCAGAGGAGGCCTTGGAGGCTCCCCTGGAAAATATGGGGGTGGCAGTTGGTGGAAATGGAGGGCATATCCCTTGTGGATTATGTCCAGCACCCAACTGTCCCCGGTGATAAGGGGCCACTGGTGGGCAAAGAGGGCGAGACGACCTCCTGTGCAGGGTTGGGAGAGCAGTGGAGGAGAGGCTATGCTCAAGGAGTCAAAAGCCCCCACCCTGCTGAGTAGTAGCAGGGGCCTGAGGCTTGGGGGTCCTCTGCCTACGGGACCCATTACCCTGGCCCTTGGCTTGCTGACCCTGTGGGGCAGCTTGGGCAGCCTGATAATGTGGGTACTGTTTGTAGGCAGTGCCCTTCCTCGGGTAAAAGGGCTTTTTACCTGAGCCCTTCTTTTTATGAGAAGGGGCAGAGGTCTTCCTTGACAGCCTTGTCCGGGTGAGGTGCTCGGTCTCGAGCTGTGCAGCCTTCTCGGTCATGGGCTTGCCAAAAAGGTTTTCACCTCGGCAAGGGACATCGACCAACTTGTCCTGAACCCATGGCTCGAGGTCTGATGACTGCAGCCATGCCTGGCGTCGAGCCACGATGCCGGCTGCCGCAACTCGGGCCGAAGCCTCGAAGCCATCGTAGACGGTGCGGGACATGAACTTCGAGCAGTCCCGAATCCCCAAGGACAAGGACTTAAATCTCTGCAAGGGTTCCCCGGAGAGACCAGCAGAGAATCCGGTCAACTCCTTGGCCAGATCCCGCAAGTACATGCCCATGTACAGCTGGTAAGACTGGACACGGCAAGCAAGCATTGAGCCCTGAAAACACTTTCTACCGATGCCATCTAGGTTTCGGGCCTCCCTGCCAGGAGGCACCGCGGAGTGCATCTTCTGACTCTTCAGACAATGCATGGCCGATTCCACAACCATGGAATGGTGTGGTAGCTGTGCCTTCTGAAACCCAGGGCTCTTTCGGAGTCGATAGATGGACTCGACCCGCTTTCAAAGAACCGGCGCCGAGGCCGGTCCCTCCCACATACGGAAGAGGAGCCGTTACAGCATCGGAGGAACCAGGACAGTAAAGGCCTCCTTCGGAGGAGAGTCATACTGTAGGGCCTCGAGCTTTTCAGCTCGAGGCTCTTCCTTGGGAACGGCCCGAATAGCCAAGGCAGTGGCCATATCCCGGACGAACTCCGAGAACCGGGTGTCCTCCGGAGGGGACCTACTCCGGGGTTCAGACTGCGGTGAGTCCGAAGGGATGCACCGAGTCTTAAAGGTATCGGGAGACTCCTCGTCCTCCGTCTCCCAAGCTGACTCGCCCGAGGAAGAGTCGGGGTCCGACCCTGCAGGGCCCTGGAGCACCCGCCCCGACGCCGGAAGCACCGGCATTGACGCCCTCGGTCCCGAACGGGAGGTCGAGGGAGACCGTGACCGAGGTCGATTCCGAGCCATGATGGACTCGAGTATCGGCTCGGCCTCCGGGGTCGACTTTGACGTCGATGTCCCGGTGGTCGGGGCAGATGCGCCAGACAGGCTGGCCATCAGTGCCCGCTGCTGCTCTATGAAGGCAGACATTCTGCTCTCCAAGGCTGTCATCCTGAGACTCAGCTCGGGAGACGCAGCAGCCACCGACTTGGGCCCCGGCGGCGCCAGGCCCGACGTCGGCTCCCTGGGAGGAGAGTCCATGAGGACTACGGGGCTTACGTGTCCAGCAGACTCCGGCTCCACACGAGGAACCTTTTCAGGCTTCTCCGGTTCCACATGCCCGGGGCGATAGTCAGGGGTCTTAGACCTGGCCCTCGAGGAGCCAGGGACCTCTTCCAACGATGCCCTCGCGAGCCGCTTCTTCCTCTTGCGTTCCCGGTCGGGGGAGCCCCTGTCCGAGGAGCTTCGACGGCACTTGGGATCGGAATCCCGAGATGTCGAGGCCTCAGACGAGGTTCGGGCCGAGTCGGAGGCTGAGTCCGAGAAAAGCCTTTCCTTTTGCTGCTGTCGACTCCGTAGTGCCTTGGAAGACATTTTGCCACAGGCCCCGCACGACTTAGGATCGTGGTCGGGGCCGAGGCACCGAAGGCAGCAGTCGTGTGTGTCGGTGAGAGACATTAGTTTCTTACACCGATCACACTTCTTAAAGCCACTGGAAGCCATCGGGGAAAAAAAGAGTCCCCGCGAGGTCAAAGGGCCGGCCTTCCAGGGAAAAAGAGAAAAAAGGGCGCGAATGCCAGCCACGAAGGGCAAAAACCGAAAAAGAAGAATCGGGCTCGATACCGGTGTACCGAACACGGCGGGAGAGGAACCGGCGTCGAACCGGTAGAAAAAAGAGCAAAAAAATTGCTAAAAATCTGATTTTAACCGGGAAAACGGGACATACGTCCGACGGGCTTCACGGAAAAAAAGAGACTGAGGTAAGATGGCACCTTTAGGCGGGAAGGGAACCGGGCATGCGTGCCTGATTTCCCAAAGGCTTTCATAGAAAGCTGGGGAAATGCTCCGCTGGGGCTTCATCGGCGCCGATGACACCCATATGTGAGGACTGACTTCCTGCTTGGTCCTGGAGAAAGGGTGGTTAGATCATAGCATAGTGGAGGTGAGAGTTGGATGGAAGAATCCGGGTGGGATGATATTTTGGAGATTGAACAAGAGCTTATTAAGAAGTAGGGAGGTGGTAAATGATGTAAGGCGGGCGATAAAGGAATACCTGTTATATAATGATAATGGGGAAGTGACTGAGGTGACTTTGTGGGAAGGGTTGAAGGCCGTGAGAGGGAGGTTTATTATGTGGGGGCGAGGAAGAAGAGGGTAAGAGTGGAGAAAGAGGAGGGGTTGTGGATAGCGCTTAAGGAGGCAGAGGAGAGATTTTGGAGGTCAGGAGCGAAAGGGGATAGGGAGGAGGAGGAGAGGGTGAGGATGGAGTTGCAGGCACTGCAGGTAGCCTTTGCATTAAGGGGAGTAAAGCAGGTGTATTATTAATTTGGGGATAAGCCGGGGAGATTGTTAGCTCGTAGACGTCGGCAGCAAAAAGGGGCTTCAATGATATACCAGATTAAGGGGAAGGGGGGGGGGACATGTAGGGGGAGGAAGAAATTCGGGAGCGATTTCGGGAGTTTTATCAGGATTTATATACAAAGATGGAGGGAATAGGGGAAGCGGAGATTTCTGAGTATTTGGAGGGGATAAATTTAGGGGCATTGTCAGAGGAAGCGCAAGCCGCGATGGAAGGGAGTATTACGAGGGAGGAAATAGGGAAGGTGGTACGGGGGTTGGTGGGAGGGAAGGCCCCAGGATTAGATGGGTTGCCGGGAAGCTTTTATAAGGTGTTTTTGGGGACATAGGAGATATCATGGGTAGGGTATTTAATGGAGTACAGGAAGAGGGGGGGGGGGGGATTATCTTCGGAAATGTTAACTGCAGGGATCACTGTTTTGCCAAAGCCAGGGAAAGACCCGTTACTTGCAGTTCATATTGCCCTATCTCTCTTCTTAATGTGGATGTTAAAATCCTGGCGAAGATTTTAGCGGATAGGTTGGCACCATGGTTGCTGGGGATAATTAAGGATGACCAGGCAGGGTTCATAATGGGGAGACAGGCGGCTGATAATATTAAGAGTGCGGTAGGAGTGGTGTGGAGTGGAGGAGTAGCCTAGTGGTTAGAACACTGGCTTGGTAACCAAGCAACCAGGGTTCAATTCCCACTAGCACTCCTTGTGGCCTTGGGCAAGTCACTTAACCCTCCATTGCCTCGGAAGAAAGGCCTGGCAATCTACTTCCGGTGACACTGCCAAGAAAACCCAGGAGCTTCTGGGTCGCCAGGAGTCAGGACTGACTCGAAGGCACACATTGCATTTGCAGGAGTGGTGTAGGAGGCAAGGCAAGCACAGGAGGAGTTCTTATTGATGTCAAAAGATGCGAGAAGGTCTTTGATAGGGTGCACTGGGGGTTTCTAATGCAGGTGCTGGGGAAGTTGGGTTGTGGGCCGAATTTTGTGAAATGGCTGGGAGGATTGTATGAAGGCCCAAGGGCGCGGATTAAAATTAATGGGAGGTATTCCAGGGATTTTGGGTTGGGACAGGGGACTAGACAGGGCTGCCCGATGTCGCCGTTGTTGTTTGCAATGGCAGTGGAGCCATTAGCGGAAAGAATTAGAATGAACAAGAGGATATTCGGAGTGGAAAGGGGAGGGCGGTGTCATAAGATATCTTTATATGCTGATGATATTTTGTTATATATGGGGCATCCTCAGCAGTCGATGCAGGAGGTGATAGGGGAGGTGGGTAAGTATGGGGAGGTGTCGGGGTTTAAGATGAATGTAGACAAGACAGAGGTGTTGAAGGTGCATATGAGCAGCGAGGCAGAAGAGTTCTTGCGCAGGCAATATCCTTTGCAGTGGGTCAGCAAATCATTAGGCTATTTTATTTGGGAGTTCAAATTCCAGTGAGCTATGCAGATCTCTACAAGGTTAATTACCCGAGAATTATAGGAGACATTAATAAGGATTTAGATGGGTGGTTGAGGTACGAAATTTCATGGCTGGGAAGGATAGTGGCGATTAAAATGAACATTCTGCCGCGCCTGCTATATCTTTTTCAGGCTCTACCAGTGGAGATACCGGAGGGCGCAATGCAGGCGCTGCAGAGACGGGTTTTTCTTTATATTTGGAAACGGAAGCCTCCAAGGCTCTCACGGGAGGTAATGTTTGCACCCAAGGAGGAGGGGGGGTGGGGGTCCCTAATTTGCAAGATTATTATAGAGCGGCCCAACTTAAACATGTTATGGATTGGAGAGGGGATAAGAAGGAGAAACTGTGGGTGAGTTTGGAGAAAATGAAGGTGAGGGGAGGGAGATTGGAGACTTGATTGTGGGTGCCGCAGACAGAGAGGAAGGAGTTGTGGAAGGGAACCTGGCAATGAGGCATGTGGTGAACGTGTGGGATTGAGTGAGAGCTCCGGAAATAAAAAGAAGGGGGAGCGGATTTTCGGTGATGAACCCGTGGAGAAGCTGGAGAGCTTTTCAACCAGGATGGGAAGGGGATAGGTTTGATGGGTGGAGTGATAAAGGGTTGGACTGTGGATTTCAGTTACTAGAGGAGGGTAAGCTAAAGGCGTTTAGGGTGGTAAGGGAAGAGTTTGGATTGGAGGATAAAGATAGATTCGTGTACACGCAGGTATGCTCCTTTCTCAGGGGGGAGTTGGGGAAGGCGGGGATGGCTAGGGAAGTGTCACGAATGGAGGCATTGTGGTATGGGAAGAGGGGTTCAAAAGGAATATCATCGGCTTTATATAAGGAGGTAAAGGGGGAGCCAGAAGGGAAGTTTAGATATATGCTAGACTGGGAGGGGGAATTGGGACAGATAATGAATCTCAAGAAGTGGAAGGGGTTATGGGATCAGATAAAGAAGACACCCTGTTCCAGTAGTATTAGGGAAAACTGCTATAAAATCATGTTTCGCTGGTATTATACACTGGAGAGACTGCACCGGATGTATCCAGGGGTATCCCCAATGTGTTGGCGAGAGTGCGGGGAGGTGGGGACATTTTGGCACATTTGGTGGGGGTGTACAAAGGTGCAGGCTTATTGGGGAAGGATTCAAAGATGGATTCAATCGAAAATGGAGGTGGAAGTGGATTTGAAGCCGCTAAGATTTTTATTGTCACGGAGAGGGGAGGGGCAAGTATTGGAGGGAGGTAGGATGGTGCAGGCATGTCTTTGTGCAGTTCGGTGTGAGGTGGCAGCTACATGGAAGCAGGAGGTGGCGCCTTCTGTAGGGAAATATGAGGGGAGACTGCGGTACATAGTGCTGATGGATAAGTTAACGGCAGCCCGACGGATGAGGGGGGCTAAGTTTGAAATAAGGTGGGGGAAATTATGGGATGCTTTGGGTGGAGGGGGGGAGGAGGGGGAGGGGAGGACAGTGGAAGGGGAAGGATAAGGGTACTCCAATTGACTAAAGGGGGGAAGGGCAGGGGTTCTTTGACGTTGGGAGTAAAAAGGGGGGGAATAATAAAGGGAGAGGGGATAGGGGGTCAGTAGTTAGGGGGTGGTGGGAGCGTTAAAATATAAAATATTTAAAAGATGTTTTTGGTGTAATACTAATACGGGTAAGTGAGTTAAATACATTGAATAGAGGGGTGGAGGATAAGGCTACGCAGGTATGTGGGTAGCTACTATAGATGGAGAATGTTGTTATGAGTAATCTGTGAAATGTTTCTTTGGGTTTGAGAGTAATATATTAAGCCGAAGGTGTGTACAGTTGGGTTAAAAATCAATAGTCTCGGGCTAAGGGGGGTGGTGGTAGGAAAGAGTAGTTACTCACCTGTATCTTTATCTTTATCTTTATTAAAATTTGATATACCGCTATGGCAAAAGCATTAAGCGGTGTACAATAAAAACTGATTAGCACCACAACCCAAGAAATGGAACGCCAAAATTTAGACAGGAAAGAAGGGTAGAGAGAAAGTGAACAAATCACATTAGAACACGTAACAGTAAACCATAATAGGTCGTAAAAAACAGATCGTGTTAACACTTAACATCAAATCATAACAAATCATAAGGAGAAATGATATTAACCAAACCAGAGTACACAAAAGGTCATAAGAAAACAGGCAAGGACGATACATGGGGTTAGCACACAAACAGAGACCAATCAGGGGGGAGCTTCAGGGGGAAGGTCAAAAGCTTTCTGGAAAAGGTAAGTTTTGAGCAGTGTCTTAAACTGAGGGTAGGATGGTTCTAGACGAAGTGAGGTAGGTAACATATTCCAAAGTAAAAGACCAAGGAAAAACCAGGCTGAGTGTCGCGTCTGCTCCAGACGGGCTTGGGAAGGTGAAGGAAGAGACAAACGGTTAGCATGAATTGAACGAAGCAGCCGATGGGGAGAATATAGTGAAATACAGTCTGCCAGGTAACGGGGAGTACAGGTGTAAATGGTCCGGTGAAGGAGAATCAGAAATTTGTATTGAAAGCGATATTGGAGAGGAAGCCAATGTAAACGGAGCAGAACAGGAGTAATATGATCATATCTACTGGAGAAAGTAACAAGGCGAGCTGCGGTATTCTGAATACGTTGTAACCTCTGAAGACAGTATTTGGGAAGATTAGCTAGATAGACATTGCAGTAGTCCAGTCTGCTGATTACAAGGGCAATGACAAGAGTAATTAGGGCGCTAGAGGGTAAAACAGACCGGACGGCCCTAATTTGCCGCAGAGCAGTGAAGGAACAACGGGAAACCCTTGAAATATGCTCAGAGAAAGTTAGAGAGGAGTCCAGAATTACACCCAGATAGCGAATAGAAGAGGTAAGGGGAATGGTAGATGATCCAATAGAAGGTGCAAGAGTGGGCCAGGTACCACTGAGAGAAACCCACATTGCTGAAGATTTTGCTGGATTAAGATGGAGAAAATGCTCCGATAACCAGGAGGCAATGTGGGAAAGACAGAGGTTCAGCTGTGAAATGTCAGGGGAGAGAGGTGAAGTATGGAATAAGAGAACTATGTCATCTGCATATAGGTAGGATGAAACCGAATATTGTTGAATAATCAAGGGCAGAGGGGCAAGGAAAATATTAAATAAGAGAGGGGAAAGCACAGAGCCTTGTGAAACACCACAAGGGAGAGGAAAGATGGACGAGGACTGATCATTTACATGTACTGAAAAAGAGCGGGAAGAAAGGAAGGAGTGGAACCAACACCAAACAGAACCTCGGAGACCGATATCAGAGAGCCGAGAAAGAAGTGTATGATGGTCGACCAGATCGAATGCTGCAGACATGTCGAGGGATACAAGAAGAGTGATGTCACCACGATCGTGAGATGTGTGTAATTAATTGAGTAGAGCTAGAAGAACAGTCTCAGTGCTATGTCCCCGGCGGAACCCCGCCTGACGGGGGTGGAGAGCGTTGGTAGACTCAACATGAGAACTGAGTTGATCAAAGGCACACCGTTCAAGGAGCTTAGCGAGAAATGGAAGGTTAGATACCGGACGCCAGTGTGAGAGTGTGGATGGATCTAAAGATGGTTGTTTTAGTAAGGGGCGGAGGATCGCCGATTTCCAAGATGATGGGAAATGACCAGAGGAAAAGCTAGAATTAATAATAGTAGTAATAATTGGGACTAGTTCAAGAGAGGGCTCCAGGAGCCATCTAGAAGGGACAGGATCGAGAGTGCAAGTAGTTTTCCGCGCAGAGGATAGAAACGTAAGCACTTCTGCCGCAAGGACAGGATGGAAAGATGACCAAGTATGAGCATATACAGGTTCAGGTGTTCTCCAGGAGCAGCAGGAATCAGTCCTCACATATGGGTGACGTCGGCGCCGACGGAGCCCCCATGCGGAGCATTTCCCCAGCTTTCAAAGAAAGCCTTTGGGAATGCAGCGCGCATGCGCAGTCCCCTTCCCGCCCAAGGGTGCCATCTTGCTCAGTCTGATGACATAGCTAAAAGACAGTGAAAATAACAAAATAAATCATACGACTGCAACTCCAAGGGGAGGAGGGAGGGTTGTGAGGACTGATTCCTGCTGCTCCTGGAGAACACCTGTTACAGGTGAGTAACTACTCTTTCTCCAGGACCAAGCAGGAAGTCAGTCCTCACATATGGGACTCCCCAGCTTAAGGCTACCGGAGACCCAAAGCTGAAAATTGAGCTCCCTCTAGAGCCTCAGCATGCAAAAACAGAATCTTCTCTGATAACGCCCCTGAACGGTAGCCCAACACCAGGGCCGGAGGGTAGGAGTTGCCTAAACCCCAAAGAGATTATGGAGTACCACCTGCCCGAAAGCACTGTCCCTGCGGGACTCCCTCTCAAGGCAGTAGTGGGCCGCAAAAGTCTGGCTTGAAGACCAAGTAGCGGCCCGGCAGATGTCTGCCAACGGAACAGAGCGGAGATGAGCCACTGACGCAGCCTTCGCCGTGACTCGACCCTGCAATGAGAGGCCGGCTGCCCTATACGCCCAGGCGATACAGTCCGCCACCCAGATGGACAAGGTACACTTACAGACAGGCAAACCTAACTTATTAGGGTCAAAAGAGACGAAGAGCTGCACAGCCCTTCGGTGTCCCTGCGTACGGTCTAGGTAGAAAGACAACGCTCTTCTACAGTCCAGGGTATGCAAGACCATCTCAGCCCAGCTGGCATGCGGCCTGGGAAAGAAAGTTGGAAAAACCACCTCCTGATTGAGGTGGAAGGAGACGACAACCTTTGGAAGTAACTTAGGGTGAGTCCGCAAGAATACTATGTTCCTATAGAACCTAGTGTATGGTGCATCTGACACCAGGCTTGAAGCTCGCTCACTTTCCTCGCTGAGGTACGAGCCACCAAAAACAACGCTTTGCAGGAGAGAAAACACAAAGGGCAAGTAGCCATAGGCTCAAATGGTGGGCAGGTAAGCTGTTGCAAGACCACATTCAAATCCCACTCACGGGCAGGTGGACGAACCGGAGGCTTAAGCAAAAGCAGGCCTCTGAGGAAGCGAGTCACCAAAGGGTGGCTTGAAAGAGACTAGCCCTCCACCGGTGAGTGGTGCGCTGAGAGAGCACATAGATGGACCCTAACCGGGTTGGATTTAAGGCCCAGGTTAGAAAGGTGAAGTAAATATTGCAGCACCACTGGCACCAGGCATGAGAAAGGATCCTTCTTGTGTTGAGCACACCAGGTGGAGAACCTACGCCACTTGAAGGCATAAGATTTCCAGGTGGACTGCCTCCTGGAGGCCAAGACCATGTCCTCCACTTTTCTAGGCAGCAGTAAGGGTGCTAGAACTACCCTTTCAGCAGCCAGGCCATCAGATTGAGGGACTGGAGGTTGGGGTGTAAGAGAGATCCCTGCTCCTGAGACAGGAGATCTGGTTGCATCCCCAGAGGAAAAGGAGTGTCCACCGCTAGTTGCAAAAGAAGTGGGAACCAAGGTTGCCTTGGCCACCTGGGAGCCACCAGGATCACCGAGGCCTTGTCCCGGATCACTTTGAACAGTGTCTTGGGCACTAGAGGCGTGGGAGGAAACGCATATAGGAGGCCTGTAGACCACGGAATGAGAAATGCATCCGCTGCTACTCTGAGAGGATGTGGTTGTCTGGAGCAGAACCTGGGCAGTTGACGGTTCAGTGGACTGACAAAGAGATCTATGTTTGGAAGACCCCATCTTAGGAAGATTTGTTGAACCACCAGAGGATGCACCTGCCATTCGTGGGGTTGTAGGATTCTGCTCAATCTGTCTGCTAGATAATTCTCCTGTCCAGGGAGATAGACCGCTTTGAGAAGTATGCCATGATTGATTGCCCAGGTGCACAGATCCTGTGCTTCCTGACAGAGAGGGTGGGAGCCTGTGACCCCGTTTGTTCACATAGAACATCGCAACTTGTTCCATGTAAACAGTTGAAACATACTGCTAAATATGTTCTATGTAAACCATCTTGACTTGTAGAAAGACGGTATATAAAATTTGTTAAATAAATAAATAAATAAATAAATAAACTTGATTGTCCATCTGAACTAAGACGGACTGGTGAGAGAGGACATGAGAAAAAGTCCGCAGGGCCAAGCGGATAGCTCTCAGCTCCAATAGACTGATCTGCTGTGCGGCCTCCCATGGAGACCACAGGCCCTGAGTGCATGCTCCCTGGCAATGTGCACCCTAACCGTGAAGAGAAGCATCGGTCATGAGAACTTGGGAGTGTGGAGGTGCCTGAAAAGGCATGCCTTGCACCAGATTCGGAAGATGAAGCCACCACTGCAGAGAAGATGCTAGCAGCTGGGACACCCTCACCTTGTCCGTCAGGTTTCCTGTGGCCTGCAGCCACTGAGTCCTGAGGCCCCACTGAGCCGGCCTCATGTGCAGATGGGCATTTGGAGTGACATGGACCGTGGATGCCATGTGGCCTAAGAGCCTCAGGAATTGTCTGGCGGAGACCAGAGAATTGCTGCGGAATTGTCTGGCCAAATCCATCAGTCTGTGGGCCCTGTCCACAGGCAAAAAAGCCTTTGCCTGAAGGGTGTCCAGTCTTGCTCCTATGAACTCCAGGCTCTGTGAGGGGCGCAAAGTAGATTTTGAGAAGTTTATGACAAATCCCAAATGCTGGAGAAGAGAGATAGTGCGGAGGGTGGCTTGATTGGTCTCCTGTGGAGACTGGCCCCTGATGAGCCAGTCATCCAGGTATGGAAAGACAAAGATCCCCTGAACCCTGAGATAGGCCGCCACCACTGCCAGGCACTTGGTGAAAACCCTGGGGGGCGGAGGTTAGGCTAAAAGGGAGAACCCTGTACTGAAAATGGTTTCCTCCCACCACAAATCTGAGATATTGTCTGTGGTCTGGATGAATAAGGATGTGAGTACAAGCATCCTTTAGGTCTAAGAAGCATAACCAATCTCACTGCTGGAGGTAGGGCAGCAGTATTCCAAGGGTAAGCATCTTGAACTTTTCCCTCTGTAGGAACTTGTTTAGATTTCGCAAGTCCAGGATGGGCCGGAGGCCTCCTGTCCTTTTTGGTACCAGGAAGTACCTGGAATAGAAGCCTTGATCTCTCAGGTGTTGGGGCACCGGTTCCACCGCCTGTTCCTTTAGAAGACTTGCTAACTCCTGCAGGAGTAAGTTCCTGTACAGAGGGAGTCTTGGAGGCTCCCCTGGAAAATAGGAGGGGGGTACCTGGTGGAAGTGGAGAAAATAGCCCCTCTGGACTATGCTGAGCACCCAGGTATCCCTTGTTACGGCCGACCACCTGTGGGCGTACAGGGTCAACCAGCCTCCTGTGCTGAGAGGGGCTAGCTGAGGAGGAGAGGCTATGCCACTGGAGTCAAAACCCCGCTCCCTGCTGTGCAGGAGCCGGAGCTGGTGGCTTGGGGGTTTTCTGCCTACGGGGCCCATGTCCCTGCCCCTTGGCCTGCTGACTCTGTTGAGGAGCTGTGGAGGCATGGTACTGAGGGTACGTTTTGTAGGCAGATGACTTTCTCGGGTAAAATGACTTTTTCCCCCAAGCCTTCTTCTTTTGAGAAGGGGCAGAGGTCTTCCTGGACAGCCTTGTCCTGGTGAGAGTCTCAGACTCGAGTTCTGCAGCTTTTTCAGCCATGGGCTTGCCAAAGAGGTTTTCACCTCGGCAGGGGGACATCGACCAACTTGTCCTGCACCCATGGCTCGAGGTCCAATGACTGTAGCCAGGCCTGACGGCGTGCACCGATGCCGGCCGCAGCTACTCGGGCCGAAGCCTCGAAGCCATCATAAGCTGCTTGAGACAAACTTCGAGCATTCTTGGATCCCAGTTGACAAGGCTGTGAACCTCTGCAAAGGTTCCTCGGAGAGACCAGCAGAGAACCCAGCAATCTCCTTTGCTAGGTCTCAAAGGTACATGCCCATGTACAGCTGGTAGGTCTGGACATGGCAAGCAAGCATAGAGCCCTGGAAGCACTTTCTACCAAGGGCATCCAGGTTCCGGGCCTCCCGAAAGGGAGGCACTGAGGAGTGCATTTTCTGACTCTTCAGCCGATGCATGGCCGATTCCACAACCATGGAATGGTGCGGTAGTTGCGCCTTCTGGAACCCGGGGCTCTTGCGGACTCCATAGATGGAATCGACCTGCTTGCTCAGAACCGGCGTCGAGGCCGGCGCCTCCCACATGCGGAAGAGCAACCATTCCAGCATCGGAGGAACCGGTACAGTAAAGGCCTCCTTGGGAGGAGAGTCATACTGCAGGGCCTCGAGCTCCTCCTCGGGGTCCACAGGGAAGGCCAAGGCCTTGGCCATGTCCCGCACGAAGTCTGAGAACCGGGTGTCCTCCGGGGGGGGGACCGTCTCCGAGTCTCAGACTCTGGTGAATCCGAAGGGACACACCGGGTCCGAAAAGTGTCCGGGGACTCCTCGTCCTCCGTTTCCCAGCCCGACCCCTCGGAGGAGGAATCGAGCGGCTCCGGTCGGGCAGGCACCGATGCCATCCGCCCCGACACCGAGGGTACCGGCATCAACGACCTCGGTTCTGAACGGGAGGCCGAGGATCGACTCGAGAGAGCATGGACTCGAGGATCGGCTCGGTCTCCGGGGTCGACTTGGACGTCGATGTCCCGGTGGTCGGGGCAGATGCACCGGTGAGACCGGCGATCAGTGCCCGCTGCTGTTCCATGAAGGCAGCCAAGCTGCTCTCCAAGGCCATCAACCTGAGTCCGAGCTCAGGAGACTCAGCAGCCCCCGACTCGGGCCCCGACGGCGGCTCCCCTGGAGGAGAGTCCACGAGGACTACAGTACTCCCGTGACTCAGGGACTCCGGCTCCACACGAGGTCGTTTAGCAGGCCTCTCCGACTCTGAAGACCCGGGACGGCGTTCGGGGTTATGCGACTTGGCCCTCAAGGAGCCAAGTGCATCCACCGACGCCGCCCTTGTGGGCTGCTTCTTTCTGCGGTGCTCCCACGAGGGAGACCACCTATCAGAGGAACCCCGGCGATGCTCGGGCCAGAGTCCCAAGATGTCGAGGCCTCTGACGAAGTCTGGGCCTGGCCGGACGTGGAGTCAGAGAAGATTCTTTCCTTCTGATGCTGACGGCTCCTCAACGCCTTCGAGGACATTTTCCCACACAGACCACAGATCAGCGGGTCATGATCAGGTCCGAGGCAGCAGTCATGTGTCGGTGAGAGACATCAGTTTCTTACACCGATCACACTTTTTAAACCCGCTGGCAGCCATCGGGGGAAAAAGGGCCCCTGCAAGGTCAAAAGACAGGGCTGCCAGAGAAAATAGAAAAATAGCGTGAACGCTAGTCACAAAAGACAAAAAATGAAAAATGAAGTCCTGGCTCGATACCAGTGTACCAGGCCCAGGCGGGAAAGGAAAACCGGCGTCAAACCGAAGAAAAACACGGATCCACACAGAAAATAAACTTTTTCCTCGGGTGAAAAGGAAACACGTCCGTCGGGCTCCACGGAAAAAAGATGACTGAGCAAGATGGCACCCTTGGGTGGGAAGGGGACTGCGCATGCGCGCTACATTCCCAAAGGCTTTCTTAGAAAGCTGGGGAAATGCTCCGCACAGGGGCTCCGTCGGCGCCGACGTCACCCATATGTGAGGTCTGACTTCCTGCTTGGTCCTGGAGAAGTACTCTTTCCTCTGAAAACTGTACATATGGCTCCCTACACGAGAGCGCTTGCAGATCCGAAACTCTCCTAGCGGAACACAATGCAACTAGGAAGGCCATTTTCCAAGAGAATTCCCTCAGATTTTCGGCTGACTCTGCCTCAAAGGGCGGCCGCGTTAAAGCATTCAGCACCAAGTTCAAGTTCCAAGGAGGCACTACTTGCCGTACCGGCGGCCTAATATTCCTGGCTGCTCTCAGGAACCTCTGAACATCCGGATGCAACGAGAGCGAGCTTCCCTGCACCCTGCCTCTATAACAAGCAAGGGCCGCTAGATGTACCTTGAGAGTGCTGAGGGCTAGTCCCTTCTCTAGCCCTCCCCTGAAGGAAGGCTAGGATATCTGGCAACCTCGCGGAACACGGCCGAACTCTACACTCTTTACACCAGGCCTCAAAAATGCGCCACACGCGAACATATGCCAGACGTTGACCTCCTCCTGGACTTCAACATAGTAGCGATTACCGACACCGAGTAACCGCGCCATCTCAATCGTTCCCTTTCAAGAGCCAAGCCGTAAACAAGAACCGATCCACCTGCGGCATCAACACAGGCCCTTGGCTCAAGAGATTCATTCGCGCGGGCAGCCTCCAAGGAGGAGCCGCCAGAAGCCGCACCAGATCCGCCCACCAGGGCCGCCTTGGCCAATCCGGAGCAATGAGAATCACCTTCCCATTGTACCTGGATATTCGCCGAATGACACGTCCCAGTAGAGGCCAAGGAGGGAACATGTAAAGCAGTTCTCCCGCCGGCCAGGATTGCACCAGACCGTCGAGGCCTTCCGACATGTGTTCCCTGCGCCTGCTGTAAAACCGGGGCGCTTTTGTATTGGCCAGGGTAGCCATGAGGTCCATTACCGGCTGACCCCACCATACAGTGATCTCGTGAAGGATCGCCCAGTTCAGCTCCCATTTTCCAGGATCTAGGACATTGCGACTGAGAAAGTCGGCCTGAATGTTGTCCTTTCCTGCTACATGAGCCGCCAAGAGTGCTAACAGATGGACCTCTGCCCACTGCAACAACCTTTGGCTCTCCTCCAGCAATGCTGCACTGCCTGTGCCTCCTTGCTTGTTGATGTAGGAAACAGCCACAATATTGTCAGAAAACACTCGCACCGCCCGATCTTCAAGCAGACTGACAAACGCCAGCAGTGCGAAGCACACCGCTTGCAGTTCCAACCGATTGATTGACCAACTGCACTCCTCCTCCGACCAGGTCCCCTGCGTTACCTGAGACAGACAATGAGCCCCCCAACCGGAAAGACTGGCATCCGTTGTGACCAAAACCCACTCCGGATGCTCCAGAGGAACTCCTGCTTGCAGATACTCCGGGACCAGTCAACACTGCAGACTGTTGCGCATGGACTCCGGACACAGCAGTCTTTGTGACAGAGGATGAACTTGCGGCGACCATCTGGATAGCAAAGCCTGCTGCAGCGGATGCATATGAGCTCTGGCCCAGGGCACTAGGTCCAAGGCCGCCGTCACTGAACCCAACAACTGTAAATACCTCCAAGCCGTTGGAGCCTTCAGCCGCAGGAACCTGAGCCAAAATTTTCTGTACTCTGTCCGGAGGAAGAAATACCGATCCTATCTCCGTGTCGAACAAAGCCCTGAGATACGTTAAGCAGTGCAAAGGCAGAAAATGACTCTTTGCCCGGTTGATAACCCAACCTAGCTGTTCTAGGAACTGCACTACCCGAGAAGTTGCAGTAATTGAATCCGCTGGAGACCCCGCTCGGATTAGCCAATCGTCCAGGTAGGGATGCACCTGAATCCCTTCCTTTCGGAGCGCCGCCGCCACTACCACCATCACCTCGGTGAAAGTTTGCGGCGCTGTAGCCAGTCCGAACGGCAACGCTCGAAACTGAAAGTGGCCCATGGGAATTGCAAAGCGCAGAAACCTTTGATGCTCTTGCTTGATCGGAATGTGCAAATAAGCCTCTGTTAGATCTATGGACGAAAGCACCTCTCCCAGCTTCACCGCCCAGATATCCGATCTTAGTGTTTCCATTCGAAAATGAGGCACCCTCAAGCAGCGGTTTACGTGCTTGAGATCCAAAATTGGCCAAAAGGATCCTTCTTTTTTGGGAACTACAAAATAAATCGAGTATCGATCTAAGCCGCACTGGTCTTGAGGTACTGGTACTACCGCTTGAAGATGCAACAAATGTTGCAGCGTGTCGCGGATCGGTATCCTTTTTGCTTGCGTCCCACCCGGGGACAATACAAAGGTTTCCGCTAACGGGTGTGCGAACTCCAGCGCATACCCCTCGCAGGATGATTTCCAGCACCCACTGATCTGTCGTTATGGTGGCCCAGACGGAGAGAAACCCCTGCAACCGTCCTTCTACTGGTATCTCCGCCTGGACCAGCTTCCTTTCATTGTGGTTTCTTAGAAGAGTTCTGCTGGGCATTAAAATAACCCCTGCCAAACCCCCTGGCTCTTCAAAAGGACTGCCCCCTGGATACAAACCGGCCCCTTTGATAAGGCGCAAACCACAGCCCACAAAACCTGCGAAAATCTCTGCCTTGACCTCTCTGCATCGCTCCTGTCTTTGCTGCTCTGGGCCGATCCTCGGGAAGGCGACCCCCTTTGGAATCGCCCAAATCTTTCACAATTTTCTCTAACGCTTCCCTAAAGAGCAGCTTGCCCTTATATGGAAGCTTACTGAGGCGAGACTTAGAAGATGCATCCGCCGCCCAATTTCTTAGCCAGAGAAACCTTCTGGCGGCAATCACTGACGCCATAGACCGCTGCTATCCTTACCAAATCATAGAAGGCATCCTCCAAGTAAGCCACCACCGACTCCAATTTCGCCCCTTCCGAGGAAGATTCCCCCTGCCTCTCCGGGGTCGGCTCTCCTTGAAGCCAGCGGATGGAAGCTCTGGAGACATACGCTCCACAAACCGAAGCTTGTAAAGCTAGAGCACTGGAATCAAAAGCCTGTTTCAGGAGCGCCTCTAACCTACGATCCTGAAGATCCTTAAGGGTCGTACCACCTTCCACCGGAATTGTCGTCTTTTTGGTGACCGCCGAAACCAGCGCATCCACTTTAGGCATCCGAAATAAGTCCCTTTCCTCCTGAGGAACTGGGTAAAGGCGCACCCTGGCGCAACCTCCCCTCAGGGTAGCTTCGGGGCATTCCCACGCCGACTCTATCATCTGTTTAATTACCCTGTGCATCGGGAAACAGCGCTGTTGAGATTTAAACCCCTGTAACAAGGGGTCTACCAGGGGCTCCTGTTGCACCGGAGGCATCAAATTCAACGCTGCAAGGGACTGGGCGATCAAAGCCCCCAGCTGCTCCTTGTGAAATACCCTGAAGACATTCGGATCTTCGCCTGGCCCAATCTCTCCTTCCTCTAACTCCACTGGCCAAGAATCTAAACCTGCCTCAGACAGAAGCTCACCTTCCTCCGCCATGGAAGGAATAGAGACCTGTGGCCCGAAGCCCTCCAAGCCTGCCTCTACACCTGTGCTTTTAGGCGAGACCCTGTCCCCCGGGTCTGTCACCTTGGACTCCCCCTTTTGCAAGTCTAACTGGCTAGGAACAGCCTGGATCTCTAAGGACTGAGCCATCTTCAAAACATAGGCTTTATGCATTGCTAGTATAAAGTCTGCTGAAAACAGAGACTCTAAGCTTCCTTGTGCTCCAGACACAGGCTTTTGGCCCTGCTCCTCTGCCGGAGGCGCTTTTTGTAACTTTGATTTGCGCTTCCCGGATCGTGGCTGCAGCGTGGGAGGAACGGCAGGCTCTGGCAAAATGGCCACTGTTCCTGCCTTTATCAACGGGCCTGGAGGCCTTTCTCCAACCTCCCCCAAAGCCACCGTCTGCTCCATAACGGAGTTTTCACCACACTTGTTGCCAACTAGCACTGAAAGACCAATTTCCTAACACTGAACGAAAACCGCGATCGAAAAAGGCCCACCCCGGACAAGCGCGGCGTTCTCCGCCCAGTCTGCACGCTGCTGACGCCGGAGCTATCTGCCCTCACACAAACCCACTACACTGGTAGGGCTAAAAATACATAAATACACAATTTCATTCGTTGAGCAAAACTAGAACCTGGTAAGGCTGCCGTTCCTACCTGAGCCAACGAGTTCGGCACTCTTGCTTTCCCAGCTAGCGGGACAAGGAGAATGAAGCAATCGGCGGCAGGGAAGCGGATTCTGGGGCTCCCAGTTCCTTCCCAGCTCACCTTAATCGACGGATCCCCAATTGAGGCAGGCTTTGCCCCCTGTGGTGCCCCAATACTTTCTAGCAGCTGAGGCCCATCGATTCTCTGTTAAAACTTTTTTTTTTTTTTTTTTTAAGGAGCACTCCTCTTGCCATACTGCCCCTGCTAGGACAATGAGCAAATATCAATTCTTGTCTTCAGTTTTTTTTTTTTTTTTTTTTTTTTACATAGCTACTCAGCCTAACTGCCTATTTCCAATTTGTCTCTCTTGGGAGCCTGTCAGCTACACGTCCTGTTCAGCTGCTGAGGACTGAAATACTGACTCTCTGACACCAGAGGGAGCTGGATGGGCTGTCAGCAAAACTTTCAGTATTCAGTCCTCAGCTGCTGAAGGAGGTTGACTACCCAACTGTACCTGGACTGGCCCGGAGAGACGAATAGGAATAGGAAGTTCAAAATTAAACTGAATTAAACATTTAAAGTTATTGAACATTTATTTGGCTAACCTAAGGAAATATGAGTGTTCTTGAATCCATCAACATTCAAAATGTCTGCCAGTGTCACAGTAACACATCTAATATTTAAATAAAGTTTGAAGAACATATGTGCAATCAGAGAATGTAGTGTCAAAAAATGGAGAAAGTTGAAAAAAGATACAGAAACACAGAAAATGATGGTAGATAAAGGCCATATGGCATATCCAGTCTACCCATCCATAAGAACTATTAAGCTCTACAATCCCTTCCTCTCCCTCAGAGATCATCTGTACTCGTTTACTGTAGAAATAAAATGTAAGCAGAAAAGAAATCTGTTTTACGGAAATAAGGAAGGAGACTTAGGGGTATAATAACTAAGTTGGGCTAATGATTAGCACATGCTAGGTCCTTTGAATAGCATAGGACCCAGTTACAAACAGCGCATGCTAACCATTAGCCCAGTTTAGTTAACATGCCCCCAGTAATAAAATGATCACTAAGAAGTGTCCAGAAACAGGTATATTTATATTTAAGAGAGAGTAGATCATACTCTTATTTTAACGTTATCAACACCCTTCCAAATAGAGACATCTCCATTTCTGTAAGTCCTCTTTCTGCCTATTTTGCAAAAACTATTCCACAGGGCAGTACTGTACCTAGCCCCGTGCGAGCGGTGCAGCCGCACAGGGCACAAAGGCTTACGGGGCACATTTCGGCTGCCTGCTGTTGCCCTGCCACTGCCACTTTTTGTTCTCTCAGCAGCGGCAGGGCAACAGTAGGCAGCTGAAATGCACCCCCTAAGCCTTTCTGCAGGTCTGGTCCCTCCCTCCTCTGACGTGACATCATAGCAGGGAGGGATCAGATCTGCTTAAAGTTAGGTCTGCTCTGCTCTGCTGCTGCCGCCATCGACTTGTAGATCGAGCACATGTCCCCTCCCATACCTCCTTCCAGCCGCTGCCTGTTCCTTCCCTGCTGCTGGAGCCATCGTGGAGAAAACAGAGGGCAGCAGCAGCCGGGAAAGAGCAGGCAGCGGCTGGACAGAGGTATGGAGGGGGGGGGGGGGCGGACGCTCGATGTGCATGTCGCACAGGGTGTGATTCTGGCTTGGTTCGGCCCTGCCACTGGGTTCCAAATGATAAAGAGAGGATAGGTCAAATACAATATAAAAAATTAGCAGGTCTACTTACACATGTTGCATTGCATCCTCAAACAGAACAAGGTTCATTGCAGCATTAAGCTCATTGTAACTCTTCAGAGCTTCCACAAGTATTTTTTTCAGAGTGTGCCATTCCTTGACTGGCAAGTAGCAAGGGTCTCCTACACCATTAGCAAAGTGACAATATATGAGGGGGTGCTGGAGAAGAACATGATCCTCTGTACCCTAGTAAGCAGAGATACAAATTTAAGGAGAGATATAGCTAGTGTACTTGCCATATTATTGTGCTTTTCTTAAAGACGCAATGACAGTGAAAATTATGAGCCAGAAAGACAATGAAATTGCAAATTAATTTAGAAAAAGGAAGAAAACTAAGGCAAATGACAGTTCATGTTAAGTCTAGTTAAGTTTACATACTCTGTTCTATGTACCTTAAGTTAAATTATCTGTAAACCACCTTGACGATTTGATAAGGCAATATATAAAACCAGTTAAATAAATAATAAATAAAAGTTACTGAGGTGCACTAATGTTAAGAGAAAATTAGACTAACCTGCTAATTGTTGTTCTTTGAGGAACTCTAGTCCAGTCCCGGAACCATAGAGTTTACTGAGGAAGATGTAGGGATGTTACCCATGACTGAAGTGGTATTTAAAGGTGCGGAAGAATTGAAGGAAATATCGATACATCGGGAAGATGAATTACAACTATTAGATAAACTGAAGAGTAGCAAATCACCTGGGCCGGATGGTATACATCCAAGGGTGTTGAAAGAACTGAAATATGAGATTGCAGACCTGCTATTAGTAATCTGTAAACTATCATTAAAATCATCTCTAATACCTGAAGATTGGAGGATCGCCAATGTAACACCAATTTTTAAGAAGGGTTCCAGGGGTGATCCAGGAAACTACAGACCGGTGAGCCTGACATCAGTACCGGGAAAAATGGTAGAAACCATCATAAAGAATAAAATTACTCAGCATGTAGATAGTCATGACCTAATGGGAGACAGCCAACATGGCTTTAGACAAGGAAGATCTTGTCTTACTAATCTGTTATGTTTTTTTGAAGGAGTGAATAATCAGGTGGACAAAGGTGAGTCGGTTGATATTGTGTATCTGGACTTTCAGAAAGCCTTTGACAAGGTCCCTCATGAGAGACATTTGGTAAAACTAAAGAGTCATGGGATAGGAGGCAGTGTACTATTGTGGATCAGGAACTGGTTAAAAGATAGAAAGCAGAGGGTAGGGCTAAATGGCCAATTTTCCCAATGGAGAAAGGTGAACAGTGGTGTACTCCAGGGATCTGTGCTGGGTCCGCTGCTTTTTGACATATTCATAAATGACCTGGAAAGTGGAATAACGAGTGAGGTTATCAAATTTGCAGATGACACAAAACTATTTAAAGTTGTTAAAACCCAAGAGGATTGTGGAAAATTGCAAGAGGATCTTGATAAATTGGAAGACTGGGCATCAAAATGGCAGATGAAATTTAATGTGGACAAGTGCAAGGTTATGCACCTAGGGAAGAACAACCCAAACTATGGTTACACGATGCAAGGTTCCACATTAGGAACTACCACCCAGGAAAAAGATTTAGGCGTCATTGTGGATACCATATTAAAACCCTCGGCCCAGTGTGCAGCGGCGGCCAAGAGAGCAAATAGAATGCTAGGTATCATAAGGAAAGGAATGGAAAATAAAACAAAAGATATTATAATGCCTCTATATCGTTCCATGGTGAGACTGCACCTTGAATATTGTGTGCAATTCTGGTCGCCGTATCTTAAAAAGGATATAGCGATTTTAGAAAAGGTTCAGAGAAGAGCCACCAAAATGGTAAAGGGGATGGAAGGATACTCCTATGAAGAAAGGCTAAAAAGGTTAGGGCTCTTTAACCTGGAAAAGAGACGGCTGAGGGGAGATATGATAGAAGTCTATAAATTAATGAACGGAGTGGAATGGGTAAACGTAGATCGATTGTTTACCTTATCAGAATATAGAAAGACTAGGGGACATGCAATGAAGCTACTGGGTAAACTATTTAAGACTAATAAAAGAAAATATTTTTTCACTCAACGTGTAATCAAACTCTGGAATTTGTTACCGGAGGATGTAGTAAAGATTGTTAGTGTAGCTGGGTTTAAAAAAGGTTTGGACAAGTTCCTGGAGGAAAGGTCCATAAACCATTATTAAGAAGGAACCCAGGATATCAATGCTTGAACCAATACAAGCACTGTGGAACCTGTGTCCCTTGGGGAAACTGCTAGGTACATATGACCTAGATTGGCCACTGTTGGAAACAGAATACTGGGCTTGATGGACCTTGGTCTGACCCAGTATGGCATATCTTATGTTCTTATGTTCTTATGAATCTCCTCCAGCAGCCTTGGAGACTGAATGACATCATTGCTTTACTAACACTGGTATAACTAGGCAAGGACTGCCCCCTTTCACCAGTAACTATTGACAAAGCAAATTCAGCAGAGCAACAAATAAGTAGATAACCTAGCATAAAAAAGACCAGGTAATGTGAAATAGTCATAACTAGGGACGTGACACACCTCCCTCCTTGCATAAAGTCCCTCTTTCAAATGTGACCAATCCAACAGTGCCACGAAGGGGCTCCCACCGTGGCTCCAATCTTCGCCCTCCGAGAACCCTATCCTTCGTATTTTTTTTTGTACTTCAAAACAGATCTCATAACATCAGGCTGAAGCACTTATAAAATCCAGGGAGGGCTCCGGGACTGGACTAGAGTTCCTCAAGGAACAACAATTAGCAGGTAAGTCTAATTTTCTCTTCCTTTTCGTCCCTGTAGTCCAGTCCTGGAACCATAGAGGATTTAACAGAGCAGTAAACATCAACGGGAGGGACCAGCGAGCCCAGCCTGAAGTACCGCTGAGCCAAAACGACCATCCCCCGCTGCCTGCACATCTAGCCTATAGTGCTTTGCAAATGAGTGCAACGACGACCAGGTCGCCGCCCTAAAAATGTCCCCAACCGGAACCAAACTGAACTCTGCCCAAGACGCCGCTTGCGCCCTAGTCGAGTGCGCTCTGATACCTTACGGAACTAATCTACCCTTTAAAAGGTATGCCGACGCAATAGCTGCCTTCAACCAACGAGAAATGGATGCTTTCGCCGCCGCTTCCCCTTTCCGCGGACCCCCGAAAGCCACAAACAGCCTATCGGACCTCCGAAAGGGCTCCGTCCTACGAAGGTACTTTCTAAGAACTCGACGAACATCTAAGAGGTGCAACCATCCTCCCGACTGTTCCTTCTGTTGGTCAGAAAACACCGGAAGTGAAACCACCTGGTTAACATGACAAGCAGAAATCACTTTTGGCAGAAAAGCCGGCACCGTACGCAGCATGACTTTGTGATGGAAGGAGGACAGATAAGGTTCCCTACAGGACAACGCCTGCAACTCTGAATTCTCCGCGCGGAACAAATTGCCACTAGAAAAAACGTCTTCAACATCAGATCTTTCAGAGAGGCCTTGTCCAACGGCTCAAACGGCGCCCCGAGCAAGGCCTCCAACACCAAATTCAGATCCCATGTCGGCAATGAACTACGCACCGGCGAACGCATAAGCAACACCGCTCGCAAAAAACGCCTAATGTCACCATGAGTCCCCAACGACTGACCATGCACCTTCCCGCGGTAACAGGAAATGGCCGCTAACTACACGCGCAAGGAACTAGCCTCCAGGCCTTTGTCCACACCATCCTGCAAGAACGAAAGGATCTGTGATACTGAAGCCCCCAAGGGCCGAACATTACGCTCCGCACACCAAGCCTCAAAGATACGCCAAACTCGGATGTACGCCAACGAGGTGGAGTGCCTACGCGCTTTCAGCAAAGTAGAAATGACTGTAGCCGAATACCCCTTGGCTGTCATTCTAGCCCTTTCAAGAGCCAAGCCGTAAGCGAGAATCTATTCACCTGGGGCATGCGTAACGGACCCTGCCCTAAGAGATCATCCCACTGTGGCAACCTCCACGGACTGTCTGCCAGTAACCGCACCAAATCCGCATACCAAGGCCTTCTGGGCCAGTCGGGCGCCACCAGAATCACCAGACCGCGATGCCTTTCTATGCGCTGCACCACCCGGCCTATGAGAGCCCAAGGCGGAAACACATAGAGAAGGCCCTCCTCTGGCCACCTCTGTGCCAATGCATCGAGCCCCTCCGACATCCGTTCTCGGCGCCTGCTGAAGAACCTCGCTACCTGCGCCGACTCGAAGCTCGCCATGAGATCCATCAGCGGAATCCCCCAACGCCACACCAACAGTGCAAACATGCCCGGGTGCAGCCTCCACTCTCCTGGGTCCACTCTGCGGCGGCTTAGGAAATCCGCTTCGATATTGTCTACGCCGGTCACATGCTGAGCCGAGAGAGCCCTTAGGTGCCGCTCGGCCCACCCTAACAGCTAACTCGCCTCGGCTTCTAGAGACGCACTGCCCGTGCCGTCTTGCCAATTGACATAGGCTACCGTTGTCGCATTGTTGGACAGAACCCGAACCGCCTCCTTACGTAAGCTGTTCTGAAACTCCTGCAGTGCCAAGAACACTGCTCTCATCTCCAACCTGTTGATGGACCAAATCTTCTCCTCCTGATATCAACGACCCTGGGCAAATCTGCCCTCGTAATGCGCACCCCACCCCAAGAGACTCGCATCTGTAGTTAGCAGTCTCCAGGACGGAGGCTCTAGAGGCAGGCCGGCTACCAAACTCTCCTTTCTCAACCACCACTGAAGCTCTTGTCGCACCCCCTGAGGACACACCAACTGCTGAGACAATGCATCCCGCTGATGCGACCACCGTCGAAGCAGCGCACTCTGCAAAGGCCGCATGTGAGCCCTGGCCCACAGCACAACTTCGATCGTGGCAGCCATCGTGCCTAACAATTGTAGATACTGCCACGCCGTTGGCGCTGGAGTCGACAAGAACCGCCTCACAAGTTCTCACAGCCCCCGTGCGCAGCTTGTTTCGTGTCGAAGCGGGCCCCCAGAAATTCCAGGGATTGCGAAGGAACCAATCTGCTCTTTGCAAAGTTGACCACCCAGCCCAGGCTTTCCAACATCTGTACCACCCAGCTGGTTGCAGCCAAACTCTCTTCCCTCGACTTCGCTCGAATCAGCCAGTCGTCCAAGTACGGGTGGACCAGTACCCCCTCCTTGCGGAGCGCTGGCGCCACCACCACCATGATCTTGGGGAAGGTCCGAGGTGCTGTAGCCAGCCCGAAGGGCAACGCCTGAAACTGGTAGTGCCCCATAGGTACTGCAAACCTCAGATATCTTTGATGTTCCTGTCAAATCGGGATATGGAGATAAGCCTCTGTGGGATCTAGGGATGTCAGAAATTCGCCAGCTCAGACTGCCGCTATCACGGAATGCAGGGTTTCCATCCGAAAATGGGTCACCCGGAGACACTGATTCGCTCTCTTCAAATCCAGGATCGGCCGAAACGTGCCTTCCTTTTTTGGCACCACGAAATATATGGAGTAACGACCGCACCCGCACTGATCCGCTGGAACTGGCACTACCGCCTCCAGCTGTAGCAGCTGCTGCAGAGTGTCCTAGACCGCCTATAACTTGGCCGGAGCTGTGCAGGGAAATTGGACAAAGGAATCTAACATGGGGCGGTGGATCTCCAGCGCGTACCCCTCTCGAATGACTTCCAGGACCCACTGGTCCGACGTAATCTGGATCCAGGCAGGGTAAATGTTCCGCAACCGTCCTCCCATGGGAACTACCCCCACCTGAGCCCGCCTCATCTCATTGTGCCTTCTTAGGGGCCGAGGACTGGAAAGGAGCGAACCCTCTGCCTGCACCCCGGAAGCCTCGAAACCCATGACCTCTAACCGGGAATCTCCCCCGCTGAGATTGGCCAAAACGAGAGGATCAAAATCTACGAAACTCCTTAGTGGTCCCTCTGAACCCCAAAGAACTTCGGCCCTGCCTCGGCTTATCCTCTGGGAGTCGACCCCCCTTGGACTCCCCGAGATCCTTGACCAACTTCTCCAGATCTTCTCCAAACAAGAGCTTCCCCCTAAACAGAAGCTTGCTGAGGCGAGCCTTCGAGGAACTGTCGGCCGACCAATTACGCAACCAGAGGTACCGCCGAGCCGCTACTACCGAGGCCATACTCTTAGCCAAACCGCGGATAAGATCATAATGGATGTCTGCTAAGTATGCAGACCCGGACTCCAGCCATGCCGCATCATCCAAGTGCCCTTCCAAATGGTCCCCCTGCAACCTTTGGGACCACCATAAGCAGCCCCTAGCCACCCAGGCCCCCGCTATGGAGGCCTGCATGGAAAGGGCGCAAACATCGAAGACCTGCTTCAGCAAGGAATCCAATCTCCTGTCTTGAACATCCTTCAGCGCTGCAGCTCCTTCAACTGAAATCGTAGTCTTCTTAGTAACCGCCGATACCGCCGCATCTACCTTTGGAGAGCGAAACAGCTCCCTATCCTGGTCCGCCAATGGATAAAGGCGAGTCAAGGCTCTGGAACCCTTGAGGGCCGACTCCGGCAAGTCCCATTCTTCCTGGATCATATTCCTAAACACCCTATGTAGGGGAAAAACCTTCTGGGACGTCCGAACCGCCTGCAATAGCGGATCTTCCAAGATGTCCTCCGCCGTCGTTTCGCCCGCTGGCATGTTTAGTGTCTTGAGAGTCTCAATGATCAGGGCCGGGAGCTCTTCGCGCCGAAACACCCTGACCACCCTACTCTGCTGTTCAGGGTCAGGCAACTCTCCCTCTTCCAGCTCCTCATCCGATATCTCCTCCATCTCCACGTCCAACTCTCTCTGGTCCTCCCCAAGGCGAGAGGCCGGACTCTCAACCCCGGCCCCCCTACACTTCTTACCATAGGAGCATCTTCCGCCGGAATGTCCAAGGACCCCGACCTCTTCTGACCTTGGGACCCTTGAGGAGGAACCGGCATCGCGGACTGGAGCAAGGCAAACGCCTGTTGTATCAGGGAAAAAATGTTTGGTGGAATCACTGGGGAGGCTTCCCCCTGGCCCAGTCCTAGAGACGCAGAGGAACCTTCTCCCGAGGAAGGCCCCGCCACCGGCTCCGCTTGGCCTAGGGACGGAGGCAACGACTCCTCCCCCTCCAGCCTTAGCGCCTCCCGACCTGCCAAAGGTTGCACCGGCGCCTTGTCCATCTCCTCTGCCTCAAGCATGCAAGCGGTACACACACCCGAGTCCTGCACTGTGCTTCGCCTCATGCCACACACCAAACAACGTGGCTTAGAGGGCATAGCCGAGTACCTGGGGAACAACCCCCCAAACCAATAGCGAATCCTCCCCCTGCCCCTTGAATTTGCTCCCTGCTTGCACTCTACCTTCCACAGAGGTGGTTATAAACCCCTGAACTGAACAAACTGAGCCCAAACAGAGTTAAATCCTTCAGCCTCTTTTTTTTTTTTTTTAAACCAAGTCACCCTCTAGAGGTGCCTAGTTAGGCTGAAATAGTGCCTTGCACAAACGAGGCTTTAAACCCCGCCAAAACCACCCTCTCATGTGAAGGAATAGCCAAAACGCGGCTCCTAAAATGGCAGCTGGCACTTTTCCCACGTGAGCACACGCGGCTGAGGCAAGCTTACTTACTAAGTAACTCAGCTCCCCCCCCCCAATGTGAAAGTAAACCCCACTAAATTAAATAAATTTAACAAATTAAAACAAGCGCCATGAAAACCGGCGCCATCACTCACAGTGTCTGAACCGCTGTGCTGCAGTGAGTCACACACGCGCCGGAGCTCAGCCTGACCGCAGCTTCGGCTCCGATGCTGCCAACCGCCTAATTCTGCACCCGGAGCCTCCTCGGGTACTCGAGGCACTGTGACTGGGCCTGCTACCTGCTCCTCACCCCTAATCGTGGGTTCGGGAGCAGGGAGGCTAACACTACATCTTTTCACCCCTTGCTCGTTTAAGCGATGGGGAAATCAGCACGAGGGGAGGGAAGTGGGGAGGGGGTTAGGGAGTAGGATGGAGCCAGAGCAAGGAGAAAACTCCTCTTCAGCAGCAGCCCTGAACCTGTTCAACAAAAAAGGAAAGCCTAAAAATCTTAAAGAAAAATCTAATAGGGGCTATAAACCCCAGCTCTGCTTATTTGTGCTGAGCCCAGCCCTAGGCTCAGAATCTCCTCAGCTGCTTGGAGACTGAAAGTACTGGTGAAAGGGGGGCAGTCCTTGCCTAGTTATACCAGTGTTAGTAAAGCGATGATGTCATTCAGTCTCCAAGGCTGCTGGAGGAGATTCTAAACTCTATGGTTCCGGGACTGGACTAGAGGGACAAAAAGGAATATGAGTTTTTAGTACCTAGGTACCACTGAATAACATAGGACCGGCAGTAAAATAATGCCTTTTATGACAAATTAACACCGTTAACCATTGTGCACCTTAGTAATTAACCCCTTTAAAGTCTAAAGAGAGTTGAGTGCAGAAAGAGAAATAAGTTCCAGAGAAACCAAAAGAGACACCAAAAACAAAGGTGAGAATAAGTACAATGAAAAAGAAAAAGCAGCAATATAAAGGAAAAAGTTAGCAATACTAACATAGCAGATGACAGAAAAAAACCAGTTGTAGCTTACACAGATATTCCCACAGACATCTCCCAGCTGCCAATAATTAGAACCTTGATCACCTTAGGGATATCATTTCATTATCAAATCGGGTTTGATTTGCTTCCTTGCTGATTCTTTACCAAATTCATTAGAAAATTATATAAAAACAGACGTCATCCAGAATCTACCTATATCCACTGTCTCTTCCCAACCAAGCGCTGTAATAACTCAGACAGACACAAAAACTAGTTAGTCTACAACCCAAACATCCGGCCTTCTACATCTTCATGGCCTTGACAGGCAACACTCAGCCACCACTAACTGCTGCTGACTTTGACTCGGTTGGTCCTGGAGAGCCACAGTAGCAAGAAGATGAACCTCTTCATTTCTAGTTTGCAAGTCAGCCCTAGCACTGGGCAGCTGCCTAGGGCAGCATAATTTTAGGGATGGCACAAAACAAGGAAGAAAGTACAAGGAGGAATTCAAATTCATGAAATTAAATGAAGGAACATCTATCATCCAGCAGCACACTTGCTCCAAAACAGGAGTAGGGGAGGGTGCACGGCTGAAAGTTCACCTAGAGCACCAAATACCCTTCAGACAGCCCCTGATAGTCTGGGCTATCAAAATTCATTAAGAGTTTAGTGCATTATTGGCACTAGCCTGAGATGCTCTACAAAAAACAACAAAAGTACTTTTTCAAGTACACTTGAAACATAAAAGCAGTGAGGGAGTCACAGCAAGACCACTATATGAACGAGGGATAAAAGGGGTATTTAGGAAAGGCAAGGAGATAACAGAAAAACTAAATGAATCTGGTACTTCAGTCTTTACTGAGGATAATGTAACCACCTCAGAAACATTTGTTAATGGTGATGACTCATAGAACCTGGAAGATGTAACAGAGCAAACCAAAGTGTAGCAAATCATTTGGACTACATGATACACCCCAAAGTACTGAAGAACTCAAAAGTGAAATTTCAGACCTATCATTAGCAATATGCAATCTATCATTAAAATAACATCAGCTATGATTATCCAAGGATTATGACAACAACCAATATAATGTCAGTCTTTAAACTACAGATAACTAAGTGCATTTGAGCACGTGGATTTGGTTTATTTGGGCATCCACAAATTTTAAGTGCATGCAAATGGCTTTTACAGATATATACAGACAAATTAATTTGCGTGTGCATAATTGTCCTAGCATGCATACAAGGCACCCATCTAAAATGAATGTGTGAAAAACCACAAAATCAGGAAAAATTCAGGAAATCCACAAATGAACCAAATTTCTGGCACAGTGTGCCAGATGTTGGTGCTGGGCAAAATGGCAAAATCTAGTCTGAAAAACAAACAACATGGCTTTAGTGGGTCAGAATCAAATTTTATAGTTTTTTTTAAATGTAGCAGCACTTTATTATCCAAACATATCAATTTTTAATCAAGTGCTGATCTCTGGAAGGGGCGGTATAGAAAAGCGCACAAATAAATAAATAAATAAATAAAATAAGTCATGGTCTACTTTTCTTTATATCCAAGAAGAAGTCTGTGTTAAAACTTGTTTTAACTGTACATATGAATATGGGAATGTATCAGATCATTCTATTTTCTGCATGTTGGATCATCTACTTAAAATTAAATAACCAAAGATCCAGTAGTGGGGGATGACAACAAGTTACATACATAAAATTGAACCCAATTCCCTTAATTTTTGTAGTTTATTTTAATGTAGGACCACTTAATTATCCAAACCTGTATCATTTTATTTTTTATTTTTTATTGAAAGGCAACACAAAATTACAAAGAAAAACAGCAATAGCATGAGTTGCAAGCAAGATATAATCACACGCAGAACAATTGGGAACTCACAGGCAAAATTCTCACGGCCTTTTTTTTTTTTTTTCTTATTATACTTAACCCCCTATGCCCCGCTGGTCGCCCTGTGGCACCCCCAAACCTCCTACCTACCTACCCATATTACCCCCCGAAACTCATCTCCCCCCCTCCCCTCACCACCCCCCGCCCACCTCCAATACTCTCCCTGCCTATGAAGATTGGTGAGAGGACATTAACATACCAAAGCACACGGAATGGGAAAGGAGCCAGGAGACAACACCTCCCGTGATTGTGCATAACCAGCACAGCCAGGGAATATAAAGGACCCCTAATCATTCATGAACCATACTTCAAAACAAAGGCTTCCCACACTTGCTCAAACTGGGGGAGGCGAAGCTTTCCAGCTGCCACCCACGTTCCATGGTGTACGTGTCCCACATCCGCTCCAACCATTGAGAAAAGGAGGGTGCCCAAGGCCTGTTTCCAAGCAGCCGCCAGTGCCAGCCGAGCAGCGTTCAAACCATGTCTGACCAGGGCAAGCTGGGGGGCTCTGGCGCCCGGGACATTTACACCAAAAAGAAAGATGCCTGGATCCCAGGGGATGTGCAGCCCCACCAATTGTTTTAAACGATACTGGATCCCCCTCCAGAAGATACTAATACGAGGACAGAGCCACCAAACGTGCGCCAAGGTACCCCTCAGTCCGCAATTCCGCCAGCATAAGGCTGAAGCCCCCGGATATGCACGTGCAATCCGGTCAGGCGTCATGTACCACCGATAAAGGATTTTATAGTTAGTTTTGCGGGCATTAATTGCCATCGAGCTTTTCCACAGTCTACCTTCCACTTGTTCCCATCGGTGGTCCGAATAATGAAGCGTCAGATCGCGATTCCACTGCTCCCTATACTGACCGAGTCCCGAGTGCCGCCCCTGCAACTGGGCGTATAAAGCAGCAATAAGACCTCTCGTGGTGGTACTCCCCTCGCAAAGGCGCTCAACATCCGACAAGTCACGGGCAACCTGAGATCGTATTGCCTGAGTCCGCACCCAGTGCACCACCTGCGTATACTGAAAAACGTGACGGTCAGGCAGATCAAAGTCCTCCTGCAGCGCTCGAAAAGAACGTAGCTGCCCCTCATCAAACAATTGTCCAGCTCGGCTAAGCCCCTTATGTCCCCACATTCGGAACACCTGATCGCTCATCCCTGGAGGAAACAAAGTGTTATCCACAATGGGCGCCAGGGGGGTCAAGTCCGTACCCTGAGGTCGAAAGGCCCTGTCCCAGCATTAGAGAGTATGTTGGATATAGGGGTTGCTGGGTCGCATGCCCCCTCGCAAACGAGAGCCAAGCCACAGCCTATCCCCCAATCCCGCCCCCCCCCCCGAGAGATACTGCTCCAGTTGAACCCAGCGTTTGGGGCCGTCAGTGTTCATCCATTCCACTGCCGCTCGACACTGTGCCGCCTGATAGTACCACTGGAGGTTGGGCGCCCCCATACCGCCGCAGCGGGTCTGCATGTGTAGTGTTCGACGTGCTATGCGGGGCCGACGAGATCGCCATATAAACTTCATAAGCATTGCTTGCCATTTTACCAAAACTCCCCGTGGGAGCGGAATAGGGAGTACCTGAAAAAGGTATAAGAACTTCGGAAGAACCACCATCTTGACCACCGCTATACGTCCGAACCAGGACAACATCAGACTCGCCCACGACTCAAAGTCCTGCCTAACCTGCTGAAGAAGCGGATTATAATTTTCTTTATAAAGTGCCACACGCTCCACCGACAAATTAACTCCTAGATAGCGTAGGGTCCCTGATACCCACCGAAAAGGATAGGTGCTCTTCAGTTGCGAGCAAATCGCTTCTGGGACCCCAACATTTAGAATCTCAGACTTACTGTAGTTGATCTGGAACCCCTAAACCTGCGAAAAGGCAGTAAAAGGTTGCATAGCAGCGGGAAGAGACTCAGCCGGATCTACTAGGGATAAGATGATATCGCCCGCAAAAAGTGCTATTCGATAATCCTCCGGGCCCATTTATGTCTAAATGATCTCGAAAATGCTGTGCCAGGGGTTCCATCACCAGTGCAAACAGCAGCGGCGATAGAGGACACCCCTGCCGTGTGCCCCTCTCCAACGCATAACTCGCAGACTGTCCCCCATTAACGCGAACACGAGCCCTAGGTTCTTGATAAAGGCAACGCACCCAACGCTGGAAATTAGGACCAAACCCCATTGCGTCCAACACACTCCACAGGAAATCCCAGTTAACACGATCAAAAGCTTTTTAGCATCAACTCCCACCAAAAGCGCCGGTTGCGGGTCCTGCCTAGCAACATGGATTACCTGTAGCATTCGCCGAATATTGTCCGCCGCCTGGCGGCCCGGCACAAACCCTACTTGATCGGAGTGTACTAAGTCTGGCAGAATCCGGTTCAGTCGGGCAGCCAATACTGCTGCCAAAAGTTTCACGTCCGTGTTTAGCAAGGAGATTGGGCGATAAGACGCTGCCTCCTGTTGGGGTTTACCTGGCTTAGGTATCATAGCAATAAGGGCTTCGCGCTGGGACGGGGGAAGCGCTACCCCACGCAACACTTCATTAAAAAGCACCATCAAGGTCGGCGCCAGCTGCGCTCTAAATTTTTTATAGTACTCAGCGGGGAAGCCATCTGTGCCCGGAGCCCCCCCTGGGTTTCAATCGCCGGATGGCAGTCTCTACCTCATCCACAGTGAGTTCAGCATCTAATTGAGCGGCATCCGACTCGCTCATCTGCGGCAGCGTGACCGACCGCAAATACTCCTGCACCTGATGCAGATCAACCGACTCCACTTGGTACAACCGTTCCAAAAATTTAGCAAAGACCTCGCGTATCTCCCTGGATGTCACCCTCTTATGCCCCCAAGAATCCCGAATTACTCTCGAGGTATGCTGCTGCCGGAGCCGTAAAGCTAGGTACCGACCAGCTTTATTCCCCCGTTCGTAAAAGGTTTGGTGCACTTTCCGTCTTATGTTATCCAAGCTACGTTGCCGGCAGGCCTCCAACTTGGCCTGCACCGCCCGCCATTGACGTAAAATGCGTTTAGAGCCTGTCCAAGCATGCTCCAATTGAAAGCGCTGAGACTCTTCCTCTAATTGATAAGATTCTTGCTTCCAAGCCCGCCGTGTACGGGCTGCTTCCGCCATCAGACGGCCCCGCGCGATAGCCTTAAAGGCTTCCCAAACCGTCGGCAAGAGCACCTCTCCGTGTGTCGTTTAGTTCAAAAAATTTGTTTAGGAAATGGCCGTGATCCTGAACAGCATGCTGTCACCGCAAAAAACGAGTATCTAAACGCCAGAGCCGGTGTTGTTCACCATAGAAATCTGCAGGCAGAGTGATCCAGCACGGAGCATGGTCCGACCACGTCAGCGCCCCGTGCCCGGCTTCAATTTTCTCATCCAACAAACGCCGATCTAATAGCAAATAGTCAATACGGGTATGTACTTGATGGACGGGTGAGTAGTAAGTAAAACGTTTTTCTCCTTCATGGGTATCTCTCCATACATCACGTAAGCCTAAGTCGTGCATGAAATTCCGCAGCGCCTTACTAGGCCCCCGAGCCACCCCCCCAAATTTGCTCGTCGAATCCAAATGAGGGATCAGATGAACATTACAATCCCCGCCCAGTATGACAGGGCCGGTTGCAAATTCAGCGAGCTGAGCTTTAAGCTACGCAAAAAAACGTCGCCTGACCTGTGTTGGGGGCGTACACGTTAGCCAACGTCAACAAGCGGCCTTCCAAGCGAACGTTCAAGAAGAGCCACCTCCCCAAATTATCCTTCTTAACGTTTTCTACCTGAAGGGATAAGGATTGGTGAAAGAGCAAGGCCACGCCACACTTCTTTCGTCCATTGGTATCCGAAGCTACCCATACCTCATGATATGGTTTGCGTTTTAACCACCCTTGCTTACTTGAACGGAGGTGTCTCTCCTGCAAAAATACCATATCCGCTCTCCAGGATCTCAATTCCGCAAACAGCAAGGAACATTTTCTTGGAGAATTGAGACCCTTTACATTCAGGGAAATTACTTTCAACATGCAAACTTGTATCATTTTTAATTAATTCAGGGTTTACTTTTCTTTATATTCAAGAGGGAACTCCATGTTAAAACTTGTTTTAAATGTTCATCTGAATATCCATGTTGGAGCATCAATTTAGAATTAAATAACCAGTTCTCTGCCATAAAAAGAGAGATTGTGGAAGAAGCCAGAGATCAGGAAGCAAGACCCCTGACAGAAAATGCAGATGTCAGAATCCTAACCATCACCTCTCTCACCAAAGATTTCTTTAACCATTTCTTCAGATGTAAGAAGTTCTTTCTGGAAGCACCTATGGGATTGGCTAATGTTGGGCACCTGAATACTGTCAATGGAGCATGTTGACAGAGCGCTCTCAAGAGATCCCTACCTTCTGTTGCGTTCCTGGCAGCACCTTAAGGCACAATCCCCGCGCTTCATCCTCCTTTCATGATCTACGGGATTTAGCAATCCTGCAAAAACCTTATGGCATGTGCAGGCAACTGGGCTTGCTAAGTGATTTGATAACATTTTGTTCATTTTCATGAAAAAAAATTCAGCAATCATTTGAGCAGTTAAGGTATTGGTCACATTGCCAGTAGCTGCACGTTTGGCACTTCAAGAGCTTCCAATAAGTTCTCCCTCTATTCCTGTAAATCTCTCATGCCCCATTTCTCTGTGCAACCGCCTTGTCATCCTGGCCACTACCCTTACAATTCTGGTTCATGTTTCGGAACCTAGTATATTAAAATAGTGATGATATAGACAGAAGGCAAGTAGGTAATACCCTGAGCCAGATTTCAGTAACTCCTAGGTTGGAAGCAAAAGGGTTAGTAGGTTCCTGCGCAGCAAAAGTTGAACATTCTCAGTCTGGATTGTGTCCCTTTCCACCTCAACACCAGTCATTCCCTTCCACTCTCCTTGCCCCAAAAATTATCTTGCATCTTCCCCTTGTGCATTTAGAGATATCCCAGTTTTGTTTTGTTTTTAATTTTATATAATGTTTGTAAGCTATTTCCTTCTTTTCTTTTTCTTACTTGGAGAGATTTTTCTAAGGATGGAGAGATATGGTGAAATTAGGTCTTACCTGCTAATTACCTTTCCTTGAGCTCTCTCCGGGCCAGTCCAGGGAAGGTTAGGGCTGTCAATCCCCTTTAGCAGCTGAGGACTGAAAGAAACTTTAAAACTTACTGACAGGTTAAGCCACTCCCCCTGACGTCAGTGTACCAGTCTTCTGATAAAGCAGGAAAAAGGCAACCTAATAAGTGATAAGACTCTATATTCCTTAGTACCGAACACCACAATATAACGCCAAACATGGCTCAGGCGGACTGAAAATCCCCCTGTCTACTATTATTTTTTTTTGTTTGTTTGTTTTTTATTTTTTATTTTTTCAATTTACTAAAACCGAATGAAACCTATGCTCCCTCGGAGAAGTCTAAGGAGCTCCCAAGTCACGTCTACCCAGCAAGCTGATTCGCTGTTACTCTTAGGCACAGGTAGCCAGACAGATGGAGAAGACAAAAGTAAAGGGTGGGCCCTGGACTGGCCCGGAGAGAGCTCAAGGAAAGGTAATTAGCAGGTAAGACCTAATTTCACCTTCCTTATCGCCAGTCCAGGGAAGGTTAGGGCAGTACCAAAGCAGTACCTAAATTCGGGAGGGCCCTGCAAGACCTGCTATCAACGCAGAAGCCCCCACCTTTGCATCCTCTCTGGCGTGAACATCCAACCTGTAATGTCTGGCAAAGGTATGGAGAGAGGACCACGTCACCGCTCTGCAAATATCTACCAGAGGAACAAACGCATACTCCGCCCAGGAAGTCGCCTGAGCACGAGTGGAGTGAGCTTTGAGTCCCGGAGGCGGTACCTTCCCTCCAGCCTCGTAAGCCGCCACGATGGCGTGCTTTACCCAGCGAGCAATGGAGGACTTCGAAGCCGCTTGCCCCTTTCTTGATCCCGCAAACAGCACAAACAACCTATCTGACTTACGAAAAGATTTAGTGACCCGTAAGTAACCTTTCAAGACATGTCCCAGATTCAAACTGCGGAGAACCCGATCCATCGGCGAATCCGAAAGGTCGGAGAAAATATGCAACGCCACGGACTGATTAACATGGAATGCGGAAACTACCTTAGGCAGAAACGAAGGAACAGTACGCAAGAGCACCTTTTCCGGCAAGAATTGAAGGTAGGGCTCTCGACAGGAACGCCTGCAAATCAGAAATCCTCCTTGCCGAACACAAGGTGTCAGACGGATGCCTGGGTGAGAATGTTCACAGTCTTGGCAAAGGCATATATCAATATGATTTGCAAGGGATTGTGGGAAATGCAGTCCATTCACACAGACACAGCCGCTCACAATAATTAGTTGTGCTTGAGTGTAAAGCCAATAAGATATTTATTTATGGGGTTATTTCTCCCAACACAGATATGCTTGGTAGCACATAAAACAGGATACTTGCTTTCAGTGTTAAACTTAGAAAAACAAAATCAGGAAAACAACAGCTGAACTTGTCAGGCAATCAAAGCAAAAGAATAAAGACCTGGTTGGTAACAAACTGGTCTTTTCTGTAGGCTCTAGCTAATATTTTCTTAGCAGTGCTTTAATCAACAAACAAAACCCACAAAGTAGGTAAAAACTGTTCTTTTCAGGTTAACTTCTTATATCTTCACACATAGACTCAGAAGTGATTTCCTCAGAGCTCACAAGCAATTAGGTAAGGCTCAATTTCTAGCAGTTACCCAGCTGAAACCCCTTAGCTGGCTTGCTTTCTACTGCGTGGCTCAAATCCTACTCAGGAGCTTTTCTGAGTAGATTAAAGAACAAGTTTGTATTTCTTTGTGATGGTTGTTGTACTTTGTAACAGTAAATTACCAAAGGAGTTTAGACAGAGAGCAATCCATGTATTCACAGCCTGTATCTACCACCGCTCCCCCTTCTTCAACAATCATGGGTTCAATATGATGGATTGGCACAGAGGAATTTCTCAATGGAGCACTCTCAGGAGAATACTTGTTTCCCTGCTGTCTTTCAAGGGTATAGCTAGGGCATAGATCAGTGTTCATACCTGAGCTTCCATTGCTGTTAGAGTTCCTCTCTAAATAGCCTGGCCAGTATGTAGTCCAGTTCTTATGTCCAGCCTTCCAATCCAGATCCCTGGACACTGGATTTCTCTTCACATACCTTCTGGCACGGGTCCTAGGGTCCCTTCCAAGTGCAGCCGTCTCCCTCACAGGTACCGTCTGGTGATTCCTAGCTCTGCAGCACCACTCCTCTGGTTTTCCCCAGTCCAATGGTGTATGCTGGCCTTTTGAATGTCTCCCAGTATACGTACTGCTCTGGACTCCTTTAGACCTCCCAAATGCTTTTCTCTTCTTTCTTCCAAAAGGTTTCTTGCCCTCTCTGTCCGTCCGCTCTGGCTTCGGCTTCTGATGATGATCCTCCAGATAATGAAGCTGTCCAAGACGAGGATCTCCAAGCTGAATCTGAGGATAATTCTCTGTAGAATAAACTCTACCTTTATTCTGCTTTGATGAGTGCTCCACCCTAGCACAGCGCAGCTGTGCTGAATCAGGCCCTGCCCTTTGAGATGAGTGCTTGGGGATTACCTCATAGCCCTCTTGATTGAACACACGTTTCCCCACTTCAGCTCCTCTAATGGCTGTTGGAAACCTGGTGCATTCTGGGACTGGTAGTCTTTTATGGAAAAATTCTGTTTTCTTATTTCTACCAGAACTGACAGGTTGCTTGTTCAGAGTCACTTCACCTTTTCTATAGCTCCTTCCTGAGCTATGATAAGCTTCCTTATCACATAGGCTACGAGAAAAAACGTCTTCCAGGAGAATTCCTTCAAATACTTCGAAGAAGCCGAGGCAAACGGCTGACGTGCTAACGCTTCCAAGACCACATTCAAATCCCAAGATGGCACCACGTGGCGCAATGGAGGTCGAATGAGCCGGGCCGCACGAAAAAAACGTTGCACATCCCAATGCACCGAGAGACGGCGACTCTGCACCGGCCCTCTGAAGCAAGAGAGGGCAGCCAAGTGCACTTTCAACGTGCTGAGTGCCAATCCCTTATCCTTGCCTTCTTGAAGAAACAAGAGCAGTTGCGGTAGAGCAGTAGACATAGGCCGAAAGCGTCACTGCGCGCACCAATCCTCGAAGTCTCGCCAGATTCGAATGTACGCTAGCGAAGTGGCAGACCGTTTGGAACGTAGTAGAGTAGCCACCACGGAATCTGAGTAACCTTTACGTCTCAAGCGACTCCCTTCAAGAGCCAAGCCGTAAGCAAGAAGCAATCGACCTGGGGCATGAGAACCGGACCCTGATTCAAGAGATTGACCCGGGCCGGAAGTCGCCAAGGAGAATCTATCAAAAGTCGCACCAGATTGGCATACCAAGGACGTCGAGGCCAATCCGGCGCAATCAGAATCACCGCACCTGGGTGCTTGGCTATGCACTGAATGATCCGACCCAGCATCGGCCACGGAGGAAACACGTACAGGAGCGCGGCGGCAGGCCAGGGCTGAACCAACGCATCTAGACCTTCCGACATGCGCTCCCTGCGCCTGCTGAAAAACCGAGTCGCTCTGGCATTGGCGAAAGTAGCCATGAGATCCATCACCGGCTGCCCCAGCGAAGGGTAAGGTCGTGAAACACTGCCGCATTCAACTCCCACTCTCCGGGATCGAGGACATTGAGACTCAGATAATCGGCTTGCACGTTGTCCTTGCCCGCCACATGCGCCGCCGATAAAGCTACCAGATAACTCTCCGCCCAAATCATTAATTCCTGACATTCGGCAAGCAAAGGAGCACACCTTGTGCCCACCTGCCGATTGATGTAGGAGACCGTCACCGCATTGTCGGAAAAACCCCAGACCGCTGTCCCCTCTACCAAGGGTGCGAAATGAAGGAGCGCGAGCCGCACTGCTCGGAGTTCCAAGCGATTGATCGACCACAAACTCTCCTCTTCGGACCATGACCCCTGTGTAATCTGAGACAGACAGTGAGCACCCCAGCCCGAGAGACTAGCGTCTGTGGTCACTAGCACCCATGCTGGATCCTGCAAGGGAACCCCCGCTCGCAGATGCGTGGGATCCATCCACCATACCAGACTTTGACGTACCAGCTCTGGACAGACCAGCCTCTGGGAGAGAGGATGAAGCTGAGGAGACCACCTGGAGAGTAACGCCTGTTGCAGAGGTCTCATATGTGCCTTGGCCCACGGGACAAGATCCAGGGCCGCCGCCATGGACCCCAAGAGTTGTAAATAGGTCCATGCCAAAGGAGCTGGAATTAGCAAAAAAACCCGCACTTGCTCCAAAATCTTTAGCACTCTGCTCTCGGGTAAAAAAAAACGATCCTCTCGCCGTGTCGAAGAAGGCCCCGAGATAAGTAAGTTGTTGCACCGGCTGCAAGTGACTCTTTGCTTGGTTGATGACCCAACCCAGCTACTCCAGAAGCTGAACCACGTGAGCAGTTGCCGTGACTGAAGCCGAGAGGGATTCCGCCCTGATCAGCTAATCGTCGAGATACGGATGTACGCGAACCCCTTCCTTTTGAAGGGCCGCCACCACTACCACCATCACTTTCGTGAAGGTTCGAGGAGCAGTCGCCAGACTGAAGGGCAACGCCTGAAACTGGAAATGACCCATAGGAAGGGCAAATCTTAAAAATCGTTGGTGATCTGGCCTGATGGGTATGTGCAGATAAGCTTCCATGAGATCTATGGCCGTAAGGAATTCTCCTGGCCGCACCGCTCGAATAACGGACCGCAGAGTCTCCATCCGGAAATGTGGAACTCGTAAGGCACAGTTTACATGCTTGAGATCCAGAATTGGCCGAAAGGAACCTTCCTTTTTGGGCACCACAAAATAAATCGAGTACCGACCGAAGCCGTACTGGTCGCGAGGAACCGGAACCACCGCCTGCAGCTGTAAAAGTCGTGCTAGGGTGTCGGCAACTATTTTTTTCTTCGGACCGAAAGCACAAGAAGACATCACAAAAGCGTCTGTCAAGTGGTGAGCGAAATCCAGTGCATAGCCTTTCTGAATGATTTCTAACACCCATCTGTCCGAGGTTATTGCGGTCAAGGCCGATAAAAAGTTTTGTAGTCGCCCTCCTACAGGAACTGGGGCCTGGACCAGCAAACCTTCATTGCGGTTTCTTCGCAGAGGTTTGCTGGGCGGTAAAATAGGATCTTCCGTAGCCTCTAGCGCCGCGAAAGGACGGGTTCTGGGGTAGGGAGCAAATCGAGCTCCTCGGAACCGACAAAAATCTCTAACTTGGCCTCGTTGCCCTGCTCCTCCTCTAGACGCCTTAGGACGATCCTCCAGCAAACGACCCCCCTTGGAGTCCCCGAGGTCTTTAACAATCTTTTCCAAGGCCTCTCCAAACAGCAACTTTCCCTTATAGGGTAGTTTGCTGAGTCTCGACTTGGACGAAACATCCGCAGCCCAAGTACGCAACCAAAGAAAACGCCGGGCCGCCACCAGCGAGGCCATAGACTTTGCAGCAATCCTAACTAAATCATAGAATGCATCTGCTAGATAAGCCGCCGCAGACTCCAATTTAGCCCATTCCGGAGAAGAAGCAGCTGCCGATTCCGGATGGAAGCTCTGGACACATACGCCCCACAAATGTAAGCCTGCAGAGCAAGGGTGCTAGAATCAAACGCTTGCTTGAGGAGGACCTCAAGCTTTCGATCCTGTAGATCTTTAAGAGCCGCTGCCCCCTCTACCGGAATGGTAGTTTTTTTAGTGACTGCGGCCACTAAAGCATCAACTTTAGGCATCTTTAAGAGCTCTTTCTCCTCTTGAGGCACTGGGTAAAGATGAGCCAGGGCGCGACTACCCCACAGCGAGGCCTCCGGACACTCCCACTCAGATTCAATCATCTGCTTTATGACGCGGTGCACAGGAAAGCAACATTGTTCAGATTTAAAACCCTGCAACAGAGGATCTACGAGAGGTTCCTGAGAAACAGAAGGAAGAAGATGATTCAAAGCAGATAAAGACTGAGAGATAAGCGCTCCCAGCTCCTCCTTCCGAAATACCCTAAAAACATTAGGATCGTCGTCAGGAGCGATCTCTCCTTCCTCAAGCTCCCCTGAGCCCACGTCCAAGCTTGGTTCAGAGAAAAGCTCTCCTTCCTCTAAAATGTGATTGTCGGAGACCAGAGGCTCTACAGGGTCCAATCCGGACTGAGCCTGTATCCCCGACTGGGAAGTACCTTCTCCAGGGTCTACAGCCGCCCGCGCTGGCTGACTGAGCTCTAAGGAACTAGAACCAGAAGAGTCTGACTGAGAGGCTTTCAATAAAAAAGCATTATGGAGTGCTAAGATAAATTCGGGAGAACAAAAGGCAGACAGCCCTTCCTGAGCATCAGGAATCTTCGGCGACATCTTAGGGAGAGACGGAGTGTCCTTAGAGGACTTTGATTTGCGCTTCCCCGACTTATGATGGCCCGCGGGAGAAACGGACGGCTCACTCAAAATGGTCGCCATCTCCGCCTTTTCGGAGGCTAACATAGGCCGCTCTGAATCTGAAGAGAGCTTTCCCTCCATGTGAGATCTACCGGGAAAGCAAAGCCCCTCGGGCGCGAAACACAGCTCGATCGAAAAAAAGCAATATTAGCGCACTGGAGCCCGTATGCGGAGAACCGCTCGCTGCAGCGAAACTGTCCGGACAGGCATGCCTTGCCTTCGAGACACAGTTCTCACCTGACCTGAGCGCCGCAGCACAGCCTCGCCGTTTCTCTTCCCCGCTGCTAGCGGAAGTAGCGGCAACGATGTTGTCTTGCCAGGTAGAGGGTAACTGGGGCTCCCAGGATCAATCTACCGACGATAGAGAGACCCTCTAGAGAAGGCGGGCTCTACACTTCTCCGCCGCCAAGAATAAGCAGGCAGGGATCGTCTACTATGTCTTCCGGAGGGCAAAGATAAATTTACAATTTGTCGGCTCTACCGGTTTTAAAACAGCACAGTGGAATATAGCGCCTTATCAGCCCCGCTAGAGATAAAATGCTATAAGTGAGGGAGACGAAAATAAGAGAATATAGCAATTCTGTAGAAGCAGACTGTCAGCATCAATCCTCTTCAGCTGCTGAGGACTGAAAGACTGGTACACTGACGTCAGGGGGAGTGGCTTAACCTGTCAGCAAGTTTTAAAGTTTCTTTCAGTCCTCAGCTGCTAAAGGGGATTGACAACCCTAACCTTCCCTGGACTGGCCCGGAGAAGCGATAAGGAACTTTATATGCAGTAACTGAATATAGTGTTTTCTTTCAGGTCCATTTTTGATGGTGGTAGGGAGGTTGGCCAGCCGGCCAAACAGAAGCAGTGCACATTTTGATATCAATTTCCAATGAGAATATGCATAGATGAGTCTCTCTGATTTGATGTGTATTAATATAAGGAGAGGGAGGGATTCAGAATAGTTTTGGGATATGTCCTACCTACAAAGCCCTGGGATGGAGGGTGGAGGTGGGGTTGGTTTTCTTTTTGACTATAGCCCTCATTCTAAATCGTGATTTAATGTTAAAACAATTTAAAATGTAAGGGTCTGGTGGGGTTAGCTGTAATCACTGAATTTTTTCAAATAATATACAGTAAAGAAAACTGTTAATAAAGAATACTGCTAAAATTAAAAAAATCTCCCAACACAGTGGAGTTTTCTTATAGCTTTCCTCCCCACCTCATCTTTCCAAGTTCCTCTCTCCTTTACTTTCTTCCTCTCCCATCTTACCTCTCAATCTTTCAGGCTTCTCTGTCTGCCCCTTTCAAATTTTCTTCCCTTTCAAGTTTTCTTCCCATGCCTTTTATTTCTCTCCACTTCTGAGTTTTCCCCTTTCTCCTGTAAGATTCCCAGACATTTCCAGTTTCTTTTCCCATCCTCATCCTTCGCACCAGGAAGAAGCTGGGCAGGGACAGTGAGTGAATACTTTCAGTTCCAAAGGCTGCTTTCCTCCATCCTCCATCACGTGCTTTAGAGCTAGATCACTGTGCCCCAGCATGCTACCTTCACTCTCATTGCTGTAAAGGAGGGAGCAAATGAATGCAGGAAGAGGTGCAAATTGTCACCGATACTAGGAAGGTGGCAGTATTAAAACTTTCACCAGGAACTTTCCCTTCCCCTATGATCCCTATAATCAAGGTTCACTGGAAATTACCTTGTGCTATGCCTAACTCTACATTATCCCAGTTGTTTTCTCTCTCAGTGCTCAGTGAAGGATAGCTGCAGTGCAGTACCTTGGGTTGCATCCTCTTCCTCTCCTGCCTAGGGCCCATGGGTTATGCTTTGAACACATCTACAAAATGTAACACTCATGATGCAGACAGTCGAGGACGCCAAGGCAACCTGATGCTCTGCAATGCTGCTGTCCTCCTTAAAAACCCAAACTATCTAGGGAAGGGATCATAGTGGGACAGAGAGAAAAACTGTCGGGGGAAAAAGGGGGTGGATATAACATAGGAAGGAGAGGATCATGGTGGAAAGGGATGAAAGAAACATTATTGCCACCACTGTGGCTTCAGCCCAGCCCCCAATCTCCAATAGCAAATCTGCAAGGACTGAGAAATACTGATTTTTACAACTCTTACCGAGGCATCACAGGAGACCAGTGGCAATGGTTATAGTAATATTCTTCAAATAAACCTAAAAAAAGTTTTTTCTTCAAAATTTTGGCCATAGAAAAATTGAAGTATCCTTACTTCAAAATATTTGCGTGCAGTGTCGAGCAGTATTCTCTGAAAAACTTCAAGGTCCTTCATTTCCACTAGCTTGTCTCCATAAATACGAGAAGATTCGTGTAGCCACAGGCGTGTAAGATCATTGGGTTGCTTCACACACTCAGGCGTGGCAAACAATAACCCCTAAAATGAACAGTAATGTTTTGCATTTGTCATTAAGCAAAATGAGGCGCATTATAAAATGCTAATGAGATATCTACCATGTTAACAACTAAACTGTATCTCTACTTTCTCCCCTAAACTGCACCATTTTACCCTATACCTTCTGTAGAAATACAGTAACAATATGTAGAGGAATTTCTTCTCTAAAAACACGTTTCTCTAGATGAAGCCTTACCATCTCGATTACATTAGTGTTTTATTTTCTCTAGAATAGTGATTCTCAAAGTATGGTCATCAGTTTGCTACAACCATTGGAAAGAAGACAGAAAGATGCAGGAACCTGCAGGATGGTTCCATGTATTGCCACAAAGTTGCCCGTGGAAATTAAGAATGTAACCTGAATTATCAGCCTGCATGTAGACATAGGAAGATGCACTAGGTGGAAGTGTGAATAGGTAGATACAGAGGAGACATTTTGCATCATCAATCACGTAGGTCCAGAAAGAAAAAGAAGGATCAGGTTGTGGTGGTGACAGCAGCATTAGTACACTGGGGAAAGGAGGTAACAGCAATAAATAGGGGGAGTGGAGTGAGAAGGGAAGGCATGGGTAGATAAAAGACCAGGAGTAAAGAAGAGGAATTAGGAATCCACTAGGAGAAGGAGAAGGACTGGATGTATTAAGAATATGCTAGGGAAGAGGAGGGACAGAAGATAAGGAATTGAAGATCTGGAGAAAGTCAAGATGGAAGTTATGAGGTGAGAGATAGAAAGGCAGGTATGAAGTGGGAGAGAGGATGAAACAGATGAGTGCAGGCACGAGGCAGGGGAGACAGGATAAAGGAGATGGAAAATAGGTTGTCAGGCATAAGATGCAGTGAATGTTATAATAAATGCGGACAACAATAAGTTGCTGTGTTTACACATGCAGCCAACAAGAAATACTTTTTTGACAATCACTGATCTAGAAGAATCATTGTTCATCTTCTGCATTCTATCTTTTAAAGCAATTTGTTGCAATTGTGGTCTTGTCTATAAAATTGTTTTCAGTACTACATTTCACTGGCCTTATAGCTTAAATTCATTCACACAAAGGGAAACTCTTGGAATGTGTGCTGTTTGCCACCTCAGATTCTCATATACTGCAACTTTAGTTAGAAATAAAACAGCAAATGTAAATACAGAGTGGGAAAATTGCACATCCACAGATTTTGAATGTGTCATTTTCATTTTAGTTCTGAATGCTACTTTTCTTGCAAACACAAGGCATGTAGCAACATAGAAAAAAAAGGTCCTACTGGGAATAACAGCAAAATCACAGAGAAGCTGCAGTCTACCAAAGGATGCTCTCCACTTTGCACCAAGGAGAATAATCTTTTACATTCCAAACTATTAAAATAATTTCTTTTTTATTTTTAGTAAAAAAGATATAGGGCATAATGACTTTACCTGGAAAATACCAGAGAGGTCCCTCAGATTGAAGATATAATGGAATTTAAAAGCTGTAGGTAAAAAATTCTGAACCATCTTCTTATGGAGCCATATTGCTGCCTGTATCATGGCTTGACCACTCTTTACGACCGAAGGATTAAACACATTTTGTTGGAAATGGAAACTAAGAATTTTGCTATAGATGGTTTCAAGGGCATCAGATGAAGGGAAGTTAACTGCAAACACTGTAAAATGTCTCTGAGAAGAAAGCAATAAAGAAACTATTATCCTCTAAGAGTAAGATAGCACTAATTACCTCTACAAAGAAATAATAGGTATCTGAACTGCAGATACTACTGCAGTCTGTCAATTTCAGTGAACAGTGCAAGTCTATATTTGTCATATAAGAAGAGAACTATGACTTCCCTCCAGCCTTGGACATGTGAGTCACATCCTGACCATGCATGGATTGGTTGCTAGAAACTATTTAAACCTGAGAACTCCCATTCTGTCTTGCCTTTCATAGGTCTCTCATGAGAGATTCTGGATGTGCTGCTATTTCTGTTACTGACTTTTGCTTAGCCTACAGCCACGCCACCCTAAGTCTGCCCGTGGAAGTGAAGCAGGTTTCGGTCTGGTCAGTAGTTGCATGGGTGACCACTGTGGAATGCTAGGTACTATAGACTTACAGTTCCTGATTCACTTAGGTTTCTGCATTCCTCAGTCCCAGCATACAGTTTCTGATTCCGCGGTATTAATAACCCCTCTTCTCAAGTCACTTCACTGGCTTCCTATCTGTTTCCGCATTCAATTCAAACTTCTCCTACTGATTTATAAGTATATTCATCCTGCAGTTCCTGGTTTATCACCCCTTACACCCCCCTCCTTGGGAACGCCGCTCCTCTGGCAGATCCCTTTTATCTGTGCCCTCCTCTGCCACTACCATCTCCAGACTTCGCTCATTCCATCTTGCCGCTCCATATGCTTGGAACAAACTACCCAAGTTAGTATGCCAGGCTCCTTCTCTGGCCCTATTCAAATCCAGGCTAAACACTCACTTCTTCGAGGCTGTGTTTGGATCCTGATCTCCCAATTTTCCTGCTTATCACCTATCTGGTGATTTTCCTTGAATTACATTAGTCCCCAGTTGTTGTTTTGTGGTCTGTCTTAATTAGATTATAAGCTCTAATGAACAGGGACTGTATCTCTTACTTGTACATGTACAATGCTATGTATGTTTTGTAGCATTATACAAATGATAAGTATTAGTAGTAGTATTGCCCTGGCTTGCCTGACCACATTCTTGAAATTTGTTCCTGTGCTTTTCCAGCATCGTGCTATCTGGTGACTGGTGATTATGGCTAAACTATGTGAACAACTTTGGGCTCATGCTTTAAGTCCTCACAATTTCTGAGTATCAGAGGGCTCAACTTGAAGGGAAAGGAGGTTGTTATAGGTTAACATACACAACCTAGGTGTTTCGTACTGAGTTGTCATCCAGCCTTGTCATTCTTTTAAAATTAATGGATATTTAAATCAATTTGCAGCTCAGCAGAGAAACATTTCATAGTTTACCTGCAGGCGAGGGTTAACCGTGAAACTTCCAGCAGTTGGATTCATACAGGCAATATACTGGCAATTATGAATCTCTTTTAAAGTTAACTTCTGCCTGTCATACCTAAGGGAAACAAAAATGTATTCCGATCAATATGAAAATACAATGGGCCTGATTCTCTGCCACAAATAGTGGGGATGGACGACCTTCTCTGCCCGCATCTAACTTCCTCGCCAGATGCATGAGGAAATTAGACGGGGGTGGGGAAAGCGTAGTTACTCACCTGTAACAGGTGCTGTCCAGGGACAGCAGGAATCAGTCCTCACTTATGGGTGACGTTGGCACCGACGGAGCCCGCACGGAGCAATTCCCCAGCTTTCAAAGAAAGCCTTTAGGATTGCTGCCACACATGCGTGGTCCTCTTCCCGCCCAAAGGTGCCATCTTGCTCAGTCAGGTCCCATAGCTAGAGCCCTACTAAGCAGATGGCAAGGGAAGGACAAAAACAGCAACTCTTCAGGGAGGTGGGAGAGTAGTGAGGACTGATTCCTGCTGTCCCTGGAGAACACCTGTTAAAGGTGAGTAACTATGCTGTCTCCAGGAACAAGCAGGAAATCAGTCCTCACTTATGGGACTCCCCAGCTAGAGGCTACCGAGCCTGTAACCCAAAAACGCCTCTGCGAGGCAGTGAGCAGAAGTCGATGCCCAGAGGAGCTAGAGTCTTTGGGTCCCTGGGGCGAAGCTCTCAGTAGCCGTCGAAGAAGGGTCAGAGGCAGGGGCAGCCCAAGGGGGGTGGCAGGGCCATGTGTGGAGGTTAATTGTGGGGCCTCATTTGCATAAATATTTGCATAATATTAACATGCACTTTTAGTAACCATGCCTCTTAATGAGTGTCTGAATAAAGAAAGACTAAGAGATTTCTGCATTACTATATTGCAGTGACAACCGCCAGGCCCATTAGGAAGTACTATAAATACTGACCATTTAGAATCCATAGCAAATCCACCCTATCATAACAGCACTACCAGGACTCACAAAGCACCAAACCCTACCTATCAAAAGGCAGCACTGCAGATATTAAATCAATACATCTTAGAGAATATCAATACATCTCACTGGGGGAAAGAGAACAAGTGGGACTGTCAAATAGAAACTACATAAACAGAATACCTCAGCTCGGTTACACAGAACATAGACCATCACCACACAAAGAACAAGGGATCACAATTTAGAAATAGGAAGATAATAATTAAACTGGGAACCCCAAAAGCCAAACATGAAATGTACAACACTGGAGAAATAAAACTATAAAGTAATTTCCTCTTGCACTAAACAAAAACGCAAAGATGTTAGCAATACACACTTCCCAGACCAGACTTAGTCCAGTTAATAAATTCAAAATAAAAAGTATTTTTCTACCTTCTGTTTGGGCATTTTATTTTTCAGTTGCACTTGCTCCAGTCACTTTCTTCTGGTTTCTTTGTGTCTTCTGCAAGCTATCCATTTGTCCTTTCTTCTCTTTTAGATGTTTTTCATTCTCTCTATATCTGCTTTAACATACTGATCGTTTCCCTTTTGCTCTTTCCCCCATTTCTTTCCTTATTCCTTTATCATCTACTCAAATGTCACCTTTCCATTCTCAATCCCCTCTTACTCTCCCAATACCCGGCCCATCGTAGACTTTTCTTCCACAAAAAATATATTTTTCCCTCTCCATTCTCATTCTCATTCCCCATCCCTTCTAGTCCCCCCCCAAAATCAGCTCCCTTATAGTTCTAGACCCACCCAGCATCCGCTCCCTTCTAGTCCCATTCTCCCATGCCCCCACATCAGCCCATTTCCAGTCCTATTCTAGCCCATCACCCATTTGCAGTCCAAGCTCCCCCATCAGCCCATTTCTAGTGCTATTCCAACTCCTCATCAGCCCATTTCCAGTCCTAGCCCCACATATGTTCTTTTCCAGTTCCATTCCAGCCCCCCATCAGCCAATTTCCACTCCAAGCTCCCCCATCAGCCAATTTCCAATCCTAGCCCCCTCGTCAGCCCACTTCCAGTCCTATTCCAGCCCCCATCAGCCCATTTCCAGTGCTATCCCTCCCATCACAGCCCATTTCCTGTCCAAGTCCCCCCCATCACAGCCTCTTTCCAGTCCTAGCCCCCGTCCTCCCCGCCATAACAGCTCATTTCCAGTCCTAGGCCCCCCATCACAGCTCATTTCCAGTCCTAGGCCCCCCCATCACAGCCCATTTCCAGTCCTAGCCCCCCCCCCAAATCACAGCCTCTTTCCAGTCCTAGCCCCCACCCCACCATCACAGCCCATATCCAGTCCTAGGCCCCCCCCCATCACAGCCCATTTCCAGTCCTAGCCCCCTCCCCATCACAGCCCATCCAATCCTTGGCCTCCCTCCCCCCCCCCGACCAGCCCCACGGCTGTCTGAGGGGCTTCAGAGAGAGCCGGAGAAGCCCGCGCGAGGCCCCGGCTCCCTCTGTACAACTGCCAGCATGAAGATCCTTTTCCTTCACGCTGGCGGCTGTTTCTGTGAAGCCACGATTGAATCGCGGCTTCACAGAAACAGCCACCAGCGTGAAGGAAAAGGATCTTCACGCTGGCGGTTGTACAGAGGGAGCCGGGGCCTCGTGTGGGCTTCCCCAGCTCCCTCTGAAGCCATCCGGTGTGCCATAATGGTGTTCGCGCGGGCCCTGTGTGAACAACATTATCGCACAATGGACGGGCCGGCCCTGGTCGGAGGGCAGGAGTTGCTTATACCCCGAACAGATTACGGAGTACAGCCTGGCCTCAACGGGGAGGTGGTTTGCCAAAATGGCGCTCAGGTGTACCCTGGCCGAATTGGATTTCAGCCCTGCCCTTTAAGAGGTGGAGGAGGTACTGGAGGATCCACCGGGTAGAGCAGGAGAACGGGTCGATCTGAAGTTCTGAACACCAGGTCGAGAAACGTCACCACTTAAAGGCGTAAGCCTGTCTCGTTGAGTCTTTCCTCGACGTGAGGAGGATCTCCTCGATGTCCTCTGGGAGATGGAGCAGAGCTAAGGTGACCCGTTCAGCCGCCAGGCTGCAAGAGACAGCAAGGCCAGGTTCGGGTGGAACACCCGACCCTCCTCCTGCATCAACAGGCCCAGGGCACAGCCCAGGGGGACTGGGGGGCTTGGATGCGAGCCGGAGCAGAAGCAGGAACCAAGGTTGTCAAGGCCACGAGGATCATCAAAGCTCGGTCCCGCTGAACCTTGTGGAGGGTCCTCGCAATGAGTGGCGTGGGAGGGAATGCGTAAAGAAGGCCGGAGGTCCAACTCAAGAGGAACTCATCCAGGGCCACCCTGCTCAGGCTCATCCGGGCCGCAGAAGCAGGGAAGCTGCGCATTCACCGGACTGACAAACAGGTCCATGAATGGGGACCCTCACCGATGAAACAGGACGCCGGTAACCTCCGGATCCAAATGCCACTTGTGTGGGCGTACGATCCTGCTGAGTTTGTCAACGAGGACATTCTCCTGATCTGGGAGGTAGACCGCTCGCAGGGTCATCTCCCAGCGAGACGCAAAGGAGCAAAGGAGGATTGCCTCTCAGCAGAAGAGGCGTGAACCTGTTCCCCCCTACTTGTTGATGTAAAAAAGGCTACCCTGTTCTTTGTCTGCACGAGCACCGACTTCCCCCTCAGATAGCCCTCGAAAAACCTCAGGGCCCATCGGACCGCCTGAAGCTCAAGCAGGTTGATCTGCTGGCGAGAATCCTTGGGCAACCACTGTCCCTGGATGCACAATGCGCCACAGTGGGTTCCCCACCCCAACAGGGAAGCATCCATCGTTAGGACGAGCTCGTGCTGCGGGGTCTGGAAGGGCATTCCCCAAAGGAGACTTTGGGAGTCCTGCCACCAACTCAGGGAGTCGTGGAGACTCCAGGAGACTTGGATAAGTCTCTGAGGTGGCCGAAGGCCTGGCTCTATTGTGCCCTGAGGCACCACTGGGCTGTGCACATGTGCATGTGGGCTTGGGGGACCACATGGATGGTAGAGGCCATGTGCCCAAGGAGGCGCAGCATCGCCATAACTCAAGCCCTGTTTTGGACCTGGGACGCCATGGTCCGAAGGTGGTCTGCTCAGTCCAAGGGAATGAAAGCGGTCACATGCACCATGTCGAGGCGTGCGCCGATGAACTCCAGGGTCTGCACCAACTCGAGGTAGGACTTGGAGTAGTTGACCATGAAGCTGAGGCGCTCGAGGAGGAGGATTGTGCGTGACGACGCCAGGCGGGCTTCGCCGATCGAGGACCCCCTGATGAGCCAGTCATCAAGGTAGGAGAAAATGGGTATGTCCTGCAGCTTGAGGGAGGTGTCGGTCACAGAGAGGCACTTTGTGAAAACCCGTGGTGTGGACGCGAGACCGAAGGGGAGCACCCTGTACTGGTAATGTTCCCCCTGCTCTCTGAAGCGCAGGTATTGCCTGTGCTGCGGGTGAACTAGGATGTGGGCATAAGCATCCTTGAGGTCCAAGGAGCATAGCCTATCGCCCTGCTGAAGGAAGGGCAGTAGGACGCCAAGTGATAACATTTTGAATTTCTCCCGCACCAGGAACTTGTTGAGGTTTCTGAGGCCGAGGATGGGGAGCAGGATGGGCTGGGGGGCGAGAGGCTATGCCATTGGCGTCATCACCCCTGCATAGGCTGGGGTGGCACCGATGTTTGGGCCTTAGGCCCTTTAGGTTTACTGTGGCCATGTGTACCTCCCTTCCCCTGTGTGCTGGGAGCCTGTACGGAGGTGGGTGGGAAAGGTGGGTAATCCCGGTAAGGGAGCCCCTTCCTTTGGAAGAACAGCTTCTTGGGCTGCTGCTTCTTCCTAGGGAGGGAGGTGGTTTTGCGTGAGAGACGAGTTTGAGTCACAAACTCTGTTTCTATCTCAGCAGCCTTATCCTCCATAGGTTTACTGAACAGTTGTTCGCAAAGGCAAGTAACTTCCAGAAACTTCTCTTGGAACTATTGCTCCAGGTCCGAAGACTGGAGCGATGCCTGGCACCGGGCCCGGATGCCGGCCACCGCCACCCGGGTGGAGGACTCAAATCCATCATATGCAGCACGGGAGAGGTACTTCGAACACTCCATGACGGATTTCAGGAGGGTTTGGAACCTTAGGAGGGGTTCACCCCTGAGGCCCGCGGAAAAACCACTGAGCTCTTTGGTGAGGTCACGCAGGAACATGCCCATATAGAGTTGGTATGCCTGGATACGGCAAGCGAGCTTGGAACCCTGATAGGCCTTATGCCCCAGGGCATCGAGGGCTCTCGACTCCCTACCTGGGGGATCCGAAGAGTGAGACTTCAGGCTTTTTTGCTTCCACATCGCTGACTCCACAACTATGGAAGTGTGCGGGAGCTGGGTCTTCCAGAACCCCGAGCCACACTGAACTCTATACATGGCATCGAGGCGCTTGTTCACAATGGGGACTGAAGTAGGTGTCTCCCACATGCGGAGGAGAAGCCTTGATGATATGGGGGGAACTGGGACAGTAAGAGACTTCTGAGGCGGGGAATCATACTGTAGAATATCGAGCTCCTCAGCTTGCGGCTCCTCTTCAGTCTGCGTAGCCAGGCTGAGAGCCCGTGCTATGTCCCACACAAATGCCAGGAATGTGTCATCCTCGGGTGGCGAACGCCTCTGACAGGCGGGCAGGGATGGGTCCGAAGGGAGGTCCCTGTGGGTACGGGTCTCCAGGGAAGTATCCCCATCAGACTCCCTGCTCAAGAGGTCCGAGGAGGAGTCCGACTCGGGCAGGTCGCCCCATCCAAAGCCCAAGGTCCGCTTGGAGCCAGAAGCCTTGGAGGATCGTACTTCCGAGGACCGGGAAGGAGTGTGAGACTAATGCCGAGGACCCTCACGAGGCCCGTGGCTCTCAGGGGTTTCCAGGGCAGATTTTGTTGTCTCTCTCGAGGCACAGGCCAGCCGTGCTGGGCATAAGCGCCTGCTGGGCAGCTAAGAAGGCAGAAACGTTGCACTCTGCCAGCATTCGGGACTTCCACGCGGGCGTGGGACCCTGCGACACCGACACCAGGGTTACCAGGTCTGGCATGGAGGAGGAGAGGGGGTCCTCACCGGGATGACCCTCAGGAGACCGTGTGCCATCGCCAGAGGCCTCTGTATCTCTGATTCTCGGGAATGCCGCCGGAGACTGAGTGACCGAGCGCAGAAGAGCCCGCACTTATCCAGAGCCCCCGACAGTGACTTTGAGGTCTTATTATTATTATTATGCCACTCCACTTCAGGGAACCCTGGTCGGAGTGCCGCCAAGAACGCGGAACCGAAGTGGGGGATCCCACCAATGGAGGGACGACTGAGGGTGCCGCTGTGGATTCCGGGGCCATCTTCTGGAAAATGTCATCGGACTTCTGCTTATGGATGAGCAGGGCCTTGTAGAACATTTTCTTGCAAAGAGAGCAGAGCTCCGGGTCATGGTCGGCCCCAAGACACCGAAGACAACAGTCATGGGTGTCCATGAGTGACATGTTCTTGAAGCATCTGTCGCATTTTTTAAAACCGGTGACCATAGGGGCAAAAAGGACCCCCGCTAGGTCGAAGACTTTTGTGGCCAGCGCGAAAAAAGGGCGCGAAGGGCGCAACAGGGAAAAGGGCGCCTGTTGCGGGCTTCGCGCAAAAAAAGGGCTTGAAGCCCGCAACAGGGAAAAAGCTTTTAATGAAGGATATCCCCTCGTTCGAGGAAAAAAGGAGAGCAGAAGAGAATGGAAGAGGACCAATGCAATTGGAAAAAACCATGGCCCAGGGGCCGAAAACAAAACACTTTTTCCGAGGAACGAGGACGTGCGCCTGAAGAGCTCCGCAGAAAAAGGGAGACTGAGCAAGATGGCACCTTTGGGCGGGAAGAGGTCCACGCATGCATGGCAGCAATCCTGAAGGCTTTCTTTGAAAGCTGGGGAATTGCTCTGCGTGGGCTCCGTCGATGCCAATGTCACCCATAAGTAAGGACTGACTTCCTGCTTGTTCCTGGAGAAGGGGAGGATCAGAGGCAGAGGCAGGGTGGGCGGTGGGTGGTTGCCAGCTCTAGACATAAAGGGCTGATTCTAATGTCGGCCCTGTATGTCAGGGCCGGCAACTTGTACAGGGAAGTTATTCCACCTCCAATAACTTCCCCATATGTAAAGGACCGGTGACCTGGTGCTTGGATTGGGCAGGGGGGGGACCTGAAGGCATTCCCCGCAGCCCGACCCTGGCCTTACTCGGATTGAAAAGGAGGACAGTGTGTGCTCCCGGTCCTCTGAATAATTTACTTTATGATGGCGTGAACACATGCCTTGGAGTTCTTAGATTCAGGCAAGTGTTTAAATGTTAATTTCAGTTTTATATAGTTCACCAATAGCAGTTTAAGCACACTCTTTTAAGATACTGCTTTATTGTTTTCAATGTCCCTTTGTCATGACTGGCTTAGCGCTACATCTTATGGGCACGATGAAGCCTTTGTTTCAAAGTTATTCAGTTCCCTATTCGGCACCCTTGATTACATTATACCTTTTGAGATTTTTTTTTACAGCTCTACCTTCACTCTTTAATCACTAGTGATACATTTTCAACAATGGTCTTAGGATTGTCGTTTTTTATTCACCTTCTCTTAGGCTCATTGGTTCACCTCCACGCCGATTGGACACCAGATTACAGTAGTGTCCGTTACTGGAGGTAATTCTTTATATTTTTAGGACAGAAGAGTGCCAAATATCTCTACTCCCCCTTCTCGGAGACAGTTAGCTACAGGTTGATATTTCATTTTTTAAAGGATATATATGACCCCTGGTTACCATGTGATACCTCCAACATTTGCTTTAACAAGTCTCCTGTGTGTCTGTATATATCAGTCCCTGCAGAACAGGACTAACACGTTAAAATGCTCACTTTTGATTTTCTGTTTCTTTATCATCATTTGCAGATTTGCTTGTGCTCTTATACAGTTAGCACATATTGGTGCTTTGCAAGTAATCCCCCTCTTTTGGGGATATTCCTTATATCCTCTTCATCTCTCTCTGTCGCTACGATTGTGGTCTTATGGCCCTATAAGTTGCTCATTCCAGATGTTTCTCTTAACAATCCACCATTTTTAATTTATTTATTTGCGCACTCAGCCTTACCTTTTATTGCGTTTTATGGTTATTTATTTGTTCATTTCTTTATTACTATATGTTTTACTACTTAATGCATGTTTTATTTTTATTGTTATTATTTCTTACTTAATACATTATGGGTCTGATTTTCGAAGGCCTTTACATGGGTAACTTCCTTAGTTACCCGTGTAAAAGCCTCATCCGGGATTTTCAAAGGGCACCTACACAGGTGGTGCCCTTCGAAAATCTCGGCTAAGTCCCTAATGCGCCTCGATGCTATCCGCATAGCATCGGGGCATGTTAGGTGCGTTCCGGGCCGAAGGAGGAAGGTGCTACATGGGTAGCAGCGATTTTCAATGCTACCTGCATAGCCCTCTATCTTTAAGGCACAGAGGCTATGGGGGTAGCACCAAAAATCACTGCCACCCATGTAGCCTCTGCGGCTGCCGGGGAGTCCAGGCTAATCCAAATTTTCACTTCTGCTGGTGCGGAAGTGAAAATCCGGGTTAAGGGGATGAGCGGACAGGATATGTGCTGCGGCAGCACATAGCCTGCCTGATTCAAAATCAGACCCTATATGTTTAATTTATTTTACTGTATTTTAGTTTGCATCTGATTCTTCCTGAGTAAGGCTTAGGCTGAAACACAGGGGATTGTGAATAAAGCACCTGTGACCACTACATTCGTATCTTGCTGTTTTGTGCTCTGTATAATAATTTCATTCCACCAAGTGGGCATAGGAAGTACTACAATCCAATTCTGTAATCACACTGATCAAACTACACACTGATCAAACTCCGATGGATTGGGCATAAAGCCATAAGCAGATGACTTTGTGGCAGAGTTGGAGGGAACTGCAGCCACCCTGCTTGTTGATGTAGAACATAGTGACTTGATTGTTGGTTTGCACAAGGAGCTATTTGTCATGGACCCAAAGTTGGAAGGCCTGAAGGGCATAGTAGATTGCATGCATTTCCAACAGATTGATGTGTAGAGAAGACTTTGAGTGGTGAGATGCAGGAGATGAGCACCCCAACCCATATGGGAGGCATCTGTGATTAGACTAAGTTGATATGGCGGCTGCAGAAAAGAATGTCCCACTGTGAGGCTGGATAGGAGTGTCCATCACCAAAGGGACAGACACAATTGAGGTCTGGGTCCGGACAGAGGAACCTGGCATCAAAGGGATTGAGTATGCTGATTCCAATTGAGCTTGAGGTGCCACTGGAGAGGGCGCATATACAGGCGTGCAAACAAAGAACCACGTGCACTGAAGCTGCCATGTGTCCCAACAGGCAGGGGATAATGCGTGCTGTAACCCATGGAGAAACTAGGAGCTGGGTATTACCCCTCTTCTCAAGTCACTTCATTAGCTCACTATCTGTTTCTGCATCTAGTTCAAACTTGTCCTGCTGACCTATAATGCATTCACTCTGCAGCTCCTCACTACCTTTTCCTCTCTTATCTCTCCCTACACCCCTCCTCGGGAATGCCGCTCTTCTGGCAAATCACTTCTATCTACGCCCTTCTCTTCTATTGCTAACTTCAGACTGTGCTCTTTTCATATTGCTGCTCCTTATGCCTGGAACAAACTACCTGAATCTGTATGTCAGGAGCTTTCTCTAACCCTTTTCAAATCCATTCTCTTATATACCGCGCTATTCTGCATCAGTGCGGTTTACATTGAACAAACTGAAATTACATTGAACAGGGCATTATAACTTGGAGATAACTATTTTACAGGGAACATGGGCTATGGAGGGTTAAGTGGCTTGCCCAAGACCACAAGGAGCACCTGTGGGACTAGAAACCCCAGTCCTTCCGGCCCAAGGTTGCTGTCCTCTAATGGGATTTGAACCCCTGACCTTCCGGCCTGAAGTACCTTGCCCCAACCAGTAGGCCACTCCTCCACTCTTTGTATTTCCTTACCATTCCCCCTAGCTGAATCCCATATCTATAGCTATGGTGTTGTCTGTCTTGACTAGATTGTAAGCTCTGATGATGTATATTTGCAGAGCTGTGTACATCTTGTAGCGCTATACAAATGTGCAGTAGTATTGGTAGGGGCGAACACGGTGACGGAATTCAAAAAGGCATGGGACAAACACAGAGGATCCCTTTACAGAAATAGGAAAAAAACCAAAATAAACGGTACCATCTAACTTCCGAACCATATAACGTCTCAACAAATAGGGGTGTCCTATATGGAGTGGTGGGTTTACCCCTGAACAAGGATATGGAGAGGGGTGGCCTGCGCGGAGCGACAGGTGCACCTACTCTTGCCATCTCGCTGGGCAGACTGGATGGACCATGCTGGTCTTTATCTGCCGTCAACTACTATGTTACTATGGTATAGTAGTAGTGAGCTGTTGCAGGATGGTTATTCTGCTGGGAAGTAGATAAACTCTCGCTACAGTTGTGTCTAAGCAAACTCCTATGAAATCCAGAATCGGACAAGGTTCACACTCGGACTTTTATAATCTCAACTGTAAATAAGTTATGCACCCCCCTTCCTAAGTTTATAAATGAGTTCTCTGTAATGTTCTGTTGAAGTTGTAAAGTAAACCGCTTTGATACTATGAAAGGTGGCATAGAAATCTTGTTAAATAAATAAATAAAGTAAGTTGATGATGAAGTTGAGTTGCTGGAGGAGCAAGGCTGTCGTGCAGACTGATGCTTTAGTGGAGGCCCTGTCTGGACCTGAAATGAGCCAGTTGTCCAGGTAGGGGTAAACACAGAGGACTTGTCTGTCTAGGTGTTCAGCAGCGACCACCAGGCACTTCATGAAGACACTTGGGGCTGAAGGGTACAATTCTGTACTGTAGTGAACCGTCATGAAGCGGAACCTCAGGAATTTCCAGTGACGAGGGTGAATGGGAACATGAGTGTAAGCATCTTTGAGATCTAGAGAGGCGAGCCAGTGAGTCTGTCATAAGAGAGGTAGAATAGTGACTAGGGATGTCATCTTGAATTTTTCCTTTTTGATAATCAGGTCGAGTCAAGATCGAGGATGGGGCAAAGGCCTCCAGACTTTTTAGGGATAAGGAAGAACCAGGAGTAGAATCCCTGATTGTGTTCTGATTCTGGTACAGCCTCGATTGCAGGGCTGCGGAGTAAAGCAAATATCTCTTCCTCGAGAATGGGCAGGTGAAGGGGGGGGGGGTCTGACTGGCGGGGATAATGCCCGAGGGGGGTGGCCATTTGCTGAGAGTCCATCAATTTTTGGAGATGGAATGCCAGGCTTCCTGGAAGTGCTGGACTCACCCTCCTACAGGTAGACAGTCAAAACTGGGGGTCGTCTTGGTGGGTTGGGCTGAGGCGACAGCAGGTTTGCTCCCTGTCTCTTGGTCTAGGATGAGGAGGATAAGAAAGAGCAGGCTGATGCCGAGGTGGAGGCCGAGGATAAGGTTGAAAATGCTGTTGAGGGTAACACTGCTGTACTTTTCTTTACTGAGGGTATAGAGGATGGCGGGACTGTTGGGCAGGCTCCGGCGATTGAGCTAAGTTTTCTCGCACTGTGGAGGAATGGTCTTTCACCTCTAAATCAACCTCCTGTACTTTAGAACCGAAGAGCCTATCTTCTTGACAGGGAGCATCTGCCAATCGGTCATGGAGATCCTTCCTGAGGCTAGGAACTTGGAAGCAAACTGTATATTTAGCAAAGATGGATGTAGCCATGGTTTGGGCAGCTGAATCAAAGGCATCATAGGTAGCCCTAATGATATGATAAAGGGACTGATCATCCGGCGCTAGGATGGAAGTCTGATCCAGCATCTTAGAGTGAAGATCATGAAGGTACTGGAGCATTTGTAGTTGGTGTGCTAGTATTTTCATGTTGAGGATACCACTTTGAAAAGTCTTTCTATAGACTGCATACAACATCCGCTGATCTTTCCCTGGAAGAGTTTTGGTATGAGCTTTTGAGGATATGGCTTTCTTGAGGACTCAGGTGTTGTGGTCCCATATTGTACTATGGAGGGTCTGAAAAGACAAAAAGATCACATTGGGCAGTGGAGAAAATGAGATGAAAGATGAACGGACGGTTGGCTCGCTTCATGGAGGCAATCAAGTGTGGGGGGGGGGGAGTTGCACTCGGCATGATCTCATCGATGTAAGTTGCCTTGGCCTGTGTCGGATATCGGCATGGACATTTTCCTGTCCGCGGCCCAGGACACAGTAGAAATGCTGTTGGCCACAGCTGAGTAACAGGTGAGGCCCCCTGACAAGCAAGGAGTTGCTGTCGGTGGGGTGTGCCAGAAGTTAAGAGCCATCGGATTGAGTGCACAGCCGTACAAGTTCAGTATAGGGGGAGTGGCCACAAGGAAATTGTCCTCCCCCTGATGGGGTCAACGAATTCACAGCAGGATCAGTGGGTAATGTGCCTCCCCACACTCGGATGATGGGGGGAGGGAAGGATACACCTCATTGCCATATATTAAGTATACAGAAATCCTTACCTTTGATGGGCCGGGTCAGAAACAGAGGAGGGTGCTGTTGCGACCGGGGGTATAGAAACATGACGACAGAAAAAGACTACATGGCCCATCTAGTCTGTCCTTCCATATCAACCACTACAACAGACCCCTTTTTTTCTTTAGAGATCCTCTGTGTTTGTCACAAGCTTCTTTGAATTCAGATACTGTCCTCATCTCTACCACCTCCCCTGGGCAGACTATTGCAGGGATCCACCACTTTCCATAAAGAAATATTTCCACATATCACTCCTGAATCTATCCCCTTTCACCCTCATCCCATGTCCCCTCGTAGCAGAGTCTGCTTTCAATTGAAAGAGGCTCTCCTGTGCATTTATGCCACAGAGGTATTTAAATGTCTCAATCATATCACCTCTATCCCGCCTTTCCTCTAAGGTGTACATATTAAAATCCTTAAGTCTGTCCTCATATGTTTTATAATGAAGACCACTAACCATTTTAATAGCCATACTCTGTACTGACTCCAGCCTGTTTATATCCTTTTGAAGGTGCGATCTCCAGAAGTGCACACAATACTCCAAATGAGGTTGCACCAAAGACTTATACAGAGGCACTATCACCTCCTTTCTTCTGCTGGCCATTCCGCTCCCTATGCACCCAAGCATTCTTCTAGCTTTTGCCATCACCTTTTCTACCTGTTTAGGTACTTTAAGATCATCAGACACAATCACGCATAGGTCCCGCTCTTTATTAGTGGACAAAACTACTTCATCCCCTATACTATATTGCTCCCTTGGACTGCTGCAGCCCAAATGCATGACCTTGCATTTTTTAACATTAAATCTCAGCTGCCAAATTCTAGACCATTCTTCAAGCTTAGCTAGATCCCTCCTCATGTTATCTATACCTTCCTGGGTGTCTACTCTATTGTAGATTTTGGTATCATCCGCAAAGAGGCACACTTTGCCTGACAGCCCTTCTGCTATATTTTATTTATTTAACCAGTTTTGTATACCACTTTATCCTTCAATCAAAGTGGTTGACAACACATTTGTGGGTCTACATTGAACAGGAGGGGAGGAGTGACAAGACGTACATATAGACGTTAGACAATTATTTCTTAGTTCTTTATTTAGGCGTGCCGGTATGGTGGAGGTTCTTTATGCTACTTGATCATAGAATTCCGCGAATAGGAGGGTTTTGAGGGATTTGCGGAAATCCTTGATGTTGTTTATGGCTCTTAAATCATCCGGGAGGGAGTTCCAGAGGGCTCGCGCCGAGAGTGATATAGCTCTGTTGGAGGTAGCCTGTTTTGTCTTATGATATCCCGTGGGTGTGCAGAGTCTGTTAATGCCATTAAGCTTGTCTGGGTCTGCTGGTTGCATCCCTGTTAATGTGCTGTGCAGGACATTTGCTGAGCATTGGTGTATGATCTTGAATATGTTTATAGTCACTTTGAATCTCGCCCGTGCAATTGTTGGTAGCCAGTGCAGTTGTTGAAGTATAGGTGGGATGTGTTCATGTTTGGCTGTGCCCATAATGATGCATGCTGCAGTGTTCTGCACCAGTTGAAGTGGGTGGGTAGATTGCTTGGGTAGACCTTGATATAAGGAGTTTCCGTAGTCCAATCTTGGGGTGATGACCGCTTGGAATATGGTGCGGAAATGGTCCTGGCTGAGGAATAGTCTGAGTCTCCTGATGAGCTTCAATCGGTGGTATGCCTTTGCAGTGGTTTTGTTTATATGCGATTGTAAGTTCAGATTCTTGTCCAGGGTGATGCCTACATATTTCACCTCGTCTCTTAGTGATATTGTTCTGTTTAGGATACTGATGGCATGAGGTGGGTTGAAAGTAGGGTTCCTGGAAATGAACATTGCCTCTGTTTTGTCAAAGTTAACATTGTCAATGAGCCATTTCTTCATTGGGTCATAGAGGTCATATGAGGTGCAAGTGTGTCTATTGGAGCATACACCATGATGTCATCAGCATATTTATTTATTTATTTAGTTTAAACTTATATACCGCTACTTCCAGCGATCAGTAGCGGTTTGATTACAAATTTGGGAGATGTCAAATCAGGACAGAAAAAATTGTGACAATATATACATAGATTTAGGGTCTGTCACACCACGCAGGGTTAGGCACTTCAAGGTTGCGTTTCCATATTTACATATTTACAGCTTTACCAATATTTACATTTATACAGCTCAGCTACATGATTCCACTTTGGATTACATCTGGTTATAGTGATATTTGAAGAGATGGGTTTTTAGTTTCTTTCTGAAAGCATTTATGTCTTTTATAGCTCGTAGTTCGTGTGGTAGTTGATTCCAGGTTCGTGGGGCTGAGAATGAGAAAGCTTTATTGCTGGTACTGGCTTTTACTGATCTGATGTTACTAGGAACTTGAAGTTTGTCAGAGTTGACAGTTCTCCTGTCTCTGTTGGTTGGTTGCTTGCTGACCAGGGTTGAGAGGAATGATGGCGCTAGTTCATGTATGAGCTTGAATGTGGTTACCAAAGTTTTATATTTGGTGATAATGTATCTTGTGGTGTTTGATAGTGTCACAAATGGGATGGATGTATATATTGAATAAGACGGATGAGAGAGCTGATCCTTGAGGTATTCCCTGAGTGATGGGGAACTGTATTGATTTTCTTTGGTCGCATTTGACTTGCTGTGTTCTATTGCTCAAATAGGTGGTGAACCATTTTATAGTAATGTTGAGTAGCCCGATCTCCTGCAGGCGGTTTAACATTATGGAATGGGACACCATGTCAAAAGTCGCTGAGGTGTCTATGAAAACTAGCAGAAATCCGTTTTTTATGTTGTCTAGGCCCTTCAGTAGGTTGTCGAAGAGAAATGTGAGAAGGGTCTCCACATTGTACTGTGGCTTGAAGCCATGTTGATGAGGGTCCAATGGGGCATGCAGATCGATGTGATCCTGTAGTTGTCTTTGTACCACTTTTTCGATGATCTTTGAAATAAATGGAAGGCTCGAGATGGGGTGTAAGATTTTGGGTCGGAAGTGCTTAGCATTGCCTTCTTGAAGATGGGTTGTATCATGGCTTGCTTGAGTGCTTGTGGCATGTGCCCTTGTTGGAGGGATTCCTTCACAATTTTGTGAAGATGATGGCTTAGTTGGTCCTTAGCATCCTTGATCCACTCCACTGGGCATGGGTCAGATGGAGATGTCATTGTATTTAGGGTGTCCACGATGTCTTCTATGTGCTGGGCTGTTGGCACACTAAAGTTGTTCCAGGCTTGATGGACTTCTGCCCAAGTTGGGTGGCATGTCGCAGGGAGGTGAGTGGGGGTTTGACTGGCGTGCTTGCTCATTATGTAGTTTGCATATTCTTGGGGGTCAGGTTGATGGGTGCTATGTTGAGAGTTGTCTCTTGTGAGTTTTTGCACGATGCTGAAAAGTTCCCTTGGTTTATTTGCTGCTTTCATAATGAGGTTGGTGTGATGTTGTTGTTTGTGATCATTGATCAGGCTGTTGTATAATTGTTGTTCAGCTCTGAATTGGTGCAAAGTATCCTGTGTCGTTTCATCTCCATTTCCTTTCTAGTCATCTGAGTGAGTGCTTTGCTTATCTGAGTGAGCGCTTTGCTTCTCTGATTGAGTTGGAGTACCAGGGGGCATTGGTTCTCTTGCGTGTGTATGGTTTTTCCTTGCTTGGAGCTGATGAGGCTTCAGATATGGTATGGTTCCATTTTTCTATGGCTTCATCTAGGTTGTCACATTCTTGTACAATTTGCAGCATTATTTCCTTCAGGAAAGTTTCTTTCTTGTAGGCTCTGAACCTTCTTGTTATGTTTTCACCTTTGGTGAGGTGAGTGGGGGTCTCCAGGTGTATGGTGAATGTGAGGACATGATGGTCTGACCAGGGGACTGGTGTGGATGTTGGATTCGTGAACTGGTTCAATTTGGTTAGTTGTCTTGGTATGAAGATAAGGTCCGGTGTAGTCTCATGATGGTGTGAGGGAGCATAGACCATCTGTCTGTAGTCGAGTGCTTCCAGGGCTTTGAGGAAGGCTCTGGTATCTTTGGCGGGTGCGGAGGTAAGGTTGTAGTCTCCTAGGGCAATAAGAGGTTTGTGCTGATTGCTGGATGCGCAGATTGATTCAAGTATTGCCAATAGATGTTCTGTATGTGAGGCAGAAGCTGACGTAGTGGTTTGATATGATTATTGTGCTTGATTCAGCTGAGTTGCATGTGGAGATAACTTTAAATTTGTTTTTTTTTCTAGTCAATACTAGTGCCCCTCCTCCTCTCTTGTGCACTCTAGGACAGCTGAAAGTTGTGAAGTCGGGCAGAGTAACTTGGTTTAGGATGACTTGGTCCGTGTCTGTAAGCCATGTCTCGGTGATGCATATAATATCCAGCTTTTGGTCCAGAATGTAGTCATAGATGGTATTTGGCTTATTTCTGATCGATCTAGCATTTAGTAGTGCGCAGTTAATAGCGGATGCAAGGATGGGGTTCCTGGTTGAGGTTCGCAATGGTGGCGTTTGACCAGCGTTGTATTTTTTGTTTGGTGTTTGCTGCCTGGCATGTTGGTAAAACTGTGGGGCAGTAATCCACGGTAAATAAATTGGTTGAGTGGGCAGGAAAGAGAAAGGTGGTAAGTGTGTGTAGGGTCGGGTTTGATGCACTAGGAGCAGCAATGTAATAGACCAGGAAATAGTGATGATTGACAGACATGTTTGCCTCCTGGGAAGTATGTGGCTGAGGGTATGCCTGTTTTCCCTCTTTTTTGCTTGCCGGTGAATTCTCCTATTCTGCTTTGACTTGATACTTGAGTCCGGGGTTGACCCTCGGTTTGGTCCCATTGTTGAAGAATGCGGCTGTGTTGGGTAGAATGCCTATGGACAGATCTTGGGGTGCTCACCTGGTGTGTGGTAATGCCGGGGTCAGCAGGAGGTCCGGCGGACAGGTGAGCCACAGTGAATCGTGGCATGGCCTACCTCTGCTTTGCTGAAAGAGCCTAAGCATTTTTGATCAAGGAACTGGCTTGTGTAGAGGCTGCTTCTGTGGAGGTCTATGTTGGAACGGGTATGCGTCCTTAACCGGGACTTTCGTTAGAAAATCCTCGTGCTAGGAGCGTTTATTCCTTGGATGGGTCTTTTCGGTAGTACCTCCTCAGTGACCACACTATAGGGTCCTCTGGCGAGGCCATCAGGCGCTGGCACGCCCACTGGCATCCTCAGTTTTAAGCAGTCCTGAATGGTGTCCTTAGATCCAACTGGGCTGGAGCCTCAAAGCGGGAGAGATGCTGGGTTCCAGCTCCGGCGCTCAACCCCGATGGGGGGAGGTATGCAGTAGATGGCGGTGGTTGTGTAGTTCTTCTCGCTGGCGTCCTCAGTTTTAAGCAGTTCTGGATGGTGCCCTTAGCCCCGATTGGGCTGGAGCCTCAGAGCGGGAGAGATGGTTATTGCCAAAAATGGCATCCTTGTGAGGAGTCAGTGCTACTGACGGCTAGCTCAGATCTCATCTCAGATTCAGTTAATGTCATTTCCTTGAGTCCTTCTAGACCAGTCCAGACAAGTGGGTTGTGTTCCTGTCCTCTGCATTGGCATCCCTATAATACCGTAAGCTTGAGTCTGTCAGCACAAACTAGCACTTCTTCCACTCTCGCTGCCCATCCAACAAGGACATCCATCCTTTCTTGAAGTTCAAGAGATCTGGCTGCACGAAAAGCTGCGGAGATCCCATTCCCCTCCAAGTTACCCAGTTACCTGGCTGCAGGAAGGAAAGGAGCCGGGGCAGTCGGGGGAGGGGTGGGAAGAAGCATGCCAGGCTTCTAACAAAGATGTTTAAAAGAATCAGACCAAGGACAGATCCCTGGGGCACACCACTGGTAACCTCCTTCTCCTCAGAGTGAGTTCCATTTAACTGTACCCTTTGTCGCCTCCAACACAACCAATTCAAACCCAAGCAGTAACTTCAGGGTCCATCCCTAAGGTGCTCAGTTTGTTTATAAGTCACCTGTGAGGAACGGTGTCAAAGGCTTTGCTGAAATCTAAATACACATCTAGGGCTTTCCCTTGGTTCAACTCCCTGTTCACCCAACCAAAGAAATCAAACAGATTTGTCTGAAAAGTCTGCCTCTGGTGAATTATGCTGCCTCGGATCCTGTAATCCGCTGGACTCTAGAAAACTTACTATTTTCTCTTTCAGCAGCGCTTCCAATAATTTACTCACTACTGACGTTAAACTAACCAGCCTATAGTTTTCAACCACATCCTTACTTCCGCTTTTGTGTAAAGGGACCACATATGCCTCTCTCCAGTCCTTTGGCACCATTCCTGACTCCAATGAGGCATTGAAAAGGTCAGTCAGTGGAGCTGCTAGAATATCCCCAAGTTCCCTCAGTATTTTAGGGTGTATCCCATCTGGTCCCATCGCTTTGTCTACTTTAAGTTTAGCTAGTTTTTCATGAACACAATCTTCTGAAAATTGTTCAAGATGCCCCTCGCTTCTGTTCCTGTTTGTGGGTGTTTTCTGAGGTCCTGCTCCTGGTTCTTCATCTGTGAGCGCAGAACAGAAATATTTGTTAAGCAATTCCACTTTATCCTCATCAGCTTCTACATATTCCTCCCCTTCAACCTTGAGTCTGACAATACCACTTTTGCCCTTCCTCTTCTCACTAACATATCTGAAAAATGTCTTCTTGTTGTTGTTGTTAAGTGCCGTCGAGTCGGAGTCGACTCATGGCGACCCTCTGGATAGCTATCCTAAATTGTGTTCGGTCTTGAGTCAGGCAGCTCATTGTTGACAGACTGGTACCCGTAGCTGCTGTTATTGTATCGATCCATCTCATTGCTGGCCTTCCTCTTTTGCGCTGACCTTCTATCTTGCCAAGCATGTCGTCTTTCTCTAATGATCTCTCTCTTCGCATGATGTGCCTAAAGTATGAAAGTCGAAGTCTTGTCATCTGAGCTTCTAAAGAAAGCTTAGGTTTGATCTCCTCTAGTACCGACTGGTTTGTTCTTCGGGCAGTCCATGGTATACACAGTATTTGCCGCCAGCACCATAATTCAAAGGCATCAATTTTCTTCCTGTCTTTTTCACTGTCCAGCTTTCACATCCATATGATGTTATTGAAAATACCATGGCTTGAACAAGTCGAATCTTTGTATGGAGAGAGACATTTCTGCTCTTGAGAATCTTATCTAGGTCTTTCATAGCCATTCTGCCAAGAGCAATGCGTCACCTGATTTCTTGACTGCTTATTGCTTCTTTATTGATAGTTGATCCAAGTAGATTAAAGTTGTTCACGATTTCAATTTCTTCTCCTTCAACGATGAACCTGTTGATTATGCCAGTTGTCATGATCTTTGTCTTCTTTACATTAAGGTGCAGGCCCATTTTGAGACTATGTTCTTTGATTGTGAGACGCAAATGTTTCAGATCATCTTCACTTTCAGCCAGTAATGTGGTATCATCAGCATAGCGAAGGTTTTTGATGAGTCTTCCACCAATCTTCACACCTCTGTTGTCTTCATACAATCCTGCTTCTCTGATGATTTGTTCTGCATATAAATTAAACAGGTAGGGGGAAAGTATGCAGCCTTGTCTTACACCTTTGCTTATTTTAAACCATTCTGTTTCTCCTTGTTCCGTTCGAACTGTTGCTTCTTGATCAATGTACAGATTTCAAAAGGGAACGATCAGGTGTTCTGGTATACCCATGCTTCTTAATGTGGCCCAGAGTTTCTCATGGTTTACACAGTCAAAAGCCTTGCTATAGTCGATAAAGCACAAATAGATATCCTTTTGGTATTCTTTAGTCTTTTCAAGGATCCATCTCACATCCGCAATGATTTCTCTCGTTCCTCGCCCTTTCCTGAACCCTGCTTGCACGTCAGGTAGTTCTTGTTCCAGGTATGGTTGTAGTCTCTTTTGAATAATCTTCAGTAGAATCTTGCTGGCATGTGGGATCAGAGCGATGGTGCGATAATTTCCACAGTCAGTTGGATCACCTTTCTTTAGTATTGGTATAAACATAGATCTTTTCCAGTCAGTTGGCCATGATGTTGTCTTCCATATTTCTTGGCAGAGCCTTGTGAGTATGGTAACACCTGCATCAGATTGCTGTAATACGTCTATGGGAATGCTATCAATGCCTGGTGCTTTGTTCTTTGATAAGGCTTTCAATGCTGCTTCAACAACTTCTTTCATCACCAATGGTTCCTGATCATAAGGTACAGGTTGAAACGGCTGTTGGTCCACTTGATCTTTATCACATAAAAACTCTGTATATTCCTTCCACCTTTTCTTGATCTTCTCAGCATCATTCAACATAGAACCTTGAGCATCTTGTAACATTCCAATTCAAGCCGATCTTGTTCTTCCACTAATAGTTTCTGCTTCTATTTCCTTGCATGCGCCGTCGTAGTACTTTTCCTTGTCCTGTCTCGCTGCACGTTGGAAATCTCTGTTGAGTTCTGTTATTGTCTTTCTTTCTCCTCTTGCTTTAGCTTCTCTGCGTTTCTGGGCAATTTTCAGAGTTTCTTCCATCATCCATTTTGTCCGTTTTTGCTTTTTCACCTTTTGTAGACACTTCTCGCTTTCTTCCAACACAACCTTCTTGATGTCATTCCATAACTCTTCTGGAGCTCTGTCATTTGTATCTAAAGCAGCAAATTGATTTTGCAGGCAGTCTTTAAATTCCAGTGGTATATTCTCAAGGTCATATTTTGCTGCATTCATGAGTGGTTTGCTCTTTTTCAACTTTAGCTTGAGTTTGCATACTAGTAGCTGATGATCTGTACCACAGTCAAAAATGTCTTATCCCCCATTTTACTGCATTGGCTATTTCCTCCTCCTCTTGAACCTTTGCTTTCCTGACTACTTTGCTAGCTTCTCTAAGTTTTCCAAATATAGATGCCTGTCTTCCTCTCTCTGTGATCTCTTGTATTTCATGAAGGCCTCCCTCTTTTTCTTCACTTTTTCAGCTACTTCTTTCGAAAACCATAGCAGTCTCCTTTTACCTTTATTTACCATTTTAACAAAAAGGTTGGTTGTCCTTAAAATATCTCCTTTCAGTTTTGCCCACTGTTTTTCTACATCCCCCAGCTGTTCCCATCCCGCTAACGACTCCCTGAGGTATTGGCCCATCTTGGCAAAGTTAGTTTTCCTAAAGTCTAAGACCCTCGTTTTTGAATGGGTTTTAACAGCCCTAGTCCTAATAATGAACCTCACCATCTGGTGATCACTGGATGCAAAATGATCTTCCACTACAACAACAGAAACACTTTCACCATTGGTAAGCACCAAGTCCATTCTTTGCTTCGGTCTTTACTGAGGAAGATGTAGGGATGTTACCCATGACTGAAGTGGTATTTAAAGGTGCGGAAGAATTGAAGGAAATATCTATACATTGGGAAGATGTATTACAACTATTAGATAAACTGAAGAGTAGCATAACACCTGGGCCAGATGGTATACAGACCTGCTATTAGTAATCTGTGAACTATCATTAAAATCATCTCTAATACCTGAAGATTGGAGGATCGCCAATGTAACACCAATTTTTAAAAAGGGTTCCAGGGGTGATCCGGGAAGCCACAGACCGGTGAGCCTGATGTCAGTACCGGGAAAAATGGTAGAAACCATCATAAAGAATAAACTTACTCAGCATGTAGATAGTGATGGCCTAATAGGAGACAGCCAACATGGCTTTAGACAGGGAAGATCATGTCTTACTAATCTGTTATGTTTTTTTGAAGGTGTGAATAAACAGGTGGACAAAGGTGAGTCGGTTGATATAGTGTATCTGGACTTTCAGAAAGCCTTTGACAAGGTCCCTCATCAGAGACTTTTGGCAAAACTAAAGAGTCATGGGATAGGAGGCAGTGTACTACTGTGGATCAGGAACTGGTTAAAAGATAGAAAGAAGGCTAAATGGTCAATTTTCCCAATGGAGAGAGGTGAATAGTGGTGTACCCCAGGGATCTGTGCTGGGTCCGCTGCTTTTTGACATATTCATAAAGGACCTGGAAAGTGGAACAACAAGTGAGGTTATCAAATTTGCAGATGACACAAAACTATTTAAAGTTGTTAAAACCCAAGAGGATTGTGGAAAATTGCAAGAGGATATTGATAAATTGGAAGACTGGGCATCAAAATGGCAGATGAATTTAATGTGGACAAGTGCAAAGTTATGCACCTAGGGAAGAACAACCCAAACTATGGTTACACGATGCAAGGTTCCACATTAGGAACCACCACCCAGGAAAAAGATTTAGGCGTCATTGTGGATAACATGTTAAAACCCTCCGCCCAGTGTGCAGCGGCAGCCAAGAGAGCAAATAGGTGCTAGGTATCATAGGGAAAGGAATGGAAAATAAAACAAAAGTTATTATAATGCCTCTGTATCGTTTCATGGTGAGACCGCACCTTGAATATTGTGTGCAATTCTGGTCGCCGTATCTTAAAAAGGATATAGCGATATTAGAAAAGGTTCAGAGAAGAGCCACCAAAATGGTAAAGGGGATGGAAGGATACTCCTATGAAGAAAGGCTAAAAAGGTTAGGGCTCTTTAACCTGGAAAAGAGACGACTGAGGGGAGATATGATAGAAGTCTATAAATTAATGAACGGAGTGGAACGGGTAAACGTAGATCGATTGTGTATGTTATCAGAATATAGAAAGACTAGGGGACATGCAATGAAGCTACAAGGTAAACTATTTAAGACTAATAAAAGAAAATATTTTTTCACTCAACGTGTAATCAAACTCTGGAATTTGTTACCAGAGAATGTAGTAAAGGTGTTAGTGTAGCTGGGTTTTAAAAAGATTTGGACAAGTTCCTGGAGGAAAGGTCCATAAACCATTATTAAGAAGGGACCCAGGATATCGATCCTTGACCCAGTACAAGCATTGTGGAATCTGTGTCTTTTGGGGAAACTGCTAGGTATGTATGACCTAGATTGGCCACTGTTGGAAACAGGATACTGGGCTTGATGGACCTTGGTCTGACCCAGTATGGCATATCTTATCTTCTTATGTTCTTATGCCCAGTATGGTCCCTTCACGTGTGGTTTCTGTTATCAGTGGCCTGAATAGTTCTCCCTGTAGAGAATCCAGAATCTCCTTACTTCTAGATGAAACTGCAGCAGGAATGTGCCAATCAACATCTGGCATATTGAAATCCCCTATCAGTAGCACTTCCTCTTTCCTAGCAATGCTGCTTATGTCTTCAATTAACTCTCCGTCCACTTCTTCCTCCTGTGAGGGAGGTCTGTATATCATGCCAATGCAAATATATTTCTCTTTCCTTCTTTCTAGTTTAACCCAGAGTGCCTCCTCTCTCCCTTTTAAGCTCTGTAGTTCCAAAGCTTTAATACTAGTTTTTACATATAGTGCTACTCCTCCTCCCCTTCTTCCTACCCTATCTTTTCTGAATAAAGTATAGCTTGGTATAGTTACATCCCAGTCATGGTTTTCTGTGAGCCATGTTTCTGTAACTGTCACTAAATCCAAGTCAGCCTCTCCCATTAAAGCTTTAACATCTGCATTGCTATTTAATCTGTACGTAAAACCCATCTGCGACTTCATCAAGGAACACAATATACAATACTCCATCTATGCAGACGACATAATGATATATACACCGATTAACCTGGACAACCCGGACTACACAAAAATAGCAGACTGCCTACAATGAATGACTAGATGGCTACTACAAAACAACTTGACAATAAACTACAACAAAACAGAAGCGCTACTAATGACCAGAAACACCACCTATTACCCCCCCCCCCCCAATCCACCATCAAACTCAATAATATCACAATACCAATAAAATCGGAAATAAGCTACCTCGGAATCACCCTCAACAGAGAGCTCAACCTACAGTCCCAGATCAGCAAAACCGTCAGAAACGCATACTTCAAGATGAGAATCATCAGACGCCTCAAGCCAATCCTCTTCCAAGAGCACTTCAGAATGGTCTGCCAAGCCATCATCACACCGATACTGGACTACTGTAACTGAATTTACCTTGGTCTCCCAAAACACACACTCCAACCCTTACAGCTGGCGCAGCACACAGCCGTGCGAATAATAATCGGATCCACAAGACATGACCACATCACCCCCATCATGAACCTCCTACACTGGCTTCCAATAGAGTCTCGTGTCTGATACAAAACCATACTGAACCTATTCAAAATCAAACAGGACATCTCAATGGACAGCCTGTAGGCGATCATCAGCTTTGACTCCAGCCTCAGACCCAGAAGGAGAGGTACCACGAACACCACCACAACCCCCAAAGAATTCACCAAAATGAGGCAAACCACTTCAAAGAGAGAAATATCCCCGGCAGCACCCGCCATTTGGAACTCCCTCCCTGCCTGCCAGCCTAAGATCAATGAGCGATATTAAGGACTTCCAAAAAGCATTCAACGCTCTACACAGAGTATACCATCCCCGCCTGGCGACAACCCCCCAGTCCTTGTATATAACCCACTGTAAATAGCTCAATCCTGTATATATTGCACTCCAAATCAAGATGTACCTACCTACACACCCACGAACACCACCTCCACCAACACTGCATGCCGACACCCCCGCACCACCCTAATTTGATTGGTTTGCAGTGTAAACCGCTTTGATTCAAGGATAAAGCGGGATATAAATCCTTTTAAATAAATAAATAAACATCTGGGATCTTATTTCCCATGCTACGGGCATTTATACACACCGCTTTCCATATGTTGTTCCTTTTATCCATTTCCATAAAGGTATTTAATGTTTCACTTACCTGGGGGCTTTCTTCACCCATCCCCAACAAATCTAGTTTAAAGCCCTCTTTAGTAGATTAGCCAGTCTGCTACTGAAGACATGTTGACTTTCTTGGAGAGATGGACACCATCTCTGCTCTGCAACCCTTGGAACAGCATCCTATGGTCCAGTAATCCAAAACACTCTCGATGACACCAGCCATGCAGCCATGCATTCATCTCCAGGATGCGAGCTTCTCTGCCTTGGCTTTTACCCTCAACAGGGAGGACTGAATAGATCACCACCTGCGTCCCTATCTGCTTCACCTTCTGTCCCAGAGCCATGAAGTCACTTTTGATACGCTCAGAGGGATATCTGGCAGTATCACTTGTGCGAACATGGATTAACAACATTGGGTAATAGTCAGTGGGCTTGATGAGTCTTGGCAAACTCTTCGTAACATCTCAGATTTTGGCACCTGGCAGCTTTGAGTGGTGGTGGGGTTGCAGCCCCATAAACTGAGGGGAAACTTGTCAGAGACCTCTTCTCTCACCTCCAAGAGAATGAGGCAGCAATCAAACCCTGTCACGACCTCATATGCTGTAGCCCAATCGACGGACGGTACGTCCTCCTCCACGGAACCTCTCCTGTAGCTGTTATGCCATTTTGATATGGGTATGTTTAGACTTGGACTTATGTTGTGACTTACTGGGGTAGTCGCCCTTGGGGAATGAATCACAGATGCCGAGTGAGGTGGAGATGGAGTTGGACCTCTGACCTGATTTTTGAGGCTATGGGCCATCTTTTTTGATGCTAGTGCCAGTAGGGATTCTGCCTCAGAGCGCGCAGCAACTCCTTCGATTCCGGTCGTGCCTTCCGATGGGAGTGAGGATGAGGCAGCAGCAGATGCCATGTTGCAGCAGGTGGATGGAGGGCTCGCTTGAAGAGAAAAGAGCCTACTCCCTCTGAAGTTGATCTTCTCTTCCTTTGTCCTCTTTTTTTTTTTTGGTCATTGCCAGTTGTTGAAGACTGTTGGTTGAAGAGAAAGGAAAAATCCACCAGCTGCTGCTCTATGCCACAGATCAATGTTGCTTTTTAGAAAAGGAGAACTGATGGAGGAGGGGGGGGGGAACCCTGCAGTGACAGACAGCAGCAAAATTGTTTTTGTTTAAATGGAGCTCACCTCGGGATATAGAGAAAAACTGAAAACAAAAAAATAAAAAGAAACAAAGTGTGATGACCGATGGAGGAGGGGAGAGTGTGAGCACTCGCTGAGTGGAAATTAGAAACTGAAGAGAGACAGAACGGGGTGGCAAGACGGGAAGCAGTGTGCATGCTCAGAGAAGTCCAAAGGACTTCCATGAGCTAGGGATAGCCGGGCACGGGCACTGTTGGTGGACAGCACCTGGAGTGTGCCTGCATAACCCCTGCTATCTGGAGAACCACTGGTCTAATATAATATGGTCATTCTGCTAGAGCATGAAAATATATAGAAGCAAACATCAGCAAGCAGGTTACAGGTGAAAACATTTTAATGGGCTAATCTGATACACATGAAGCCCCATTTTGCATAGACTGTTGAGTTAGGAACTGAGACATCCAGGTCAGGATGTGCTCAAGTCTCCCAATATTTTACAAAAGCCTCTGCCAAACGTGGTGTGTTTTTGTCAAATACATATGGATGGTGGTAAATACAGATGTAATTGCCAGGAGCTGAAGCAGCAATTTTACAATCCTGCGTGTGACATATACACGTGTATTTTCAAGTGCATGTGTTGGTATTTTAGAAAGCTCCACTTACAAAAGGAGCCAACTAAGGAGCTAAGTGAAATAACTATTTGAGTGAATATTTGAGGTGGTGTTAAGACACCACAGAGGTTATATCACAACTGTCCCATGACCCCAAGTCCAAAAAAGGAGCTGGCATTTGTGCAAGCCTCAGAGTATGTGTAAATGCTGGGATGGACATTTTTTTAAACATACATGAACATACAAGTTTTGTTCCCATCCAAGCCACCCCCCCCCCCCGCCCTGCCCCTGAAATGTCTGCGCCCCAGGGAATCTGCATGTGGAAATAACTTTCTAAAATCACATCTACATGTGTAAAAGCTGTAATTTGCATGTGCAGATGCTTCTAAAATGACCTTAATGAAATTTTCGTAGGCATGAAAGCTGGATTTCAGATATGCCTTTCAGAATACTGGTCTGAAGTTCTAAATATAAGGGACATGACCTAAAATACTGCTAGAGGGACTCCAGTGGGCATGTTTACTAAAATGCAGCAGTGCACGCTGCGTTAAGCCCCGAAACGTAAAGCAGGGGTGGCATCATTTCTACACTAACAAATGGAGGCATGCCTGGCATACCCCCACATAGCTAGCGTAGGTTCATGTCACCCTGCGCTAAGCGGTTTGCCGCTATTAACATGGGTGCACGTAAGACCACCCACTGGATGTGGATGTAAGAGCACTTACACTAAGTGCAACATTGACAGCGTGTATTAAAGATAGCTGCACTAACCATAATGCATACACTCCGCCCCTGAAATGCCCAGTCTCTGCCCCAACCAGTGCTAAAGGGATTCTTAGTATAGTCACATATTTGGGCATGGTAACGGTTAATACAGCACACTTTGTGTGTACTAAACTCCAAGCTAACTGTTACCATAGTTTAGTAAACATGCCCCAATATTTTCATTCATTCTATAGTGCTACAAGGCTGACAATTACCTACTGATTAAAAACAGACTAAACTGATAAAACTAATTCAAATACTGATATTTTGGAGAAAGTTTAAGAATTAAAGGGCACTTTCTATCATTCCATATTTCCACAGAAAATTAGCTTACAATATGCAGAGATGAAATCCATTTTAGGTGTGATAATCCTGTTTGGCTAAAGCCAAATAAGCCAAATTGTGGGACTCAGGAATGCAGAAAGCTTTTAAAGCTAGGAATTGTTTAAATATTTCTCCTCCCTCCAAGTGTTCTCTAATCCTTCATTTTCATTCTATTTTTTAAAGGGGTAATATTTCATTGACTTCCATATACAGGAGATAGAAATGCCTAATTGAATGCAACAAAGAAGAAACTGATATGGGTTTTGAAACATGCACTGGCAGTCATGATCAGTTCATAAAATGGCAATAGCTCAAAAAGGCGACTAACAGGTATGAAAAGTACTATTAATGGTATTCACCCTGAAAATTCAAAAGAAAGGTAATGACATCAGGATGAAAATTTGCATGCAAAGTATTTGAGTGAGATAATTTTTAAAGAATGTACTTTACTGGGAATCACTGCACAGTAGAAGCCATTCACCCACTATTATTTTATTCCAAACAAAAGGTTCAAGAATATTTTCTTAATTTAAAGCAGTTGTGCCTTGACATATGATTCACTCTTAAGCTACCTATAGAAAGAGAATGGCTGAAAATATTATAAACTAATATGGCCCCACAAAAATGGGAATAAGTACTAAAAGTGAAAAACATTGCTCAACTAAATAAAATTGTACGCTCAACTAAATAAAATTGTACTTGATAGCTGCATATAGTAAATTTCTGGTGAACACTAAGGGGGGAATTGCCTGCACATACTAATTCCTTTTTTATCTTCTTCCCATCAATATTGTAGTTCTGTTTTCCCTTTTATAATTTATGTATCTGTTTTATTGTAAACTGCCTCGCTGAAATTCCGAGAGGCAATATATTAAGATTAAATCATAAGCGTGCACACTAAACAAACAGAATTAATATCACGCTATCTGCTTAGCGCATGACAGGGAGGGAGATGGGTGAGTTAAGGGTGGATTCTGGGCATGTCTGCACACGGTTAGCATGGGGATTGACAACACGCATTTGCCATCAATTTTGCAGTTAATGTGGGTCCCCCTAATGCCATCTCAATGAATGGCATTAAGTGCATCTGCGTTGCTGCTGGCACACGTTAGGGTCCGAATCAGTGCAGTATCTGCCAGGACCATTCTCTATATGCCCTCAACAGTGAGCACACTATTTTTGCACATACCACGTGTTTATACCTAAACATGTGATTCTTGCAAAGCCCTAGCACACCTTAGTAAACATACCCCTAATATTTAATAAAAGTTAACACTTTCCCAAAAGGAAGTAAAATCTAAACCACAAACCCTTGGGTACTATGCCAAATTGGACATTAATTATCAATAATTGGTGATTTTTAAAACTCTCTCCTTATTTCATTATGTATTTTTGATAAGATCAAAAGCCTCCATCATTCTAAATCATTAACTCTGTGAAATTTTAGGAAATCAGTGTGTTTTGCACCAACTAATCATAATGATTAGAATTAGACTTGGGAAGTTATTTTAGAAATCTTATTTGCAATTTCCACATGGGAAATGGCATCCATGTGTAAATGGTGAATTTAAAAAAGCTGTATTTGGGAGATCACGTGGGCAATGAGCCGGTGAGGACGAGTCCAGATCGGCTCTAGGAACCCTGCAAGTAAAAATCAATGTAAAACTGGAACTTGGCACCGAACTCCTTTTTGAAAGAAGTGAGATACCTCCAGACATACATTGCTCTCCCCCAGTGGATGTTACTGGCGAGGAACGAGCCGATAAGGCAGATGCCTGCAAAGCTGGCGAGAAGGGAGAAGGCGCGTGGCCCGGAAAGTAAGATAGTGGAGGGAGCACCGGCGAGCCCACGACCTCAAACTGAGACTATGGAAACTTTGATCGTGGAGCTTTCAGCAGCTGTAGTAAAGGCGCTCGAGGTTCGGTTCTGCTCACTCTCCGAGCAACTTACCCAGGTTGGGCAGGCAGTAACGGAGTTCGCAGGCCACATGAATCAAGCGGAACAACGAGTTTCAGACCTTGAGGACACCCAGCACTCTCAGGAGGCCAAGATAAAACTGCTGAAAGACTTAACTCAACAGCAGGATAAGCTTGATGATTTGGAAAACAGAGGAAGACGGAAGAACTTAAGGTTTGTGGGCATTGAAGAGACAGTGACAGACAAGGAATTGAGAAGGTTTTTTTAGAGGCCTGGATAACAACGAGATTGCCCCCAGATCACCAGCTAGGTCCCATTAAGATAGAACATGTGCACTGTCTCGGGGCTCGCCGGGGCCCTAATCAGATAGAGTGGTCATAGCACAGTTCCACGAGTTCAGCCAAAAAGAAGCAACATTGAGAGTGGCATAGGCTCAGAGGGATGGGACTGAGGAGGGCAATCGTACAAGAAAGTTGCTGGAGTTTTAGGACTATTCTCTCAAAGTGAGTCAAACGAGGCAATCATTTTCAGTGGCATGCGGACAGCTGGCACAATGGGGTATTTGATTCTCTTTGCTGTACCCGGCAAGACAGAGTTGAGTTTCAAGGCCAAACCAAGCATCTAGAAACGCCAGAGAAAGCGGCTGCCTTCTTAGAAACTTTAAGAACCTGATCTGATGCTGGACATAGAGGACCGAGGGAATAATGCCCTGAACCGAAATCTTGGCTAGAATGGAAATGGAACTATGGAAATATGGAATATGTATTACAGCTGACTTTATCACAATCGCAAAGCACTATAGAGAGTTTTTGATTGTCTGTCAGCTGTTGGATAGTTGTGCTTAAGTGCTTAAAGGCAAGACAGATGGACACATGGCCTTGTGACTAAATGGAACCATGCTAGCAGGCAATCTTTGTCTGTGCAAGTGGGATAATGGAGGAGTTTGCGGAAGAAGCAGATGTGGAGGATCGCATGTGACCTGGATGAAAAGTATCATGATGAGAGGCTCCGCAGCTGGAACTCTATGTAGTTGTGAATGTTATTGATCAGCACGTAATGCATAAACATTCTGATGTGGTTCACCAGTAGTACACCGCGGCGATGATGCTAGGCTCTGTCAGGGGGATAAGCCTTGCCTGGGGGGAGTGTTTATGTGTCTATATGGATATGTGGACATGTATATACGCTATCTGCTGTACTGTATACAGTATAGATACTAACTGCAGTACTGTACCTTGTAAGGGTATATGTTTGTTCTGTGCTGCACAGTGGGGGGGGGGGAAATCGGGAGAGAGGAGATATGAAGGTTCGATATTCCAATGGCAGGCGGGGCGCTGGAACCTTGATATATCAGAAGTGTCTAGATGTATCTTGAGGTTTCGGCTGATGCCTCGCCTTGTCGTCTCCTCTGTTCTCTTCCCTCCCCTTTATACTCTACACTTTAAACTTTATATTTTATATCTTTCTGATATTATAGTTCATATTTTATATCTTTCTGATATTTTACACTTTATACTGTAAGCTTTATGTTTTATATTTTACGTTTTTTTCTTCTTATATTTCCACTTATTTCTTTAGACATGTATTTATTTTATCTCAACCTCATTGATTATCTGTTTATTTTAATTATTCTGTTTAATTTATTTTATTATTTTGCTCTATTTTATTCTATTTTATGTTAGCAGAGTGCTTCATTTATGCTATTTGTTATTTGGTTCTGTTCCTGGCTCCCCTTCTCTGTGTGTTTCTGCGCTCTTCGTTGGGTTTTTATCGTCTTAAGAGTGAATAATATCTGTTGGAACAAAATGATTTGAATTGAGATGATGGGAGAACACTCTGGGAGGTAGGGGGAGCATAGCAGGGGAAGGAAGAGTCATCAATATCATATTATTAATTAAAGAGGGGGAGGGAATGGATTGGAGCAGAGAAGAAGGCGGCAGCTGGCAATAACCATTGGAGCAGAAGAGTTTAGGAAGAGGGGGCAATAGAGTTGGTCTTAGGGGAGGGAGGGAGAGTGGACAAGAGGGGAAGGAGGTGTAGTAACAATATCCGAAGGGAGGAATGGGTAGAGGGGATAATGGGGAATATTATAGATGGGAGGTGGTTTGGAAGACATGTAGGTGGGAGGGGAGAGAGGGGTGTTAAAGGAGAGAAGAAGAAATGCTTGGGAAGACAGAGGAGCCCGGATAGGTAAGCAGGCAGGGGACCCTGGAGACCTATGTGACCTCAAGGAGAGAGAGACCACAGGGTTGCTGTAGATAGATGGATGAGGGGGGAGGGACAAAGGGAGGGGGAAAAGGAACTCTTGGGAGGGGAAGGAATCTGGGAGGGGGTCGGGGGGGGGGTGACAGGGGAGGATGGGTAGGTGCTGTGCAAGGAAAAGGCAAGTAGAGGTACTAGTAAACACGTTGCGAGGGTTAGTGGACTCTAGGCTGGGGGTGGGGACACCACTGAGATGAAGGAATGTGGAGTATTAGCTAGAATAAGACTTGTGATAAGGAAGCTTATCATAGCTCAGGAAGGAGCTATAGAAAAGGTGAAGTGACTCTGAACAAGCAACCTGTCAGTTCTGGTAGAAATAAGAAAACAGAATTTTGCCATAAAAGACTACCAGTCCCAGAATGCACCAGGTTTCCAGCAGCCATTAGAGGAGCTGAAGTGGGGAAACGTGTGTTCAATCAAGAGGGCTATGAGGTAATCCCCAAGCACTCATCTCAAAGGGCAGGGCCTGATTCAGTACAGCTGCGCTGTGCTAGGGTGGAGCACTCATCTAAGCTGAATAAAGGTAGAGTTTATTCTACAGAGAATTATCCTCAGAATCGTCCTCAGATTCATCTTGGACAGCCTCATCATCTGGAGGATCATCAGATGCAGAAGCCAGAGCGGACGAACAGAGAGGGCAAGAAACCCTTTGGAAGAAAGAAGAGAAAAGCATTTGGGAGGTCTAAAGGAGTCCAGAGCAGTACGTATACTGGGAGACATTCCAAGGGCCAGCATACACCATTGGACTGGGGAAAGCCAGAGGAATGGTGCTGCAGGGCTAGGAATCTCCAGACGGTACCTGTGATGGAGACGGCTGCACGTGGAAGGGACCCTAAGACCTGTGCCAGAAGGTATGTGAAGAGAGATCCAGTGTCCAGGGATCTGGATTGGAAGGCTGGACATAAGAACTGGACTACATACTGGCCAGGCTATTTAGAGAGGAACTCTAACAGCAATGGAAGCTCAGGTATGAACACTGATCTATGCCCTAGCTATAACCTTGAAAGACAGCAGGGAAACAAGTATTCTCCTGAAAGTGCTCCATTGAGAAATTCCTCTGTGCCAATCCCTGATATTGAACCCATGATTGTTGAAGAAGGGGAAGGAGCGGTTATAGATACAGGCTGTGAATACATGGATTGCTCTCTGTCTAAACTCCTTTGGTAATTTACTGTAACAAAGTACAACAACCATCACAAAGAAATAGAAACTTGTTCTTTTATCTACTCAGAAAAGCTCCTGAATAGGATTTTGAGCCAAGCAGTAGAAAGTAAGCCAGCTAAGGGGTTTCAGCTGGGTAACTGCTAGCAATTGAGCCTTACCTAATTGCTTGTGAGCTCTGAGGGAATCACTTCTGAGTCTATGTGTGAAGATATAAGAAGTTAACCTGAAAAGAACAGTTTTTCCCTTCTTTGTGGGTTTTTGCTTGTTGTTTGAAACACTGCTAAGAAAATATTAGCTAAAGCCTACAGAAAAGACCAGTTTGTTACCAACCAGGTCTTTATTCTTTTACTTTGATTGCCTGACAAGTTCAACTGTTGTTTTCCTGATTTTGTTTTTCTACGTTTAACACTGAAAGCAAGTATCCTGTTTTATGTGCTACCAAGCATATCTGTGTTGGGAGAAATAACCCCATAAATAAATATCTTATTGGCTTTACACTCAAGCACAACTAATTATTGTGAGCAGCTGTGTCTGGTGTGAATGGACTGCATGTCCCACAATCCCTTGCAAATCATATTGATATATGCCTTTGCCAAGACTGTGAACATTCTCACCCAGGCACCCGTCTGACAAATGGCGTAGTTTTTCAGATTGCTTTTGCGCAAAGGATTTACTTGCTAAGGATTACAACTCAAGTCTGAAGGAAAAGACAGTTCAAGCTTAAAAGCTGAAAGAAAAGATTTTCCCTCAACTGCACTTTGGAGGAGAGGTGGCTGTTCCAGGTAGCTGTTCCAGGAAGAAAAGACCCTGTGCAGAGCTGGATTCATCACTGGCATAAGGTAACAAGTACCTGGGCATGTCTAGTGGTGGATGGGAGTAAGGCACAGGGGTAATTGAAAAAAAAAAAGTAGAAAAAACACCTGTTTGGAAGGTGGTGCACTGTGTTTTTTTTTTTTGTTTCTTGTAGGGATCAAGATGGATCCAAAGGAACTAGCTGAGTGGATGGCAGCCCAGTTTAGCAGGCAACAGGAGCTAGCACAGCAGGCTCAGGACACTGCTATGAAAGCCTTAATGGACCAGCAGAGGCCAGTGCTTGATCTGGTCCAAGCCCTAGTTAAGCTGCAGAACCAAAGTGGACCAGATGCAAGACCAGCAGTAAATACTGGTACACCACATGTGGACAGTGTGGGACTCAATCAGGGAATTGGGGCATTTAGTTTTGGGAAGCTAACTCCAGATGATAATGTTGATGATTTTCTAGAGTCTTTTGAGAGAGTGGCACAAGCATTAGCATGGCCAGAGACCCAGTGGGCAGTAAGGCTGGCAGCCTCATTAACTGGAGAGGCGCTTGCAGCTTATAGAGCAATGCCAGCAGCCCAGACTTTGAATTATAAGGATGTAAAGGCTGCTATTAGAGATCGCCTAGGGTTGTCTATTTCAGAGTATAGGCCAGCGATGGCGAACCTATGGCACGCGTGCCAGCTGTGGCACGCGAAGGCCTTGCAGCTGGCACGCGTGAAGGTCCGCAAAAACAGAAAAAGCGGGCTCTGGCTGCTGCCGCGGACGCGGCAGCATGCAGTGTCCCGCGGGGCCCCCTCCGCCCGCTAAGCCCCTCTGCAAGGGCTTTCAGATTCGCGAGGGAGACAGCGTCTCCCTCGCGTCTCTGTTAAGCCCGTAGGGGTTAATGGGAAATTTCCCATCAGCCCCTTTAGACGCGAGGGACTGATGGGAAATTTCCCATTAGCCCCTGCGGGCTTAACAAGAGACGCGAGGGAGACGCTGTCTCCCTCGCGAATCTGAAAGCCCTTGCAGAGGGGCTTAGCGGGCGGAGGGGGCCCCGCGGGACACTGCATGCTGCCGCGTCCGCGGCAGCAGCCAGAGCCCGCTTTTTCTGTTTTTAAATTTGCCGGGGGGGGGGGGGTTAGGACTGCTAATGGGCTGTGGGGGGGGGGTTAGGACTGCTAATGGGCTGGGGGGGGGGTTAGGACTGCTAATGGGCTAGGGGGGGGGGTTTAGGCCTGCTAATGGGCTGGGGGGGGGGGGGGTTAGGACTGCTAATGGGCTAGGGGGGGGGTTAGGACTGCTAATGGGCTAGGGGGGGGTTAGGACTGCTAATGGGCGGTGGGCTGATGTGTGCTGTATGGAAATGGGGTGAGGGGGGGGTGTGGAGTGATAATGGGCAGGGGGGGGGGTTAGGACTGCTAATGGGCTGGGGGGGTTTGGACTGCTAATGGGCTTGGGGGGGTTAGGACTGCTAATGGGCTAGGAGGGGGGGGGTTAGGACTGCTAATGGGCTGTTGCCTTATGGGGGCTGTCTGGAAATGGGGGGTGATGGGGGGTTAGGACTGGTAATGGGCTATGGGGGGGGGTTAGGACTGCTAATGGGCTAGAGAGGGGGGGTTAGGACTGCTAATGGGCTAGGGGGGGGGTTAGGACTGCTAATGGGCTAGGGGGGGGTTAGGACTGCTAATGGGCTGGGGGGGGGTTAGGACTGCTAATGGGCTAGGAGGGGGGGTTAGGACTGCTAATGGGCTGGGGGGGGTTAGGACTGCTAATGGGCTAGGAGGGGGGGGGGGGTTAGGACTGCTAATGGGCTAGGAGGGGGGGGTTAGGACTGCTAATGGGCTAGGGGGGGTTAGGACTGCTAATGGGCTGTGGGCTGATGGGGGCTGTCTGGAAATGGGGTGATGGGGTTAGGACTGGGGTTAGGACTGGTAATGGGCTATGGGGGGGGGTTAGGACTGCTAATGGGCTAGAGAGGGGGGGTTAGGACTGCTAATGGGCTAGGGGGGGGTTAGGACTGCTAATGGGCTGATGGGGAGGGGTTAGGACTTGAGGTGGGCTGTTGGGTGGGGTTAGGACTGGAAATGGGCTGATGGGGGGTTAACACTGGAGGTGGTCTGATGGGGTTAGGACTGGTAATGGGCTATGGGGGGGTTTAGGACTGATAATGGGCTATGGGGGGGGCTGGGACAAGAAATGGGCTGATGGGGAGGGGTTAGGACTTGAGGTGGGCTGATGGGGTTAGGACTGGTAATGGACTGTGGGCTGATGGGGGGGTTAGGACTGGCAATGGGCTATGGGGGGGCTGACTGGAAGTGGGGGGTTAGGACTGGTAATGGGTTATAGGGGGGGGGCTTAAACTGAAAATGGGGTGATGGGGGGTTAGGACTGGAAGTGGGTTGATGAGGGGGGGATAGGACTGGTATTGGGTTGGGGGGCTGCTAGGACTGGAAATGGGCTGATGCAGGGACTAGAAGGGAATGGATGCTGGGTGAGGCTGGAACTAGAAGGGAGCTGGTGTTGGGGGAGGATTAGAATGGGATGGGGCTGGGAGAGTAAAATGGAGAGGGGGAAAAATATTTTGTGTGGGAGGGATAAAAAATCTACAATTGGCCGGGTATTGGGAGAGTAAGTGGGGATTGAGGATGGAGGGGTAAATTTTGAGTAGATGAAATAGGAATGAGGAAAGAGCCAAAGGAGAAAGATTAGTATGTTAAAGCAGATGTAGAGAGAGAATGGAAAAAAAAAAACAAGAAGACAGAAGAAAGGACAAATGGACAGCAGATGGAGAGTTAGCAGAAGACACGAAGAAACCAGAAGAAAGTTGCTGGAAACAATTGCAACTGAAAAAAAATGCACAAAAGGTAGAAAAATATCTCTTTATTTTGAATTTATTAACTGGAATATGTCAGCTCTGGGAAATGTGCATCATTAATTTTTGCGCTTTGTTTAGTACAAGAGGAAATTAATATATAGTTTTATTTCTACAGTGTTTGTTGTATATTCCAAGTTTGGCTTTTGGGGTTCCCAGTTTAATTATTGTCTTCCTGTTTCTAAATTGTGATTCCTTGTTTGGTGATGGTCTGTTCTGCATGTGTAACTGAGCTGAGGTATTCTGTTTATATAATTCCTATTTGACATTGCCACTTGTTCTTTCCCCAGTAGGTCATGTATTGTTGTTCTCTGAGATGTATTGGTTTAATATTTGCAGTGTTGCCTTTTGATAGGTAGAGTATGGTGCTTTGTGAGTCCTGGTAGTGCTGTTAGGATACGGCGGGTTTGCTATGGGTTCTAAATGGGCAGCGTTTGTAGTAGTTCCTAATGTGCCTGGCGGTTGGTACTGGATTATAGTAATGTAGAAACCTTTTAGTCTTTCTTTATCCATATACTCATTAAGAGGCATGTTTACTAAAAGTTAGTGTATGGTAACATTATGCAAATATTTATGCAAATGAAGCACCTTATGCAAATGGGGCTTTAATTGACGTGCTGGCACTTTGAGGAAATTCTTTGGTTTTGTGCGGCAGTTTGGGCACTCGGGCTCAAAAAGGTTAGCCATCACTGGTATAGGCGAATGTTTAGAGCTACTACATTGAGAGTGGGTGAAACACCCAGGGCTCTGAGTCAGAGAATCAGAGGATTAGCTGTAAAATGGTTGGAGCCTGAGCAAAAGACGGTAGAAATGTTATTAGACATTATTATGCTTGAACAATTTATGTCTGCGGTGCCTAAAGATTTGCACACTTTCTTTATACAGCAAAATTGCCAAAATCTTGGAGAGGCAACCATGCTAGCAGAGAGATTCTTGGAAGCCACGCAGGCTTGCCATAGAATGGGTGGCCCTCTGAAGATGGGTGCTGAGGCAAGCTGTGCTGAATCAGAAAAGAAAATAATTAAATATGTTTCTGAAAATAAATGTACTGTGCCAAAGCGGATGACACAGTGGAGTAGAAAGAAATGTTTCAAATGTGGAAAATGGGGACATTTAGAAAAGGGATGCCAAACACACACTAGCTTAATGGATGTGGATTTAAAACAGCCCAAAGAAAGATTTCTTTTGATAGTTGATGTGCAAGGAATTACCACAAATGCTTTGTTAGACTCTGGGGCAGACCAGAGTATGATGTCAAGAAGGCTTTGGAAGAGAACAGAGGCCCAAGAAGGATTTGTGCCTAGAACCCCTGAAAGCCAAGTTCACATCAGATGCATTCATGGTGCTGCAACATCATATCCCACCTATAGGCTAAAGGTTAAGTGCCTGGGGGAACAAGAGGAAGTCCTGTTAGCAGTGGTGCCTAGGCTACCCTTTGATTTGGTTCTAGGAAGAGACTGGCCAAGATTTAAGCAGGGTCTAATGGAAGGACTAGGAAAGAAGGAGGGAGAAGAATTAATGGTAATAGCTCCCGAGCCTTTATTTGGAAGTCCTCAGACCCCAGCTAAAAAGATGGTTAAGCGTCCAGAAGACCAAGCTATCCCTAAGCAGACATTTGTCTTAAAGTACCATAGGGTCACAGAGAAGGCCCAAGCTCCTAAGCGGGCAACCCCTCAAGCTGCTGGGTTTGACCTGTGCAGTATAGAAAATGTGACTGTACCTAGCCAAGGGAGAGCCCTGGTTGACACCGGTCTCCAAGTGGAAATACCTATTGGATGCTATGGGAGAGAAGCCCCAAGGTCCGGATTAGCCCTTAAATATTTCATCGATGTGGGTGCGGGAGTAATTGATCCCGATAACAGGGGCAATATTAAAGTTCTGTTATTTAATTTTGGACAGAATGATTAGCACGTGAAGACAGGAGACAGAATTGCCCAATTGATCTGTGAGAGACTGGGTTTTCCACCTGTGGAGGAGGTCACATCCCTGGAAAATTCTGAGCGTGGAACCAAAGGCTTTGGTTCTACTGACGTCAAAGGGGTTAAAAGCCTAGCTACCACCTGTGCCCGAGAGAGGGAGGTGAATGAAGAGGAAGATTTGGGACCCCAGGTATCTGATTGTAAAGAAAAATCAGAGCCCCAAATAGGTTGAGGACCTGACAGTGGTACAACAACAGGAAGAAATTAGGAAATTGCTTAAAGAATTCCCAGATGTGTTGACACCCATACCTGGGGAGACACATTTGGTTGCCCATGAAATAATAACTACACCTGGGAAATTAGTTCGTCAAAGGCCATACCGCTTGCCTGAAGCCAAGAGACAGGAAGTAGTAGTGGCACAAGTCCAGGAGATGTTGGACATGGGAGTAATAGAGGAGTCAAAGAGTCCCTGGAATAGCCCCATAGTCCTGGTGCCGAAGCCTGATGGATCTTCAAGATTTTGTATTGACTTCCGGCAGGTAAAAGCAATATCAGTTTTTGATGCATATCCAATGCCAAGAATTGAAGAGTTGTTGGACCAGCAGGGATAGGCTCAATACTTAACCACCCTTGATATGACAAAAGGATATTGGCAAATCCCTCTAACCAGGGAGTCGGAGTCGAAGCCGAAGACTGCGTTCAGCACCCCCGTTGGCCTTTTCCAGTTCAAGAGGATGCCTTTCGGACTGCATAGAGCAGCGGCTACCTGCCAAAGGTTGGTGGATCAGGTACTTCGACCCCACCAAAATTATGCTTTTGCATATATGGATGATGTCATAATCCATAGTAACACCTGAGCGGAGCATCTAAAGAGGATCAGGGCAGTCTTGTGCTCCATGAAGCAAGCGGGAATCACTTTAAACCCGAAGAAGAAGTGTGCCTTTGCAAATAGGGAGGTAAAATACCTGGGCCACCTAGTGGGAAGAGGAAAAATTAAACCTCTAATGAGTAAAGTAGATAGCATCAGGAATTTTCCCTCTCCAACAACAAAGAAACAACTAAGAAGTTTCTTGGGACTTATTGGATACTACCGCAGATTTATACCGCAATTTGCAGAGAAAAGTGCCATTTTCACGGATATGCTGCGGAAGAATTGTCCAAATCAGCTAAAGTGGACACCTGAAGCTGAAAAAGCATTTTCAGTCCTAAAAGGAAAATTGTGTACAGGACCGGTACTGAAAGGGGTGGACTTCAGGAAACCCTATCTGGTTCAAACAGATGCATCGGATGTAGGGCTAGGAGCAGTTCTATCCCAGTGTCATGAAGGGGAGGAGCATCCTGTGATGTACCTGAGCAGGAAGTTGTCACCGGCTGAACAAAAGTATTCCACAATAGAAAAAGAATGTTTAGCTATTAAGTGGTCAGTGGAGGCGTTAAGGTTTTACCTTACAGGGAGAAAGTTCCAGTTGGTCACAGACCATGCCCCACTTAAGTGGTTGCAGCAAATGAAGAACCACAATGCCAGGTTGACACGCTGGTACATGGCCTTACAGGCATTTGATTTTCAAGTGGAACATCGTGCTGGGAAGTTACACAAGAATGCGGATGCCCTTTCCCGTATTATGGACTGTGGAGAAGACGTTTCACCAGTTAAACCAGTCCGTAATAACTTAAGCAGGGGGGTATGTGATAAGGAAGCTTATCATAGCTCAGGAAGGAGCTATAGAAAAGGTGAAGTGACTCTGAACAAGCAACCTGTCAGTTCTGGTAGAAATAAGAAAACAGAATTTTGCCATAAAAGACTACCAGTCCCAGAATGCACCAGGTTTCCAACAGCCATTAGAGGAGCTGAAGTGGGGAAACGTGTGTTCAATCAAGAGGGCTATGAGGTAATCCCCAAGCACTCATCTCAAAGGGCAGGGCCTGATTCAGCACAGCTGCGCTGTGCTAGGGTGGAACACTCATCTAAGCTGAATAAAGGTAGAGTTTATTCTACAGAGAATTATCCTCAGAATCGTCCTCAGATTCATCTTGGACAGCCTCATCATCTGGAGGATCATCAGAAGCAGAAGCCAGAGCGGACGAACAGAGGGGGCAAGAAACCCTTTGGAAGAAAGAAGAGAAAAGCATTTGGGAGGTCTAAAAGAGTCCAGAGCAGTACGTATACTGGGAGACATTCCAAGGGCCAGCATACACCATTGGACTGGGGAAAGCCAGAGGAATGGTGCTGCAGGGCTAGGAATCTCCAGACGGTACCTGTGAGGGAGACGGCTGCACGTGGAAGGGACCCTAAGACCCGTGCCAGAAGGTATGTGAAGAGAGATCCAGTGTCCAGGGATCTGGATTGGAAGGCTGGACATAAGAACTGGACTACATACTGGCCAGGCTATTTAGAGAGGAACTCTAACAGCAATGGAAGCTCAGGTATGAACACTGATCTATGCCCTAGCTATAACCTTGAAAGACAGCAGGGAAACAAGTATTCTCCTGAAAGTGCTCCATTGAGAAATTCCTCTGTGCCAATCCCTGATATTGAACCCATGATTGTTGAAGAAGGGGAAGGAGCGGTTATAGATACAGGCTGTGAATACATGGATTGCTCTCTGTCTAAACTCCTTTGGTAATTTACTGTTACAAAGTACAACAACCATCACAAAGAAATACAAACTTGTTCTTTAATCTACTCAGAAAAGCTCCTGAATAGGATTTTGAGCCAAGCAGTAGAAAGTAAGCCAGCTAAGGGGTTTCAGCTGGGTAACTGCTAGCAATTGAGCCTTACCTAATTGCTTGTGAGCTCTGAGGGAATCACTTCTGAGTCTATGTGTGAAGATATAAGAAGTTAACCTGAAAAGAACAGTTTTTCCCTTCTTTGTGGGTTTTTGCTTGTTGTTTGAAACACTGCTAAGAAAATATTAGCTAAAGCCTACAGAAAAGACCAGTTTGTTACCAACCAGGTCTTTATTCTTTTACTTTGATTGCCTGACAAGTTCAACTGTTGTTTTCCTGATTTTGTTTTTCTACGTTTAACACTGAAAGCAAGTATCCTGTTTTATGTGCTACCAAGCATATCTGTGTTGGGAGAAATAACCCCATAAATAAATATCTTATTGGCTTTACACTCAAGCACAACTAATTATTGTGAGCAGCTGTGTCTGGTGTGAATGGACTGCATTTCCCACAATCCCTGGCAAATCATATTGATATATGCCTTTGCCAAGACTGTGAACATTCTCACCCAGGCACCCGTCTGACAGACTACAGGAGTCTCTTCTGGGGTGTTAAAAGTAATAACATGGAATGTCTGTGGTATCGGATTGCCGGTGAAGAGATATAAGCTCCTAAAAAGATTAAGGGGATGCCATGTGAACATAGTTCTGCTGCAAGAGACACATCAATCCACAGAAGAGCATGCAAAGCTAGGTAAAGGCTGGGTAGGGGAGATATACGGGGCACCGGCAAGAGGAAGAAAGGGAGGGGTAGTGATACTGGTTCGGAAAGGGCTAAATCTCACAGTGACTCATAGTGTAGTGTATTTATCCATGGGGAAATTTCAAGACAGAAGCTGATAATAGGCTCTGTATATGGCCCAAACACTTATGAAGCATCTTTCTTTCAGGGACTGGTCCAATGTATTATAAAAGGGGGAGGTAACAATGTAGTGATTGGAGGGGATTTCATCTATACTTTAGATAATGCGATGGACCGCTCTGGGAGAGGGGGGGGTCGCAGGGTGAGAGGTCGGGGAAGCGACTTTGAGGAATATGTGAGGGATATGATCTCCTAGATGTGTGGCGGGTCCTCCATCCCACCAAGTGGGATTATACTTACCTGTCACGCGCCCATGGCACTTGGTCCAAATTGGACTACTTTCTTGTCTCTTCAAAACTTTTTCACAAAGTCAGTAGACTTGATATAGGGCCTATAGTAATTTCAGACCATGTGATGGTAGTGCATGCGTTGGATGTCGGGAGGCCGGGACCGAGACCTTCCTGGCAGTTTCCTTTAGAAGTAATGGGAAAAGAGCAGTTCCCGACTTTCCTTAGAGCTCGGTGGGAGGAATATGCCCAATTTAATGGCCAACATGTTAATAACCCAGCCTTGTTCTGGGAGGCAGGGAAGGCGGTCCTTCATGGGGACATAATTGCATATGTGCAGCAGCGGCGCAGGAAGATAAATAGTCAAATTACACAGCTCGAGAAGGCCCTGCGCAGGCTAAAGGTCGGTATGTGGACAAGGCCTCTTTGGCCAATAAAAGAGAGGTGCTAAACATACAGCAGGAGCTCAATTCGGTACTGCATACCAGAGCGCAGAAATCAATGTTTTTCTACCGTTACCGTCTATATCGCTTTAGTAATAAGGCTGGTAGACTTCTGTTTTCTCTTATCAAGACTCAGACACAGGGTCACAAAGTGTGGAAGCGTTAAGGGATGAAGCTGGCAATTTGCAGAATACGCAGGAAGGGGCTGAGCGAGTTTTTATGGAATTTTATCAGACATTGTATCAGGCGGATGAGGTCCAGGAAGGCCTGGTGGGGGAATTTCTTCAGAAATTGAAGTTTCTGGGATTAACGTCAGAACAGGTAGCAGAGTTGAACACTCCAATCGAGCCGAGAGAAGTTCAACGGGTAATTAAAGGTCTGCACAATGGTAAGGCTCCAGGACCAGACGGAATATGAGGAGAATTTTACAAGTTGTTGCAGGAGAAGGTGGCAATCCCGTTATCTGAGTACTACAATAATTTGGTAGAGCGAGGTCATTTCCCGTATGACCTTAATAAGGCACTTATTACGGTTATTGCCAAGCCGGGTAGGGACCCCGACCCTGGCGGCTTCTTATTGCCCCATTTCGTTATTGAATGTCGACATCAAGATAATGGCCAAGATTATGGCGTATCATTTGGCCAAATTCCTCCCAAATTTAATACAAGATTCTCAAGTGGGATTTGTTAAAGGGAGGGCTGTAGCAAAGAATCTTAGATGTATTCTGGTGTCTATGTGTCTTAGCGAGAAGAGGGGATTAACATCGTTGCTGAAAAGGTATTTGACCGAGTTGGTTGGACATTTATGTTTCAGGTTCTGGGGAAGATTGGTCCTGGATCTCATTCGTTTATTATATGCTGACCCCTGTGGGGTCATCTTGGTTAATGGTAACTATACTAAAACCTTCCAACTACAGCGGGGAACATGGCAGGGATGTCCGCTCTCACCGTTGCTGTTGGTATTGACATTGGAGCCCCTGTTGTACCTGATTCGCACTCAAAGAAATAATAGAGGTTAAGATTGGGAAGGAAGAGGAATTCAGGGTGGCAGCGTTTGCAGATGACATATTGGTGCATTTGACAGATCCTGTGTGGGGGCTTCCTCCTCTCCTGAAACTGTTTGAGAAGTATGATTCTTATTCAGGATTGAAGCTCAATTTAGATAAGTCAGAGGCTCTCCCCTTGGGGCAAGATCTTTTCAGAACTTGGCCAGGATCCGTTGAAATGGGCGAATAAAAAATTTAAGTATTTAGGGATTCAATTAACGGCTAATTTGTCTGATTTATATGAGGCTAATATTGGCTTATTATTGGAGCAATCGAGGCAGAAAGTGCAGAGGTGGAGAGATTTACCTTTATCGCTAGGTGGTAGAATAGCGCTATACAAAATGGTTTTGTTTCCGAAGTGGCTCTATATCTTACAAATCCTGCCATTGGTGGTGAAAAGTGGGGATATGAGAAAATTAGAAAGGCACTTGAATGTTCTCCTTTGGGGGGTAAACAAATCAGAATCAGATTGAAAGCACTGCAGAACTCATGGGACAGAGGGGGTATGGGAGTGCTGGATTTGACTAGATATAATATGGCATGTCTATTGAGACATGTATGGCATGTCTATTGAGACATGTACGGGACATGTACTGCATGTCATCGTCGGTATCATTGTACTTACCGATTCGGGGTAATGGGAACTTTAGGTCTGGGATTTACATAGCTAGGGTTTGAGGAAAGGGAGAAGAGAGGGATAATTAACATAGAACTCTGTCTTTCGCAGGAAGGAGGGGCTGCTCCCTTTGATACATTGAGGCAACAATACGAATTACGAGAGACAACTGCGTAGCTACATCTCAGCACTCCCATTGGGAGAATTGCAGGATAGTTTTTGTTCCAAGACAGAAGCAGCATTAATGGGTGGGGGGGGGGGGGAGACAAGGATAAAGATATCGACTATACAAAGAGCCATAGTGGGTTTGCTGCCAGGAGTGGCTGTGCCGAAGCTAGTGGAGCAGTGGGGACAAGACTTGAATTTAAATATTGGAGGGCAGGAACTGTTAAGGGCGATGGGGGATGTGGTATCCCTCACCGATCAGGTGACTTTGAGAGATATGCAGTACAAGTTGTTGCGAAGAGTGTTCTTTGCCCCTAAGAGGGCTTGGAGAGTGGGAGTAGCCAAGTCAGACATGTGCCCTAGGTGCAAAGCGGTGGCGGCGACATTAGGTCATATGTTTTGGCACTGCAAGGTAGTGCAGAATTTTTGGAAGAAGGTGGAAGGGTTTATCCAAACTCTATATCAGGAGATGGGGAGTTGGTCCCCTGAGATTGTGGTCTTGGATATATGGACTGAGAACCAGGAGACTACTGGGATTAGTCGACCCTGGATTCAGTTAGCATTGCTGTTAGCCTGTAAAGAGATTCTCAGGGCTTGGCTGGCCCTGAGGGGGTCAGGATACTGGCGATGGAGAGAGGCTCTATATGATGTTTTCTTGATGGAACAGGAGTGGGCTAGGACTGCTCGGCGGTGGGATTATTTTATAGAAAAATGGGGCCCTTCCTTGATAATTTGTTACCTGGAGCACGCAGAAGAGTACTTAATCATTGCGGTTAGGAAACTTAGAAGGAAAGGAGGAGCAGGAGCGAGAAGCACCTACAGGGTGGGGACTGGGGAGGGATGGGAGGGATAGGGAAAGGAAGTAGGGGAGCATAGAGGGTAGGGGGCAAACTCGATTAAGAGGACACGAATAATTAACAAAATACTATTGTCCCCATATAAAGTTAAGGTACACCGAGAAATAGATTCAACACGATAGAGGGCACACATTTAGGGGGTTCGTGGTTGTTATACGACTTAAGGCTGGTATATTGGGGCTGTATTGCATTTGGAAACCTGTAATGTCTTAGAATATATGTATTGCTAATGTTATTGGTTATATGGAGTGAAATTGTAATGCCTATGAGCGAATTGTAACATAAAAACTAAGGGAGGGAGGGATAGGGGGTGGAAAAGGAGGAGGGGGGAGGGAGAATAAACTAAAAATGTAAATAACGTCAAGGTTGATGCTCTCGGAGGGTGTAAGAGTAGCCACCCAAAAAAGCTACAGAATTTTCCCACTGAGAGTATGTTATTTGATTGTACCTAATGTTGATCAATAAACAGAATTTTCCCAAAAAAGCAAAATTTATATATGAATTTGCAAGAGGGAGTATCGAGGTGCAGTTAGGTCATGGCCTGGGTGGGTCAAAAATCTGCATGTTCATTCCCCATTTCATGCACATATATGACCAAAATTGTCCATGTTGGGTTTTACAACTGCTCCTTGGCATGCAGAAGTTTTCAAAAAGCGCTATACAGGATGGATGGACCTAAGAGGATTATCCTCTTTAATGCCATTGTTAATTTCCCCCACCAAACTGAGCTTAAAGATAGCAGCCTTTGTTGTTAGAGCGGTATATCAAATTCTATTAAACATTAAACATTAAACATTAATTGGCAACATTTATAGATAAAGGTTTGCAAAATGGCCCATATACATACATAAGTGTTGGAATTTACATGTGTTAGTTACTGAGCTGTCCCTGTTGATTTTTCTCCATATGTAAATTTGTAAAATTGCTCCTCCGGCTCTATGCGTCACCAAATACATGTGCATTTATTTTTGAAAAGGTTCCATGTTTGGCAGAGCTTTTTCAAAATACCTCCGGAATTGTATATGTCTCTACCTCTATGTCTCAATTCTAATTTCCACATATTATTTAAAATTTGCCTTCTAAATTTTCTCTCTCAAGCTATTCATTTTTAAGCAATCTCTATACTGAAGAACTCATAATGTTGATGGCAGTTTCCACCCATGTCCTTTTAAAACTTACACATGTAAATTTCAAAATTATGCATTTAAGTTCTACAGCACTAGAAAAATAAGCCCCGCATATCAACTGTGTTAGATAAGGCAAGATGGCATCTGTTCCTGCATGCAAGTCCACATAAGCATATATTTTTGCTATGCCAGAACTTACACTTATAACCAGTCACAAAGTTATAAGCATAACTTGAATAAAAGATTCAGATGGAAACTGGTCTAGAAAATACACTTGCCCATTGCATATTTCAAACAATCACTGCTTCCTGACATGCACACAGAAGCTTATTCCTTTCCTGACACCCCTGCCTACTCTCCCAGCTCCTCATCAACATCTATCACCAATGCATGCATAGTCAAGATTTGTCTCTAATGGACACACCTCAATTTTACACAACCTCCCTCTTTCATATATACACATAAAACCTTCCTCATATCATCCACAACTAGTGCTTTTCTGTCACACACACAGAATTTCTCTCTCTCTCTCTTACACATACAAAAAGAAATGTTGACTCTCACTCACATAAACACAGTTCTCTGGTCTCTCTCACATATACAAATACATCAGGAAATTTACACTCAAAGAGGCCAATTCTGATCAGGGCATGTCCGAGCCTTTTGGACAGCCGAAAAATGGACAGACCAAACTTGTACCCAATTCTGCAACCGTGAGAGCTAGACATTCTCACTGTTGCAGTATTGGGCACTTAGACAGCCTGGATGTGCCCCAATTCTGCCACAGGAGACGTCCTTCCCCCTGCCCAGCTAGCCCACCCCATGCTCCTGCTGGAGCGCCAGTGCCGTGGCATCCAGTTGCTATGGCACTCGGACACACAGCAGGAGCGCAGAAGGCCCGACATCACCAACAGCTTCTTTTCCCTGCTGCCCAACCCTTGGGGGATGCAACCAGGGACGGGATTGGGCGGCGGGGCCTTACACCTTCAGCACCCCTGGGACTTTTAGGGGTCTGCATGCCCCGATCTCTTCCACCCCTGGGACTTGTTCCCCCTCAGAGGTGGAATAGGTCCCACGTCTAACCAGCCTCCGGTGGATGTACAGGACCATGGTTTTGTGGCCCACCCCCACTCCATCCAGTCGCTGCCCCTCTGGAGCACCCCACACAAAGGCCCTGTGCTTGTGGGAAGCTCTTGGGTCAGAATACAGCCCCTGCGAAAAGCAGAAATTGCACGTCCAAACCGGATGTACATCCCCACTATTCGCAGGTCAGAATGACCCCCAAAGTAAAGAAGGCCTTTGAAAATTGTATGTACTCCAATCTTGTTAATTTTACCATAACATTATAAATTATATCCAAAACAATCAAAGTGTGATCTAGAATAAAACTGCATTAATCTCTTACCAATGTCCATAATCTATGTGCTCTCGTATCAGAGTGTGGGGCTGAACTGTTCCATACGTATCTACTTCAGGCATGTTCAGATCATCAAGAAAATAAACCAGTTTTTTGTTTCCTAAAGGGCCATAGTTGCGGCCAGCTTTTTTCTCCAGAGGTTTTTCAAGAATTTCTGAAAAAGTTATTTGACTTCTGGTTACAATAAATTGCAACAGTGCTAGAAACAGTTTTAATGCACAAGGTTGAAAATATGTGTTAACATCCTAGGATGGTCTGTATTTTAGCACAAATTATACTCAAAATACAGTTAGAACCTAGTCTAAACCCTGGTAAGAGTTAATAACTCAAAGAGAATATATTTTGATTGTTTCAACAAATAGATTCAATAGCAAGAATTCTTGTGTGATAAAGTATCTGACCATTCAGTAGTTGGTAGCACTTCCTTGAGTATCAATAACTTCAATTAAACATTTCCTGTAATCACTGATCAAGCTCTCACATTACCCTTGAGGAATCTTGCCACAACATTTCAATAGGATTTTGGTCAGGACTAGCTGACATCAAAAACAAGAAATCTCCTCTTTTCCAGTCATTTCCTAGAAGATTTACATGAGTTTTCAGGGTTTTTTCTTGCTGTTCAGCTTCGGTATAGGGGCAGAAAGTCTAACATTCTCCTCTAGAATTCATGGTTCCATTAGTAATAACAAGCTGTCGAGGTATTGATACAGCAAAATAGCCCCACATTATGATACCTCTTACCAGCATGCCTAATAGTCAGGATGAGGCTCTTAACTTGGAAGGCATTGTTCAGCTTTCACCAAACAAATTATTTGTTAATGATACTGAAAAGTTCAGTTTTGGCTCATTTGTCCAACCATTATTTCAGAAATCTTGTGGATCACCCAGATGCTCTTTGGCAAACCTGAGGATGGCAGCAGTATTCTTTTCAGAGACAAGTGGTTTCTTCCTAGCTATCCTTCCATTTATAGGTTTTTCCTCTAGGTTGAAACATGAACCCTCACATAAGCCATGGTAAGAGAGGCATGAAGATCTTTAGACGTTAGTCTGCAGTGCTAAAGAAGCTAGGGGTTAACTAACTATTTCATATGCTAATCCTGAATTAATCTTGTTGTTTCTACCTTGTATATTGTCGTCTCTCAAAAACATAAAATTTCTCCACTTCTTATCCCCTTACTGTATTAGAAAAGACTTGCTTTAATTAAATACAACATAAAAGAAAACCCTCCCTATCTGAATCTGTACCTCTCTCTACGATTATATTCCACATAATGTGTATATGTATATAATGTATATAGTGTTGCACTGTTCTGTGCTATTCAGTTTAACAATTTATGTTTACTTTACATTGTTTATAGTTATATGATGTTACATGTAAAACAAACTATGCTTTGTTGACGGTTGTTATTTGTGAACCGCAGCTGATCTCTGGAAGCTGCGGTATAAAAGTTCTTGTTAAATAAATAAATAAAACAAGGCCATTAAGTTAAGAACTTGTAATTCTCATTAGTTAATTTAGTTTATTCAAACATTTCAACATTATCAGGATGCAGTAAAGAGCAGTTACTCACCTGTAACAGGTGTTCTCCAGGAGCAGCAGGAATCAGTCCTCACATATGGGTGACGTCGGCACCGACGGAGCCCCTGTGCGGAGCATTTCCCCAGCTTTCATAGAAAGCCTTTGGGAATGCAGCGCGCATGCGCGGTCCCCTTCCCGCGCAAGGGTGCCATCTTTCTCAGTCTGATGACATAGCTAAAAGACAGCAAAAATAGCAAAAATAAATCATATGACTGCAACTCCAAGGGGAGGAGGGAGGGTTGTGAGGACTGATTCCTGCTGCTCCTGGAGAACACCCGTTACAGGTGAGTAACTACTCTTTCACCAGGACCAAGCAGGAAGTCAGTCCTCACATATGGGACTCCCTAGCTCAGAGCTACCAGAGGCCCCAAACTGAAAAAATGAGCTCCCTCTAGAGCCTCAGCATGCAAGAACAGAATCTTCTCTGATAACGCCCCCGAAAGGTAGCCCAACACCAGGGCCGGAGAGTAGGAGTTGCCTAGACCCCAAAGAGATTATGGAGTACCGCTTGCCCGAAAGCACTGTCCCTGCGGGACTCCCTCTCAAGGCAGTAGTGGGCAGCAAAGGTCTGACTTGAAGACCAAGTAGCGGCCCGGCAGATGTCTGCCAACGGAACAGAGCGGAGATGAGCCACTGACGCAGCCTTCGCCCTGACACGGTGAGCCGTAACTCGACCCTAAAGCCAGAGGCCAGCTGCCCTGTAAGCCCAGGCGATGCAGTCAGCTACCCATATGGACAAGGTACACTTAGAGACAGCCAACCCCAACTTATTGGGGTCAAAAGAGACGATGAGCTGAACAGCCCTCTGGTGCTCCCGCGTACGGTCAAGGTAGGAGGACAACGCCCTCCTACAGTCCAGGGTATGCAAGACCATCTCAGCCTGGCTAGCATCAGGCCTGGGAAAGAAAGTCGGAAGAACCACCTCCTGATTGAGGTGGAAGGAGGAGACAACCTTTGTAAGGAACTTAGGGTGAGTCCGTAAGACTACCCTGTTCCTATAGAACCTAGTATAAGGTGCTTCTGATATCAGGGCCTAAAGCTCGCTCACTCGCCTTGCTGAGGTAAGGGCTACCAGAAAGCACAGTTACTTACCTGTAACAGGTGATCTCTGGGAACAGCAGGAATAAGTCTTCACATATGGGTACGTCGGTACCAACGGAGCCTGCGCGGGAACGCTCCCCAGCGTCCAATCAGAAAGCTTTTGGGAGCATCCCACAGCGCCTGCGTGCTGCCTTCCCGCCTTTCCAACTGTCTCTCCCTCAGTTGAGTTTTATAGCTGAGACAAAGAGAGAGAGAGAGGGAGAGGGAGAGAGAGAGAGAGAGACAACCCATAGGGGAGGTGGATGGGTTGTGAAGACTTATTCCTGCTGTTCCCAGAGATCACCTGTTACAGGTAAGTAACTGTGCTATCTCCAGGAACAAGCAGGAATGAGTCTTCACATATGGGGACTCCCTAGCTTTTGATGCCAGGGAGAGCGCCCAGAAGTTGTGTGTCCCTGGGACAGGGCTGCAATTCCCCACCTGGATCTCTGGCATCTCATGAGGGATGGTGGGTAGGAGTTGATTAAGTATGGAACAGGTGTTTGAGAACAGCCTGACCAAACAAGGCATCCCGGCGGGAGTCCTTGTCTAAGCAGTAATGGGCTGTGAAGGTATGAACTGAGGCCCAAGTGGCTGCTCGACAGATGTCGTCGATAGATACAGAGTTCAGATGAGCCATTGAGGCTGCCATGGCTCTCACATTGTGAGCTGTGATATGGCCCTCCAGAAAAATGTTCTTACTCTTATAGGCGAAAGAAATACATTGGGCAATCCAGTTGGAAAGAGTTCTCTTGGAGACTGGGTGTCCCAAATGAGAAGGATCAAAAGCAACAAAGAGTTGGGAAGACTTTCTATGTTGCTGTGTCCTCTGTAAGTGAAAAGCCAGAGCTCTTTTACAGTCCAGGGTATGAAGATTCCTCTCTGCAGGTGATGCATGAGGTCCTGGAAAAAAGACAGGTAGGTAGACTTCTTGGTTGAGGTGAAAAGGCGAGACCACCTTAGGCATAAAATGTGGATTAGTCCTAAGGACCACCTTGTCATGAAGGAACCTTGTATAAGGTGAATTAGCTACTAGTGCTTGCAATTCACTGATGCAGCGTGCTGATGTGATTGCAATGAGAAAGATAACCTTCCAGGAAAGGTATTTCAAGGAGGTAGTAGCTAAAGGTTCAAAAGGCGGCTTCATAAGCTGACCAAGAACCAAATTTAAGTCCCATGCCACCGGTGGTGGTCTAATGGGAGGCTTTGTTAAAAGGAGGCCTCTCATGAACCTTGCTACAAGGGGATGAGAGGAAACAGGTTGTCCATTTAGAGGCTTGAGTGAAGCTGCAATAGCACTCAGATGGACTCTTACTGAATTTGTCTTAAGGCCTGCATTAGACAGATGCAGGAGATACTCCAGCAACGATTCCAGAGGTATGGCACAGGGGTTAAGACTCTTTTCAGAACACCAGATGGTAAACCTTTTCCACTTGAAGGCGTAAGAACGTCTAGTGGAAGGTTTTCTGGAAGCTTGAAGAACATCTTTCACTTGCTGAGAAAGAGGAAGATCCTGGAGATCTAAGCCTTCAGCAACCAAGCCCTGAGATGCAGAGACTGGGGATTGGGATGCCACAACTTTCCGTCCTCCTGAGAGAGAGGTCTGGAGCAGACCCTAACTCTAGGGAGAGAGCTTGAGAGAGATGTAGAAGCAGAGGGTACCACACTTGCCGTGGCCAATGTGGAGCTATGAGAGTCATGTGGCCTCTGTGTCTCTGAAGCTTGCATAGGGTTTTGAGAATTATGGGGATAGGAGGAAAGGCATACAGGAAGTCTTGACCCCAGTGAAGGAGAAAAGCATCCCTTGCCTGAGCCTCCTGAGCCGGAGTTCTGGAACAGAACCGGGGAAGTTTGGCATTCCACGGACTTGCAAAGAGGTCTATGTCCGGGGTTCCCCAAATTTGAAAAATTTTGGAGACCTGGGCCATATGTAGGGACCACTCGTGTGGAAGCAGAACTCAACTGAGTCTGTCTGCCCAAGAGGTTTGAACCCCTGGAAGATAGACTGCCAGAAGATGAATGTGATGCTCTCTGGCGAGGGCCCACAGTCGCAGAGCTTCGTTGCAAAGCGACAGAGAGCCAGTTCCTCCCTGCCTGTTTATGTAGAACATGGCTACCTGATTGTCCGTGTGGACAAGGACTGTCTTGTGGCTGAGCAGGGTGTGGAAAACTCGTAGAGCAAGGAAGATTGCTCTGAGTTCCAAGAGATTGATGTGGAGACAAGTCTCCTGTGGGGACCAGATGCCCTGGGTGGAGAGGTCCTGAAGATGAGCTCCCCAGCCTATTGGAGAAGCATCTGTTGTAAGAGTTGCCTGGGGTAGAGGCTGTTGAAAAGGACATCGCAGCAAGAGGTTCTGAGGGGACTTCCACCACTGGAGGGACAAAATGAGGCGACTTGTGTTTGCTATTTTGTCTGACAGGCAACCTAATGCCTGGGTCCATTGGGTGGATAAAGTCCACTGAGCTGCTCTCATGTGAAGGCGAGCATATGGTACCACATGAACGGTGGAAGCCATGTGGCCTAGTAACTGTAACATCTCTCGAGCAGTGAGTAGGGGTTTCAACTCTGCATGAGAAGCTAACTGCATCAAGCGAAAGCAACGGGCCTGGGGAAAAAAGGCCCTTGCCTTTGTGGTATCCAGCAATGCCCCTATAAACTCCAGGGACTGAGTAGGGATCAAATTGAATTTTGGGATGTTTATAACCAGCCCTAAGTATTGAAGGATATGCATTGTGCAGGTTAGAGCATTCCTGGCCTCTGATTGAGTGGGAGCTCGAATGAGCCAGTCGTCCAGGTAGGGGAAGACAAATATTCCCAGGGTGCGCAGAAAAGCAGCAACCACTGCCATGCATTTTGTGAACACCCTTGGTGCAGAGGCCAGGCCAAAGGGGAGCACTCTGTATTGATAGTGCTTCTCCTGGAAAAGGAACCGAAGGAACCTTCTGTGAGTTGGATGGATGAGAACATTAGTGTACGCATCCTTGAGATCTAGAGAACAAAGCCAATCCTGACTCTGAAGGTATGGCAGCAGAGTTCCCAGAGAAACCATCTTGAATTTTTCTTTGACTAGGAATCTGTTCAATTCTCAGATCTAAAATGGGTCTGAAGCCCCCTGTTTTCTTTGGGATAAGAAAATAGGGGGAGTAGAACCCTGTGCCCTGTTGTTGAGAAGGCACTTCCTCTACTGTCCCTTGGGCTAGAAGAGTGGCAACCGTCTGCTCTAATAGGCTGAGGAGGGAGGTTGGAGAATTGAACTGGTGCACTCTTGTGAGAGGGGGCAAGCTGGAAAAATGAAGTTTGCACCCCTCTCTTATAATGGAGAGTGTCCACTGCTCTGCTGTGATTTGTTCCCATCTGGGAGCAAAGTGACATAGCCTTCCTGGAATGGTAGAGGGTTCTGGTCCTTCTAGAGCCAGAAAGGCTAAGTTCTCTAGCAGAAAGTCAAAAGCCCTGAGGTGGCTGAGACTGCTGGGCTGGAGCAGGCCTCGCAGCCTTTGCCTTGGTCTGTTTGGAGGATTGCTGACGTTTGGAAGGGAACTGAGCTGCAGAAGATACTCTCTGACTATAAGCAGGATAGGATCTTCCCTTCTTTGAAAAAGGTGTTTTCTTGAGCAACCTTTTCTTAGCAGGAGAAGCTGTAGATTTGGATAGTCTATCCAAAGCAGAATTTTCAGCATCCATCTGATTGGCTTTTGTTGACAATCTTTACCAAACAGATTTTCACCTGTACAAGGGATATTTCCCTATTCATCTTGGACCCAGGTCTCCAAATCAGATGCTTGAAGCCAAGCAACCCTACATGCTGCTATAGCTGAGGCTCTGCTTACGCATTCAAAGGAATCGAAAGCTGCACGGTTGGAGAATTTGGAGACATCCTGGGCATGTTTGAGCGCAGAGAGAAATTCTTGCCTTTTATTGTCAGACATAAAAGGACTTAAAGTCTGCAAATGGTCAGTGACCTATTTTAAGAACATGCCCATGTAGAGACTATAAGAATTAATTCTTGCAGCAAGCATGGAAGCTTGGAAGATTCTTCTACCAAAAGCATCCAGGGTTCTACATTCACGTCCTGGAGGATTAGAGGCATGTCTCTTGGCACTTCTAATCTTTTTTCATTGCAGACTCAACCACAATAGAGTGGTGAGGAAGCTGAGTCTTATGGAAACCAGGACAAGGAGGGACACGATACATGGTGTCCAACCTGCGAGAATGAGGAGAGGTGGTTAGAGGTGCTTCCCACATCCTTAACATGAGATCATACAGAATCTCATGAATAGGCAAGGTAGCTGCCTCTTTAGGAGTTTTAGGATATTGTAAAATATCTAACTCCTTAGCTCTAGGCTCTGACTCTGGGGCTACTGTAATAGAGAGACCCCGAGCCACCTCTCTGATAAAGTCTTGAAAAGACAAGTCCTCTGGAGGAGATATCCTTCGTTTAGGAGAGGACTCCTCCTGTGGAAGAAGCATCGCTGCATCGACAGACTGTTCAGAATCCTCAGAGTCATCAGAGGAATCGAAGTATCGTCTGTCGGGATGCTCTTGCAAAGCCCGATACCCGTACCGACCGGGTCGGTATCGGGAATCATCGGTACCGGGGTATCAGTACCGGAAGGCTGCAGAGGGCAGGGTACCGGCATGGCTGACACCGATGCCGATGCCACCGGTACCGGGATCGGTACCAATGGCAATACCGGAGCCAGTACCTGCGGAGTAGTCTGATGCGGTACCACGGGCGTCGATGCCACAAGGAAAGCCGCCAGACTGCGTTCCATGGACAGAATCCTCTGATCCATGGACGCTGCCAATGCCTGGAAGTCGGTACCGGTGGAGGCCACCGGTACCCCAGAGCATGGCACCAAGAGATCGGTTGAGGCCACGCCATCTAGATCGTCCTGGAACCCCGATGATGATGCTTTAGAAGCCGAAGCCTCCCGCCGGGGTAATTTTGCCGGTGCAGAATCCTCGAGGGCAAGGCCAGAGGCATGTCGATGCTTAGAAGGAGATTTGCCCTTCGAGGACCGGCTGGATTTATGTTTAGTTACCTGAGATCCATGTGAGGAAGAAGCAGCCCTGGAAGATGTCGATGCCACCGAAGCTGCATCAGAGGGAAACAGGGTACTGTGCTTGGCAGTTCGGTTCTGTCGACCTTATGTTCTTATGTTCTTATGACCTCTCTTAGACATCATGGAACAGGACATACAATCTTTGATGGAATGGTCAGGGCCTAAACATTTGAGACACCAGTCATGGGTGTCGGTGATGGATATAGTACCGCCACATTTTGTGCACTTCTTAAAACCTGAGGCAGGTTTTTCCATATTTGAGGAAAAAGGCTTTGGGCCTAAGGCCCAAAACTGAAGTACACTTGAAGAAAAAATAGAAGGTCTTTTTTTTTAATTTTTTTAGGAAAAGAATAAGAACCGACGGTACTGGTATAGCGTCGAGGAAGGCAGATGCGACAGAAAAGAAATAAAGAAAAAAATAAGGAAATTCTTCTGCGGTGACAGGAACACGACCTGCTGGCTCCGCGGAAAAAGAACAACTGAGGAGAAACAGTTGGAAAGGCGGGAAGGCAGCACGCAGGCGCTGTTGGATGCTCCCAAAAGCTTTCTGATTGGACACTGGAGAGCGTTCCCACGCAGGCTCCGTTGGTACCGACGTACCCATATGTGAAGACTCATTCCTGCTTGTTCCTGGAGATATAGCGTTATCCAGGACAGAAAACGCAGAGGGCAAGTAGCCAAAGGTTCAAATGGTGGGCAAGTAAGCTGTTGCAAGACCACATTTAAATCCCATTCAGGGGCAGGTGGACGCACTGGAGGCTTAAGCAAAAGCAGGCCTCTGAGGAAGCGAGCCACCAAAGGATGACTGGAGAGACTGACCCTCCACCTGTGAGTGGTGTGCTGAAAGAGTACTAAGATGAACTCTAACAGAATTGGACTTAAGGCCTAGGTTGGAGAGGTGAAGCAAATACTGCAGCACCATGGGTACCAGGCATGAGAAGGGATTTTCATTGTGTTGAGTAGACCAGGTAGAAAATCTACGCCACTTAAGGGCATAAGACTTTCTGGTGGGCTGCCTCCTAGAGGCCAAGACTACGTCCTCCACTTCCCTAGGCAGTAGTAAAGGCACTAGGACTACCCTTTCAGCAGCTAGGCCATCAAATTGAGGGACTGGAGATTGGGGTGCAGGAGGGATCCCTGCTCCTGAGACAGGAGAGCGGGTTGCATCCCCAGAGGAAGAGGAGTGTCCACCGCCAGTTGCAACAGTAGTGGGAACCAGGGTTGCCTTGGCCACCTGGGGGCCACCAGTATCACTGAGGACTTGTCCCGGGTCACCTTGAATAGTGTCTTGGACACTAGAGGCGTGGGATGAAACGCATATAGTAGGCCTGTAGACCATGGAATGAGAAACGCATCCGCTGCTACTCTGAGAGGATGCGGTTGTCTGGAACAGAACCTGGGAAGTTGACGGTTCAGAGGACTGGCAAAGAGATCTATGGTTGGAAGACCCCATCTCAGGAAGATCGGTTGCACCACTAAAGGGTTCAACTGTTATTCGTGCGGCTGCAGGATCCTGCTTAATCTGTCCGCCAGGTAATTCTCCTGACCTGGGAGGTAGACTGCTTTGAGAAGAATGCCATGATTGACTGCCCAGGAGCACAGTTTCTGCGCTTCCTGACAGAGAAGGTGGGACCCTGTGCCCCCTTGTTTGTTCACATAGAACATAGCCACTTGATTGTCCGCCTGAACCAAGACAGACTGGTGAGAGATGAGATGAGATGAGAGAAAGTTCTCAGGGCTAAGCGGATAGCTCTCAGTTCTAATAGATTGATCTGCTGTGCGGCCTCCCAAGGAGTCCACAGGCCTTGAGTACATGCCCTTGGCAATGTGCACCCCAACCTTGAAGAGAAGCATCGGTTGTCGGCACCTGAGAGTGTGGAGGTGCCTGAAAAGGCACCCTTTGCACTAGATTTGGAAAATGAAGCCACCATTGCAGAGAAGACTGTAGTAGGCTGGACACCTGCACTTTGTCCGTGAGGCTTCCTGTGGCCTGGTGCCACTGAGTCCTGAGGCCCCATTGAGCTGGCCTCATGTGTAGACGGGCATTTGGAGTCACATGGACCGTAGATGCCATGTGGCCTAAGAGCCTCAGGAATTGTCTGGCGGCGACCAGAGAATTGCTGTGGAATAGCCTGGCTAGAGCCATCAATCTGTGGGCCCTGTCCACTGGTAGAAAGGCCTTTGCCTGAAAGGTGTCCAGTCGAGGTCCTATGAACTCCATGTTCTGGGAGGGTTGCAAACTGGACTTTGCAAAGTTTATGACAAACCCCAGGTGCTGAAGCAGAGCGACAGTGCGAAGGGTGGCTTGATTGGCCTCTTGCGGGGATTGACCCCTGATGAGCCAATCGTCCAGATATGGAAAGACAAAGAGGCCTTGAAGCCTGAAGTAGGCCACTACCACTGCCAGGCACTTGGTGAATACCCTGGGGGCGGATGTAAGGCCAAAGGGCAGTACTCTGTACTGATAATGGTTTCCTCCCACTACAAATCTGAGATATCGTCTGTGGTCTGGATGAATAAGGATGTGAGTATAAGCATCCTTTAGATCTAAGGAGCATAGCCAAACTCCCTGCTGGAGGTAGGGCAGCAGGATTCCAAGGGTAAGCATCTTGAACTTTTCCCTCTCCAGGAACTTGTTCAGGTTTCGCAAGTCTAGGATGGGTCTGAGGCCTCCTGTTCTCTTTGGTACCAGGAAGTACCTGGAATAGAAGCCGGGACCTCTCAGGTGGTGGGGCACCGGTTCCACTGCCTGTTCCTGTAGAAGACCTGCCAAGTCCCTGTGCAGAGGGAGTCTGGGAGGCTCCACTGGATAATAGAGGGGGGGGGGTACCTGGTGGAAGTGGAGGAGATAGCCCTTTTGGACTATACTGACAACCCAGGTATCCCTTGTGACGGCTGACCACCTGTGGGTGAACAGGGCCAGCCTGCCTCCAGTGCTGATGGGGGCCAGCTGAGGAGGAGAGGCTATGCCAATGCAGTCAAAAAGTAGGAGTAGGAGGCTTGGGGGCTTTCTGCCTACGGGGCCCATAACCCTGCCCCTTGGCCTGCTGACCCTGTTGGGGAGTTACAGAGGCCTGATAATGAGGGTACTGTTTATAGGCAGATGACCTCCTCGGGTAAAAGGTCTTTTTCCCGAGCTCTTCTTCTTCTGAGAAGGGGCAGAGGTTTTTCTGGAAGCCTTGTCAGGGTAAGAGTCTCAGTCTCGAGTTCGGCAGCCGTGTCAGCCATGGGCTTGCCAAAGAGGTTTTCACCTCGGCAGGGGACATCGACCAACTTGTCCTGCACCCATGGCTTGAGGTCTGATGACTGTAGCCAAGCCTGACGGCGTGCACCGATGCCGGCCGCGGCCACTCGGGCCGAAGCCGCGAAGCCATCATAGGCTGCTCGAGATATAAACTTCGAGCACTCACGAATACCCGAGGACAGAGCATTGAACCTCTGCAAAGGTTCCTTGGAGAGACCAGCAAAGAACCCGGCAATCTCCTTTGCCAGGTCTCGAAGGTACATGCCCATGTACAGCTGGTAGGTCTGAGCAACAATACAAAAGCAGCAAACCACGCAGAGCAGAGACAACCAGTCCAAGGCGTGATAAAGATGGAAAGACAATTCTTTATTGATTAGCCTTTGATCGCCCGACACAGGCCGTGTTTCGTCACCCTTCGTCAGGGGCTAGCCAGGCACAGAAACTAAAAACATAAATTTACAAACCAATTAAAATCACAGTAAATGAACAGACGGCAAGTGGATAAATAAAAGCAATAAATACCATCAAAAAATACCATAAGATAATAAATACATAAATAAATAATGAAACCATGTTGAATCTGATGAGCAGCGTGTAAACATTGACATTGTAAAAAAATGAAGAATAAAAGGAGGACCATCTAAAAAAATGCCGATAAAAAGGAAACCAACCATCACAGTAGAAAAATATAACATCAAAAAAGCATTGTTTAGAATTAGACATCGTATAAATAAAAGTGAAGATAGATTACCTTGTGAGGGCTGCCGTCAATAAGGACTAGAATAATAGAGCATAAAAGCTGCATAAAACGTGGATTAGTTGACAAGCCCTTAGTTCAGCATTGGTTAGACGCCCACCATAAAATTATAGATCTAAAATTTTTTGTTATTAAAAAGGTGAGAATCAACTGGAGAGGAGGAGATCTTGATAAAACTATTAAGAGACTGGAACAGAGATTTATTTTTCAATTAGATACAATGGCTCCTACAGGTTTAAATTTGGAAAGAGATCTGTCAGTTTTTCTCTGATCCTTATTTGTATTAGTCAGCTGTGGAACCTGTTCATCTACCATTTCTGTTTGTGCTCATGTGTTTGCCCCTCCTCTCACTCCCGTGGATTATGTATATCTTCATGATTCCCTTCAATAAGTTTCTCTTTGTCTCGAATCAATTCATCAGAAACGTTTTTTTAAGTGCCTGTATGAAACTGTATGCCCTCTAGTTTTCCCCTTCTACTATTTGCCTCACTGAGAGTGTCAGCCCCGCCCCCTTTTGAATTGTTTTTCAGCGCATGTGTCGGCGTTTTTTCAGTCTTGCTGCTAGTCTGCAAGTATTGACGGCAGCCCTCACAAGGTAATCTATCTTCACTTTTATTGAAGTTACATATGGTTATGCCACTCATGAGCTGTTTATTGGTACATTTCGAGGGGGACATCTTCACACATGTTATGTTGCCCTGTGATTGAAGATTTACTGATCTTTGGTCTCTCTCTGGTTAAGCAGGTAGGATCATCCGATGCATGTTGATCTTGTCGGCAAATTCACATTTTGCACCGTATGAGAGAAGTTTGTTTTTGAGGTTCTCAACAATGCCTTTTTGATGTTATAGTTTTTTAATTGTATACGATGTCTAATTCTAAACGATGCTTTTTTAATGTTATATTTTTCTACTGTGATGGTTGGTTTCCTTTTTGTCGGCATTTTTTTAGATGGTTCTCCTTTTATTCTTCATTTTTTTACAATGTCAATGTTTACACGCTGCTCACCAGATTCAACATGGTTTCATTATTTATTTGTTTACTTTTTAAGACAGTTCACGGTTTATCCGTTTTTTATTGCAATGATAAGATGTACTTTTTGATACATTTTTTAGCCATCTGGGTTGTATGACCTAATGTTCATTTAAGTTTTATGTTTTGTTGTTTTTTTCCACTGACTCACTCATGCAGCTACACAAGTAGCGGTCCTGACACACTCTTGTCATAATGGAGTTACTATTGTTACAATGTTTTGAGTTTCTGTTATGATGGGTGGTCTCCTTTTTATCGGCATTTTTTTAGATGGTCCTTTTTTTTTTTTTTTTTTTGTAAACTTTGTTTATTAACCAAACAGCAACATAACGTACAATACCTTACTCAGCAAAAAGCCACAAAGGAGTGGTGTCTTATCTCCTCTGGGGCCTATACAATAAACAGGTAGGTCGCCGTAAACAAAACACGATACAGAAAATCGAAAGGCACATATAGTGAAACGTTTTCTCCTTTTTTTTTTTTTAAACTCAGAACAGCCCCCCCCACCCAACCCCTTCCCCCCCTTCCCCTTCCCCCCCCTGTAGCCCCTCCCCCCCTCCCCCATGTCGCACCCCGAACTCCACGGCAATGCCGCAATATACTGCGTGCAAAAAACCTATACCCTCTCCGCACCCTGTAAGCCAGGCCTTAGAGACCCACATTCACTATTTCACTCCTGCAGCGTGGGCCCAACCTCTGCATATAGGGTTCCCAAATCAGCAGGAAGATGGTCCACCGCTTCACGGAGCCCCTAGCCCTCCAGCGCTCTGCCAGCATCAACTGATGGAAATTATTGCGCCACTCCAGAAATGTGGGCGGGTTCCGATCTCTCCAGTTATGTAAAATCGGACCTTTCCCCACCAAACATGCTTTACGCACCAATAAGCGCGTCCATCTCCCGGTAGGTAGGGTAGGATGCAGTTGATCCAAAATGACTAAACCACTGGTCCAAGGAAACCGTTGTTGTAATAACCTCACAAGATATCGGCGGATGTGGGACCAATACGGAAGGATACGTCTGCACTGCCACCACATATGAGTTAAAGTTGCCAGTGGCGCTTGACATCGAGGGCAAGACCCATCTTGCGTTATACGACTCCGCAGCGCTCTGCGCGGAGAGAAATGTACCCGAGTTAAGGCCTTATATTGAATTTCCCTCCAGCGCACTCCCTCCGCCAGTTCTATTATCCGCCCCACCGCCAGGCAAATCGTGCCGGGTGGAATCTCACGGCCCAATTCTCCTTCCCATGCGGCCTCCGCTCTCCCATAGTCCGGTACCACCCCATAGCACGCCAGCTTAGTCCTCAACCCAGCTATCGTCAGGGGAGAATCCCCCCCAAGTTCCAAGAAATCAATAATTTGCTTCGACCGGTCCTCCCCCAGTTCCGCCCGGGGTAACGTAGCCACATAATGAGAAAGCTGATGACACGCAAAGTAGTGGCTATCGGGCAGGTCATATTCCGCACGGAGTTCCACAAACGGCTTGCATTTACCCATGAGGTCGACTACATGCCCTAAATAATGTAGGCCCTGTCGGTGCCATAACATAAACGCTGGTGAATCCAATCCTGGCAGAAAATGCACATTACCTTGTATCGGTAGCCAGCTAGATACCTGCCAGTTACGTTGCCAGAAGCCATTTAATTGTTTCCATGTTTGCCGCATCACGTTCAACAACACATTCCGCGTAAGTCTCAATGGCAGATACTTCGAGTCCACATGCAAGGTCCCCACCAGGGAGAAAGGAGCCACTAACGCCGCCTCTAACCCTCTAGGTGTATAAACGTCCGTTCCCCCGAGGTAATCTCCAATATGTCGCACCTGGCAAGCCAGTGCATAGAGTCTTAAATCCGGTAGCCCCAGGCCTCCCTTTCGCCATCCACCAATCATACGAGATATCGGGATCCGCGCTCGGGCCCCCTTCCACAAAAATCTTTGGATCTCCCTCTCCAGTTTAAGCAAATCCCTTCGTAGTAACCAGACCGGCAAAGTTTGAAACCAGTAGAGTATACGGGGTAGGATCACCATTTTAATTGCAGCGATTCTCCCCAAGAGCGCCAACGGCAATGGGTTCCAAGATCGTAATTGGCGCCGCATCCCAGACAAAACTTTCTCAAAGTTCGTATGGTATAGATCCTGTGGCCGTCTGGTTAGAATAATACCTAAATATGTAAACCCATGCTCGGCCCATTTCAGAGGGAAATCCTCCCCCCAGCGATCTCGTAGCCCCCCCAACACATCCAGGGCCTCCGATTTCTCTGCATTGATCCAAAGACCCGCAAAACTACCGAATCTCTGAAACTCAGCCATCAGTCTCGGCAACGATTCGCGTGGCGCCAGCAAATGCACGAGCATATCATCAGCAAAGGCCGACACTTTAAATCCTCGTGCACCCACCTCTATCCCACGAATTTGTCGATCTTGTTCTATACTGCGGATGAGAGGATCTAAGGACAAAACAAACAATAAGGGAGATAATGGACAGCCCTGCCTAGTGCCCCGGTGCAATGGAAAGGGGGATGATAAAACCCCGTTACATAGTACTCTAGCGGTTGGAGCATCGTATAAGCTCTTCACCATAGCACAGAAAGCCTGTCCGAGGCCATACCTCGGTAATAGATGATCCAAATAGGTCCAGTCTACCCTATCAAAAGCCTTTTCCGCGTCAAAGCTCACCAGGAGCGTCTGCATCTGGTGGCTGTGCACCCACTCCAGGGATGTTAGAATTTGGCGTATATTACGCACAGCATACCGACCCCGTACAAATACCACCTGAGACTCATGCACAATGTCACCTAATACTCCCGCTAACCGCTCGGCCAAGATTTTTGCCAACAACTTAGCATCAAAATTTAATAACGAGATCGGTCTATAAGAGGCCGCCTGCAATGGGTCTTTGGCCGGTTTAGGAATCAATGTAATATAGGCTTGGTTATCTCCCCATCGCCTACCGCCCCCATCTATCCGCTGCTGGTAAGTATCCACCAACAACGGTCCCACTCCGTTGGACAGGAGTTTATAAAACTCAGCCCCAAAGCCGTCGGGGCCAGGCACCTTACAACAACTGGCCTGAGCAATTACAGACTGGACCTCTGATAGGGTAAGTGGCTGTCCCAGTTGGGCCCGTTGCGTCTCCGTCACCTGGGGAAGCTGCAGCCTTTGGAGGTAGGCCTCCATTGTAGGAGGGTCATTCTCTTCCGCCATATAGAGTTGTTGAAAGAAGTTTTTGAAAAGTGCACTGATCGCCTCACGGCTTTGATGGAGTTTCCCCTGTTCATCTCGGAGAGCCGCTACCCCTTTTCCTCCTCGTGGACCCCGCAAACAATGTCCTAGAAGTTTCCCCGGTTTATCCCCGAAGCAATGTAGCCGATATTTATAATAGAGCAGAGACTTCTTGGCGCGTTGATGAAGCAATTCATTCAGGGAAACCTGAAGCTCCCAAAGCCGTTTTTTATTCAACACTGTGGGTGACTGGCCACTAAGCACCCGGGCATGGGAAACTTGCCGCTCCAACCGAACGATCTGCTCTGCCATCAATCGACGTTTCCGCGCGGCATAGCCAATGATGTCTCCTCGAAGTACCACCTTGGCGGTTTCCCAGACCAACTCGGGATCCTCGCGGTGCACCCGATGAGTTAGTTCAAAATCACGCCAGCGGTGGTCCAAAAATTTCCGGAATTGCTCATCTTTGTATAGCTCAATGGGGAACCGCCATAGGCGGGATGTACCTACTCCTCCCCCCCAATGCATCTCGACCCAAGCCATAGCATGGTCGGAGATCTCCAAAGGGCCTATCTCCGCCTCCACCACCTGTGCAAAGGCTGTTGTGGATAATAAAACATAATCTATTCTCGCACTGGTCCCATGCGCCCTTGAAATGTGCGTAAAGTCCTTCTCAGATGAATGTAATACTCTCCATGGATCCATCAAGCCCAAGCGCCTCCGAAAGCGTTGCAGCACTTGAGAGCTAAGTAGTCTATCTCTCGTCCCCCTCCCACTAGAGGTATCTAAACTCACATCAAATACCCCGTTAAAATCTCCCCCCACTACTATAGGTACCTCCGGCAGTAGTTCCACTTTAGCCGCAAAACGGTCAAAGAATTCCCGGTCCAACATATTGGGACCATAAACATTCCCTAATATTATCTCATGGTCTTCCAGTACGCCCCACAATAAGAAGAAGCGTCCCTCAGGATCAACCACCTGCTTTTTCAACGAGAAGCGCACCCTCTTATGGAGTAGAATGGCGACCCCTCCCTTCTTCCCCCGTGCAGGTGCACCCCAAACCTGGCCTACCCAGTCCCGACTTAGTTTAGCATGCTCTTCCGCTGTTTGGTGGGTTTCCTGGAGTAGCGCAATATCACAACGTTGTCTAGCCAGCGCCTTCAGTATTTTATATCGCTTTATCGGGCTACCCAAACCGCAAACATTCCAGGTTATGATCTTCAAAGGATCACGGTATGTTTATGGCCTAGCTGCCAGCAAAGTGTAGTTAGGGAGGCCCTCCCAGCCTGGAGCCTCCCATCCTTGTGACTAGAGAAGGTAATGCCCTGCCCGTGGAGTGAGTTCGGAGTGCGACAGCCCCTCCCCCCTCCCCCCCCCTGGAGCCCCCATTTCCCCCCCTCCCTCCCAGCACCCTTCCCTCCCCATCCTATTTCCACCCCCCACCCCATCACCCCTTCGGTCAGCTTCCTGGACCTTGGGCCCTCTCCACCTCCCCTCTCTAAGGGCCCACCAAGACCACTCTGAGAGCGGCCGATCCCCCGTCACCCACAAAGGGTAAGTTCTAATCCCGCTCAAGCTGGTTTTCCACCTGGGTAACCCGCCCCAAGTCTCGAGCATTACTTATTCCCCCAAAGGGGGCCCCGAGCACAGTGGATGTTGGTCCCCCTGGGGTCCCCCAGCGCAGGGCCTGGGAACACTCTCCCTAGAAGTAAGCAGGAGCCCCAGCAGGGGTCTGGTCCCTTCTCCAGTGTAATGAAAGCAAAGGTCATCAAAACGAACAGGGGCAGCTAGCCATCAGCAATACACCAGGAGTAAACAAATACACATCGCTGAACGCGTCTGCATTTAAATTGCAGGCCTATTTTACAAGCTTAGCGATTAACCATAAAGCCAGGAAATTACCCCCCGGGTATGCATGCAGCAGCACTCACTTCCGGCGGCCATGTTGTTTCGGCTACTCCAAAGTTATAATAATCGTCATGGCCGCGGAGGATTAACCCCAGAGCCCTGCCTCGTGTCAGCCACAGCGCAAGGTGAGGCCCTACCGCCTCTTACCTTTCCCCACTCCATAGCAATCAGCAGGGGGGCTCCGGCATCGAGAGCAGCTAAGGCATGCCACCCAGAAGGCGATCCCGCCGCACACCACACCCCTCCCCATCGCCATGAATTTGCAACCGGGCATAATCCCTCTCTCCACTACAAATGGCTGCGTGGTCACACGTGACTAATATGGTCACGGCGGCTGCTTTCATTTGCAGTAGGGAATTAACACGGGCAGGTAGAGAAGGGGAAAAATAATAATAATAATAATAAAATAAATAGATAAATATATAATAACTAAATAATAAACTACACACCTACAGGCCCCCCCGGATACCAATCAGGCTATAATTAACACAGCGGACAAAACTGCCCAGTGATTTGCCTGGGGGAGCGTTGTGCACTGAAAGAAGGAAAAAGAAAAAAGGGAAGAAAACAACAGGGGAGAGAGAAAAAGATAAAGAAAAATAAAAAGAGCTCCATATCCAGCCGCTAAGCAAGCAGTAGTCAGAGAAGGAACGAAGCCGGCCAGAATTAGAGGCATAGTCTGTCCAAAGGTAGGAAGTCCATTGCCTGGGTAAAAACAATGTAGCAAAGCAGATTTCAGCTAACTTGTATCTAAGGGAGCAGTCCCAACGATACAAAATAACTCGTCCACAGTCTGGCAGAGGTTACGACCTGTTCCACTTCAAGCTATCCTAATACAATTCCCCCGATAGGGAAACAGGCTCTCTCCTCATAGTTAGTCCTATGAAATGTCAGCGTGGAGAGCGTGGGGATGTAGAGGCCGTCTGTCCCCCGAGCACAATGCGATTCACCAGACCTGCGGCCTCCGCAGCCGTTGTAAAAACGTGGTGTGTTCCCTCACTTATCACACGTAGCTTAGCGGGGTATTGGACGGAGAATCGAATCCCAGCGCTGATAAGTTTCTCGCACAGAGGGGCATATTCCCGGCGCCGCCGGCTCAAAGCTGCAGAATAATCCTGTGCAATTCGAATTTTGGAGTTGTTGTAGATTACTTCCCCCTTCTGCCGCGCCGCTCGCAGCAATATTTCCTTCTGCGGGAAGTAAAGGAATTTGGCCAGCACAATTCGAGGACGAGCATCTTGTGATTGCTTGGTACCGAGCCGGTGCACTCTTTCAATTCTCAAGGGGTCCCCGAGATCAGCGCCATCCAGCAGTTGCCTAGTTAGTGCTTCTAAGTAGCCCCGCAGGTCCTTATCGAGGACGGTCTCTGGGATCCCCATAAACCGCAAATTGCTCCTTCTGGACTGGTTCTCTAGATCGTCGAGCTTTGCCTCTTGCAAGCTTAGTTGGTGTTTTAGGCCAGCCACCTCTGACTCCACCACCTCCATCTTTTCCTCCGTCTGCCCCAGGCGATCTTCGGCCTCACGGAGTCTGCTCCCTAAAGATTCCACAGTGGCACGGAGTCCGTCCATTTTTTCATGCAGCGCCTCAAATTGCGGCGACAGAGCTGCTACTACTGCTGCCGACGTCGCATCTGACGAAGCAGGGGATCTGGGCGAGCTTGGCGATGGGTTTGACTCCGCCATCTTACTTGAGCCGGTCGCCCGCTCCCGCTCTCTTTTGGTCAGTCTAGCTGCTGTCGCCATGCCGGTAGTCAGCAAGCCGCTGTGTTTGATATTGCGAGTTCTCCAACACTCCCGAGGGGCTGTTTCAGTGAATTATTGCGGGTTTATATGGTGCTATATTGCCGGCCTGGGCTGAGGGTCTCGGAGCATTCTCAGGATGCGACCGCTACCCTGCTCGCATCACGTGGTCCCTTATTCCTACTCTAGATGGTCCTTCTTTTATTCTTCATCTTTTTTTACAATGTCAATGTTTACACGCTGCTCATTAGATTCAACATGGCTTTATTATTTATTTATTAGGACAGTTCACGGTTTATCCGGTTTTGATCGCAATGACAAGCCGTACTTTTTGATACATTTTTTTAGTCATCTGGGTTGCATGACCTAATGTTTATTTAAGTTTTATGTTTTGTTGTTTTTTCTACTGACTCACTCATGCAGCTACACAAGTAACGGTCCTGACACACTCTTGCCATAATGGAGTTACTATTGCCACAATGTTTTGAGTAAGACTTTTATATCCAATATGCCAGATCCTGTCTCCTCCTCTCTCTCTTTGTTTTTATTGCTTGTTTTAATTATTTATTTATTTATGTATTTATCTGGATATTATCTTAATCTGTATTTGATTTTAACCTATTGTTTGTGTTTTTTAGTGAGCATATTCACCTAGACAATTTTATAACCACATGATGTAAGAGTTTTCTAATAATCCTGAACGGAGGTTAGTATTCATATGCATGTATTTTTTTTATATAATCACGTTTTTTTAAATATATGCATCAGGTCCCGAGCACATTAGTTCCTTTATATGATTTTATATGTTTATATGATATTGGTATTTATGTATTTATTATCTTATGGTATTTTTTGATGGTGTTTATTGCTTTTATTTATCCACTTGCCGTCTGTTCATTTACTGTGATTTTAATTGGTTTGTATATTTATGTTTTTAGTTTCTGTGCCTGGCTAGCCCCAGCTGGTAGGTGTGGACACGGCAAGCAAGCATAGAGCCCTGGAAGCACTTCTTACCAAGGGCATCCAGGTTCCGGGCCTCCCGGCCGGGAGGCACCAAGGAGTGCATCTTCTGACTCTTCAGATGATGCATGGCCGATTCCACAACCATGGAGTGGTGCGGTAATTGTGCCTTTTGGAACCCGGGGCTCTTGCGGACTCGATAGATGGAATCGACCCGCTTGCTTAAAACCGGCGTCGATGCCGGCGCCTACCACATGCGGAAGAGCAACCGTTCCAGCATCGGAGGAACCGGAACAGTAAAGGCCTCCTTCAGAGTAGAGTCATACTGTAGGGCCTCAAGCTCCTCGGCTCGAAGCTCCTCCTTGGGATCCGTGGGGAATGCCAAAGCCTTGGCCATGTCCTGCACGAAGGACTACGGTACTCACGTGACCCGGGGACTCCATCTCCACACAAGGTTGTTTTGCAGGCCTCTCCGACTCTGAAGACCCGGGACGGCGCGCGGGGCTATGCGACTTGGCCCTCGAGGAGCCAAGTGCGTCCACCGACGCCGCCCTCATGGGTTTTTTTCTTACGATGCTCCCGCGAGGGAGACCCCCTTTCAGAGGAGCCTCGACGCTGCTCAGGGCCGGAGTCCCGAGATGTCGAGGCCTCAGATGAAGTCCGGGCCCTACCGGACGCAGATTCAGAGAAGATTCTTTCCTTTTGGTGCTGCCGACTCCTTAATGCCTCAGAGGACATCTTCCCACACGGACCACAGATCATCGGGTCATGATCGGATCCGAGGCACCGGAGGCAGCAGTCATGTGTGTCGGTGAGAGACATAAGTTTCTTACACCGATCACACTTTTTAAACCCGCTGGCAGCCATCGGGGGAAAAAGGGCCCCTGCAAGGTCAAAAGACAGGGCTGCCAGTGAAAAAAAGAAAAAATGGCGCGAACGCTAGTCACTAAGGACAAAAACCAAAAAAGAGATCCGGGCTCGATACCGACGTATCGGACCCAGGCGGGAAAGGGAAACCGACGTCGTACCGAAGAAAAACAGCTTAACGCAGAGAAAATCAACTTCTTCCTTGGGTGAAACAAAAATACATCCATCGGGCTCCGCGGAAAAAAGAAGACTGAGCAAGATGGCACCCTTGGGCGGGAAGGGGACTGCGCATGCGCGCTGCATTCCGAAAGGCTTTCTATGAAAGCTGGGGAAATGCTCCGCACGGGGCTCCGTCGGCACCGACGTCACCCATATGTGAGGATTGACTTCCTGCTTGGTCCTGGAGAAAGAGGTTTACATAGTACAAAATTAAGTCTAAGAATGGGAAAGAGAGAGAATCAATGGGAAGGTATCAGGTAGAAGCTAGTTACAAGTCCCAGTATCAAGAGGAAAAGTACATAGTTGTATAGTGGGGAAGACTGGGGGGCATGCTGGCAGTATCCCAGGCCCTGGGTGACACTCCCTTATTCTCTGAATGCCATAACAGACAGGTATGTTTTTAGGACTGCTATAAATAGGGCCAATTTAGTTTTCGTCTTAGCTCAGGAAGCAAAGAGTTCCAATACAGAGGCCCATAGGAGAAGGCAAAAGGCCTTGTATTCTCAATACAATGACTAAATGAAGGCGATAATGTTAGCTGGTTACTGTGTTGAGAGCACACTGAATGCAAAAGGTTGAAGGGAATTATTTTGTTGGATAGATACTGTGGACTTTCTGAATGGAGGATTTTATAAACAAGCATGAGTGCTTTATAAAGAATTCTGGAGCCTCCGAAATCTTTTCAGCACAGAGGTCACATGTTCAAATTTCCTGATACCTGTGAGCAATCTTGCAGACAGCAAATGGTTGGGCCAGTCCATTCTAGAGGGAGTTACAAAAACCTTTTCTCATCTTTGATGTTGTTATGAAAACCAGAACCAACTGTAAACCATAAATTTACATACAGATAATAAAATACAACTTTAGTTACGAAAAAAGCATAGTTACTCACCTGTAACAGGTGATCTCCGGGAACAGCAGGAATTTAGTCTTCACATATGGGTATCGTCGTTACCGACGGAGCCTGTGCGGGAATGCTCCCCAGCGTCCAATTAGAAAGCTTTTGGGAGCATCCCACAGCGCCTGCGTGCTGCCTTCCCGCCTTTCCCAACTGCCTCTCTCCAGCTGAGTTTTAAAGCTGAGACAAAGAGAGAGAGAGAGGGAAAGAGAAAGAGATAGAGAGATACAACTCCTAGGGGAGGTGGGTGGGTTGTGAAGACTAAATTCCTGCTGTTCCCGGAGATCATCTGTTACAGGTGAGTAACTATGCTATCTCCAGGAACAAGCAGGAATGTAGTCTTCACATATGGGGACTCCCTAACTTTAGATGCCAGGGAGAAACCCCAGAAGTTGTGTGTCCCTGAGAAAGGGCTCCACTTCCCCCTATGGATCTCTGGCATCCAACCAGGGATGGTGGGTAGGAGTTGATTAGGTATGGAACAGGTGTTGGAGAACAGCCTGACCAAACAAGGCATCCCGGCGGGAGTCCTTGTCCAAGCAGTAATGGGCTGTGCAGGTATGAACGGAAGCCTAGGTGGCTGCTCAACAGATGTCGTCAATAGACACAGAGTGTAGATGAGCTATTGAAGCTGCCATGGCTCTCACATTGTGAGCTGTGACATGGCCCTCCAGGGGAAGAGTCTTACTCTGATAGGCAAACGAAATACACTGAGCAATCCAGTTTGACAGTGTTCTCTTGGAGACTGGAAGTCCCAAATGAGAAGGATCAAAAGCAACAAAGAGTTGAGAGGACTTTCTATGTTGCTGTGTTCTTTGTAAGTAAAAGACTAAAGCTCTTTTACAGTCAAAAGTATGAAGATTCCTTTCTGCATTTGATGCATGAGGCCTTGGAAAGAACACAGGTAGGTAGACCGCTTGGCTTAGATGAAAAGGCAAGACCACCTTTGGCATAAAGTGTGGATGAGTCCTAAGGACTACCTTGTCATGATGGAACCTTGTATAAGGTGGATCAGCCACTAGTGCTTGCAGCTCACTGATGCGACGTGCTGATGTATTCGCAATGAGAAAGATAACCTTCCAAGAAAGGAATTTCAAGGAGGTAGTAGCTAAGGGTTCGAAAGGTGGCTTCATGAGCTGACCAAGAACCAAGTTTAAGTCCCATGCCACAGGTGGTGGCCTAATGGGAGGCTTAGTTAGCAGAAGGCCTCTCATAAATCTTGCTATAAGAGGATGGGAGGAAATAGGTTGTCCATTTAGAGGCTTGAAGGAAGCTGCAATAGCACTCAAATGGACTCTCACTGAGTTAGTCTTAAGTCCTGCATTGGATAAATGAAGGAGATACTCCAGTAATGATTCCAGAGGTACCGCAAGGGGGTCAAGACCCTTCTGCGAACACCATATGGTAAACCTTTTCCACTTGAAAGCATAAGAGCATCTTGTGGAAGGCTTCCTGGAAGCATAAAGGATATCCTTTACTTGCTGAGGGAGGTTAAGATCATGGAGATCTAGGCCTTCAGCAACCAAGTCCTGAGATGCAGAGACTGGGGATTGGGATGCCATAACATTCCGTTCTCCTGAGATAGGAGATCTGGAGCAGACCCTAACTCCAGGGAGGGAGCTTGAGAGAGATGTAGAAGCAGAAGGTACCACACTTGCCGAGGCCAATGTGGAGCTATGAGACTCATACGGCCTCTGTCTCTCTGAAGCTTGAATAGGGTCCTGGGAATTAGGGGAATGGGTGGAAAGGCATAAAGGAAGTCTTGGCACCAGTGAAGGAGGAAAGCATCCTTGGCCTGAGAGCCCTGAGCCGGGATTCTGGAACAGAACCGGGGAAGTTTGGCATTCCACGGACTTGCAAAGAGGTCTATGTCCGGGGTTCCCCAAATTTGAAAAATCTTGGTCACCTGATCTACATGTAGAGACCATTTGTGTGGAAGCAGAACTCGACTGAGTCTGTCTGCCCAAGAGTTTTGTATGCCTGGAAGATACACTGCCAGGAGATGAATTTGATGCTCTCTGGTGAGGGCCCATAGTCGCAAAGCTTTGTTGCAAAGCAACAGAGAGCCTGTTCCTCCCTGCTTGTTCACGTAGAACATGGCTACTTGGTTGTCCGTGTGAATAAGGACTGTTTTGCAGCTTAGTAGGGTGTGGAATACTCGAAGAGCAAGGAAGATTGCTCTGAGCTCTAAGAGATTGATATGTAGATGAGTCTCCTGTGGAGTCCAAGTGCCTTGGGTGGAGAGGTCTTGTAGATGAGCTCCCCAACCCAATGGAGAAGCATCTGTTGTGAGAGTTGCCTGGGGTAAAGGCTGTTGAAATGTGGACCCCAGCAACAGGTTTTGAGTGGACTGCCACCATTGGAGGGACAAAATAAGGTGATTTGTGTTTGCTATTTTGTCTGACAGGCACCCTGAAGCTTGGATCCATTGAGTAGATAAAGTACACTGGGCTGCTTTCATATGGAGGCAAGCATAGGGAACCACATGCACGGTAGATGCCATGTGGCCTAGCAGTTGTAACATCTCCCAAGCAGTGAGATGAGGCTTTAGCACTGCTTGAGAAGCTAACTGCACCATGCGAAGGCAACGGGTCTGAGGAAGATAGGCCCTTGCTTTCCTTGTATCCAGCCAAGCTCCTATGAACTCTAAAGCCCGAGTGGGAGTTAGACTGGACTTTGGGACATTTATGACTAGAAACAAATACTGAAGGATATGCATTGTGCAAGACAGAGAAATCCTGGCCTCTGACTCTGATGGGGCTCGAATAAGCCAACCGTCTAAGTAAGGGAAGACGAATATTCCTAGAGTGCGAAGAAATGCTGCTACCACAGCCATGGATTTCGTAAACACCCTTGGTGCAGAGGCCAAGCCAAAAGGAAGCACCCTGTATTGGTAGTGCTTTCCCTGAAAAAGGAACCGAAGGAACTTTCTGTGAGATGGATGGATGAGAACATGAGTGTACGCATCCTTGAGATCTAGAGAACATAGACAATCCTGACTCTGAAGGTATGGCAGCAGAGTTCCTAGAGAAACCTGAATTTCTCCTTGAACAGGAATTTGTTCAATTATCTGATGTCTAAAATAGGTATGTGTCCTCCTGTTTTCTTTGGGATAAGGAAATAGGGGGAGTAAAACCCTGTACCCTGTTGAGGAATGGGTTCTTCTTCTATTGCCCCTTGGGCAAGAAGCATAGTAACCTCTTGATCTAATAGGTTGATAAGAGAGGTCTGAGAATTGAACTGTCTTACCATTGTGGGAGAGGGCATGCTCGAAAAATGGAGCTTGTACCCCTCTTTTATGATGGAGAGTGTCCAATGCTCTGCTGTTATCTGCCCCCACCTGGGGGCAAAGTGACACAACCTTCCTGGAATGGTGGAAGGCTCTGGTCCATTGAGAGCCAGGAAGGCTAAGTTCTCTAGATGAAAGTCAAAGGCCTTGTGGAGGCTGAGACTGCTGAGACGGTTGAGGCTTAGCAGTCTTTGCTTTCCTTTGTTTAGGTGGTTGCTGACTTTTCCGGACAGGTTGACCTGCAGAGCGTCCCTGCTGGGAATAAGCAGGATAAAACCTTTTCTTTTTTGGAAAAGAATGGTTTTTTGAAAGATTTCTTTCTTGCAGGATCAGCTGTGGCCTTGGATAATCTATCCAAGGTGGAGTTGTCAGCATCCAACTCATTGGCTTTTTCTTGCCAATCTTTGCCAAACAGGTTCTTACCAGTACAAGGAATATTGCCCAGTTTGTCTTGTACCCAGAGCTCCAAATCAGATGCCTGGAGCCAGGCAATTCTACGTGCACCTATGGCAATGGCAGAGGTTCTGCTTATGCACTCAAAACAGTCAAAAGCTGCATGGTTGACAAATTTAGAAACATCCTGGGCATGTTTGACCACTGTGAGAAAATCCTGCCTTCTATCCTCAGGAAGAAGAGGGCTCAAAACCTCTAAATCTCCTGTGATTTCCTTCAGGAACATTCCCATATATAAAATATAGGAACTGATCCTGGCAGAAAGCATGGAAGCTTGGAAAGTACGACGTCCAAAAGCATCCAAAGTTCTGCACTCATGTCCTGGAGGATTAGAGGTATGCCTCTTTGCACTCCTGATCCTTCTCATAGTTGATTCCACTACAATAGAGTGATGAGGAAGCTGAGTCTTCTGGAAACCAGGACAAGGAGGGACTTGATACATAGTATCCAGTCTACGAGAGTGAGGAGAGGTGGTAAGAGGCGTCTCCCACATTCTTAGCATGAGATCATGCAAGATCTCATGGATGGGTAGAGTAACTGCCTCTTTAGGAGCTTTGGGATATTGTAAAATTTCCAACTCCTTTGCTCTGGGCTCCGTTTCAGGAGCTACAGTAATGGACAGACCTCGAGCCACCTCCCTGATGAAGTCCTGAAAGGAAATATCCTCTGGAGGAGACATCCTGCGTTTAGGGGAGGAAGGCTCCTCTGGGAGAAGTATTTCCGTACCGACAGAACTGTCAGAGTCCTCAGATTCCTCTGAGGACTCAAAGTACCTTCTGTCCGGATGCTCTTGAAGAGCCCGATATCAGTACCGACCGAAGTCGGTACCGGTGGGGAATCGGTACCGGTGTATCAGTACTGGAGGGCATTGCATGACTGGGTGCCGGCAATGCGGACACTAATGTCGATGCCGATGCTGTCGGTACCGGTTGAACTGTCTGACGCGGTTCCGAGGGTGTCGATGCCGCAAGGAGAGCCACCAGACTGCGTTCAATAGCCAGGAACCTCTGGTCTATCGACTCTGCCGATGCCTGGATGTCGGTAGCGGAGAAAACAGCCGGTAGCCCAGAGTATGGCACCAGTAGTTCTGCCAATGTTGAGGCCTCGAGAACGTCCTGGAGCCCCGATAATACTTTGGAAGCCGAAGCCTCTCGCCGGGGCAATTTTGCCGGTGCAGAATCCTCAAGGCCAACGCCACAGGCATCTCGATGCTTAGAAGGAGATCTACCCTTTGAGGACTGGCTAGACTTGTGTTTAGTTACCTGAGATCCACAGGAGGAAGAGGAAGCCCTGGAAGACGTCGATGCCACCGAGGCTGCACCAGAGGGAATCAGGGTACTGAGCTTAGCAGCTCGGTTCTGCTGACCTCTTTTGGACATCATGGCACAGGCCATACATTCCGTGATGGAGTGGTCAGGACCTAAACATTTAAGACACCACTCATGGGTGTCATTGACGGAGATGGTACCGCCACACTTGGTGCACTTTTTGAAACCCAAAGCGGGTTTTTCCATTGTGGAGGAATTTTGGGCCTAGGGCCCAAAATGGCGTGTGCACCTGGAAAAAAAATACTAAGTATATATATATATATATATATATATATATATATATATATTTTTTTTTTTTTTTTTTTTTAAAGAAAAGAAAGAAAGAAAGAAGAACCGGCGGTACCGGTAAAGTGTCGAGGAAGGCAGACGTGACCACAAAAAAGAAGGGCAATAAGGAAACATTTTCTGCGGTGACAGGAACGACGACCTGCTGGCTCCGCGGAAAACGAAGAACTGGAGAGAGGCAGTTGGGAAAGGCGGGAAGGCAGCACGCAGGCGCTGTGGGATGCTCCTAAAAGCTTTCTAATTGGACGCTGCGGAGCGTTCCTGTGCAGGCTCCGTTGGTACAGACGATACCCATATGTGAAGACTACATTCCTGCTTATTCCTGGAGATAAGAGTTTACAATAACTTTAGTACTTTCAGCAAGGCAGTCGCAAATACTGTGGACTATCATGCGAAGGATCTGGATTCATTTCTTGAGCCAGGGACTCTGCTCCCAAAGCCAGGTAGGGATGCAGCAGAAGCAGTTTCACATCTCTTGTTGGACAGAAAGGAGTCTCAGCCATCCTACAGGAGGTTATGGCTGCAGGTTCAGAATAATTGCAATGGGAGGCGAGTGATGGCAGATATTTAAGAATAAGGAAAAATGTCCCTAGGTAGATGTAAATGAAGGATCTTAGTACCATAGACCAGTACTTTTGAGCTGAATCCTAAAAGAAGCTGGAGGAAATTGCTGGATCAACCGCTGCCCAATCCAAAACACAAAGCAAAACAAAACAAAATCCATTATCAATAGGCTTATGCCAAAGTGCAGCAGGCAAAGAGAGGCATGTTTACTAAAGTGAGCTAATGTTTCCTGCATGCTAAGTGGTAGTGCAGGACTGCAGTAACAGCAACTGCACACTGATGCAGCCAGTGCAGTAAAAATCCTGTGTTAATTGCTCAGCATGAGAAGGAGCAGGTTAGGGGCGGAGAGTGGACCTTGACTACACATTGCAGTTAGTGTGGGGGTGATCAATGCATACTGTGACTATTGTAGTTAGCACAGGTGTACTCAGTGCCACTTCAATGGGTGGTGTTAAGTGCACCAGCATTAATTGCAATTGCAGGTTTAGGGTGGCAAAGTGCTTCCCAACACAGTAACTGCATTAGGAGATGCTGGACACGCCCTCAACAGTTAGCATGGGCCCATTTGTTTTCCTGCACTAACCTTAGCGTACCTTAGTAAACATGCTCCAGGGTAAAGTAGCCATCACAAACTTGAAATGCAGGAATAAAAGTATTATTGTTGTTCTTTCTTACTGAGGCATAATCATATTTTCTAATGCATCCTCTTTCTGAGAAGACTGACAAAGTATTTACAGAGCCAATACGCATCCATTTAATGGGGTCTATACAATGGAAAAGTCTACAGTAAGCATAATCTGAATATTTAGGCTTTTCCTGCAAATATAACAAGGTAGTAGAGGGAGGGTATGGAGGTGGGAAGATGTACTATAAGGAAGGGTATCCCACCAAAAAAAAGCTGATTCACATGCAAGGATCTTATTCCAGCGGAGGAAAGCTCCAGTATAGCCAGGATGACGACTGTAATGACAGGAAGACAGAGGCAACGTTACTCAGCTGGGAATCAATCCAACATGAAAGAGGCAGGCTGTGACATCTACCAGTATCTACAAAAGGAAAACTACTGCCATGGCATGCTGCCCTAGTTGCACACCTGAAAGAGCATGACCAAAAGGAAACATTCATAGTTAATGCCAGCGCTGGTAAATATCAATTATAATAGATCATGACCTGCACCATTATAATTGGAAAATGCTTGATCTAAAAATAAGGATTTTTAAGCTAAGTTTAAACATCTGAAAGAACTTCTCAGTCTGAAATGTTGGTGGCAATGAATTCCACCGAATGGGAGCAAAACAGGAAAAGGTAGAATGCCTCATACAGTTTAAATGAACCATGGGCAAGAAGTAGAACACTGAGTAGATTTCAATTTTAAGAATGTAAAGCATGACCTGGACAGTAGGGAGTAAGATAATTGGATAGATAACATGGCATATCAGATTGGAGTGTATGAAAGGTCAATGTCAAAACTTTAAAATTAATCCTATAAATAAAGGGAGTAAACAAAGTGTTTTTAATAGGGGGAACAAAGTTAAATCTGCGAGCACTGCAAATTAATTTAATCACTGTGTTCTGAACCAACTGTAAACGATAAAATGATGAAAGATTTAAACCCTTATAGAGTGAGCTGCAGTAATCTAGCCTTTAGAGAACAAATGTATTAAGCAGAAGAGATTCAATATCAAGTAATCTAACAGACTGTGTTTGAGGAAGGGCCAAGAAAAATGCAGAAATCACTTATGAAATGTGAAGACTCAGTGATAGAGAAGAACTAAGGTGGATCCCAAGGACCTTAATAGTTTCCTGGAGCTCAAGTGTTTGACCTTTAATAATCACTGAGACTGAAGTGGTGGATTGAAAGTTAGATATCTGCATTCATATTTTTTGAAATTTAACTAAAGGCCACTGGCTGTTGAACTGTCTGCCACAGCTTCAAGGCATGAATTTAGAGATGATAAATCAGGGGACAGTCAATCAGTGTAAGCCACAATCTGGGTCGTGCTGGTGAAGTCAAATCTGCTCAATCCCAAATTGTTTATTAATGTTGCTGAAGGTGAAATAACAACATTGAACAGACTAGGTGCCAAACCGGACAGCTGTGGTACACCACAATGTAAAGGAACAATGTCAGAGGAAGTAGAGTTTAAGGAAACAAACATATGAAATAATCCACTTCAGAACCGTGCCAGCTATTCTTAGAGAGGAGAGATGCAATATCAATAGTTGATGACTAACAAGATCAAAGCACAGCTATGGTCCAATGAAACAAGGATAGCAAGTTGACCAGCATATAAGTGATACTGAATCTCATATTGAGCATTCCCAGCCATAAAACCTCTATACTGTGGCCTTTCCTGAAGCCTATCTGATGAGGACAGTAAATATTTCTATCCCCTAAAAATTTGAACTGCTGAACCAGTATAGTCTTCTCTAGCACCTTGAGATAGGCTGAAAGTTGGCTAAATCAGAAGGGCGCGAGCTAGGTTTCTTTGAAAGTGGTTGAAGGGCAGCTTGTTTTCAAAATGCAGGAAGATAGCCAGATGAGAGGCTAACTACCGGTATATGTAGCAAAAGTGGTATCAGATTTGCATGGGTGATCTTTAATAAATGTGAAGGAACTGGAACAGTGGAAAAGTAGAGTTCAAGGACCGAAGTATCTAATCAAATTGAATGGGGGCAATTGATTAAACGAATGCCAAGAACCACCAGCCTGTATTATGGAGTCTTCAAAAAGCTTGTCAAATGAAGGAGCTGCATAAACAATAGATGTTATAGGTAGCTTGGCCATCAGCATACTAATCCTAGCTGAGATAAAAATGTCAAAACTGTTGGGAGAAAGACAAACAGTTATTAGACCAATCAATAGTTAAGCTAGTTTCTTAAGAAAACAGGGAAAATAGCTTAGAAGAATTCCAATTAGAATAGTAATCTTAGCTACAAGTAATTGTTTATGATAGAAGGAATAGCAGTCACAGTATTTCAGTAGTGAAGATACAGATCTGTACTTCTGCCACCTACGTTCAGTGGCTCTGACTTGTCTCTTAAGAAGTTGGAGACCAGGATGGTACCAAAGATGAGTAGTCTTGGGGTGGGGGGGGGGGGGGGGTAGACTTAGGTGCTTAAGAGTCAAGAGTAGACGTGAGAGTGGGGGTCTAGCATTGTGCCTATTGGCCGAGATTCAAAGTGTAAACATTAGATGGAAAAGGGTGTGCAGCAGGAGCTAAATCTTCAGTAGTAAGAGAAATAATAATTCTAATGGTAATGATCTTAGTCTTGGAGGCTGGATTAAAATGAAAGGAAATATTAAAACAAACTAACTATGCCCATGAGAGAGGAAACATCTGCACTTCTGGAATAGATACTGTAACTGCAATCTTAAGGGGAAAAAACTAGATCTAACATATGGCCGGCAGCATGTGCAGGTGAATGCACCTGTTGCTGCAGACCAATTTCATACCGTAGATTAAGAAAGCCTTTTTTGCAAGTTTTAACTGGATGTTCAAAACAGATATTAAAATCATCTAATGCTGTGAAAGCAGGAAAGCATAACGATAGATCTAGGATTAGGTTACTTATTTGATTGAGATCAGCGAGATGGTGGGCAGTAAGCTAAGAGAATTGTTAAAGGAACAACTGCCTTTAGACTAAAGAGTAGGGTTATAAAATGACCAGGGGTGCCTAAAGAAATGTAATATATGCAAAAAGAGCTATTATAGTATATAAAGCAATGCCCCATCAGAGCAGCTGATCTGGTTTTTAATAGAAAGGCATAGCCGGGGGAGGGGGGGGGAGCTTAAAAGTGGCATGCATCTTCTCCATCCTTAGTCCAAGTTTCAGAAATTCATAAGTTGCAGGTGAAGGAATAGAACACAATGCTTATCCAAGAGAAAAAGGTGTTCTGTAAAACAGATAATTGGGTAAAGATCCATTTATTTAAAGTTGCCAACCAGATTTTAGTAGCCTCTGAGGTAAAACTGGTAAGTTGGAAGGAGATGATATTAACTAGGGAGTTAGCTTTATTTTTTTGAGACTAAAATAGATAAACAGACTTTTGGTGCTGAGGAAAGTAGATGGCTTAAGTAACATAAGACTGAAGGAAACAACTGGAACAGATTAGAGAGATTGCTATCAAGGAAAGGAGAAATTTCACTTACCGTTAATTTCCTTTCCTGGAATACTGCTAGACCAGTCCAGACAAACGGGTTGTGTCCCCCTGCCAGCAGATCTTGGAGACAGAGAATTCTACCAGAGCTCTGATAGGCTGGACTCTGGTGATATGGTCCTACCCCTAGGGGTCTCCCTCAGTATTGTCTGTAAAGCGAACCCAAACATGTAACGCAACTAAACCATAAGACCACACATAGTGGACGTTTAATTCAACTATGTACAAGGGAGCCGAAAGTATCCCCAGAACTGAAGGCTGCTAAGACCGATAACGCAGCCATCGGACCCCCATGGTGAGGCATACTGACAAGGAAGGAACAGAGGCCAGCGGCTTCACCGCACTAGCAGCACCGTAACTGACAGCAGGGTGGGTCCTGGACTGGTCTAGCAGTATTCCAGGAAAGGAAATTAACGGTAAGTGAAATTTCTCCTTCCAGTTCATACTGCTAGACCAGTCCAGACAAACGGGCAGTACCCAAGCTACCTGCTTTCAAGGGGGGGTCAATGCCAACGACAGCACTGCAGCTCCAAACTGACCCTCCTGCCAAGCGTGAATGTCCAATCTATACTGACGGACAAACGTGGACAACGATGACTAAGTCACCGCCTGGCAAATGTCGAGAGGGGCTACTTGAGACCACTCGGCCCAAGACGAAGCCTGAGCCCGAGTGGAGTGAGCTCAGAGCCCTGTTGGAACCTGCTTGCCTTGCAGTATATAAGCTGCCTCAATAGCTCCTCGCAACCATCTAGAAATGGTGGATTTGGAGGCTGCGGACCCCCGTCGAGGGTCCGCAAACAGGACAAAAAGATTTCGAGGGAAAAACAACAAAAGCAACCAGATCTGCTGGAGACAGAAAAATACTGAGGGAGACCCCTAGGGGTAGGACCATATCACCAGAGTCCAGCCTATCAGAGCTCTGGTAGAATTCTCTGTCTCCAAGATCTGCTGGCAGGGGGACACAACCCGTTTGTCTGGACTGGTCTAGCAGTATGAACTGGAAATTGTTATTGGGTGCAATATCATGAGGTGTATGTAGAGGAGCTCAGGAAGTTGATGAAATTTGATAAAGGACATTGTGCCCAGCCTATTTACTTCAAAACTCTCCTGATATTTTAGCAGAATGGCTATGTACGTTTTCAGCCAAAGAAGAAGCTATAAAGATCAATGGGAAGCAACAGATACAATCCCAGATCCTGAACACTCAGCAGCCATCTGATCAGGCCTTGATTACAGGCAGTGCTGCCTTGGAGTATAAAACAGAGACTGGAAAATGTGTATCGTTAAATTGCAATTTCTGAATTTCCCTTTTTCTTTATGAAATGTTGAAGTACTTTCTGCAAGTTTTACAGTTTGACCCCTCTTCCCTCCTAGTTATCTCCAGAGCTCTGCGAAGTCTCTGAGGAGACAGAGGAGGGAATGGAGCCTTTTAATCATCCAACTATTAGACTTCAGTCCTCACTGGAGGAAACCATGACTAGGAGCAACCCTTCTAGCCACCTTTAGCTTGGACTTGGACTGAGATATAGTTTTCAGGTTGTCTTTGAGGAAGAGATCAGAGTTATTTCATGGACACAGTTGCTGTTTTCAGTGTGTATCTTCAGGAACACAAAAAGAGGAAATAATTTATTATATTACATTACCGAGTTTAGACTCTGGAAATGAGCTTTTTTCTTAAATAACCTAGAAAACGGGAAGATTATACTTTTGGGGATCCAGGACAACTGCGATGATTTCTCTAGGAGTAGGTGCCTGAGTGAATGTCGGGTGGGGGTTGGAGCTAGTTGCTCGTTTATGGAAGCATTGAGATACTGTTGTACTGAGTGCAATTCAATACACAAGTGTTTTCTTTTTCTCCATTTTTATTTTGTTTCCTCTTCCATGTAGTGGATTATATATGGTGTGTTTTTTCTATATATTTTTAATTTGAGATTTATATTATGATTTATTTATTTTATTTATTTACATTTCTTATATACCGAACTATTTGACATCAGCGCGGTTTACATAGAACATAAAATTCAGCACCAAAACAAGCGTCTGAGTTACAGTAAACAGGGTCATAAAACTTGGATAACAAGGTAATTTCAGTAATGAGGATCATAAAACTTGGATAACAATGTAATTACGAATGACGGGATGGTAAGGTAAAACTATTGACATCTTAAATTATAGCACAGATGAGATGTAATTAAAGGCCAGTGGAACCTTATACTTAAAGGTCAGTGGAACCTTACTAAGTGGGGAATTCTGCTTCACTAGGTGATTCGGAGTGCCTATAACTCACGGAGAGGGGATGTGCTTCTGCACTCACCGGGAAGTATTTAAGGAATAAGTAATGCTTGAGGGCCTTTCTAAATTGAAGTAGGTTGGTGATTGCTCTAATATCTGGCGGCAGTGCATTCCAGAGTTTAGGGGCACGGAGACTGAAAGCCCTGTTTGCTGTTGATGAGGTGCTTCTAGTAAGTTCACGGGGAACCATTAGCATATTTAACCCTCGGATACACTCGGTAAATCGACTGACACGTATACACTACCCCCGGGTCACCCCTGACCCATATGTAGAAATATGGTAAAACATCTACTTTTGTTTGTAAAACATGGTTAAATTGTGAAGAAAAAGACATATTTTTATTTATTTTTTATAATACTTGTTATTAATTCACCCTTTCAAGTGAATAATGTGCAATGCTAGCCAAGATCAGGCAGGACAAGTTGTACAAGGTCAGATATATGCTGCATAATGTCAATACCTGTTAATTATTCAGTTGCAAGCTTAAAAATGGTGTGCAGCACTGCACGCTTTGCAAACTACAATAGTTCTATATTTATTCGCTAGGTGGACAGCAACAGTCAAAGTATGGTGCCATTATGTCAAGTAATGGCATGATGCAAATTGTGACAAAAAAATTACCGCGTTATAACAAATTGACAACGGTGCATTGAAAACAACAGAAAACTAGTAAGCAATACATGAAGTACATTGACTGTTTTTTTCAACAACAGTTTATGCACAATGTGCTAGTAGTTGTTCTTGAATGTTCAGGACACACTCGCTTCAGACAGATTTCACATTCGGTAAATACTTTTCGATCTCTGTCACTTGGACAAAAGGAGCATCTTTTTCTTTTCTTTGCTGATGCCCGTGTGGTCAATGGTCTTGGTGGCTTAGGCATTTCAAGGCAAGGATAGCCAACATTGGCCATGGATTGACGTGTATGGCTTGTCAGACCTTCTGGATGGCTTTGACGATTTTGTAGCTGAGGCTTCATGAGATTCAAAGCGAGTTCCTCCAGAAAAAACCTTCTCTTGCAGTTTTCCTTGTGATGAAACATAGGATTGTTGTACATAAATATTATGAATGAATTTACAGCCGCGATATCAAGCAGTCCATAAAACACGCAAAGTGGCCATCGACAAGTTGATCTTTTCACACTGTATGTGTGGCACAACTGATCTACTGTGTCAACACCCCCTTTCGTTCTGTTGTAGTCAAGTATTATTTCTGGCTTCTTTGATGTTTCATCAATTTTATTATCATGGTGAAGTGTTGACAGCAGCATAACTGATTTGTTTCGTTTTGGGACGAATGACACCAAAGTCTTGTCTCCACTGAAGCCAAATATTGAGGATCCCACAATTCTTGAGCAATTTGCCTGGAATTCTGAAGGTATGTCACGGTTGCAACGTCTTACAGTGCCCAGTAGTGTCAAATTCTTGCTAAGAAGAACATCAGCCAGTTGTTCTATCCTCTGCTTTTTTGTGATTTGTCTTTATTTATGTTTTGGTCTTGTCCCTCCTGCTTTTATTGCTCTTCTGTCCAGAAATTGTATTTCCTTTCTACTTTACTGGCTTTGGCCTTTTTTTTAAATTTAGTTTTATTGTACAAAGCTTTGCTTGCCACTGAAAGGCGGTTTTTATCAAGTAAAATAAAACATAAACATAAAGAAATTGTCGCAAGTAATGTTCCTGCCAGACCGTTCCAGAGGTTCAATAAGCTTCAAAACAACATCAGCTCCTAGAGATACTGTTTTGTCACGAGTAACTGACTCTTCACGCCCTAGGTATGGCTTCATGTTGAATACATAATACGTTTCGGCATCTGCACACACCCATAACTTTATACCGTATCGGTCTGGTTTAGACTTGATGTATTGACGAAACGGACACTTGCCTCTGAACCCCAACAATTGTTCATCAACAGTCAAGTATGCAGATGGTGTGTACATTTTCATGCACTGAGAAATGAATAAATTCCAAACATCTCTGACTGGAGTAAATTTGTCATTGGCCCTTCGTGATTCATGGGTTTGTTTGTCATCAAATCGAAGTAAACTCAATATTTCTGCAAACCTTTTACCTGACATAACAGCTGGAAATATAGGATTCTGGATAGGACTTTTAGCCCAAGTTCTGCGTACAGATACTTTGTTCAACCTGAAAACACCACTCATGTACAGAAGACCCAATGTTGCTTGGAGCTCTTCCATTGTTACCTGCTTCCAGTCAGTACATGGTGGCTGCATTGCTTCAGCTCTACGTATGCCTTCAGAATTTGTGAAATCTAACACTGCTGACAATATATCTGGAGTTACAAACATGTCAAAAATATCCTTAGCATTAGTTATACCTCTGATCAGAGCAATTGGTCCAGAAGATTCTCTGACTATATTTGCTTCCCTTGTTCTTGATGTTGGCGGTACAGTTTTATTCCAATGCATGCCAGAACGAGCTGTGTAATGACTGTCAGTAACTTCCTCATTTTCAGAATGTGATTCAGAAGTTTCAGAATTGCTGTATGAACTGCTATCGTCATCACTTGTTTTATTTTCTTCGACAGCATCTTCTGCTTCACTGCCGCTATCATCAAGATCAAGCTGATCGGACTGGGCGGGAACGACTGCACTATCCGTATCAGCACCTTCAGTATCATTACTCAAACTATCATTACTGTCACTTTCTTCATTCAACCAACGTCTAATTTTTTCAGTTGCTGAAAAGCTGCTGAAGCGTTTCGGGAGTGGCATTGTTTACCTTTGTCGTAAAAAATTTTAATCCACAGAAACAAACAAGGAACTGACGTCAGGTGACGTCATAAATGTAAGCAAGACGTTAGAAAACACAGGATTGTAATGTGGACTTGGAGTGGTGACTTTCTTTGCTGCTATAAAACAAAGGAGAGTGTTATTGTGAGAGTGTCGAAAATCACCCCTTGTTTGTTCAGCAGCATGCAGTACTGTATAAAAACGTTATTTTTGCAAACCATATGTATGAAAATACTTAAAAATGGTTCGTTGAGGAATACCTAGAGTACCAAAATACAATTCCTTACCATTTTGAAGAAAAAACACAAAATCCGACACCCGGGTCACCCCTGACCCGGGGGTAGTGTATCCGAGGGTTCTTCTTGATCTATTCGGGGTTATGGGTTTGATGAGTTTGGTTAATGATGTGGAGGAGAGACTATTTACCGCTTTGAAGGTAAGTAGTAATGCCTTGAAAATGATCCTGGCATGTATAGGAAGCCAGTGTAACTGCTTCAGAAGGGGCGAAACATGCTCCCACCTAGATGCCCCATAGAGAACCCTCACAGCGCTATTCATTGCAAGCTGTAAGGGGTTCAAGGTGGATTGAGGGAGGCCTAGCAAAATGGCATTAGCATAGTCAAAGTGAGGCATGATCAGAGCCTGGTAGATGGTGCGAAAATCCTCAGGTTCAAGCAGGGGGCGAAGATGTCTTAGTGACCGGATTTTGTAGTATATGGTTCTTACAGTGTTGGCTATATGTGCTTTCATTTCCAGGTTCTGGTCGAGTGTAACACCCAGATAACGTATTTTGGGTTTTGATTGTAGCTCAGCACCTTTCACCTTCAGGAATTGTGGAGGGCTAAAGCTCGGGTTCTTTGACATGAAGAGCACCTCTGTCTTCTTATGTTGAATCCTTAGGTTTTGTGACAAGAGCCATTCCGATATGGCATCAAAGCAGTTGCTCAGAGGGGATAGGTCCAATTTGTCTATGTTGAAAGGCATATAAAGCAGGACATCGTCCGCATATACCATGCAACTCACATTGAAAGACCGGATGATCTTGCAAATAGGTTGCATATAAATATTGAACAACAAAGCAGAGAGGGAGGAACCTTGTGGGACCCCCTGCCCTTGGTGAAATGGATCAGACATCGCTCCACCAGCCCGAACGTGTTGCCATCTTTCGGATAAGTACGATCTGCACCATTCAAGGGCAGTTCCGCCAACTCCTTTCTCTTTTAGCCGTATTAGGAGGAGGTCATGGCTCACCGAGTCGAAGGCTGCGGCTATGTCCAGGAACACAAGTGCAAAACCCTGTCGGATGTTGTTGATACCGGAAATTATGTTATTGAGGAGAGATGTAAGGAGTGTTTCTACACCATGTGACTCTCTGAAGCCATGTTGGCAAGGATCCAGCGGAGCAGCGGTATCGATATGGTCTTGCAATTGGCATTGAACCTCCTTTTCTATTAACTTTGCGAGAAAAGGAATACTTGAGATGGGTCTGTAGGAGTCTACCTTTAGAGGATCTAGCTTACAATTTTTTAAGAGTGGTCTGATGGATGTTTGTTTGAGGGCAGAGGGGAACGTACCAGAATTGAAAGACAGGTTTATTATTTTAGTTATTATTGGGCTGAATTCACAGAAAGCTGGGCAAGGGTCAGTCTGAGCAGTGGTGGAATTGAGAGACATGATCAGATCTTCAATTCGCTTCTTGGCAGGCGTAGAGAAAATGGTTAGAGCTGTAGGGCACTCTTGGGCGATGGGGGCAAATTCTAAAGGAGGTTTATTTGTTTGTGTAAGCTTGGATTGTAGGTAGACCGCAAAGTCCTGGGGATGGATCTCACATTGCTTTTCAGGGGTTGGTTCCTTCGATAAGGTCTTGACTAGGTTAAACAAATCATGAGGTTTGTTTAAGGCCCGCTTCAAGGTGTCCGTGTGGTACTGCTTCATTTTATCTGAGATGGCCTTGCGGTGGATGGATAGCTGATTGAGGTAGGCTACCTGGTCTACCATGGAGCGAGACCGACGCCAGCGCTTCTCGAGGTTCCGCAGTTGGGATAGTGATAGTCTCAGTTCATCTGTGTACCATGGTGCAGAAGCTCTTTTCCTAGGCAGTCTGTTGAGTGGTGGTCGTAGTGCAATCGTATTAAGACTGCTGTTCCAGCAGGGGATTAGGTCTTCTATTTCTAGGGAGGTCTTGTTACGAAGTGAGCATGTTCCAGCAAGTATGCGATCTCTGTTGAATGGAAGAAAGCTCCTAGCCAGAGGTTTAGAGCTGTTATTTGGAGCATTGTTGGTCTTTGAATGTATGTTATGCATTTAAACTCATTCTCTTTTTAGTACTGTATGCCTATTTGATAATTCTTGTTGTGACGTTACATTTTATTTTGAAGATCTTAATAAGTTGTAATTTTTGGGTTTTTTTAAAGTGGCCACTGGATAGAAACAATGGTGGTGGAAGGCCTTTTCCTATGGCTGCCCACTCAGACTCATAAGATCAGCAGTAGGGAGGGAGGGAGTGCTGACCCATGAAATATGAACATGCTTGCAGTTACAGTCAGTGTCAAAGCAGGTTCCAATGAAATGCACTCCTACTGCTCTTCCGGTCACTGTCATGGGCCCAATGCTGGAGAAGGGGAGAGGTAGGAATAAGATACTGGGGAAAACCAAAATAACTGTTGGGGAATGAGGGGGCATGCTGTGGCAGGGCTACCAAAGAATGAGAAATATGAAATTATTAATGACAGTGTGACTATCTGCTATATTCCAGGAACCTTTCGTTCTGTCTGTCCTCTTCTAAACTAACTCAAATAACCAAAGGGGGATTCCCCCTTTCCCCACCCCACTCAGGGTGCTTTCACTGATTTCAAATGTTTAATATGGCCATTCTGATCAAGTCTGGGTTTTAGATGGGGCTTTGGGGAGGGGGACTTGGACATACAATGGGAAAGTAGTAGAATGAGCTCTCAGATTGTACAGGGATGTAGTGGGAGAGTGGAGGGTTGGGGACAGAGAGAAAGACTAGGGACTCGAGGACTCAGTGGGAGAGTGAGTGAGGATTCTGGATTTGGGTACAGCTAGAGCAGAAATTCAGGGATTGGATGGGGAAACAATTAGGGGCGAGGCTGGAAGGAGAGCAGGAAAAGCGTAGTTACTCACCTGTAACAGGTGTTCTCCAGGAGCAGCAGGAATCAGTCCTCACATATGGGTGACGTCGGCGCCGACGGAGCCCTCGCGGAGCAATTTTCCCCAGCTTTCAAAGAAAGCCTTTGGGAATTGCAGCGCGCATGCGCGGTCCTCTTCCCGCCCAAGGGTGCCATCTTGCTCAGTCAGATGACATAGCTAAAAGACAGCAAAAAATTAGCAAAAAAAGAAAGCATAGAACTGCAACTCCAAAGGGGAGGAGGGAGGGTTGTGAGGACTGATTCCTGCTGCTCCTGGAGAACACCTGTTACAGGTGAGTAACTACGCTTTCTCCAGGACCAAGCAAGAAGTCAGTCCTCACATATGGGACTCCCAAGCTTAAGGCTACCAGAGACCCTAAGCGCAAAAATGAGCTCCCTCAAGCTCAGCAGCCCAGAAGGAAGGAATCTTCTCTGAATACGTCTCCAACCGGTAGCCCAACATCCGGGATGGAGGGTAGGAGTTGCATACACCTCGAAGAGGTTACGGGGGACTGCCTGTCCGAAAGCACTGTCCCTGCGGGACTCCCTCTCCAGGCAGTAATGGGCCGCAAAAGTCTGGCTTGAAGACCAAGTAGCGGCCCGGCAGATGTCTGCCAATGGAACAGAGCGGAGGTAAGCCACTGACGTAGCCTTCGCCTGGACACGATGGGCCGTGACTCGACTTTCCAACGAGAGGCCGGCTGCCTCGTAAGCCCAAGCGATACAGTCAGCAATCCAGATGGACAGAGTACGCTTGGAGACAGGGAGCCCCAACTTATTGGGGTCATAAGAGACGAAGAGCTGAACAGCCCTTCTGTGCTCCCGCGTACGGTCAAGGTAGAAGGTTAACGCCCTTCTACAGTCCAGGGTATGCAGGACCATTTCAGCTCGGCTGGAGTGTGGCCTGGGAAAGTAGGTCGGAAGCACCACCTCCTGGTTGATGTGAAAAGGGGAAACCACTTTGGGAAGAAACTTAGGGTGAGTCCGTAGGACTACCCGGTTCTTGTAGAACCTAGTGTACGGAGGATCCGACACCAGGGCCTGCAGCTCACTAACGCGTCTAGCAGAAGTGAGGGCTACCAAGAACAAGGTTTTCCAAGAAAGAAAACAAAGAGGACAGGTAGCCATAGGTTCGAAAGGCGGACAGGTAATCCGCTGTAAAACCACATTGAGATCCCAGTCCGGGGCTGGGGGGCGCAAAGGTGGTTTAAGGAGAAGGAGGCCTCTGAGAAAACGAGCCACCAGAGGGTGGCTAGAAAGAGGTCTGCCATCCACCGGCATGTGATGCGCAGAAAGAGCACTGAGGTGGACCTTGACCGAGTTGGACTTAAGTCCAAGATTGGAGAGGGAAAGCAAGTACTGCAAGACCACTGATGCTGAACAGGAGAAGGGATCTTGAGACTGCTGAGCACACCAGGCGGAGAACCGACGCCACTTAAGAGCGTAGGACTTCCTGGTGGAGGGCCGCCTGAAGGCCAAGACGACCTCCTCTACCTCTGGAGGCAGGCAGAAGGGAGCAAGGACTACCCTTTCAGCAGCCAGGCCATCAGATGAAGGGACCGGAGGTTGGGGTGCAGGAGAGTCCCCTGATCCTGTGACAGGAGGTCGGGCTGAAACCCCAGAGGAAGAGGGGTGTCCACCGCCAGCTGCATTAGAAGCGGGAACCAAGGTTGTCTCGGCCACCGGGGAGCCACTAGGATCATCGAGGCTTTGTCTCTGAGAACCTTGAAGAGTGTCCGAGACACCAGCGGCATGGGAGGAAAGGCATATAAGAGGCCTGTGGACCATGGAATCAGAAAAGCATCCGCCGCTACTCTGAGAGGATGCGGTTGTCGAGAGCAGAATCTGGGGAGTTGCCTGTTCAGAGGACTGGCAAACAGATCCATGGTGGGGAGGCCCCACTTGAGAAAGATCTGCTGAACCACCATCGGATCCAGCCTCCACTCGTGCGGCTGGAGGATCCTGCTCAGTTTGTCGGCCAGGTAATTTTCTTGACCTGGGAGATAGACCGCTTTGAGGATAATTCCGTGGTGGACAGCCCAAGAGCATAGTTTTTGTGCCTCCTGACAGAGAAGGAAGGAGCCTGTCCCGCCTTGCTTTTTCACATAGAACATTGCAACCTGATTGTCTGTCTGTATCAGCACCGACTGATAAGAAATCAGGTGAGAGAATGCTTTGAGCGCTAGGCGGATGGCTCTGAGCTCCAGGAAGTTTATCTGTTGAGCAGACTCCCAAGGAGTCCAGAGACCCTGAGTACATGTCCCTTGGCAGTGTGCTCCCCAACCCAGGAGAGAAGCATCGGTCGTCAGGACCTGAGAATATGGAGGGGGCTGAAAAGTCACTCCTAGTACTAGGTTGGGCAGATGAAGCCACCATTGCAGAGAAGAGACCAGCCAGTCGGAGATCTGTACGGAGTCCGCTAGGCTCCCAGTGGCCTGATGCCATTGTGTGCGAAGGCACCATTGAGCAGGTCGCATGTTCAGGTGGGCATTGGGGGTCACATGGACCGTGGAAGCCATATGGCCGAGCAGTCTCAGAAATTGCCTGGCCGAGACCAGGGAATTGCTGTGAAAGTGGCTGGCGAGATGCATGAGCCTTTGGGCCCTGTCCAGAGGCAGGAAGGCCCGAGCCTGAAGAGTGTTCAACCTGGCGCCGATGAATTCGAGATCCTGAGAGGGGAGCAAAGTGGACTTTGCGAAGTTTATGACAAATCCCAAGTGCTGGAGTAGAGTCACAGTGCGATGAGTGGCTTGAATGGCTTCGTGGGAAGACTGGGCTCTGATGAGCCAGTCGTCCAGGTAGGGAAACACAAAAAGGCCTTGAAGTCTTAGATAGGCCGCCACCACTGCCAGGCATTTGGTAAATACCCTGGGGGCGGAGGACAGGCCAAAGGGCAGTACTTGGTACTGGTAATGATTTCCCCCCACCACAAACCAGAGATATTGTCTGTGGTCTGGATGAATAAGGATATGAGTATACGCAGCCTTTAGATCCAAGGAGCATAGCCAGTCTCCCTGCTGGAGGTAGGGCAGCAGGATTCCAAGGGTAAGCATCTTGAACTTTTCCTTTGCAAGGAACTTGTTGAGGTTTCGCAAGTCCAGGATAGGTCTGAGGCCTCCTGTTCTTTTTGGTATCAGAAAGTACCTGGAGTAAAACCCCTGACCTTTCAGGTGGTGGGGCACCGGTTCCACAGCCTGTTCCTGAAGGAGACTCGCTAACTCCTGAAGGAGGAAGTCCCTGTGCAGAGGGAGTCTCGGAGGCTCCCCTGGAAAATAGGAGGGAGGTACCTGGTGAAAGTGAAGAAGATAGCCCTTTTGAACTATGTGAAGGACCCAGGTATCCGTGGTGATGTTGGACCATCTTTGGGCAAAGTGGACCAGCCGGCCTCCTGTGCTGAGAGAAACCAGCTGAGGGGGAGAGGTTATGCTGATGAAGTCAAAAACCCCCACCCTGCTGAGCAGGGGCCGGTGGTGGAGGCATGGGGGCTTGCTGTCTACGGGACCCATTACCCCGTCCCTTGGCCTGCTTACCCTGTGAGGGAGCTGGTGAGGCCTGATACTGAGGGTAGTATTTGTAGGCAGCCGCCTTCCTCGGGTAAAGCACAGTTACTTACCTGTAACAGGTGATCTCTGGGAACAGCAGGAATTAGTCCTCACATATGGGTACGTCGGTACCGACGGAGCCCGTGCGGGAAAGCTCCCCAGCTTCTTAGAATAGAAGCTTTTGGGACCTCCCACTGCACATGCGCACTGCCTTCCCGCCTTCCTGAACAGCTCTCCTCAGTTTCGAGTTTATAGCTGAGTCAACAGAGAGAGGACAGGAAGATAGATAGATAAAAGATACAACTCCTAGGGGAGGTGGGTGGGTTGTGAGGACTAATTCCTGCTGTTCCCAGAGATCACCTGTTACAGGTAAGTAACTGTGCTATCTCCAGGAACAAGCAGGAATAAGTCCTCACATATGGGGACTCCCTAGCTTAGATGCATGGGATCCCCTGTAAAGGTTCGCCATCTTCGTATGGATCTCAGGCATCCATTCTGGGAAGGTGGGCAGGAGTTGTTTAGGAATGGAACAGGTGCTTGAGGACAGCCTGGCCAAACAAGGCATCCCGGCGGGAGTCCTTGTCCAAACAGTAATGGGCTGTGAAGGTATGAACCGAGGCCCAGGTAGCGGCTCGACAGATCTGATCTATGGAAACAGAGTGCAGATGAGCCATAGAAGTTGCCATGGCCCTCACATTGTGAGCAGTGACATGGCCTTCCAGAGAAATGTTTTTGCTCTGGTAAGCAAAAGAAATACACTGAGCAATCCAATTGGAAAGTGTACGCTTGGAGACTGGAAGTCCCAAATGGGAAGGATCAAAGGCCACAAAAAGTTGAGAAGACTTTCGATGTGGCTGAGTCCTATTAAGGTAAAAAGCGAGAGCTCTTTTACAATCCAGAGTATGAAGGTTCCTCTCTGCATTGGATGCATGAGGAGCTGGAAAAAAGACAGGTAGATATACCTCTTGATTAAGATGAAAAGGCGAGACCACTTTAGGCATAAAGTGGGGATTCGTCCTAAGGACAACCTTATCATGATGAAATCTTGTGTAAGGTGGATTAGCCACTAAAGCCTGCAGCTCACTGATGCGGCGAGCCGAAGTGACTGCAATGAGGAAGATGACCTTCCAGGAAAGAAATTTCAAGGAGGTGGAAAACATTGGCTCAAAAGGTGGCTTGATAAGTTGACCGAGCACTAGATTCAAATCCCATGCGACCGGGGGTGGTCTGATGGGAGGTTTAGTGAGAGTCAGGCCTCTCATGAATCTTGCAACAAGAGGATGAGAGGAGATAGGTTGTCCATTTATATGTTGCAAGGATGCTGCAATAGCACTTAAATGGACTCTTACCGAATTCGTCTTGAGGCCTGCATTGGATAGATGCAGGAGATAATCAAGAAGAGAATTCAAAGGAAGTGCCAGAGGGTCAAGACCCTGCTGAGCACACCAAATGGAAAAACGTTTCCATTTGAAAGCATAGGAACGCCTGGTAGAGGGTTTCCTAGAGGCAGAAAGGATATCTTTCACTGGTTGGGAAAGATGAAAGTCTTGAAGGCTTAAGCCTTCAGTAACCAAGCACTGAGGTGAAGGGATTTGGGGTTTGGGTGCCACAAAGTCCCCTCCTCCTGAGACAGGAGGTCTGGCGCAGCTCCCAGATCCAAGTAGGATCCCTGGGAGAGCTGTAGAAGTAGAGGGAACCACACTTGGCGTGGCCAGCGTGGAGCTATGAGGATCATAGTTCCATGATCCCTCTGGAGTTTGAACAGAGTCTTGGGAATCAAAGGAATGGGTGGAAAGGCATATAGGAATGCCTGACTCCAATTCAGGAGAAAGGCGTCCGTAGCCTGAGCTCCCTGACACGGAGTTCTGGAACAGAACCGGGGAAGTTTGGCATTCCACGGACTTGCAAAGAGGTCTATGTCCGGGGTCCCCCATTCCTGAAAGATTCGGTTTATTTGGTCCAAATGTAGGGACCATTCGTGTGGCAGCAGAACTCGACTGAGCCTGTCTGCCCGAGAGTTTTGAACTCCTGGGAGATACACTGCTAGCAGGTGAATCTGATGCTCTCTGGCGAAGGCCCATAGTCTTAGAGCTTCGTTGCAAAGCGACAGAGAGCCCGTCCCTCCTTGTTTGTTTATGTAAAACATGGCCACCTGATTGTCCGTCTGAACTAGGACAGTGAGGTTGGCTAGGAGGGAGTGGAAGACCTTGAGGGCAAGGTAAATTGCTCGCAGTTCCAGAAGATTGATATGAAGGGTGGTCTCCTGTAGAGACCAAGTGCCCTGAGTGGAGAGAGTTTGCAGATGGGCTCCCCACCCTGTTTGGGAGGCATCTGTTGTGAGGGTTGCTTGGGGTAGCAATGGTTGAAATGGAGCCCCCAACAACAGATTCTTGGTGGAAGTCCACCAGTGGAGGGACCAAAACAGACGATCGGAGGTTTGTATTTGGTCTGAGAGCGCTCCTGACGCCTGAGTCCACTGAGTGGCCAGGGTCCATTGAGCTGCTCTCATATGAAGACGAGCATAGGGCACCACATGCACTGTGGAGGCCATATGACCCAGTAGGCGTAGCATTTCCCTGGCTGTCAAGTGAGTGCTGGACTGAGCTTGGGAGGCCAAACTCAGGAGGCGCTGGCCTCGAACATGTGGAAGGTAGGCCCTTGCAGTGATGGTGTCCAACTGGGCCCCTATGAATTCTAGAGATTGAGTAGGGATGAGTTGGGACTTGGGAAGGTTTACTACCAGTCCCAGATACTGCAAAAGGCTCCTTGTGTGGTCCAGGGAAATCTGGGCCTGTGACTGAGTTGGAGCTCGGATGAGCCAGTCGTCCAGATATGGGAAGACAAAGATTCCCATGCCTCTTAGAAATGCGGCTACGACTGCCATGCATTTTGTGAATACTCTTGGAGCAGAGGCTAGACCGAAGGGGAGTACTCTGTATTGGAAATGTTTTCCCTGAAACAGAAAGCGAAGATACTTTCTGTGGGATGGATGGATGAGTATATGTGTATACGCATCCTGTAGGTCTAGAGAACAAAGCCAGTCCTGACCCTGGAGGTAAGGAAGGAGAATGCCGAGAGACAGCATTTTGAATTTCTCCTTGAAGAGAAATTTGTTCAATTCTCTCAGATCTAGGATTGGTCTGAATCCCCCTGTCTTCTTTGGAATGAGAAAATAAGGGGAGTAGAAACCGGACCCTTGTTGAGGAAGAGGAACCTCTTCTATGGCCCCTTGGGCAAGAAGAGAGGAAACCTCTTGACCCAACAGGGTTAGGAGAGATGGGGGAGAATTGAATGGTCTCACCATATGATGGGGAGGAAGGCTGGAGAAATGAAGTTTGTAACCCTCTCGAATGATAGAGAGGGTCCATTGTTCTGTTGTGATTTGTTCCCATCTGGGAGCAAAGTGAACCAACCTTCCGGGTATGGTGAGAGGTTCTGGTTGTGTTAGAACCAGAAGTGGCAAGTTCCCTAGGAGCAAGTCAAAACCCCTGAGGGGTTGGAGCCTGCTGAGCTACAGTAGCTGCTGCAGGCTTAGCTCGTGCTTGTTTGGATTGCTGACGCTTAGCAGTATAGCGAGGTTGAGAAGACTGCTGGCCAGTATTTGAAGCAACTCTGGCCTTCTTATAGTAAGGCCTTTTAAAAGACTTTTTCTTAGTAGGAATTGAAGTGGACTTTGAAAGTCTTTCCAAGGTGGCATTTTCAGCATCCATCTGGGTGGCTTTGATTTGCCACTCTTCCCCAAATAAGTTCTCACCTGTACAGGGCAGATTCCGTAAGCCATCTAGAACCCAAGGTTCCAGATCAGAGGCCTGGAGCCAAGCAAGACGTCGGGCTGCAATAGCAATGCCCGAAGCCCTACTGGCTCCCTCAAAGGAATCATATGCTGCCCTATTAGAGAACTTAGAAACCTCTAAGAGTTGTTTCACTAGGGAAAGGAATCCCTGCTTTTTATCCTCAGGGATAAAGGGGGCAAAATGCCGCACCTTTTTGGCAAGTTCCTCCAGGAACATGCCCATATAGAGACTGTAGGAATTAATCCTGGCTATAAGCATACTAGCCTGGAAAATTTTCCTACCAAAAGAGTCCAAAGTCTTACATTCCCGTCCTGGAGGGGTGGAAGAGTGCCTTTTGGTACTCCTAATCTTCTTCATTGCAGACTTCACCACAATAGAGTGGTGGGGCAATTGAGTCTTTTGGAAACCAGGAGAAGGAGGGACCCTATACATGGTGTCCAACCTACGGGAATAAGGAGACAAAGTCAAAGGATTTTCCCAGAAATCCATCAGTTGTTCTTGAAGGATTTCATGGATAGGCAGGGTAACTGCCTCCTTAGGGGCCTTTGAGTATCCCAAAATATCCAGTTTTTTGGATCTGGGTTCCTTTTCAGAGGATGTGGTAATAGAAAGGGCTGTAGCCATATCTAAAACAAAGTCCTGGAAGGACAAATCCTCTGGAGGGGACATTCTCCTTTTAGGAGAAGAGGGCTCCTCAGGTAAGTTGAGTGAAAACTCAGCAGAATCATCAGAGGAGTGAAAATCCTCAGAGGAATCGGTGCTTTCCTCTAACGCACGATACGCGTACCGATCGGTATCGATATCGGGCGTATCGGGTATGGAACCGGTATGGAGCGAAAGCCCATACGGTACCGACTTGCGTTTAGAGGTGGACGGCCTCGATACCGGCATGGCGGACGATACCGGTATCGGGCCCGGAACCGCTGAAAGCGGAACCGATGGCGTTGCAGCTTTAATGAAAGCCATGACGGCCTGCTGCATGGACTGTACAGTATCGCCCATGGACGCCATAGCTGCCTGGATGTCGGTACCGGAGTGACCCGGTACCCCAGAGCAGGCTAACAGGTGATCTGTCGAGGCCGTAGCATCGATATCAACCTGAGACCCCTGAATTGGCGTTTTTGGAAGTTGGACTTCCCGCCGGGGTTGTTTGGCTGGGGCAGGGTCCTCAAGTTCTAAGCTAAGAGCCTCTCGATGCTTTGAAGGAGATTTGCTCTTTGAGGACTTGCCCACAGAAGGTTTGGTTACCTGAGATCCATCCGGAGAAGAAGACCTGGATGACTGTGATGCTGTATTCTCTGAAGCAAACAGCACATGGAATTTGTTGGCCCGGTTCTGCAGCCCACGTTTAGACATGTGGGAGCAAGATGGGCAGTCCGGTATGGAATGGTCAGGCCCCAAACATTTCAGACACCATTCATGGGTGTCTGTGACTGAAATAACAGCATTACATTTGGAACACTTCTTAAATCCAGGGGCTGGCTTCTCCATGAGGAGAAATTGAGTAGGCCGAGAGGCCTCTCTGAAGTGACCAAAAAGCTAAAAAATAAGAAAAAAGAATTATAATTTTTTAAAGAAAGAAAGAAAAGACCGGCGATACCGGTATCGGTATGGGGAAGGCAGGTACGCGGTCTAAAGAAACAAATAAAATAACAATTTCTTCAGCGGTGACAGGAACACGACCTGCTGGCTCCGCGGAAAAAGAGAAACTGAGGAGAGCTGTTCAGGAAGGCGGGAAGGCAGTGCGCATGTGCAGTGGGAGGTCCCAAAAGCTTCTATTCTAAGAAGCTGGGGAGCTTTCCCGCACGGGCTCCGTCGGTACCGACGTACCCATATGTGAGGACTTATTCCTGCTTGTTCCTGGAGATAAGGGCTTTTTCCCCGAGCCCTTCTTCTTTTGAGAAGGGGCAGAGGTCTTCCTGGAGAGACGAGTCCTGGTGAGAGTCTCGGTATCGATCTGTGCAGCCTTCTCATCCATGGGCTTGCCAAAGAGGTTATCACCTCTGCAGGGGACATCGACCAACTTGTCCTGCACCCATGGCTCGAGGTCGGACGTCTGAAGCCAAGCTTGGCGGCGTCCACCGATGCCGGCTGCGGCTACTCGAGCCGATGCCTCAAAACCATCGTAGGCTGCTCGAGAGATAAACTTTGAGCACTCTCGAATACCAGTTGACAAGGTTTGGAACCTCTGCAAAGGTTCGTCGGAGAGACCAGCAGAGAACCCGGCAATTTCTTTAGCCAGGTCCCGGAGATACATGCCCATGCAGAGCTGGTAGGTCTGGACTCGACAAGCAAGCATAGAGCCCTGGTAACACTTCCTACCGAGGGCATCCAGGCTTCGGGCCTCCCTACCGGGGGGCACCGAGGAGTGCATTTTTTGACTCTTAAGTCCATGCATGGCCGATTCCACCACCATGGAATGGTGCGGCAGTTGTGCCTTTTGGAACCCGGGGCTCTTGCGGACTCGATAAATGGAATCGACCCGCTTGCTTAACACCGGCGACGACGCCGGGCTCTCCCACATGCGGAAGAGAAGTCGTTCCAGCATCGGAGGAACCGGTACAATAAAGGCCTCCTTCGGGGGAGAGTCATATTGGAGGGCATCGAGTTCCTCGACTCGAGGCTCCTCCTCGGGATCCGCGGGGAAGGCCAAGGCCTTGGCCATATCCCACACGAAGTCCGAGAACCGGGTATCCTCCGGGGGGGACCGTCTCCGAGGTTCGGACTCGGGGGAGTCCGAGGGGACACACCGAGTCCAAAAGGAACCAGGTGACTCTTCGTCCTCGGATTCCCAGGCCGACTCCTCGGAGGAGGAGTCGAGCGGCTCCGGTCGGGCGGGCATCGATGCCGTCCGCCCCGACGCCGAGGGAGTCGGCGTCGACGATCTCGGTCCCGGACGGGAGGCCGAAGGAGACCGCGACCGAGGATCGACTCGAGCCCTCATGGACTCGAGGATCGGCTCGGTCTCTGGGGTCGACTTGGAGGTCGACATCCCGGCGGTCAGGGCAGAAGCACCGGCGAGGCCAGCGATCAATGCCCGCTGCTGGTCCATGAAGGCAGTCAGACTGCACTCCAAGGCCGTCAACCTGAGTCCGAGCTCAGGAGACCCAGCAGCCCCCGACTCGGGCCCCGACGGCGGCTCCTTTGGAGGCGAGTCTATGAGGACAACAGTGCTCACGTGAGCGGGCAAGTCCATCTCGAGTCGAGGATGTTTTGAAGGCCTCTCCACCTCCGAGGACCCGGGATGGGAATCGGGGCTATGCGACCTGGCCCTCGAGGAACCAGGAGCGTCCACCGATCCCGCCCTCGCGGGTTTCTTCTTCCGATGATGTTCCTGGGTAGGAGACCCCCTTTCAGAGGAACTCCGACGATGCTCAGGACCAGAGTCCCGAGACGTCGAAGCCTCTGACGAGGTCCGAGCCCGGCCGGAGTCAGAGAAGATACGTTCCCGCTGATGCTGCCGACTCCTCAGCGCTTTAGAGGACATTTTGCCACACGGACCACAGATCATCTGGTCATGATCTGGTCCGAGGCAGCGGAGGCAGAAGTCGTGCGTGTCTGTAAGAGACATGAGTTTCTTACAGAGGTCACACTTTTTAAAGCCGCTGGCAGCCATCGGGGGAAAAAGGGCCCCTGCGAGTTCGAAAGACCGGGCTGCCAGTGAAAAAGTAAAAAGGCGCGAAATCTGTCACGAAGGACAAAAAACCGAAAAATAAAGAACGGACTCGCAACCGGCGTCGCGAATCCGGGCGGGAAAAGAACCGGCGTTGAACCGAAGAAAAAAGAGAAATAAAGAGAAAAAATCAACTTTTCGGCGGGGATTCACAGACAACGTCTGTAGGGCTCCGCGGAAAAAAGAAGACTGAGCAAGATGGCACCCTTGGGCGGGAAGAGGACCGCACATGCGCGCTGCAATTCCCAAAGGCTTTCTTTGAAAGCTGGGGAAAATTGCTCTGCGAGGGCTCCGTCGGCGCCGATGTCACCCATATGTGAGGACTGACTTCTTGCTTGGTCCTGGAGAAAGAGTAGTTACTCACCTGTAACAGGTGTTCTCCAGGAGCAGCAGGAATCAGTCCTCACTTATGGGTGTCATCGATGCCGATGAAGCCCCAGCGGAGCATTTCTCCAGCTTTCCATGAAAGCCTTTGGGAATGCTGGCACGCATGCGCGGTTCCCTTCCCGCCTAAAGGTGCCATCTTACCTCAGTCAAATGACATAGCTAAGAACAGCACACAAAAATTGAAAAATGAACTATGTACAACTGCAACTCCAAGGGGAGGAGGGAGGGTAGTGAGGACTGATTCCTGCTGCTCCTGGAGAACACCTGTTACAGGTGAGTAACTACTCTTTCTCCAGGACCAAGCAGGAAGTCAGTCCTCACTTATGGGTGACTCCCCAGCTCTGGGCTACCAGGAACCCAGGCTGAACAAGAGAACTCCCTCTAGTCTCAGCAACACAGAAAAGGCTTTTCAAGAACACAACCTGCACAGGTAGCCCAACCAGAGGGCAGGAGTTGCCTAGACCTCAAAGAGATTCCTGAGTACTGCTTGGCCCAAAGCACTGTCCCTACGGGACTCCCTCTCCAGACAGTAGTGGGCTGCAAAAGTCTGGCTTGAAGACCAAGTAGCAGCCCTGCAGATCTCTTGCAATGGAACAGAGCGGAGATGAGCCACTGATGCAGCCATTGCCCTCACACGGTGGGCCGTGACCCTACCCTGCAAAGGAAGGTCAGCCGCCTTGTAAGCCCAGGTGATACAGTCAGCCACCCAGATGGACAAGGTACATTTGGACACAGGCCTCCCCAAGTTATTGGGGTCAAAAGAAAGGAAGAGCTGAGAAGCCTTCCTGTGACCTTGCGTACGTTCAAGGTAGAAGGATAAGGCCCTCCTACAGTCCAAGGTATGGAAAACTGTTTCAGCCTGACTTGCATGAGGCCTAGGGAAGAAAGTAGGAAGAACCACCTCCTGGTTGAGGTGGAAAGAGGAGACAACCTTAGGAAGGAACTTAGGGTGAGTCCTGAGGACTACACTGTTTTTATAGAACCTGATGTAAGGTCTATCACAGACCACGGCCTGAAGCTCACTCACTCTCCTAGCCGAAGTAAGGGCGATCAGAAAGAGAGTCTTCCATGAGAGGAAGCGTAGAGGGCAAGTAGCCATAGGCTCAAAAGGTGGTCGAGTCAGCTGCTGCAAGACCACATTCAGCTCCCACTCAGGAGCAGGACGACGTATGGGAGGTTTGAGCAGTAACAAACCTCTGAGAAACCTGGACACCAAAGGGTGCACAGACAAGGAATGGCCCTCTACTAAGGAGTGGTGAGCTGCCAAAGCAGAGAGGTGGACCCGAACAGAGTTGGACTTGAGACCTTGATTGGACAAGTGCAGCAGGTACTGAAGCACTACAGACACAGCACAGGAGAAAGGATCCTCTGCACGTAACTGACACCACACAGAAAACCTCTTCCACTTGAGAGCATAGGTTTTCCTTGTGGACTGTTTCCTAGAAGCTAGGAGAACCTCCTCAACTTCTTTAGGCAGGCCCCAGGGAGCCAACACTACCCTTGCAGCCTCCATGCCATCAGATGGAGGGATTTGAGATTGGGATGCAGTAGATAGCCCTGATTCTGAGAGAGAAGGTCGGGCTGCAATCCCAGAGGCAGAGGGAGATCCACCGCCAGTTGAAGCAGGAGGGGGAACCAAGGCTGCCTGGGCCACCTGGGAGCCACCAGGAGGACTGAGGCCCTGTCTTGGAGAATTTTGAACAGTGTCCGGGGCCACCAGGGGGGTGGGAGGAAACGCATAGAGTAGGCCCTGAGTCCAGGGAATCAGAAAAGCATCTGCTGCTACCCTCAGAGGATGCGGTTGCCTGGAGCAGAACCTTGGCAGCTGGTTGTTTAGAGGGCTGGCAAACAGGTCTATGGAGGGAAGACCCCACTCCAAGAAAATCTTTTGAACCACTAAAGGATGTAACTACCACTCGTGTGGTTGCAGAATCCTGCTCAATTTGTCGGCCAGGAAATTCTCCTGGCCTGGAAGGTATACTGCCTTGAGGAGCATGTTGTGTCTCAGGGCAAAGGAACAGAGGACTTGTGCTTCCTGACAAAGGGGTTGGGAACCAGTCCCTCCTTGCTTGTTCACATAGAACATGGCTACCTGGTTGTCTGTTTGGATCAAGACAGACTGATGGGCCAGGGAAGCAGTAAAGGCCTTGAGGGCCAAGCGGATAGCTCTGAGCTCTAGGAGATTGATCTGCTGGGACGCCTCCCAAGGAGACCACAGACCCTGAGTGCACTTGTCTAGGCAGTGTGCTCCCCAACCCAACAGAGAGGCATCGGTGGTCAGCACCACTGTATGAGGAGGTATCTGAAAGGGCACCCCCACCAGTAGATTGGGGGGGTGTAACCACGAGTTGAGGGAGGTCAGAAAACGGTGGGACACTCTAATCCTGTCTCTGAGGCTGCCTGAGGCCTGTGACCACTGAGTCCGAAGGCACCACTGGGCAGGCCTCATATTGAGCCTGGCATTGGGGGTCACCTGAACTGTGGACGCCATGTGGCCTAGAAGCCTGAGACAGAGTCTGGCGGAGACCAGGGACCACTGTTCCCTCTAAGCTGTGCGCGTGTGCGCGCGCACACACCTCGCCGTGCGAGCACACATACTTTACAACAGAGCGCACAAAAATTACAGCTCTGATTCTGATAGAAAACAACACAGACATCTTAAAATTTAAAAGTTATGATTGTAATTACTAGAAATTTCCCACTTCATTTAGTAATTGTCTATTTTCATTTAATTTGATTAAAATCAATGTGGTGTACATACTGTATTCTGACGTGTAGTCAAATTTTAAAGTATATAACTCCGAGTGTCGTTATGTGGCGCACAAAAATTTAACCTTCCTTCAAAAGCTGCACACAGCTGATATTTTATGCGCACACAGCCTACAGAAAATTAGAGGGAACATTGCCAGGGACCTGTGCAGAAACTTGCTTGCAAGGTCCATGAGCCTTTGTGCTCGGTCCACTGGTAAGAATGCTCTTGCCAGCTGAGAATCCAACCTTGCCCCTATGAATTCCAAGTTCTGGGAGGGGAGAAAAGTGGACTTTGCGAAGTTGATGACAAAGCCCACCTTTTGGAGCAGGTCTATGGTTCTGTTGATGGCCTGCTGGACCTCGAGAGACGTCTGGCCTCTGATGAGCCAGTCGTCCAGGTAGGGAAAGACAAAGATGCCCTGATTTCTCAGGTAGGCTGCTACCACTGCCAGGCACTTGGTGAAGACTCTGTGAGCAGAAGTCAGCCCAAAAGGCAGTACCCTGTACTGATAGTGATTTCCTCCCACAATGAACCTGAGGTACTTTCTGTGGTCTGGATGAATGAGGATGTGAGTGTAAGCATCTTTTAGACATACAACCAAAAGAAATACTAAAACCTGAAGCTCGAGTAACCCAGGTCCCTTGGTCAGACCACTACCTAATTGAATTTGAAATTTACTTACCCTCCATAAAAGAGCAATCTCAAGCCGACCCAAAATCACATCTCCAAAGGAAGTTCCAAAAATTCAATAGTGAAACATTGGTAGCATCCATATCTTCACACTTTGAATACACACTCACGGACCTAGATAAGCTGGTAGACATATGGAACTCAGGGATCGAAGCAGCAGCAAAACCAACCTGGAAAGCCGCAAACACAGCAACAAGAACCAGAACTGAGCCATGGTACTCTCATACTCTATGCAGAATGAAAAGGGAACTACGCAAACTGGAAAAAAAATGGAGAAAAACACAAACCGAGGAATGCAAGCAACTATACCTAACACTCCTCATGAAATACAAGAATGAGGTCAACCTTGCAAAAAAGGTTCACCACACTAATCGACTCAATAAAGCTCTTAATAGACCCAGAGAGCTATTTGAGCTTGTTAAATCACTCACCAGTACCTCCCAGGACACTGTCTATGCTGACGAAATAAAGGCCCAGACGCTTGCAGACCATTACGCCAAGAAACTACACCCGCAAGTACCCACAATCACCGAGCAAAACATTTCTTTAGTCCTCACCCCACGAGAAACCGACACCGTCATTCAGTCAGAGTCTGCAGCAGAATGGAGTACCTTCCAGCAATTAGAAGAACAACAGATCATAAACATCATAACTAATTTAAACTCCACCACTTCCCCTCTTGACCCATGCCCAGCGGCTTGGATAAAAGCAACTAAGAAAGAAATCGCACAACCTATCTCCTACATTGTAAACCAGTCCCTCAAACAAGGTACAATGCCGACCCATCCCAAGAGATCACTTATAAGACCCATCTTAAAGAACAAAACACTCAACAAAAGTGACCCTGCATCATATCGCCCGATCTCGAGCATATCATTCTTAGCTAAAACAATCGAAAAAGCGGTCCAGCAGCAGCTGCAGGACCACATCGACGATAGGAAAGCCTTAGATATGCATCAATATGGGTTTCGTCAGCATCACAGAATAGAAACACTACTGCTGGCACTCCTTGACAACCTCCTCAGGGGTCTTGAAAACAAAAATGTTATGTTCATACTAATATTTATTGACATTTCAGCGGCATTTGATACAGTACACCACGGCACCCTCTTAAACCGCCTTGCATCCATAGGTATAACAGGGACCCCCTTAAAGTGGTTTGCATCATACATATCCAATAGGATGCAACAAGTGCAATTCAACGACGATAAAGCCGATGCCTTCCCCCAAACCCAGGGGATTCCTCAAGGGTCCGCCCTATCATCTCTCCTATTCAATTTGTATATAAAACCGGTCTGCGAGATCTTTCAGAAGCACAACATCAATTACCATATCTACGCTGATGATGTGATGCTGTATACGCACCTTGACATAACACAACCGGATTTCACTCCACTGGAAGAATGTCTAGACATGCTCCAAACATGGCTTCAACAAAACAACATGTCAATAAACCACAAGAAAACAGAAGTCATGTTTATCTCCAAGAAAACCAATTTCATCCCGCCCACCACAGTCACCCTTAACAAAAACATATATCATACGAAGCCTGCAATAAAATATCTAGGGGTCCTACTGGACAGCAACCTTAGGATGGATAAACACCTCCAAACAATTAACCGAGCCATTTTTCACAAATTGAAAGTTCTTCAACCACTTCGCAATATCCTCGAGAAATCTGACTTCAGGTCTGTTGCGCAAGCTCTCATCATTCCCCACCTAGACTATTGCAACGCCATTCTGCAAGGGCTTCCGAAGAACACCCTAAATATCTTGCAAATGGCTCAAAATGTTGCCGCAACAGTCATCATGGAAAAAAGCGTCACCGATCACATAACCCCAGTGCTAATGGAACTGCATTGGCTCCCGGTGGCCGCCCGCATCATTTTCAAACTTCTCATAACAACTTTTAAACTCATTCACAACATTGCACCATCCTACCTCGATAACCTAATCACTATCCAACCACACAACAGGAACAGAAGAACCATAAATCTCAACACTCTCTGTGTTCCGATCAGCATAAGAACTGTCAAAGCAGAGACAAGCAATAGAGCATTCTCATATACAGCACCAATCCACTGGAACCAACTCCCTCACGAGTTGCGACTGACAAATAATTTGAGTGAATTTAGAAAGAAACTCAAAACCCACTTATTTCAGGCTCACTACAACCTGACCTAAGTTGCGACACCTTACTTCAACTAGATGGTTTCTGCCTGCCACCGCGGCATTTAGAGTACCGGTATGTAATCTTGTATATTTGTACATTTTTGGCCCCACCCACGCGCCTACAATCAAATGTATATTTCGATTTATTAGCCCCAATCCAATGTATAATGAATCGAATTGCTTTTTCCGGTTTATGTAAATCATTGCTCAATCGAAATGTGTATCTTAAAAATTCACTGTATTGTACGATACATTATGATTCTGTAAAGTAAACCGCTACTGATCGTAGGAAGTAGCGGTATACAAATGTTTACTAAATAAATAAATAAATAAAGAGCATAGCCAATCTCCCTGCTGGAGGAAGGGCAGAAGAGTTCCAAGAGTAACCATCTCGAACTTTTCTTTCACAAGAAACTTTTTTAGGGTCCTGAGATCCAAAATGGGTTGAAGACCACCGGTTCTCTTTGGCACCAGGAAATACCTGGAGTAAAAACCGTGACCTTGGAAGTGGGGAGGCAAAGGCTCCACCGCCTTGTCCAGCAACAGACCCCTGAGCTCCTGGAGGAGAAGGGCTGTATGCAGGGGAGGCCTGGAAAGTGTGGCGGAGGTAGTTGGTGAAAATGCAGGGCATAGCCTCGATGGACTATGTCCAGCACCCAACTGTCCTGAGTTATCAAGGGCCACTGGTGGGCGAACAAGGCTAGGTGGCCTCCTGTGCAGGGCTGGGTCTGCAAGGGAGGTTTGGCTGTACTCAAGGAGTCAAAAACCCCACCCTGCTGAGTGGGAGCAGGGGCCGGAGGCTTGGGGGCAGTCTGCCTACGGGGCCCATTACCCCGGCCCTTGGCTTGCTGACCCTGTGGGGCAGGTTGGGCAGCCTGATAATGTGGGTACTGTTTGTAGGCAGTGCCCTTACTTGGGTAAAAGGGCTTTTTACCTGGGCCCTTCTTTTTATGTGAAGGGGCAGAGGTCTTCCTGGACAGCCTTGTCCTGGTGAGGTGGTCAGTCTCGAGCTGTGCGGCCCTCTCGGCCACAGGCTTGCCAAAAAGGTTTTCACCTCGGCAAGGGACATCGACCAACTTGTCCTGAACCCATGGCTCGAGGTCCGATGACTGCAGCCACGCCTGGCGTCGAGCCGCGATGCCGGCAGCCGCTACTCGGGCCGATGCCTCGAAGCCATCGTAGGCGGCGCGGGACATGAACTTAGAGCATTCCCGTATCCTCGAAGACAAGGACTTAAAACTCTGCAAGGGTTCCCCGGAGAGACCAGCAGAGAACCCGGCCAACTCCTTGGCCAGGTCTCGTAAATACATGCCCATGTACAGCTGGTAAGTCTGGACATGGCAAGCAAGCATGGAGCCCTGGAAACACTTTCTGCCGACTCCATCAAGGCTGCGGGCTTCCCTACCGGGAGGGACCGCAGAGTGCATCTTCTGACTTTTCAGACGATGCATGGCCGATTCCACAACCATAGAATGGTGCGGCAGCTGTGCTTTCTGGAAGCCAGGACTCTTGCAGAGTCGATAAATGGAATCGACTCGCTTGCTCAAAACCGGTGCCGAGGCCGGTGTCTCCCACATCCGGAAGAGGAGCCGCTCCAGCATCGGAGGAACCGGGAAAGTAAAGGCCTCCTTCGGAGGAGAGTCGTACTGCAGAGCATCGAGCTTCTCGGCTCGAGGCTCTTCCTCGGGGTCAGCCGGGATAGCCAGGGCAGCGGCCATATCCCGAATAAACTCTGAGAACCTAGTATCCTCCGGAGGGGATCTACTCCGGGGTTCAGACTCAGGTGAGTCCAAAGGGACACACCGAGTCTTAAATGTGTCAGGAGACTCCTCATCTTCGGTTTCCCATGCAGACTCGTCCGAAGTCGAGTCGGGATCCGACGCCGCGGGGTCCCTGGGCACCCGCCCCGACGCCGGAGGCACCGGCGTCGAGACCCTCGGTCCCGAATGGGAGGTCGAGAGAGACCTTGACCGAGGACGACCTCGAGCCGCAAGGGACTCGAGTATCGGCTCGGTCTCCGGGGTCGACTTGGAAGTCGATGTCCCGGTGGTCGGGGCAGATGCACCAGACAGGCTGGCCATCTTTGCCCGCTGCTGATCCATGAAGGCAGACATTCTGCTCTCGAAGGCTGTCAACCTGAGACTCAGCTCGGGTGACGCAGCAGCCCCCGACTCGGGCCCCGGCGGCGCTGGGCCCGACGTCGGTACTCGGGGAGGCGAGTCCTTGAGGACAACAGGACTTACGTGTCCAGCAGACTCCGGTTCTATACGAGGAACTTTGGTCGGCTTCTCCTGGTCCACGGGCCTGGGACGACGGTCAGGGGTCTTAGACCTGGACCTCGAGGGTCCAGGGACCTCCACCAACGCCGCCCTCGCGAGCCGCTTCTTCCTCTTACGTTTCCTCTCGGGGGACCCCCTGTCCGAGGAGCTCCGATGCCTCTCGGGATCGGAATCCCGAGGTGTCGAAGCCTCAGACGAGGTCCGGGCACGAGCAGAGGCCGAGTCGGAGAAAAGCCTTTCACTTTGCTGCTGACGACTTCGGAGGGCCTTGGAAGACATTTTTCCACATGGCCCGCACGTTTTAGAATCGTGGTCCGGGCCCAGGCACCGAAGGCAGCAGTCGTGTGTGTCGGTGAGAGACAATCTTGAAAGTATGCTTGTTTGTCCAGACTGTCTAAACCTGAGAGTTAATTTTGTTCAGAACTTTGCTTTGAAATAAACTTCATATATTTGCTTACTAAGTAGGTGAAGGTTTACATGTCCTGTAAATAAAGAAAAGGGCAGCTTGTACTCCAGCCTTTTAGTCTCAGGGTTATTAGATATCAAGCAGTCAGCAGTAAACAACTATGTCTTGGAATACATGTATGTCTCCTCATACTGACCTACACTGATTAGAAGTTGGCCTATGATGTGATAAATACGTAATACCTGCGTGTAATAATAAAGTGCAATTATGCTGTATCATCCAAAAGAGCCTTATAAATAAAGTAAACCATGGCTAACAGTTAGAGTAAACAAAGAGAACTTGTTTCTATTTGTTTCTCTCCACAAAGCTTTGGTGTATCTATATAGAAGTGTGTGGTATTTTATTGCTGTCTTTGAATTCCTTTCGTATTGCTTTGAATGTAGTTTTCTGTGACTCCAAGAGCCCTTCAGGTTGCTGGTGAGGAGGGGCTAAGAAAGCCCACAAATCTTTTTACACCGATCACACTTTTTAAAACCACTGGAAGACATGGGGGAAAAAAGGGTCCCCGCGAGGTCAAAAGACCGGCCTTCCAGGGAAAAAGAAAAAAGTTTAGGCGCGAACGCCTAGCCACTAAGGGCAAAAAACGAAAAATAAAAAGGGGGTTCGATACCGGTGTACCGATCCCGGCGGGAGGGGAACTGATGTCGAATCTGAAGAAAAGAAGCGAAACAACGCTAGAAAAAAATCTACTTTTAACCGGGAAAACAGGACACACATCCGATGGGCTTCACGGAAAAAAAGAGACTGAGGTAAGATGGCACCTTTAGGCGGGAAGAGAACCGCGCATGCGTGCCAGCATTCCCAAAGGCTTTCATGGAAAGCTGGGGAAATGCTCCGCAGGGGCTTCATCGGCGTCGATGACACCCATAAATGAGGACTGACTTCCTGCTTGGTCCTAGAGAATGAGAGATTACAATGGCAAGTGTGTTAGTTGGGTTGCGGATATGAGACTTGCATAACTGTTGAGAATGATGGAGAAACTTTGTGAAGGGAGGACTTCAGAGACAATGGTAAGAACATAAGAACATAAGATATGCCATACTGGGTCAGACCAAGGTCCATCAAGCCCAGTATCCTGTTTCCAACAGTGGCCAATCTAGGTCATACGTACTGTCACCGCGCCTCCCGCCCGGGCCGATAGCCAGTAAGCAGGAGGGTGTCGCCTTATTGCCCTCTTCGAATAATGTCCATAAATATGGCTGCCAGCTAGGACTGCTGGGAAATGTAGTTTACTTATTCTTTAGAGCAAATAGTGTGACCACACGGTGTTAGGCGAGAAACAGAGAATATTTTTATTTTTCGGGATTTCCCCCTCGCATCAAATTCAATAGCACTGAACATAAATTGGATACGTCTCCAAAACAAAGAATAAAGTCCAACAGGTTGTATTCACAGAATTGGTCACTTTTAACAGCAGTTAACTTTGGTACTAGGAACTGGCTTACAAAGCTCAGGCTGTTAACTTTTTCCAAGGTAACTTAACTTTCTTATGAAGACTGTTTTTCTCACATCTTCTTTACACAAGGAAGCACACAGCTTCTAAAACGCCCAGTAAGTTTTACTTCTCTTCAGAGCATTGAGGAAAACACATTGGCTTAAAACTTCTGGTTAGTTTTTCTTGCTATGTCTTTCAGCTTCATACATACAAGCTTTGCTCTACTTTAAACACTCATTCCCTTACATGTGCTTAGGCTCAGCACATCTCAAACTCATTAGCTCTGCAATATGAGCACTGCATTTCCTCAGACTCACTTTCATATGGTTCAATGCATCTTTCTATCTCCATCTCTTCAATGGATTCATTGCAGCTATTTTCAGGTGGAACAGGGTCATAGAGCTTACTACTCTGCTTCTGCAACAACTCATTCAGCTTTGCTAACAAGAGTTTATTTTGCTCTATCTCAGCAGAGAGACTTTGGCTAGGGAACACAGAAAAGATATTTTCTCTACCTTTGCAGCTTAGCTGGCTAGCTGAGTTGCTTCCCCCACTAGGAACTGACTCTTTCAGCTTTCTTTCACGCAGGGACTTTGAAACACGCACTTGCCTTGACTCTGGGCCTCTCAGCTGTTCCAATCTTTCCTGCTCTGTGCCATGCTGCCTTCTCTCTTCATACAATTGCCTCTCTCCGGGCAATTTCCCTTTTAGCTGTGTCTGCCTCTGATCTGCTCCTCTCAGATCCAACTGCTCGTCTCTGCTCCTGGTTCCAGCTGCTCTTGTGCTGCTCGTTCCTGCTGCTCTTCTTCCTGCTGCTCCTGTTCTAACTGACTGCTCAAACACTGCAGTTTTAAGCTGATCCTTCTTAGGGACCACACCCTTCTCCCAGCCCACGTGGGAGCTGTTAGGACTTAACCTAGCTCTGACGTGCTGAAGTGGGCGGGGCTTGATACTGGCTGCACTCTGACTCAGAGGTTTGTGGTTGCTAGGGAAACCTGTTTGCTACTATTTTTAAAGGAACAGGATTCACATTCCTGCCACTCCATGTCCCCTGAACAGCCTTCGTCATCACAGTACCTAGCAGTTTCCCCAAAAGACACAGGTTCCGCAATGCTTGTACTGGGTCAAGCATTGATATCCTGGGTCCCTTCTTAATAATGGTTTATGGAACTTTCCTCCAGGAACTTTTCCAAACCTTTTTTAAACCCAGCTATACTAACAGCCTTTACTACATCCTCCGGAAACAAATTCCAGAGTTTGATTACACGTTGAGTGAAAAAATATTTTCTTTTATTAGTCTTAAATAGTTTACCCTGTAGCTTCATTGCATGTCCCCTAGTCTTTCTATATTCTGATAACGTAAACAATCAATCTACATTTACCCGTTCCACTCCGTTCATTAATTTATAGACTTCTATCATATCTCCCCTCAGCCGTCTCTTTTCCAGGTTAAAGAGCCCTAACCTTTTTAGCCTTTCTTCATAGAATCTTTCCATCCCCTTTACCATTTTGGTGGCTCTTCTCTGAACCTTCTCTAACAACTCTATATCCTGTTTAAGATACGGAAACCAGAATTGCACACAATATTCAAGGTGCGGTCTCACCATGGAACGATATAGAGGCATTATCATATCTTTTGTTTTTTTTTCCATTCCTTTCCTTATGATACCTAGCATTCTATTTGCTCTCTTGGCCGCCGCTGCACACTGGGCTGAGGGTTTTAACATGTTATCCACAATGATGCCTAAATCTTTTTCCTCTGTGGTGGTTCCTAATGTGGAACCTTGCATTGTATAACCATAGTTTGGGTTGTTCTTCCCTAGGTGCATAACTTTGCACTTGTCCACATTCAATTTCATCTGCCATTTTGATGCCCAGTCTTCTAATTTATCAAGATCCTCTTGCAATTTTCCACAATCCTCTTGGGTTTTAACTTCTTTAAATAGTTTTGTGCCATCTGCAAATTTGATAACCTCACTCGTTATTCCACTTTCCAGGTCATTTATGAATATGTCAAAAAGCAGCGGACCCAGCACAGATCCCTGGGGTACACCACTATTCACCTTTCTCCATTGGGAAAATTGGCCATTTAGCCCAACCCTCTGCTTTCTATCTCTTAACCAGTTCTTGATCCACAGTAGTACACTGCCTCCTATCCCATGACTCTTTAGTTTTGCCAAAAGTCTCTGATGAGGGACCTTGTCAAAGCCTTTCTGAAAGTCCAGATACACTATATCAACTGACTCACCTTTGTCCACCTGTTATTCACACTTTCAAAAAAACATAACAGATTAGTAAGACAAGATCTTCCTTGTCTAAAGCCATGTTGGCTGTCTCCCATTAGGCCATGACTATCTACATGCTGAGTAATTGTATTCTTTATGATGGGTTCTACCATTTTTCCCGGTACTGACGTGAGACTCACCGGTCTGTAGTTTCCCGGATCACCCCTGGAACCCTTTTTAAAAATTGGTGTTACATTGGCGATCCTCCAATCTTCAGGTATTAGAGATGATTTTAAAGATAGTTCACAGATTACTAATAGCAGGTCTTCAATCTCATATTTCAGTTCTTTCAACACCCTTGGATGTATACCATCCGGCCCAGGTGATTTGCTACTCTTCAGTTTATCTAATAGTTGTAATACATCTTCCCGATGTATCGATATTTCCTTCAATTCTTCCGCGCCTTTAAATACCACTTCAGTCATGGGTAACATCCCTACATCTTCCTCAGTAAAGACTGAAGCAAAGAATTCATTCAGTCTCTCCGCTATCGCCTTGTCGCCTCTTAGTGCCCCTTTAACTCCTCTATCATCTAATGGACCAACTGACTCTCTCACAGGTTTTTTGCTGCAAATGTACTTGAAAAAAATCTTTATTTCGTGTTTTTGCTTCCACAGCAAGCTTCTTCTCAAATTCTCCCTTTGCCTGCCTTATCAATGCCTTGTATGTAACTTGCTGTGCTGTTTCCAGTTTGTGTCATTTGGCTCTTTTTTCCATTTCCTGAAAGATGCTTTTTGGCAACAGCCTCTGACCTCACCTTTAAACCATGCTGGCAGTTTTTTGGACTTCCTTCCACTTTTCTTAAAGCATGGAATACAGCTGGTCTGGGCTGCCAAGATGGTATTTTTCAACACCACCCAAGCTTGATGTAAGTCTAACCTTTGCAACTGCTCCTTTTAGTTTTTTCTTAACTATTTTCCTCATTTTATCAGTCTCCCTTTCAAAAGTTAAGGTTAAATTAGACTTACCTGCTAATTATTGTTCCTTTAGGAACGCCAGTCTAGTCCCGAACATCTGGGCCTAAGGGACAGAGAGGGACAATGAAGGGGTGAGAGAATGGAAATGCAAAAGATTGAGAAGATGTGAAAGAGGGGAGGCTTGTTATGGAGTGAAAACAGAAAACAGAAAAAAAAGGCCTGGAGACCATATAGGGAATGAACTAGTGAGGGGGACAAAGAGGCAGAAGAAAGTAAATGATGGCTGGGGAGGGGACGAGTACAGCGAGTGTAAATAGGGGACCAGGGGAGTGGATGAAAGACAGGAGAACCAGATTCTAGGGAAGAAGAGACTGAAAGGAGGGAGAATGGAAAGAGTGAGAAGAGGACATGAGTGTAAGTAGAAATCTGGTAAGTAGGTAAGGGGATTTCCCTCTTCTTTAAAAATGCTTTCCCCCCCCCCCCCCCGCCCCAAAACAAACCTAGTCTGGTCACTGCAGGGACAACTCTTAGCTAGGGACCATGCACCCAGTGTCATTCCAGATCCCTGCATTCACAGCCCCTGAATATCCACCAAGTTACACTCTTAAGCAATGAGTATGACACTCTTTGGCCTCATGAGCTATGAAACCTAACGCTATAGCAATCCCAGCCATATCTGGCAGTGAAAAGACCTGACTCAGGGATAAAACCAGGAACTTTCCACTAGACTGTACACAACATTTCCCACTTGAAGCTCTAAGGCAACCCAGAATCTTATTTTGTTGAAAGATTCTAATCAAATCCAAATTATTACTGTCTATAATACTTGTGACTCACATGTCACTAAGTTCTCTAGCAGCTAGAAATGTTTGTTATATTGTGCTGGTTATTCAGGGGGAGTTTTCTAGCTGGGCTTCCTGTAAGAGCAAATCAGAGAAGGAGCTAGGAGGTCCAAAACGTGAAAAAAGCTAGTTTTGCAGGGAACTATGCCTCATTTTTCCTCTTTTCTGCTGAACTGACAAGAGGGAGCATAAGATGCTTGAGTTAGTGGGGGTTCCAGGTGCTGAAGGTAGCCTTGGACAAAGTTGTTAAAACCCAAGAGGATTGTGAAAAATTGCAAGAGGACCTTGATAAATTGGAAGACTGGATGTTCAAATGGCAGATGAAATTTAATGTGGACAAGTGCAAAGTTATGCATCTAGGAAAGAACTACCCACACTATGGTTACACGATGCAAGGTTCCACATTGGGAACCACCACCCAGGAAAAAGATTTATGAGTCATCGTGGATAATATGTTAAAACCCTCCGCCCAGTGTGCAGCGGCGGCCAAGAAAGCAAATAGAATGCTAGGTATCATAAGGAAAGGAATGGAAAATAAAACAAAGGATATTATAATGCCTCTGTATCGTTCCATGGTACGACCGCACCTTGAATATTGTGTGCAATTCTGGTCGCCATATCTTAAAAAGGATATAGCGTTATTAGAAAAGGTACAGAGAAGAGCCACCAAAATGGTAAAGGGGATGGAAGGCTACTCCTATGAAGAAAGGCTACAAAGGTTAGGGCTCTTTAACCTGGAAAAGAGACGGCTGAGGGGAGATATGATAGAGGTCTATAAATTAATGAATGAAGTGGAACGGGTAAACGTAGATCTATTGTTTACGCTATCAGAATATAGAACGACTAGGGGACATGTAATGAAACTACAGGGTAAACTATTTAAGACAAATAAGAGAAAATATTTTTTCACTCAACGTGTAATCAAACTCTGAAATTTGTTACCGGAGGATGTAGTAAGAGCTGTTAGTGTAGCTGGGTTTAAAAAAGGTTTGGACAAGTTCCTGGAGGAAAGGTCCATAAACCATTATTAAAAAGGGACCAAGGATATCAATGCTTGACCCAATTCAAGCATTGTGGAACCTGTGTCTTTTGGGGATACTGCTAGGTACGTATGTCCTAGATTGGCCACTGTTGGAAACAGGATACTGGACTTGATGGACCTTGGTCTGACCCAGCATGGCATATCTTATGTTCTTTAATAAAATGCTAGGGAATCATAAGGAAAGGATATAATAATGCCTCTGTATTATTTCATGGTGTGACCACACCTTGAATATTATGTGCAATTCTGGTTGCCGTATCTTAAAAAGGATATAATGGAAATAGAAAAGGTACAGAGAAGAGTCATCAAAATGGTAAAAGGGATGGAAGGATACCCCTATAAGGAGAGGCTTAAAAGGTTAGGGCTTTTCAACCTGGAAAAGAGAAGGCAGAGGGGAGATATGATAGAGATCTATAAATTAATGAATGGAGTGGAACGAGTAAACATAGATCAATTCTTTACGCCATCAAAAAGTAGAAAGACTAGGGGATATGCAATGAAGCTACAATGTAACCCATTTAAGGCTAATAAGAGAAAATATTTTTTCCCTCAACGCATAATCAAACTCTGAAATTCGTTACTGGAGGATGCAGTAAAAGCTGTTAGTGCAGCTGGGTTTAAAAAAAGGTTTGGACAAGTTCCTGGAGGAAAGGTCCATAAACCATTATTAAAGAGGACCCAGTTAATCCACTGCTTGCTCCAATACAAGCATTATGGAATCTGTCTGTCTTTTTGGGAAACTGCTAGGTACTTGTGACCTGGATTGGCCACTACTGGAAACAGGATAGTGGGCTTATTGGATCTTGGTCTGACCCAGTATGGCATATCTTATGTTCTTATGAAATGGAGTAGAATGGGCTAGCCCAGCCTCAGCATCACCTTAGGATAGAGGAGGTCTTTTCCCTTAGAGTTTTTCCAGCATCTCAGAAACAAGTAGAGGACTCAGTAGTCAAGAGCCTGGAACCCTGTGGAGGCTAGACCCCAGAGTGCTAATCCAACCAGGCACCAAGGAAAAGAGGGAATCTTTGAGGACCAGTACAAGAGGCCCTGAGAGGGACTGCTTTTTTTTTTTTCTAACTCTTGCAACCAGGGAACAGCAAATCTGCAGTCTCCAATCTTTTAAAGGCTGAGCACAGAAGTACCCCGGAGGAGGCAGCAGGACAGAGGAGCTGCCCTGGGGTAGCAATCTGGTTGAGACAGTGTGAAAGAGAGCGCTGAAAGACTGAGTTAGGAGGTGAGGAGTCTGGATGTAGAATGGCAGAATGCAAGAGAGAGGAACCACAAAGTCTGACTAGTTCATTGAAATGCAAGTGAAACAGCTGTATCTATATTCAGTAGAGAAGTGAATGTGGAAGAGCAGAAGAGAAGCCCAGGAGAGGGATCCCATGTCTAGGGAATACAGCCTATTATACTAAAAACTGAAAAGCAGTGGAAGTTACATAATATAAAGAACTTCACTCATTTCCAGCACTAAAGAGGAATGGAAGTCCAGTGTTCAGAAAGAGGAATTTACAAATTCAACTGAGATGCTAAAAAAGAGGAGGAATAGAGAAAGCCTGTGAAACAGATTGATACTGATTTTTTTTTAATCGAAGTCTCCCTTAGTAAACTGAAGTCTCAATAAACCTTACAGGTGGATATTTTATAAATTTCTTCCACGTGCACAATCCTGTTTCACATGTGTAAGAGGACTTTTAGAAAAATTACCCTAGGGGTTAGTGTGTAAAAACATATGTGGGGACAAGAAGGCACGCCTATTTTTATGTGACCTGCATGTAAGTGTGTTCTGGGGCGGAGTGTGAGTGGAGCCATGGCTGTATTTTAAAAAACATCCATGAATGCTTATTCTTTATGCACTAAAATTTATATCTTCTTCTGCACAAGTGTAGACGTCTGTGGCACCAATCTAGCAACGATTTCTGATGGTTTTGTTTCTAGATTTTATCAAGACAAATAAGTTCCTATGTGGTTTTATAAAATAGGCTAGAAATTGGGGCCTACTTTCCCTCTCTAAATGATCTGTTATAAAGCACAGTTACTTACCTGTAACAGGTGATCTCTGGGAACAGCAGGAATTAGTCATCACATATGGGTACGTCGGTACCGACGGAGCCTGCGCGGGAAAGCTCCCCAGCTTTTCAAATGAAAAGCTTTTGGGGCCTCCCACTGCACATGCGCGCTGCCTTCCCGCCTTCCTGACCAGCTCTCCTCAGTTCGAGTTTAAAGCTGAGACAATAGAGAGAGAGGACAGGAAGATAGAGGAATAGAGAGACAACTCCTAGGGGAGGTGGGTGGGTTGTGATGACTAATTCCTGCTGTTCCCAGAGATCACCTGTTACAGGTAAGTAACTGTGCTATCTCTAGGAACAAGCAGGAATAAGTCATCACATATGGGGACTCCCTAGCTGAGATGCCTGGGAGATCCCCCTCCAAGGGTAACCATCTTCGGATGGATCTCAGGCATCCATTCTGGGAAGGTGGGCAGGAGTTGTTTAAGTATGGAACAGGTGTTTGAGGACAGCCTGACCAAACAAGGCATCCCGGCGGGAGTCCTTGTCCAAGCAGTAATGGGCTGTGAAGGTATGCACCGAGGCCCAAGTGGCTGCTCGACAGATCTGGTCTATGGAAACAGAGTGGAGATGAGCCATAGAAGTGGCCATGGCTCTCACATTGTGAGCCGTGACATGGCCTTCCAGAGAAATGTTCTTACTCTGGTAAGCAAAGGAAATACACTGAGCAATCCAGTTGGAAAGTGTGCGTTTGGTGACTGGAAGTCCCAAATGAGAAGGATCAAAAGCCACGAAAAGCTGAGAAGACTTTCGATGCGGCTGAGTTCTATTGAGGTAAAAGGCGAGAGCTCTTTTACAGTCAAGAGTATGAAGGTTCCTCTCTGCACTGGATGCATGAGGAGCCGGAAAAAAGACAGGTAGATATACCTCTTGATTAAGATGAAAAGGCGAGACCACTTTAGGCATAAAGTGGGGATTCGTCCTAAGGACCACCTTATCATGATGAAATCTGGTATAAGGTGGATTCGCCACCAAAGCTTGCAGTTCACTGATGCGGCGAGCCGAAGAGACTGCAATAAGGAAAAGGACCTTCCAAGAAAGAAATTTCAGGGAGGTAGATACCAATGGTTCAAAGGGTGGCTTCATAAGTTGACCCAGAACTAAATTCAAGTCCCATGCTACCGGAGGAGGCCGGATGGGAGGCTTAGTGAGGGTTAGGCCTCTCATGAATCTTGCAATAAGAGGATGAGAGGAAACAGATTGTCCATTTATAGGTTTTAAGGATGCTGTAATAGCACTTAAATGGACTCGTACTGAATTTGTCTTGAGGCCTGCATTGGAAAGATGCAGGAGATAGTCTAGTAGAGAATTCAAAGGAAGTGCCAGAGGGTCAAGACCCTGTTGAGCACACCAAATGGAAAAACGTTTCCATTTGAAAGCATAGGAACGCCTGGTAGAGGGTTTCCTAGAGGCATAAAGGATATCTTTCACTGGTTGAGAAAGATTAAACTCTTGAAGGCTTAAGCCTTCAGTAACCAAGCTCGGAGATGTAGGGACTTGGGGTTTGGATGCCACAAAGTCCCCTGCTCCTGAGACAGAAGGTCTGGTGCAGCTCCCAGGTCCAGGGAGGAGCCCTGGGAGAGCTGTAGAAGGAGAGGGAACCACACTTGGCGTGGCCAGCGTGGAGCAATGAGGATCATGGATCCGTGATCCCTCTGAATTTTGAACAGAGTCTTGGGAATCAAAGGAATGGGTGGAAAAGCGTACAGGAACTCCTGACCCCAATGCAGGAGAAAGGCATCGTTGGCCTGAGCTCCCTGACACGGAGTCCTGGAACAGAACCGGGGAAGTTTGGCATTCCACGGACTTGCAAAGAGGTCTATGTCCGGGGTCCCCCATTCCTGAAAGATTCTGCGTATCTGGTCCATATGTAGGGACCATTCGTGTGGGAGCAGAACTCGACTGAGTCTGTCTGCTCGAGAGTTTTGAACTCCTGGAAGATATACTGCCAGAAGATGAATTTGGTGCTCTCTGGCGAAGGCCCATAATCTGAGAGCTTCGTTGCAAAGCGACAGAGAGCCCGTCCCTCCTTGTTTGTTGATATAAAACATGGCCACCTGATTGTCTGTCTGAACTAGGACAGTCAGGTTGGCAAGGAGGGTATGGAAGACTGTGAGGGCAAGGAAGATTGCTCGCAGTTCCAGAAGATTGATATGAAGGGTGGTCTCTTGGGGAGACCAGATTCCCTGAGTGGAGAGATGTTGAAGATGAGCTCCCCACCCTGTTTGGGAGGCATCTGTTGTGAGGGTTGCTTGGGGCAACGAAGGTTGGAAGGGGGTCCCCAACAACAGATTTTTGGAGGATGTCCACCACTGGAGAGACCAAAACAGACGTTTTGAGGTGAGTACCTGGTCTGACAGCAGTCCCGATGCTTGAGACCACTGGGTGGCCAATGTCCATTGAGCTGCTCTCATATGGAGACGAGCATAAGGTACCACATGAACCGTGGAGGCCATGGGGCCGAGAAGTTGCAGCATTTCTTTGGCTGACAAGTGATTTCTGGACTGAGCCTGGGAGGCCAAGCTTATTAGCCTTTGGCCTCGGACCAGAGGGAGGTAGGCCCTTGCAGTGGTGGAGTCCAATTGGGCCCCTATGAATTCCAGGGACTGAGTAGGGATGAGTTGGGACTTGGGAATGTTTACCACAAGTCCCAGATATTGAAGAATACGCCTTGTGCGGTCCAGAGAAATCTGGGCTTCTGACTGAGATGGAGCTCGGATGAGCCAGTCGTCCAGATATGGGAAGACAAAGATTCCCATGCCTCTGAGAAATGCGGCTACGACTGCCATGCATTTTGTGAAGACTCTTGGAGCAGAGGCCAGACCGAAGGGTAGTACTCTGTACTGGAAATGTTTTCCTTGGAACAGAAATCTTAGATATTTTCTGTGGGATGGATGGATGAGTATATGAGTGTACGCATCCTTGAGATCTAGAGAACAAAGCCAATCCTGACTCTGAAGGTATGGAAGGAGAAGGCCCAGAGAGAGCATTTTGAATTTCTCCTTGAATAGAAACCTGTTCAATTCTCTCAGATCTAGGATAGGTCTGAAGCCCCCTGTCTTCTTTGTTATGAGAAAGTAAGGGGAGTAGAAACCTAACCCCTGTTGTGGAGGAGGAACCTCCTCTATTGCCCCTTGGGCAAGGAGAGAAGAGACTTCCTGACCCAACAGGGTCAGAAGAGATGGGGGAGAACTGAATTGCCTCACCATGGTATGGGGAGGAAGGCTGGAGAAATGAAGTTTGTAGCCTTCTCGGATAATAGAGAGGGTCCATTGCTCTGATGTTATTTGCTCCCATCTGGGAGCAAAGTGAGCTAGCCTTCCAGGAATGGTGAGGGGCTCTGGCTGTGCTAGAGCCAGAAAGGGCAAATTCTCTAGAGGGAAGTCAAAACCCCTGAGGGGGTTGAGCCTGCTGGGATGTAGCAGACACTGCAGGCTTTGACTTTACCTGCTTAGATTGTTGTCGCTTAGCCGCAAGGCGAGGCTGAGCAGATTGCTGGCCAGTATTTGTGGGAAATCTGGTCTTTTTATAGTAAGGCCTTTTAAAAGGCTTCTTTTTGGTAGGGGTAGAAGTAGACTTGGAAAGTCTATCTAGAGTGGCATTTTCTGCATCCATTTGAGCAGCTTTAATCTGCCAGTCTTCCCCAAATAAGTTCTCACCGGTACAGGGCAGATTCCTGAGGCCTTCTACAACCCAGGGTTCTAGGTTAGAAGCCTGGAGCCAAGCGAGACGTTGGGCTGCAATAGCAATTCCCGAAGCTCTGCCTGCAACCTCGAAAGAATCAAAGGCTGCCCTGTTGGAGAACTTGGAGACCTCTGAAAGTTGTGTCACCATAGAAAAGAAGTCCGCCCTTTGATCATCAGGGATAAAGGGGGCAAAATTCTGTATTTTTAGGGCAAGTTGCCCAAGATACATGCCCATATAAAGGCTATAAGAGTTGATCCTGGCTATAAGCATACTAGCCTGGAACATCTTTCTTCCAAAAGAGTCTAGGTTCTTACATTCACGCCCTGGAGGGGTAGAAGAATGCCTCTTAGGACTCTTTATTTTCTTCATAGCAGACTTCACCACAATGGAGTGGTGAGGCAGCTGAGTTTTTTGGAACCCAGGCGAAGGAGGGACCCGATACATGGTGTCCAACCTGCGGGAATGGGGAGACAGTGTTAAAGGAGTCTCCCACAAATCCATCAAGTGTTCTTGAAGGATTTCATGGACAGGCAGAGTGACTGCCTCTTTAGGAGCTTTTGAGTATCCTAAAATGTCCAATTTTTTTGATCTGGGTTCTCTTTCAGAAGATGTAGTAATAGAAAGTGCTTTAGCTACATCAACAATGAAATCCTGAAAGGATAAATCCTCTGGAGGAGACATCCTCCTCTTGGGAGAAGAGGGCTCCTCAGGAAGAGTAAGCTCAACAGAGTCATCAGAGGAATTAAATTCATCAGAAGAATCTGAGTACTCTTTCTGTGCTTCCAATGAACGATACGCATACCGATCGGTATCGACATCGGGCGTATCGGGCATGGGATCGGTACCGGGCGAAAGCCGGAATCCGGTATGCGAAACCGATCGACGTTTAGAAGTCGATGGTCTCGGTTCCGGTGTAGATACCGGAACCGGGGTCGGTACCGATGAAATCGGTACCGAGGGCGTCGCAGCCTTAATGAAGGCCAGTACGGCCTGCTGCATGGTCTGGACAGTACTGCCCATAGACGCCACTACTGCCTGGATGTCGGTACCGGTATGGGCCGGTACCCCAGAACAGTCCAACAGGTGATCAGTCGAGGCCGTGCCATCGATGTCAACCTGTGACCCCATGATTGCTTTGGAGGCCGGAACCTCCCGCCGGGGTTTTTTGGCCTGGGCAGAATCCTCCAACTCAGAACTGAGAGCCTCTCGATCTTTAGAAAGAGATTTGCTTTTAGAGGATTTGCCCACAGAAGTTTTGGTTACTTGAGATCCATCCGGAGAGGAAGACCTGGACGACTGTGATGCTTCTGAAGGAAACAGCACATGGAGCTTGTTAGCCCGGTTCTGCAAACCGCGTTTAGACATCTGGGTGCAGGATGGGCAGTCCGGTATGGAGTGCTCAGGTCCCAAACATTTGAGACACCATTCATGGGTGTCTGTGACAGAAATGACAGCACTGCATTTGGTACATTTTTTGAAACCAGGGACTGGCTTCTCCATGAGGAGAAATTGTGTAGGCCTTAAGGCCTAACGCCGGGTACCAAGCTGTGCTGAAGAAAAAATAAAAAAGTCTTTTTTTTTTTTTTGTATATAGAAAGAAAGAAAGACCGGCGATACCGGTATCGGTATGGGGAAGGCAGGTACGCGGTCTAAAGAAACAAACAAAAGTAACAAATTCTTCAGCGGCGACAGGAACACGACCTGCTGGCTCCGCGGAAAAAGAAGAACTGAGGAGAGCTGGTCAGGAAGGCGGGAAGGCAGCGCGCATGTGCAGTGGGAGGCCCCAAAAGCTTTTCATTTGAAAAGCTGGGGAGCTTTCCCGCGCAGGCTCCGTCGGTACCGACGTACCCATATGTGATGACTTATTCCTGCTTGTTCCTAGAGATAATTACTTCCTCACAGTGCTGTGGTTTACTGGAGGAGAGCAAGGAGAAGTGTGTGAAGTTGCTTCAACAATGAAGGTATAGATCAGAGATGGGACTAGAGCTGGAGCAGTCTTTGCAGGAGTGGAAACTTCCAGGACAGAGCTTTCAGTGTTCCCAGCAAGGGCCTTGGACGCAATCTTCTTCCCATCCCTCAGAACCCTACAAATAAAATTGCTCTATAGCCCCACAAAAAGAGTAGTTACTCACCTGTAACAGGTGTTCTCCAAGAGCAGCAGGAATCAGTCCTCACATATGGGTGACGTCGGCGCCAACGGAGCCCCCATGCGGAGCATTTCCCCAGCTTTCAAAGAAAGCCTTTGGGAATGCAGCGCGCATGCGCAGTCCCCTTCCCACCCAAGGGTGTCATCTTGCTCAGTCTGACGACACAGCTAAAAGACAGCAAAAATAACAAACTAAATCATATGACTGCAACTCCAAGGGGAGGAGGGAGGGTTGTGAGGACTGATTCCTGCTGCTCCTGGAGAACACCTGTTACAGGTGAGTAACTACTCTTTCTCCAGGACCAAGCAGGAAGCCAGTCCTCACATATTGGACTCCCCAGCTTAAGGCTACCGGAGACCCAAAGCTGAAAAATTAGTTCCCTCTAGAGCCTCAGCATGCAAGAAAAGAATCTTCTCTGATAACGCACCCAAACGGTAGCCCAACACCAGGGTCGGAGGGTAGGAGTTGCCTAAAACCCAAAGAGATTATGGAATACCGCCTGCCCGAAAGCACTGTCCCTGCGGGACTCCCTCTCAAGGCAGTAATCGGCCGCAAAAGTCTGGCTTGCAGACCAAGTAGTGGCCTGGCAGATGTCGGCCAATGGAACAGAGTGGAGATGAGCCACTGATGCAGCCTTCGCCCTGACACGGTGAGCCGTAACTCGACCCTGCAACGAGAGGCCGGCTGCCTTGTAAGCCCAGGAGATACAGTCGGCTACCCATATGGAGACAGCCAACCCCAACTTATTGGGGTCAAAAGAGACGAAGAGCTGAACAGCCCTCCAGTGCTCCCGCGTACGGTCAAGGTAGAAGGACAATGCCCTCCTACAGTCCAGGGTATGCAAGACCATCTCAGCCCGGCTGGCATGCGGCACGGGAAAGAAAGTTGGAAGAACCACCTCCTGAATGAGGTGGAAGGAGAAGACAACCTTAGGAAGGAACTTAGGGTGAGTCTGTAAGACTTCTCTGTTCCTATAGAACCTAGTATAAGGTGCATCTGATACTAGGGCCTGAAGCTCACTCACTCGCCATGCTGAGGTAAGGGCTACCAGAAAAAGTAGTTACTCACCTGTAACAGGTGTTCTCCAGGAGCAGCAGGAATAGGTCCTCACATATGGGTGACGTCGGCGCCGACGGAGCCCTCGTGCGTAGCATTTCCCCAGCTTTCAAAGAAAACCTTTGGGAATTGCAGCGCGCATGCGCGGTCCCCTTCCCGCCCAAGGGTGCCATCTTGACATAGCTAAAAGACAGCAAAAAATTAGCAAAAACAAATCATATGACTGCAACTCCAAGGGGAGGAGGAGGGTTGTGAGGACTGATTCCTGCTGCTCCTGGAGAACACCTGTTACAGGTGAGTAACTACTCTTTCTCCAGGACCAAGCAGGAAGTCAGTCCTCACATATGGGACTCCCCAGCTTAAGGCTACTGGAGACCTCAAGCGGAAAAAATGAGCTCCCTCTAGCTCGTCAGCACGTAAGGAAGGAATCTTCTCTGAGAACGCCCCCGACCGGTAGCCCAACACCAGGGCCGGAGGGGTAGGAGTTGCCTAAACCCCAAAGAGATTATGGAGTACTGCCTGTCCGAAAGCACTGTCCCTGTGGGACTCCCTCTCAAGGCAGTAATGGGCCACAAAAGTCTGGCTTGAAGACCAAGTAGCGACCCGGCAGATGTCTGCCAACGGAACAGAGCGGAGATGAGCCACTGACGCAGCCTTCACCCTGACACGATGAGCCGTGACTCGACCCTCCAACGAGAGGCCGGCTGTCCCATAAGCCCAGGCGATACAGTCAGCGACCCACATGGACAAAGTACGCTTGGAGACAGGGAGCCCCAACTTATTGGGGTCAAAAGAAAGGAAGAGCTGAACAGCCCTCTGATGCTCCCGCGTACGGTCAAGGTAGAAGGACAACGCCCTCCTACAGTCCAGCGTATGCAAGACCATCTCAGACCGGTTGGCATGAGGCCTGGGAAAGAAGGTCGGAAGAACCACTTCCTGATTGAGGTGAAAAGGTGAAACAACCTTAGGAAGAAATTTGGGGTGAGTCCGTAAGACTACCCTATTCCTGTAGAACCTAGTGTAAGGAGGATCAGACACTAGTGCCTGCAGTTCACTCACTCGCCTAGCAGAGGTAAGAGCTACCAGAAATAAAGTTTTCCATGAGAGAAAACGGAGAAGGCAGGTAGCCATAGGATCAAAAGGCAGACAAGTAATCCGCTGCAAGACCACATTCAGATCCCACTCAGGGGCCGGTGGACGCAGAGGAGGCTTAAGCAGAAGGAGGCCTCTGAGAAAACGAGCCACCAAAGGGTGGTTGGAAAGAGGCCTACCGTCCACCGGTGAGTGGTGTGCTGAGAGAGCACTAAGGTGAACTCTGACAGAGTTAGACTTAAGGCCCAGATTGGAGAGGTGAAGCAAATATTGCAATACTACCGCTACCAAGCACGAGAAGGGATTCTCGCTGTGCTGTGCACACCATGCGGAGAATCTACGCCACTTAAGAGCGTAGGATTTTCTGGTGGATTATCGCCTAGAGGCCAAGACCACATCTTCCACCTCTCGAGGCAGCAGTAGGGGAGCCAGGACTACCCTTTCAGCAGCCAGGCCATCAGATGAAGGGACTGGAGGTTGGGGTGCAGGAGAGTCCCCTGATCCTGAGATAGGAGATCGTGTTGAAACCGCAAAGGAAGAGGGGTGTCCACCGCCAGTTGCAGCAGAAGCGGGAACCACGGTTGCCTCGGCCACCTGGGGGCTATCAGAATCAGTGAGGCCCCGTCCTTGAGGACTTTGAACAGTGTTCGGGACACTAGTGGCGTGGGAGGAAACGCATACAGTAGGCCTTGGGACCACGGAATGAGAAACGCATCCGCTGCTACTCTGAGAGGATGCGGTTGTCTGGAACAGAATCTTGGGAGTTGCCGGTTCAGAGGACTGGCGAAAAGATCCATGGTGGGGAGGCCCCACATGAGAAAGACCTGCTGAACCACAAACGGGTTCAATCTCCATTCGTGTGGATGCAGGATCCTGCTCAGTTTGTCTGCCAGGTAATTCTCTTGACATGGGACGTAGACAGCTTTGAGAAGGATTCCGTGATCGACAGCCCAAGAGCACAGCCGTTGTGCTTCCTGACATAGAAGGAAGGAGCCTGTGCCTCCTTGTTTGTTCACGTAGAACATGGCAACTGGATTGTCTGTCTGGACCAGTACAGACTGGTGAGAGGCGAGGTGGGAGAAGGCTCTCAGAGCTAGGCGTATCGCCCGTAGCTCCAGGAAGTTTATCTGTTGAGTAGCCTCCCAAGGGGTCCAGAGACCCTGAGTACATGTCCCTTGGCAATGTGCTCCCCAACCGAGAAGAGAAGCATCTGTTGTCAGCACTTGAGAATGTGGAGGGGATTGAAAAAGTACCCCGAACACCAGATTCGGAAGATGAAGCCACCATTGCAGAGAGGAGACTAGGAGGTCAGATATCTTTACTGAGTCTGCTAGGCTCCCCGTGGCCTGATGCCACTGAGTGCGAAGGCTCCACTGAGCAGGTCGCATGTGCAGGCGGGCATTGGGGGTGACATGAACTGTGGAAGCCATATGGCCGAGTAGTCTCAGGAATTGCCTGGCAGAGGCCAGGGAATTGCTGCGAAACTGCCTGGCCAGATCCATCAGCCTGTGGGCCCTGTCCATAGGCATAAGAATATAAGAACATAAGATATGCCATACTGGGTCAGACCAAGGTCCATCAAGCCCAGTATTCTGTTTCCAACAGTGGCCAATCTAGGTCATACGTACCTAGCAGTTTCCCCAAGGGACACAGGTTCCACAATGCTTGTATTGGTTCAAGCATTGATATCCTGGGTCCCTTCTTAATAATGGTTTATGGACCTTTCCTCCAGGAACTTGTCCAAACCTTTTTTAAACCCAGCTACACTAACAGCCTTTACTACATCATAAGAACATAAGATATGCCATACTGGGTCAGACCAAGGTCCATCAAGCCCAGTATTCTGTTTCCAACAGTGGCCAATCTAGGTCATATGTACCTAGCAGTTTCCCCAAGGGACACAGGTTCCACAATGCTTGCAATGGTTCAAGCATTGATATCCTGGGTCCCTTCTTAATAATGGTTTATGGACCTTTCCTCCAGGAACTTGTCCAAACCTTTTTTAAACCCAGCTACACTAACAGCCTTTACTACATCCTCCGGTAACAAATTCCAGAGTTTGATTACAAGTTGAGTGAAAAAATATTTTCTTTTATTAGTCTTAAATAGTTTACCCTGTAGCTTCATTGCATGTCCCCTAGTCTTTCTATATTCTGATAAGGTAAAAATCGATTTACGTTTACCCGTTCCACTCCGTTCATTAATTTATAGACTTCTATCATATCTCCCCTCAGCCGTCTCTTTTCCAGGCTAAAAAGCCCTAACCTTTTTAGCCTTTCTTCATAGGAGTATCCTTCCATCCCCTTTACCATTTTGGTGGCTCTTCTCTGAACCTTTTCTAAAATCGCTATATCCTTTTTAAGATACGGCGACCAGAATTGCACACAATATTCAAGGTGCGGTCTCACCATGGAACGATATATAGGCATTATAATATCTTTTGTTTTATTTTCCATTCCTTTCCTTATCAGACCTAGCATTCTATTTGCTCTCTTGGCCGCCGCTGCACACTGGGCCGATGGTTTTAACATGGTATCCACAATGACGTCTAAATCTTTTTCCTGGGTGGTGGTTCCTAATGTGGAACCTTGCATCGTGTAACCATAGTTTGGGTTGTTCTTCCCTAGGTGCATAACCTTGCACTTGTCCACATTAAATTTCATCTGCCATTTTGATGCCCAGTCTTCCAATTTATCAAGATCCTCTTGCAATTTTCCACAATCCTCTTGGGTTTTAACAATTTTAAATAGTTTTGTGCCATCTGCAAATTTGACCACCTCACTCATTATTCCACTTTCCAGGTCATTTATGAATATGTCAAAAAGCAGCGGACCCAGCACAGATCCCTGGGGTACACCACTATTCACCTTTCTCCATTGGGAAAATTGGCCATTTAGCCCAACCCTCTGCTTTCTATCTCTTAACCAGTTCTTGATCCACAGTAGTACACTGCCTCCTATCCCATGACTCTTTAGTTTTGCCAAAAGTCTCTGATGAGGGACCTTGTCAAAGGCTTTCTGAAAGTCCAGATACACAATATCAACCGACTCACCTTTGTCCACCTGATTATTCACTCCTTCAAAAAAACATAACAGATTAGTAAGACAAGATCTTCCTTGTCTAAAGCCATGTTGGCTGTCTCCCATTAGGTCATGACTATCTACATGCTGAGTAATTTTATTCTTTATGATGGTTTCTACCATTTTTCCCGGTAGTGACGTCAGGCTCACCGGTCTGTAGTTTCCCGGATCACCCCTGGAACCCTTTTTAAAAATTGGTGTTACATTGGCGATCCTCCAATCTTCAGGTATTAGAGATGATTTTAATGATAGTTCACAGATTACTAATAGCAGGTCTGCAATCTCATATTTCAGTTCTTTCAACACCCTTGGATGTATACCATCCGGCCCAGGTGATTTGCTACTCTTCAGTTTATCTAATAGTTGTAATACATCTTCCCGATGTATCGATATTTCCTTCAATTCTTCCGCACCTTTAAATACCACTTCAGTCATGGGTAACATCCCTACATCTTCCTCAGTAAAGACTGAAGCAAAGAATTCATTCAGTCTCTCCGCTATCGCCTTGTCGCCTCTTAGTGCTCCTTTAACCTCTTTATCATCTAATGGACCAACTGACTCTCTCACAGGTTTTTTGCTACGAATGTACTTGAAAAGGTCTTTACTTCGCGTTTTTGCTTCCGCAGCAAGCTTCTTCTCAAATTCACCCTTTCCTGCCTTATCAATGCCTTGCATTTGACTTGCCAGTGCTTGTGCTGTTTCCAGGTTTCGTCGTTTGGCTGTTTTTTCCATTTTCTGAAAAATGCTTTTTTGGCAACAACAGCCTCTCTGACCTCACCTTTAAACCATGCTGGCAGTTTTTTGGACTTCCTTCCACTTTTCTTAAAGCGTGGAATACAGCTGGTCTGGGCTTCCAAGATAGTATTTTTCAACAACAGCCAAGCCTGATGTACGTCTTTAACCTTTGCAACTGCTCCTTTTAGATTTTTCTTAACTGTTTTCCTCATTTTATCATAGTCTCCCTTTCCAAAGTTAAAAGGTAGTACTGTGGATTTCCTTACTATCCCTCCTCCACTAATTAAATCAAAGGCGATCATGCTATGATCACTATTGCCAAGTGGCCCCAACAACCTTATCTCTTGCACTAGATCTGGTGTTCCACTAAGGACTAGGTCTAATATGGCTTCCCCTCTGGTCGGTTCATGAACCAGCTGCTCCAAGAAGCAGTCATTTATTTCATCTAGGAACTTTATCTCCCTAGCCTGTCCTGAAGTGACACTGACCCAGTCGATACCGGGGTAGTTGAAATCACCCATTATTATTACTGCAGAAAAACCTTCGCTTGAAGAGTGTCCAGTCTGGCCCCTATAAACTCTAAGTTCTGGGACGGGAGCAAAGTGGACTTTACAAAGTTTATGACAAACCCCAAGTGCTGAAGCAGAGCCACAGTGCGAAGGGTGGCTTGATTGTCCTCCTGGGAAGATTGGCCACTTATGAGCCAGTCGTCCAGGTACGGAAACACAAAAAGACCTTGAAGCCTCAGGTAGGCTGCCACCACTGCCAGGCACTTGGTGAATACCCTGAGTGCGGAGGACAGGCCAAAGGGAAGTACTCCGTACTGATAGTGGTTTCCCCCCACAACAAATCTGAGATATTGTCTGTGGTCTGGATGAATAAGGATGTGAGTATACGCATCCTTTAAATCTAAGGAGCATAGCCAGTCTCCCTGCTGGAGGTAGGGCAGCAGGATTCCAAGGGTAAGCATCTTGAGCTTTTCCCTCTCCAGGAACTTGTTGAGGTTGCGCAAGTCTAGTATGGGTCTGAGGCCCCTGTTCTTTTTGGTACCAGAAAGTACCTGGAATAAAAGCCGTGACCTCTCAGGTGGTGGGGCACCGGTTCCACAGCCTGATCCTTTAGCAGACTTGCTAACTCCTGAAGGAGTAGGTCCCTGTGCAGAGGGAGTCTTGGAGGCTCCCCTGGAAAATAGGAGGGAGGTACCTGGTGAAAATGGAGAAGATAGCCCTTTTGGACTATATGAAGAACCCAGGTATCTGATGTGATGGCTGACCACCTGTGGGCAAAGTGGGCCAGCCGGCCTCCTGTGCTGAGAGAAGCCAGCTGAGGAGAAGAGGCTATGCTTTCTGAGTCAAAAACCACCACCCTGCTGAGCAGGGGCCGGTGTTGGTGGCTTGGGGGTCTTCTGCCTACGGGGCCCTTGACCCTGCCCCTTGGCCTGCTGACCCTGTTGGGGAGCTGCAGAGGCCTGATAATGAGGGTACTGTTTATAGGCAGATGACTTCCTCGGGTAAAAGGTCTTTTTTCCCGAGCCCTTCTTTTTCTGAGAAGGGGCAGAGGTCTTTCTGGACAGCCTAGTCCGGGTCAGAGTCGGTCTCGAATTCTGCAGCCTTTTCAGCCATGGGCTTGCCAAAGAGGTTTTCACCTCGGCAGGGGACATCGACCAACTTGTCCTGTACCCATGGCTCGAGGTCGGATGACTGTAGCCAAGCCTGTCGGCGGGCACCGATGCCGGCCCCGGCTACTCGGGCCGAAGCCTCGAAGCCATCGTAGGCTGCTCGAGAGATAAACTTCGAGCACTCTCGAATACCAGTGGACAAGGCCTGGAACCTCTGCAAAGCTTCTTCGGAGAGACCAGCAGAGAACCCGGCAATTTCCTTTGCCAGGTCTCGGAGGTACATGCCCATGTAGAGCTGGTATGTCTGGACAAGGCAAGCAAGCATAGAGCCCTGGAAACACTTATTACCGAGGGCATCCAGGTTCCGGGCCTCCCGGCTGGGAGGCACCGAGGAGTGCATCTTCTGACTCTTCAGCCGATGCATGGCCGATTCCGCAACCATGGAGTGGTGCGGTAATTGTGCCTTTTGGAACACGGGGCTCTTGCGGACTCGATAGATGGAATCGACCCACTTGCTTAACACCGGCGTCGAGGCCGGGGTCTCCCACATGCGGAAGAGCAGCCGCTCCAGCATCGGAGGAACCGGAACAGTAAAGGCATCCTTCGGGGGACAGTCATACTGGAGGGCCTCGAGCTCCTCGGCTCGAGGCTCCTCCTCGGGATCCGCGGGGAAGGCCAAGGCCTTGGCCATATCCTGCACGAAGTCCGAGAACCGGGTATCCTCCGGTGGGGATCGTCTCCGAGATTCGGACTCGGGGGAGTCCGATGGGACACACCGTCCGATGAGTGTCGGGTGACTCTTCGTCCTCCGTCTCCCAGCCCGACTCCTCAGAGGAGTAATCGAGTGGCTCCGGTCGGGCGGGCACCGATGCCCTCCGCCCCGACGCCGAGGGTATCAGCGTCGACGACCTTGGACCCGAATGGGAGGTCGAGGGAGACCGTGGCCGAGGATCGGCTCGGCCTCCGGGGTCGACTTGGATGTCGAGGTGCCGGTGGTCGGGGCAGATGCACCGGTGAGACCGGCGATCAATGCCCGCTGCTGTTCCATGAAGGCAGCGAAACTGCTCTCCAAGGCCGTCAACCTGAATCCGAGCTCAGGAGACCCAGCAGCCCCCGACTCGGGCCCCGACAGCGTCGGGCCCGACGTCGGCTCCCTCGGAGGTGAGTCCACGAGGACTACAGTACTCACGTGACCCGGGGACTCCATCTCGACACGAGGATGCTTGGCAGGCCTCTCCGACTCCGAAGACCTGGGACGGCTATCGGGGCTATGCGACCTGGCCCTCGAGGAACCAGGAGCATCCACCGACGACGCCCTCGCGGGTTTCTTCCTCCTGCGATGTTCCCGCGAAGGAGACCCCCGTTCAGAGGAACCCCGACGCTGCTCGTGGCCGGAGTCCCGAGACGTCGAGGCCTCTGACGCGGTCCGGGCCTGGCCGGACGCGGAGTCAGAAAACATCCTGTCCTTTTGGTGCTGCAGACTCCTCAACGCCTTCTGAGGACATTTTGCCACACGGACCACAGATCATCGGGTCATGAGCGGGTCCGAGGCAGCGGAGGCAGCAGTCATGAGTGTCGGTAAAAGAAATAAGTTTCTTACACCGATCACATTTCTTAAACCTGCTGGTAGCCATCGGGGGAAAAAGGGCCCCTGCTTGGTCAAAAGACCAGGCTGCCAGGGAAAAAAGAAAAAAGGCGCGAACGCCAGTCACAAAGGACAAAAACCGAAAAAGAAAGAAAGGACTCGATACCAGCGTATCGGTCCAAGCGGGAAAGGAATCCGGCGTCGAACCGGAGAAAAAAGAGAAAAAACAGGGAAAATTAACTTCTTCTTCGGGGAAAAACGAACTACGTCCGTCGGGCTCCGCGGAAAAAAGAAGACTGAGCAAGATGGCACCCTTGTGCGGGAAGGGGACCGCGCATGAGCGCTGAAATTCCCAAAGGCTTTCTTTGAAAGCTGGGTAAATGCTCCGCACGAGGGCTCCATCGGCGCCGACGTTACCCATATGTTAGGACTGACTTCCTGCTTGGTCCTGGAGAAACAACGCTTTCCAGGAGAGAAAACGCAGAGGGCAAGTAGCCATAGGTTCAAATGGTGGGCAAGTAAGCTGTTGCAAGACCACATTTAAATCCCATTCAGGGGCAGGTGGACGCACTGGAGGCTTAAGCAAAAGCAGGCCTCTGAGGAAGCGAGCCATCAAAGGATGGCTTGAGAGAGACTGACACTCCACTGGGGAGTGGTGTGCTGAAAGAGCACTAAGATGAACTCTCACAGAATTGGACTTAAGGCCTAGGTTGGACAGGTGAAGCAAATATTTCAGCACCACAGGTACCAGGCATAAGAAAGGATTCTCGTTGTGTTGAGTACACCAGGTAGAGAATCTACGCCACTTAAGTGCATAAGACCTTCGGGTGGACTGCCTCCTAGAGGCCAAGACCATGTCCTCCACTTCCCTAGGCAGTAGTAAGGGCGCGAGAACTACCCTTTCAGCAGCCAGGCCATCAAATTGAGGGATTGGAGATTGGGGTGTAAGAGAGATCCCTGCTCCTGAGACAGGAGATCGGGTTGCATCCCCAGAGGAAGAGGAGTGTCCACCGCTAGTTGCAAAAGAAGTGGGAACCAGGGTTGCCTTGGCCACTTGGGGGCCACCAGGATCACCGAGGCCTTGTCCCGGATCACTTTGAACAGTATCTTGGACACTAGAGGAGTGGGAGGAAACGCATATAGGAGGCCTGTAGACCATGGAATGAGAAATGCATCTGCTGCAACTCTTGAGAGGATGTGGTTGCCTGGAGCAGAACCTGGGAAGTTGACGGTTCAGAGGACTGGCAAAGAGATCTATGGTTGGAAGACCCCATCTCAGGAAGATCTGTTGAACCACTAGAGGATTCAACTGCCACTCGTGTGGCTGCAGGATCCTGCTCAATCTGTCCGCCATGTAATTCTCCTGACCTGGAGATAGACCGCTTTGAGAAGAATGCCGTGATTGACTGCCCAGGAGCACAGTTCCTGCGCTTCCTGACATAGAAGGCGGGACCATGTGCCCCCTTGTTTGTACACATAGAACATAGCAACTTGATTGTCCGTCTGAACCAAGACGGACTGGTGAGAGATGAGATGGGAGAAAGTTCTAAGGGCTAAGCGGATAGCTCTCATTTCTAAGAGAATGATCTGCTGTGCAGCCTCCCAAGGAGACCACAGGCCTTGAGTACATGCCCCTTGGCAATGTGCACCCCAGCTTTGAAGAGAAGCATCGGTTGTCAGCACTTCAGAGGGTGGAGGTGTCTGAAAAAACACACCATGCACTAGATTCGGAAGATGAAGCCACCACTGCAGAGAAGACTCTAGTAGTTTGGACACCCTCAGTTTGTCCGTGAGGATTCCTGTGGCTTGGTGCCACTGAGTCCTGAGGCCCCATTGAGCTGGCCTCATGTGTAGATGGGCATTTGGAGTTACATGGACCGTGGAAGCCATGTGGCCTAAGAGCCTCAGGAATTGTCTGGCGGAGACCAGAGAATTGCTGTGGAACTGCCTGGCTAGATCCATCAATCTGTGGGCCCTGTCCACGGGTAAAAAGGCCTTTGCCTGAAGGGTGTCCAGTCTTGCTCCTATGAACTCCATGTTCTGTAAGGGGTGCAAAGTGGACTTTGCGAAGTTTATAACAAACCCCAGGTGCTGAAACAGAGCGACAGTGCGAAGGGTGGCTTGATTGGCCTCCTGTGGGGATTGACCCCTGATGAGCCAGTCGTCCAGGTATGGAAAGATAAAGAGGCCTTGAACCCTTAGTTAGGCTGCCACCACTGCCAGGCACTTGGTGAATACCCTGGGGGCGGAGGTTAGGCCAAAAGGCAGTACTCTGTACTGATAGTGGTTTCCTCCCACTACAAATCTGAGATATTGTCTGTGGTCTGGATGAATGAGGATGTGAGTATAAGCATCCTTTAGGTCTAAGGAGCATAGCCAATCTCCCTGCTGGAGGTAGGGGAGCAGGATTCCAAGGGTAAGCATCTTGAACTTTTCCTTCTCCAGGAACTTGTTCAGATTCCGCAAGTCTAGGATGGGCCTGAGGCCTCCAGTTCTTTTTGGTACCAGAAAGTACCTGGAATAGAAGCCTTGACCTCTCAGGTGGTGGGGTACCGGTTCCACTGCCTGTTCCTTTACAAGACTTGTTAACTCCTGCAGGAGTAAGTCCCTGTACAGAGGAAGTCTTGGAGGCTCCCCTGGAAAATAGGACGGGGGTACCTGGTGGAAGTGGAGGAGATAGCCCCTCTGGACTATACTTAGTACCGAGGTATCCCTTGTTACGGCTGACCACCTGTGGGCGTACAGGACCAGCCGGCCTCCTGTGCTGGTATGGGCCAGCTGAGGAGGAGAGGCTATGCCACTGGAGTCAAAACCCCGCTCCATGCTGGGCAGGAGCCGGAGCTGGTGGCTTGGGGGTTTTCTGCCTACGGGGCCCATGTCCCTGCCCCTTGGCCTACTGTCCCTGTTGGGGAGCTACAGAGGCCTGAAAGTGAGGGTACTGTTTATAGGCAGATGACTTCCTCAGGTAAAAGGTCTTTTTCCCCGAGCCCTTCTTCTTCTGAGAAAGGGCAGAAGTTTTCCTGGACAGTCTTATCCGGGTAAGAGTCTCCGTCTCGAGTTCTGCAGTCTTCTCAGCCATGGGCTTGCCAAAGAGGTTTTCACCTAAGCCTGGGACATCGACCAACTTGTCCTGCACCTATGGCTCGAGGTCCGATGACTGTAGCCAGGCCTGACGGCGTGCACCGATGCCGGCCGCGGCTACCCGGGCCGAAGCCTCGAAGCCATCGTAGGCTGCTCGAGAGATAAACTTCGAGCACTCACGAATACCCGATGACAGAGCATTGAACCTCTGCAGAGGTTCCTCGGAGAGACCAGCAGAGAACCTGGCAATCTCCTTTGCCAGGTCTTGTAGGTACATGCCCATGTACAGCTGGTAGGTCTGGACACACCAAGCAAGCATAAAGCCCTGGAAGCACTTCTTACCGAGGGCATCCAGGTTCTGGGCCTCCCGGCCGGGAGGCACCAAGGAGTGCATCTTCTGACTCTTCAGACGATGCATGGCTGATTCCACAACCATGGAGTGGTGCGGTAATTGTGCCTTTTGGAACCCGGGGCTCTTGCGGACTCGATAGATGGAATCGACCCGCTTGCTCAAAACCGGCGTCGAGGCCGGCACCTCCCACATGCGGAAGAGCAACCGTTCCAGCATCGGAGGAACCGGTACAGTAAAGGCCTCCTTTGGAGGAGAGTCATACTGTAGGGCCTCGAGCTCCTTGGCTCGAGGCTCCTCCTCGGGATCCGCGGGGAATGCCAAGGCCTTGGCCATATCCCGCACGAAGTCCGAGAACCGGGTGTCCTCTGGTGGGGACCATCTCCGAGGCTCGGATTCCGGTGAGTCCGATGGGACACACCGAGTCCGAAAGGTGTCGGGTGACTCCTCATCCTCCGTTTCCCAGCCGGACTCCTCGGAGGAGGAATCAAGTGGCTCTGGTCGGGCAGGCACCGATGCCATCTGCCCTGACGCCAAGGGTACTGGCGTTGACGACCTCGGTCCCGGGCGGGAGGCCGAGGGAGACCTTGGCCGAGGATAGACTCAAGCACGCATGGACTCGAGGATCGGCTCGGCCTCCGGGGTCGACTTGGATGTCGATGTCCCGGTGGTCGGGGCAGATGCACCGGTGAGACCGGCGATCAGTGCCCGCTGCTATTCCATGAAGGCAGCCAAGCTGCACTGCAAGGCCGTCAAACCTGAGTCCGAGCTCAGGAGAATCAGCAGCCCCCGACTCGGGCCCCAACGGTGTCGGGCCCGACTTCGGCTCCCCTGGAGAAGAGTCCACGAGGACTACAGTACTCACGTGACCCGGGGACTCCATCTCCACATGAGGTTGCTTTGCAGGCCTCTCCGACTCCGATGATCCGGGACGGCGCTCGGGGCTATGCGACTTGGCCCTCGAGGAGCCAGGTACGTCCACCGACGCCGCCCTCGAGGGTTTTTTCTTCTTGCGATGCTCCCGCGAAGGCGACCCCCTCTCAGAGGAGCCTCAGCGCTGCTCGGGGCCGGAGTCCCGAGACATCGAGGCTTCTGACGACGTCCGGGCCTGTCCGGACGCGGAGTCATAAAAGATTCTTTCCTTTTGGTGCTGCTGACTCCTCAACGCCTTCGAGGACATTTTCCCACACAGACCACAGATCATCGGGTCATGATCGGGTCCGAGGCACCGGAGGCAACAGTCATGTGTGTCGGTGAGAGACATAAGTTTTTTTACACCGATCACACTTTTTAAACCCGCTGGCAGCCATCAGGGGAAAAAGGGCCCCTGCGAGGTCAAAAGACAGGGCTGCCAGTGAAAACAGGAAAATGGCGCATACGCTAGTCACTAAGGACAAAAACCGAAAAAAGAAGTCCGGGCTCGATACCGATGTATCGGGCCCAGGCGGGAAAGGGAATCTGGCGTCGAACCGAAGAAAACAGGTCCACGCAGAACAAAATCAACTTTTTCCTCGGGTGAAAATGAAACACGTCCGTCGGGCTCCGCGGAAAAAAGAAGACTGAGAAGGGGACCGCGCATGCGCGCTGCATTCCCAAAGGCTTTCTTTGAAAGCTGGGGAAATGCTCCGCACGGGGGCTCCGCCGGCGCCGACGTCACCCATATGTGAGGACTGACTTCCTGCTTGGTCCTGGAGAATGTGCCATAATCCCAGGTGTTTCACTGGGGGTCCTGCTACATACCTATCCCATAAATGCCTACCATCCAGGAAACAAAGGCATATACAAGTTTCTTCGTTTTATTATGGTATCTAATCATCCAGGAAAATATTCCATAGTTTAAATTTTCTGCACTTACTTTGAAGAACTGCTGATGTGGTGTAATAATTGAATGGAACTTTAGAAACCATGTAGTCTTCGGAGAGGGCTGAGAGTCTATCTCCAACAAATATAGTTTTCCCTACTCCTGCATTGCCCACCAGCATGACTGGCTTGCCCTTGGTCAGGAGGAGATCAGTAAAGTACCTAAGACATGTAGTCTCAGAGGTATAGACGAGGATGTCCTGCAAACATTCCAAACACACAAATTAAATTAGGTTTCTGGTTTAAAATCGCACACAAATATATCTTGTGTTCCGTATTACTTGTGCCCAAAGGGAAAAAGAAAACACTCCAAGGAATATGTCCTATCACAATCAAAATCTAATACAGAAATCATATAATATTGAACAAGGTTTCTTTGCTCTTTATCTGCCATTTGACAACATTTTTAGTATGTTTCAATATCAGATTTTAAAGTTCAATTATTTGGAAAAAGCAGTTCTCTGAACAAGCCAACACTAAACCTACATGACGTGTTCTCTCTCCATTTCCATTCTGATTTATAGCTTGCCAGCAACTATGTAGAATAGAGAAGCTCAGTGGTTCTTTAACAAAAGGGTCAATTTTCAAAACCATTTTGTGCTGTCAGCATGAGGATAACTTCTCCATATAAAATTTAAGACAGGATATTCAGTGTTTGGACTTGAACACATGCTGAGCTGAAAATCCACAAAAAGATATATGGATAATACCTTTGTGCACTCACCAGATTGATGAATATTAACCCCATGTCTTTTATGGTGATCCTGTCTGCTTGGATAAAGAGTAGCATGAAAGAGCTCAGAACATTACTTTCTGCCTTTTTAACCACACGATAATGCTGTGGAGCTCAAATCAGAACGGAGGGCTGGCCTGACAGCAAGTGCTGTATATTGCCATGCAGAAGATTCATGGTTAAATCCCCAAATTGTTTTCTGTTCTTTGCATCAGGCAAGTCATAAAAAAATCAGAATGGAGATAGGCAAGGATGATCCCCATGGTCATAAATAAAGACAAATAAAGTGACCTGAAATCCCCTTTCCAAAATAAACCAGTAAAAAGAAGGTTGCCATGTCACTTCTATGAGATTTCAGCTGAAGAAAAGGATCGTTATGACTCACAAGGCACAGGACGAGAGAAAGTAGCCTAACTAGGAGTGGTAGAGGATCAAGTGGTGGTTGCAGAAGGAATGAAAAGTAGAATATAAATCTAGAGTAGAAGTTTTATTTGTTTACCGTACTTGTAAAGAAATATCAGAGTCCATTTGAAATTTAGGAACTTTATCAGTCCAGGGCAAGAATTTCTTGGTTTCATGATCGAGATAATAGTCGAAAACGGTGCCTTGTGATGGGAACTTTACAGTCTTCATCTCCTTGATCCACCAACGGCTAAACTCAGCTCGATAGTCCAAAAGCTTAAAAAACAAAATGCACAATGGATTTGGTTCTTCTGAGAAATTGAGGCGCAAAGTAATAAATAAGGCTTCTATTTCTAGGTGTTTATAAATTGTACATTTAGGTTTTTACTTTCCAGTCAATTAGATGTTTTATGAGGGTATAAAAGAAATCAGTCAGGATGATAAATGCCCTTAGCCAGTCGGCCAGTAGGGGCAAGCTGTGATATTCAGCAGCACTATCTGGATGGTGCCACAGAAAATCTCCACAGACCTCTCCAGTACTATCTGGTTAGTGTGAGGTAGTCCGTGGGCAGAGTGGGGCTGGTTCTGGCACTAAGTGCCAGCTCTTAACTGGTTAGCATGATTTTCAGTGGCCCTTGTCCAGATAACTTAGGCCACATGAAAAGCAGACGTAAACTGCAATCCCGATAAGAGTCAACAGAAAATAGCGATAACCAGGTAAGCACCAGCATTTACCCAGTAACCACTGCTCAGACTGGATATTCAGCAGCAACTCCCATCTGGATACTGCCGTTGAATATACCGTCAATATTTAAGTGCCACAGCTCCACTGTGCTGTTGAATTGTGAAAATTGGGCTCAGTGTTTATCGGTGTGTTTGTGCCACAAGTACTATTGATCAGTACCTTTTCCGATGGAATCAAACATGTACATTTGTGTCACTTATATGTCATTAACACACAAAAGTCACAAAAACTGAGCGGAGGATACAAGACAAACCAGTATAGGTGTTAAAAAAACAGTGCTGAGGAAGTGGCATTTTTCTGGTGTTTACAAACACCTTACTTGTTCTGCATTGAGGTGTTTTATTAGTGTTTATCAGTTAAAACATAAAATCAGAAGCCCTAGTAATATATTAGCTTATTCACAACTTACACAAATCAATAAAATGACAGCAGCACTGAATGCTAGTTCACACACTGACCTGCACATTGTATGATGTGTGCATTAAGGTGTGAATTAGCACTCCAATCCAACATTTCCATTCAGTCAGCAGAAAACAGGAAAGCTTTCTCCTGCCCACAAGGTGCTTTCTGCAGATCAAGGATATTCATAAGCAGTTGAGGTAAGGAACAGGAGCTTTGATCTGGGGACCATAGGGAGGGGGATGGTATGATTGTATTTGGGCTAAGAGAAAGTGAGAATTTATGGACAGGACCAGGCACTGCTTCTCCTAATAAATCAAATGCTAGCATGATGACCCCTTCATATTATCATACTGGGTCAGACCTTGGTCTGACCCAGTATGGCATATCTTATGTTCTTATGTTCTTATATCACTTAACTACACAGCCCCAGACCAGAAGATGAATTCTGAATATTAAGGGGCCATGACAAATTTAGTTCTCAATACTGTAGGTTTGGTAAAGAAAAGAGGTCATGACAGTACTACAGATGTTTAAAAGATGTGGGTGTAACATTTAAAAAATTACACTTTTCTTACTTATATTGTTTGCAAAACAAACCTGATCTTGAAAGAGTGCTCCACCGAAGGCCCAGATGCATACAAAAACAAAATATATCTCATAAATTTCTCTCGAGGAGTCAGGAGCTATGTTCTGTGGAATCAGAAGGCAATCAAGTAGAGAACAAAGCGTCTACAAAAGGGAAAGAATTATAAAACAAACAAACAAATAAATAAATATGCAATAAATAGGGTAGAAAAACCATGCAAATACAAGTTAGTGCAAGAAGACTGTATTAATGTGTGTGTCTGCATACATTCTATGATGAGTTTCTTTTTATCACTTGTGATGAGGTCACTAGGCACTGCATGATTAATTGCATAAATGGCATGACAAGACAATCACTGGTTCATCAATTCCCCCATGCATCTACATATGCTTTATTCCTTCCATTTGACATTATGCACATTCATGAAACAAGGTAATACAACATTTCTTGTTGGATTTTTAACTTTTAAAATAAAAATTTGCATTCATTCTGTTTGGTAGCTTGCCACCCAAAAATAAATATGAATTGGAAAGTATAAGAGGAGTTGGTACAATGGATTTGCGATACAGGTCAGCAGCCGAGTCTACTGACCAACTTACTTTTACATGACCTATTGATTTAAAAATAGATTTTGCAGTTCAAAACCAGCTTGAATTACTTTTCAAATCCACCTGTTAAGAAAGTTTAAGGATTATATCCTAGCTCTAGCAGTAGTGATCTAGAAGACCAGAGTTCAGCTCATCCTATCAACAAATTTGACAGGCTGCAGATGAGTCAAACATAATTTGAGTGCTACTTAGATAGCATAGTTACTCACCTGTAACAGGTGATCTCCGGGAACAGCAGGAATTTAGTCCTCATATATGGGTATCGTCGGTACCGACGGAGCCTGCGTGGGAACGCTCCCCAGCATCCAATTAGAAAGCTTTTGGGAGCATCCCACAGCGCCTGCGTGCTGCCTTCCCGCCTTTCCCAACTGCCTCTCTCCAGTTGAGTTTTAAAGCTGAGACAAAGAGAGAGAGAGGGAGAGGAAAGAGATAGATAGAGAGCTACAACTCCTAGGGGAGGTGGGTGGGTTGTGAGGACTAAATTCCTGCTGTTCCCGGAGATCACCTATTACAGGTGAGTAACTATGCTATCTCCAGGAACAAGCAGGAATGTAGTCATCACATATGGGGACTCCCTAGCTTTAGGTGCCAGGGAGAGACCCCAGAAGTTGTGTGTCCCTGAAAAGGGCTCCACTTCTCCCCATGGATCTCTGGCATCCTACCAGGGATGGTGGGTAGGAGTTGATTAGGTATGGAACAGGTGTTGGAGAACAGCCTGACCAAACAAGGCATCCCAGCGGGAGTCCTTGTCCAAGCAGTAATGGGCTGTGAAGGTATGAACCGAGGTCCAAGTGGCTGCTCGACAGATGTCGCCAATAGACACAGAGTGCAGATGAGCCATTGAGGCTGCCATGGCTTTCACATTGTGAGCTGTGACATGGCCCTCCAAAGAAAGGTTCTTACTCTGATAGGAGAAGGAAATACTATGAGCAATCCAGTTAGACAGTGTTCTCTTGGAGACTGGAAGTCCCAAATGAGAAGGATCAAAAGCAACAAAGAGTTGAGAGGACTTTCTATGTTGCTGTGTTCTTTGTAAGTAAAAGGCTAAAGCTCTTTTACAGTCCAAGGTATGAAGATTCCTCTCTGCAGGTGATGCATGAGGCCTTGGAAAAAACACAGGTAGGTAGACCGCTTGGTTCAGATGAAAAGGCGAGACCACCTTTGGCATAAAGTGTGGATGAGTCCTAAGGACTACCTTGTCATGATGGAACCTTGTATAAGGTGGATCAGCTACTAGCGCTTGCAACTCACTAATGCGGCATGCTGATGTGATTGCAATGAGAAAGATAACCTTCCAAGAAAGGAATTTCAAGGAGGTAGTAGCTAAAGGTTCGAAAGGTGGCTTCATGAGCTGCCCAAGAACCAGGTTTAAGTCCCATGCCACTGGTGGTGGCCTAATGGGAGGCCTAGTTAGAAGAAGACCTCTCATAAATCTTGCTATAAGAGGATGAGAGGAAATAGCCTGTCCATTTAGAGGCTTAAAGAAAGCTGCAATAGCACTCAAATGGACACTTACTGAATTAGTCTTAAGACCTGCATTGGATAAATGAAGGAGATACTCCATCAATGATTCCAGAGATATCGCAAGGGGGTTAAGACCCTTTTGCGAACACCATATGGTAAACCTTTTCCACTTGAAAGCATAAGAGCGTCTTGTGGAAGGCTTCCTGGAAGCATAAAGGATATCCTTTACTTGCTGAGAGAGGTTAAGATCATGGAGATCTAGGCCTTCAGCAACCAAGCCCTGAGATGCAGAGACTGGGGATTGGGATGCCATAACATTCCGTTCTCCTGAGATAGGAGATCTGGAGCAGACAAAACTCCAGGGAGGGAGCTTGAGAGAGATGTAGAAGCAGAGGGTACCACACTTGCCGAGGCCAATGTGGAGCTATGAGACTCATACGGCCTCTGTCTCTCTGAAGCTTGAATAGGGTCCTGGGAATTAGGGGAATGGGTGGAAAGGCATAAAGGAAGTCTTGGCCCCAGTGAAGGAGGAAAGCATCCTTGGCCTGAGAGCCCTGAGCTGGGATTCTGGAACAGAACCATGGAAGTTTGGCATTCCATGGACTTGCAAAGAGGTCTATGTTCGGGGTTCCCCAAAGTTGAAATATCCTGGCCACCTGGTCTGCATGCAGAGACCACTCGTGTGGAAGCAGAACTCGACTGAGTCTGTCTGCCCAAGAGCTTTGAATGCCTGGAAGATACACTGCCATAAGATGAATCTGATGCTCTCTGGCAAGGGACCATAGTCGCAAAGCTTCGCTGCAAAGTGACAGAGAGCCTGTTCCCCCCTGCTTGTTTACATAGAACATGGCTACTTGATTGTTCGTATGAATGAGGACTGTCTTGTAGCTGAGCAGGGTGTGGAACACTCGCAGAGCAAGGAAGATTGCTCTGAGCTCCAAGAGATTGATATGTAGATGACTCTCCTGTGGAGACCAGCTGTCCTGGGTGTAGAGGTCTTGCAGATGAGCTCCCCAACCCATTGGAGAAGCATCTGTTGTGAGAGTTGCTTGGGGTAAGGGTTTTTGAAAAGGGGACCCCAGCAACAGGTTTTGAGTGGACGTCCACCACTGGAGGGACAAACTAAGCCGATTTGTGTTTGCTATTTTGTCTGATAGGCATCCTGATGCCTGGATCCATTGAGTGCATAAAGTCCACTGGGCTGCTCTCATATGGAGGCAAGCATAGGGAACCACATGTATAGTAGATGCCATGTGGCCTAGTAGTTGTAACATTTCTCGAGCAGTGAGATGAGGCTTTAGCACTGTTTGAGAAGCTAACTGCACCATGCGAAGGCAGCGGGCCTGAGGGAGATAGGCCCTTGCCTTTCTGGTGTCCAGCAAAGCTCCTATGAATTCTAAAGACTGAGTGGGAGTTAGACTGGATTTTGGGATGTTTATTACACGACCCAAATACTGAAGGATACACATTGTGCAGGATAGAGAAGTCCTGGCCTCTGACTCTGTTGGGGCTCAAATGAGCCAGACGTCTAAGTAGGGGAAGACGAATATCCTTAGAGTGCGGAGAAACGCTGCTATGACAGCCATGCATTTAGTGAACACCCTTGGTGCTGAGGCCAGGCCAAAAGGAAGCACCCTGTATTGGTAGTGCTTTCCTTGAAAAAGGAACTGAAGGAACCTTCTGTGGGTTGGATGGATGAGGACATGGGTGTATGCATCCTTGAGATCTAGAGAACAAAGCCAATCCTGACTCTGAAGGTATGGCAGCAGAGACCCGAGAGAAATCATTCTGAATTTCTCTTTGACAAGGAATTTGTTCAATTCTCTGAGGTCTAAGATAGATCTGTATCCCCCTGTTTTCTTTGGAATAAGGAAATGAGGGGAGTAAAGCCCTGTACCCTGCTGATGAATGGGTACTTCTTCTATTGCCCCTTGGGCAAGAAGAATAGCGACCTCCTGCCCTAACAGGTTGATGAGAGAGGTTGGAGAATTGAACTGCCTTACTATTGTGTGGGGGGGGGGGCATGCTTGAAAAATGAAGCTTGTACCCCTCCTTTATGATGGAAAGTGTCCAATGCTCTGCTGTTATCTGCCCCCATCTGGGGGCAAAGTGACATAACTTTCCTGGAATGGTGGAAGGCTCTGGTCCCCTGAGAGCCAGGAAGGCTAAGTTCTCTAGCTGAAAGTCAAAGGCCTTGTGGAGGCTGAGACTGCTGTGACGGCTGAGGCTTAGCAGTCTTTGCTTTCTGCTGTTTGGGTGGTTGCTGACCCTTCTTGACAAACTGACCTGCCGAACGTGCCTGCTGAGCATAGGCAGGATAATATCTTTTCTTCTTAGAAAGGAATGGTTTCTTGAAAGATTTCTTTCTAGCAGGATCAGCTGTGGACTTGGATAATCTATCCAAGGTGGAATTTTCAGCATCCATCTCATTGGCTTTTTCCTGCCAATCTCTACCAAACAGGTTCTCACCAGTACAAGGGATGTTTCCCAATTTGTCTTGTACCCAGTGCTCCAGATCAGATGCCTGGAGCCAAGCAATTCTACGTGCACCTATGGCAATAGCAGAGGTCCTGCTTATGCACTCAAAACAGTCAAAGGCTGCACAGTTGGCAAATCTAGAAACATCCTGGGCATGTTTGACCAAAGTAAGAAAATCCTGTCTTCTATCCTCAGGAAGAATAGGACTTAAAGCTTCTAAATCATCTGTGACCTCCTTCAGGAACATTCCCATGTAGAGACTATAGGAAATGATCCTGGCAGAAAGCATGGAAGCTTGGAAGACCCGACATCCAAAAGCATCCAGGGTTCTGCACTCACGTCCTGGAGGATTAGAGGCATGCCTCTTTGCACTCTTGATCCTTCTCATAGCTGATTCCACTACAATAGAGTGGTGAGAGGAAGCTGAGTCTTTTGGAAACCAGGACAAGGAGGGACTCGATACATAGTATCCAGTCTGCTAGAATGAGGAGAGGTGGTAAGAGGTGTCTCCCACATCCTTAACATGAGATCATATAAAATCTCAAGAATGGGCAAGGTAGCTGCCTCCTTAGGAGTTTTGGGATATTGTAGAATTTCCAACTCCTTGGCCCTTGGCTCTGTTTCAGGGGCCACAGTAATGGATAGACCCCGAGCCACCTCCCTGATAAAACCTTGGAAGGAAATATCCTCTGGAAGAGACATCCTGCGCTTAGGGGAGGAGGGCTCCTCTGGGAGAAGCATTCCCGCATCGACAGAACTGTCAGAATCCTCAGATTCTTCTGAGGACTCGAAGTACCATCTGTCCGGATGCTCTTGAAGAGCCCGATACCCGTACCGACCAAAGTCGGTACCGGGAGTAACCAGTACTGGGGTATCGGTACCGGAGGGCATCGGATGACTGTGTACCGGCAAAGCAGACACCGATGCCGATGCTATTGGTACCTGTACTGGTACCGATGCCGGGGCTGGTGCTGGTACCTGCCGAATTGTCTGTCGCGGTTCCGAGGGCGTCAATGCCGCAAGGAGAGCCGCCAGACGGCGCTCAATAGCCAGGAATCTCTGGTCTATCGATACTGCCGATGCCTGGATATCAGTACCAGAGAAAACCGCTGGTACCCCAGAGCATGGCACCAGTAGTTCTGCTGAGGTCGAGGCCTCGAGAACATCCTGGAACCCCGATAATACTTTGGAAGCCGAAGCCTCCCGCCGGGGCAATTTTGCCGGTGCAGAATCCTCAAGGGCAACGCCAGAGGTATCTCGATGCTTAGAAGATCTACCCTTTGAGGACCGGCTGGACTTATGTTTAGTTACCTGAGATCCACGGGAAGAAAAGGAAGCCCTGGAAGACGTCGATGCCACCAAAGCCGCATCAGAGGGAAACAGGGTACTGAGCTTAGCAGTTCGGCTCTGCTGACCTCTTTTAGACATCATGGCGCAGGACATACAATCCGTGATGGAGTGGTCAGGACCTAAACATTTTAGACACCATTCATGGGTGTCGGTGACGGAAATGGTACCGCCACACTTGGTGCACTTTTTGAAACCTGAGGCAGGTTTCTCCATCGTAAGAAAACGTTTTTGGGCCTAAGGCCCAAAAAGGCGTGTGCACCTGAAGAAAATAGGAAAAAATGTAGAATTTTTTTTTTTTTAAGACAGAAAATAAGAAGAAAAAACCGGCGGTACTGGTAAAGCGTCGAGGAAGGCAGACGCGACCACAAAAAAGAAAGAAATAAAGAATAATTCTTCTGCGGTGACAGGAACAACGACCTGCTGGCTCCGCGGAAAAAGAAGAACTGGAGAGAGGCAGTTGGAAAAGGCGGGAAGGCAGCACGCAGGCGCTGTGGGATGCTCCCAAAAGCTTTCTAATTGGACGCTGGGGAGCGTTCCAGCGCAGGCTCCGTTGGTACCGACGATACCCATATGTGATGACTACATTCCTGCTTGTTCCTGGAGATTCTGTATTATTCCATAACTAATCAGAATGCCTAAAGGATATTTTGAAACAAACTATTAATCAATTGTAACTACACAGTGTTAATGTACTTTTCAGTGAAAGGCATCAGCAAAGAACAGTATTCAGATACAAAACTAATTTAATATTGTACTAAGGTATGTTAACTTCAGCTACAGTAATTCTTATAATCCACGAAATCACAACTGCATGAAATCTGCTTTTCTCTAATATATACTGCTGTTCTTCCATTCAGTGGTGCCTACCTGGACCATGCTGTTCTCAGGAATAGGAGTGATTGTTTTAACACAGCTCATTCTCAGAAACTCTAAGCATGAAGGCACATACTTCTCAAAGAGAATAGTCAAATTTGCCTTTTCAGTTTGATGATTCCTTGTGTCTATCCAACCAGCCACATAGCTACAAAAATAAATGAAATATAAAAGGATTCTACTCGTGCTTCTCGTATAATATGGCATATATTATTCAATGGAGATAATGTAAAGGATGCTATATTGTTGAGACAGACCAGATGATAAAGACAAGAATTCATTCAGAGACATAAGACTGGTGTCACAAAGCAGATCAAGGTGGCACCTCCATGGGGGAGCACTTTTTGGAACCAGACCATTGCATCAATGAACTTATGATAAGGATAGTCAAAAGAAACCTTAAAAGAATCCAGAAGTTAAGATGATCAGATAGTTTCAAACTGAAGATCTGAGCTTTTTAATGCACCATGAATCATGCAATCATACTGCCTATCCCCTTCTGATCAACCCCACATCTTTTCCCTGCAGACTAGCACTGGAATGCTCTATATTTTCTAGTATTTTCACTTTTTGTTTACTCCACCCCGAAAAGGCAGTACTGGCTCCTGAAAGCATTGCATTAGCCCAGTAAAAGGTATCTTATAGTTTTTCTTAACCTTATTTCTCTGCATTCAAGTGGATTAACATGGCAACCATACTTTATAAATTATGATAAGCAGCTTTTTTTTTCATTTTTGTACAAACACACATGGAGATACTATTTAATTTGCATTTACTTTGGGATACTTGCCCCACACTGTGCTTCTTCCACTAATGCACTTCAAAATAGAATCTTCCCCAGCCATGCCTATAGTGATTACTTATCACCCTACTCTACTTAAATCCCATCCTAGAATCTCCTATTTCTATATATCTCACCTTGCTCAGACTATGGAATCTTAAAAACAGTGAACTCAATCCCCTCCACTGCTTTCTGATTAATTTCTGATTTGCTAACTGTACTTCTCATTGCTCTGTGAATGTTTTATAAAGTACCAAACATAATAACGATTAAAAGCAACAAGAGCTGCAGGGTCAAAAACTCAACATATGGAAATTACACTTACCTGGTAATTGAAGTTCCTGGAGGGTCCAGTTTAGTCCTCCACATCCGGGTAGTGCACCTCCTCCTGCAGCAAGGAGACTGGACCAATCAACTCTGTAGAACCGTAGCCTGCTTACTGCTGGAACTCACATGAGCCCTCCAGTGAACTAGTAACAAAGCAGACTAAATAAAGAACAGATTAAAGAAAGGACAGAAAATCAGAAAGTACCCATTAAAGCGTTGCAGATCCCCCTCCCCAAACGAGAGGACTGAAACGCTGCACCTTGCTTCAGCTCCCGGACCCGAATACCGACAGTCAACACCGGAAGCTGAGGAAACAGAAAGAAGTCCGAGAACAAAGACGAGGAAACGAATTCTATGGAACACCAACCCAAGGGAGATTGGTGTCCTTCGTCTTTTTTTTTTTTTTTTTATTTGTTTCCTTTTTTTTTTATTTTTATATTAAACGCATAGGCGCCAGAAAGGTAACTGAGAGCAGAGTAGAACGGGCAGAGCACTCCGCCAAGACTGAGCAACAAATTCCGGGCGGGAAGGAGGACTAAACTGGACCCTCCAGGAACTTCAATTACCAGGTAAGTGTAATTTCCATTTCCTGAGCGGGTGTCCAGTTTAGTCCTCCACATCCGGGATGTACCAGAGCAGTTAACAACGGGGGGGATCTTGGCACGCGGCGCGCAAGACCGCAGACCCAAAACTGGTATCCCGAGCCGCTGACACATCCAAATGGTAATGTTTACTAAAAGCATGGAGGGAGGACCACGTCGCCGCTCGACAAATTTCCAGCGGAGAAACGAGACTATGCTCCGCCCAAGACGTGGCCTGCGCCCTAGTAGAATGAGCTCGCAACCCCAAGGGAACAGTCTTTCCCTGTAGAAGATAAGCCGACGCTATTGCTTCTTTAATCCACCGAGAAATGGAGGCCTTAGCCGCTGCTTCCCCTTTCCGCGGACCCCCATACAGCACGAACAAACGATCCGACTTCCGAAAGGGCACGGACACCCTGAGATACTGACGCAGGACGCGACGTACATCAAGCTTATGAAGCACCGAGCTGGACGCGGAAGACGAACTCGGAGCGAAAACCGGCAAAACTACTGGCTGATTCACGTGAAAGGGAGACACCACTTTAGGCAAGAAAGAAGGAACCGTCCGCAGAATCACCCTATCGCTAAGAAAGGATAAAAAGGGAGCTTTACAAGAAAGCGCCTGCAGTTCAGAGATACAACGCGCCGAGCAGATGGCGACGAGAAAGACTGCCTTCAAGGTCAAATCCTTTACAGAGGCACTGCGGAGAGGTTCAAAGGGTGGTGCCAAAGCCTGTAGCCGAGCCAAAGCCTGTAGCACCAGGTTCAAATCCCAGGGTGGCAAGACAACCCTGCGAGAAGGGCGTAACCGAAATACAGCTCTGAGAAAACGCCGTATGTCCACATGAGAGGTAAGAGGGACGTCGTGAATCTTGCCGCGATAGCACGCCAGAGCGGCAATTTGGACCTTTAAGGAGCTTGCGGCGAGACCCTTGTCAAAACCGTCCTGTAAAAAACTAAGAATGACTGCAACGGAAGAAGTGGCAGCGCGGACCGCATGCCGGGAACACCAATCCTCAAAGATCCGCCAAATCCGAACATAAGTGAGGGAGGTAGAAGGTTTCCGCACACGCAGTAGAGTGGAAATAACCGCTGGGGAATACCCTTTCTTCTTCAACCGAGCCCTTTCAATGGCCATACCGTAAGCAAGAACCGATCCACCTGAGGCATGCGCAGAGGTCCCTGTACGAGGAGATCCACGAGGGGCGGAAGTCGCCACGGCACGCCGTCGAGCAGCCGGACCAGATCCGCGTACAACGGGCGACGAGGCCAATCCGGCGCTACTAAGAGGACCGTTCCGCGGTGGGCCTCGATGCGCTGAACCACCCTGCCAATCAGAGCCCACGGTGGAAAAACATACAGAAGTTCGAATTCGGGCCACGGCTGGAGAAGGGCGTCGATACCCTCGGACATTCGCTCCCGTCGCCTGCTGAAGAAACGACTCGTCTTGGCTGATGCGAACGTCGCCATGAGATCCATGATGAGCGGACCCCATCGACGAACTATCTGAGCAAAAATCAGTGGGTGCAACTCCCACTCGCCGGCGTCTATTCGCACCCGACTGAGAAAATCTGCCATGACATTGTCCTTTCCAGCGATATGCGCTGCCGAAATGGCCAGGAGACGCTTTTCCACCCAACCAAAAAGCGCGTCCGCCTCGACTTCCAGGGGCACGCTGCCGGTGCCACCCTGCCGGTTGACGTACGCAACCGCCGTCGCGTTGTCCGACAGAACCCGAACCGCTCGACCGCGGACTGACTCCTCGAAAGCGTGAAGTGCAAGTCGTATTGCTTGAAGCTCGAGCCGGTTGATCGACCACAGAGCCTCCTGCGGAGACCAGGTCCCCTGTGCAAACCGGCCCTGACAGTGGGCTCCCCAGCCGGAGAGACTCGCATCCGTGATGACCGGCAACCAGAGAGGCTGCTCCAAGGGTGCTCCCGTCCGAAGCGAGAGCGGGGACAGCCACCATTGTAACGCCCGCCGAACCCAGAGGGGACATGACAAACGGCGGTTTAGAGAATCCGACTGAAGGGACCAACGACGCAGCAGCGCACGCTGAAGCGGTCACATATGAAATCGGGCCCACGGAACCACTTCCAGAGTCGACGCCATGGTTCCCAATAATCGGAGATACCACCAGGCCGAAGGAGCGGGGTCCGACAGAAACATCCGCAGCAGCTGACGCAAGTTCTGGACCCGGCGACCGGGGAGAGACACTAGCCCGTAGCCGTATTGAAACAAACCCCCAGATATTCGAGATGTTGAGACGGCACCAGCTGACTCTTGGGAACGTTGATCACCCAGCCGAGATTCTGCAGCAGACGAACGACCCTGTCCGTGGCTCGCAAACTCTCCTCCGCGGATTTCGCTCGGATCAGCCAATCGTCGAGGTAGGGGTGCACCAGAACCCCCTCCTTGCGTAATGCCGCCACGACTACCACCAACACCTTGGTGAAAATGCGAGGCGCGGTGGCCAGGCCGAAAGGTAGAGCTTGGAACTGGAAGTGTCCCCAGGGAAACGCGAATCGGAGAAACTTCTGATGAGCGGGCCGAATGGGAATATGCAGATAAGCCTCGGTGAGATCTAGAGAAGTCAAGTACTCTCCCTGTCGCACGGGGACAATGACGGAACGGAGAGTCTCCATCCGGAAATGTGGTACCCGTAGACAGCGATTCATGCCCTTGAGATCGAGAATAGGGCGGACGGAGCCGTCCTTCTTTGGCACCACGAAATAAATGGAGTAGCGACCGAGGCCGCACTCGTCCGCAGGGACTGGGACGACGGCCCCCAGCGCTAACAAGCGATCCAAGGTCACCCGAATGTCCCGTTCCTTTTGCGACCCCTTGCAGGGAGAGAGGACAAAGGAATCCGTTGGAGGGAAGGCAAAATCCAACACATAGCCGTCTCTGACTATCTCGAGAACCCAACGGTCCGAAGTAATGTGGGCCCAAGAGGGAAGAAAGTTGCGAAGACGTCCGCCGATAACTTGAACCCCCTCCGGAGCCCGCCTCATCTCATTGCGATTTACGACTGAAGGAGGAGGCGGCACCGGAGGCAGCGACGGAGAAGCCCCTGCCAGCTCCCCGGAAACCTCGAAAGGACTGAGTCCGAGACGGAAACTGGCCTCGCTGGGAATTCCAAAGGCGGGTGGACCGAAATCTCCGAAAATCCCGAAAGGAACCCCGAAGCGCTGGTAAAGTTCTAACCGACTTGGGCTTGTCCTCTGGAAGCCTACCACCTTTGGTCTCACCCAAGTCCTTCACCAACTTGTCCAAGTCTTCCCCGAACAGCAACTTACCCTTAAAGGGAAGTTTGCAAAGGCGAGACTTGGAAGAAGGATCGGCGGCCCAGTTACGCAACCAAAGAGATCTGCGCGCCACCACCAACGAGGCCATACTATTCGCCATGGTACGGATCAAATCATAATGGACATCCGCCAGATAAGCGGAACCCGACTCCAGGCGAGTAACCTCGAGCAACGCTTGTTGGTCCAAAGAAGAATTCTGACGCAAATGCTGAGCCCATCGCAAAGAGGCCCTAGCTATCCAGGCCGCACAAATGGAAGCTTGAAGCGATAAAGCATTGGTCTCGAATGCTTGCTTCAATAAACCATCGACTTTTTTGTCCTGAATGTCCTTCAAGGCAGCACTGCCTTCCACCGGAATAGTGGTCTTTTTGGTCACCGCAGATACCGCCGCATCAACTCGTGGAGACTTGAATTTCTCTTTATGCTCGTCTTTCAACGGGTAAAGGCGATGCATCGTCCGGATGCCCTTCAAACCAGCGTCCGGATGGTCCCACTCGGTCTGAATCATCTGAGCAACCACCCGGTGAACAGGGAAGACCACCTGAGCGTCCTGAACCGCCTGAATAAGGGGATCCTCCAACACATCGGCCTCCCCAGGAACTGGCACTGAGAGATTGAGCGTCTGAAGTGCTTCTGTGATAAGAGGAACCAACTCCTCCCTACGAAACACCCGAACAATCCTAGCCTGATCCTCAGGGTCTGGAATCTCACCCTCTTCAAGGTCATCGACACTGCCTTCAAGGTCCGCATCCAGTCGAGGTCTTGCACCTCGAACTCTTCTTGTACCAAGCCAACAGGGTGCGATTTCTTAGCCACCTTGGCGGGCGGCTCTGGCGGGGCCGCGACAGTCGTCAGAGGGACGAGAGCTGAGGGGGAGGCCTCAGGCCATTTGCCCAATTGCCCCAATTTGAACGCTTGATGCATAATGAGCACGAAGTCTGGAGAAAAATGAGTCAGAGAAGATGAAACATCTCCATGCTCTACAGAGAACGCGGACCCCAGCGCCTGAGAGCCGGTAGCCACAGGCGGCAACAAAGGCCCGGAGCAGTATCACCCTCAGCAGAGGGCGGAGTCACCAAGTGCTCCGCTGGAGAAGGGGAGCTCTCCTGATGTTCCACGCCCGAAGAGACTGCAGCACAGCTGGAGCAGAAACCAGCGGCAGAGACAGACCGCCTGCGCAAACCGCAGACCAAGCATTGTGGCTTGGAAGACATGGATAAAGGCAATCAGGGTCGCAGCTGAAGGAAGAAAGGAAACAGCACACCCTGAGACAGTCGGAAAGCAAGTGAGGGAACTGCTATGCCCCCCACAGAGCCCGCGGGCTGAACCCCTGTGAATGTTTTTACTGCTCTCTTGTCCCCTGCGTTTACTTTTTTTTTTTTTTCCAAACGGAAACAAAAAAGAAACAGTTATAAGTGCCCCAAAATAGCAGAGAAGGCAAAACGCTAGGAAATTAAAAGAATTGTGATCCCTCAAAGGCAAAAAGCCCGCCAAAAAAGAAATCCAAAATGGCCGCCGCGAGTGAGACGCGCTGAGGAAAAAAAGAGCGCCAAAACCGAAGAAAATAATGAAAGAAAATAAAACACCGACGAGAAAGAAACTGCGCCGAAAAAAACACACTTACCCTGAAATCATGCAAAGGCAAGTGTCAGGACGGACTCTCCACAGGACCGGAGCAGAGGAGAGAGCCTGTGAACTGCAGGGCAGACAGCACCGGACCGCAGCCGGAGTGCCTGGCAGCGTGCTCAGAGAGATCTTAAGGCAGAAGAGCCGCGGGTAAACTGATGCTGCCCCCGAACAGTCCTGGGGGAGCGATCAGAGCACCGGTGAAGACTGCTAGCAGGGAACCCGGAGCGAAGGGCAGTACCGTTCAGCCTCTTGAACTGCGGGAAGCCCCGTGGGTCAGAGAAACGCTCTGTAAAGGTTTTTTTTTTTTTTTAACTCAATTAAAGCGACAGCAGCCAGAAAAAAGAAAACTAAATTAAACCAAAGGAAAGTAAAGTAAACTAAACTGGAGAAAACCCCAACTAGAAAAAAGAAGTGAGCCTAGCTCCAGGCTCACACCACCTCCTGCTGCAAGGAGACTGGACACACTGGAGGGCTCATGGGAGTTCCAGCAGTAAGCAGGCTACGGTTCTACAGAGTTGATTGGTCCAGTCTACTTGCTGCAGGAGGAGGTGCACTACCCGGATGTGGAGGACTAAACTGGACACCCGCTCAGGAAATAATTGTTTTCTTTCTTTGCCAAAAGAATCATAAAGCTGAAACATGAGAAATGGTAGAACAAAGCTGCATGTTACTAGATCTCAGATGTGAAGTACTGAAATGAGCAACACAAGACTATGAAATAAAAGTATGATTGCTTATTGTTAATACCACCAAAAGTGACATAAGAAAAGTTGAAAAGAGCGCAAATATAGTGGACCTTTTACTGAAGGGTGCTATGGTGTTGCATCTAATGCACAGATAGTGCCAAAACTGTAGCCCGTTAGACGCAACACCACCGTGTTAACCTTCGGGGAGGGGGGGGCATGGAAAGCATGTTCCCAATAGTTAACACAGTAAACCCTGCCCCAACGCAGGCCACAGTTAGCACAAAAAGTGCTCATCCTTCCCACTCTCTGTCACCCTCAATGCACCATGGATAGTTAGCACCAAATCAGGCCATGCTGTCATGGCCCTACATTGTTAACATATGTCCTAGTGCACCTGCAGTGTATGTCAGCACCCGCACCAGCAGCTTTAGTAAAGGGACCCCATAGAATGACAAAATGGTGCGTTTCCCTTTTCCTCAATCACAGACTAGGGCATGTCTGTGCGATGGATTGGTTGAAACAGCCATAGTAAAATGTGTCTTCTTAGGATAGCAGGAGATCTGTGAGGTAAAATACACAAAACGTGGCTAGTGACCAATAGTGTATGTGAGGGACTGGTGTATGTGTGTTTCTTTATGGGCAGTTTAGATGTTTATGCATGGGGATGTTAACATGAGATATCAAAGGGTGGGAGAAGTGTATATGTGTGTATGCTACAGGTCTTAGCATGTGTTGGAGGTGTGTACTTGTTGGCTGTGTGTGTTGGGGCTGTGTATGTGTGTCTGTCATGGGTGGATGCACCATGGTCTCTGTGTATCTGTCTGTGTTTGCAAGTGTGTACATGTAAACAGTGTGTGTCGCTAGAAGCTGTAGAATCTCACTGCCCCTTCAGTAGTGTGGGGCCTGCTCATGCTGGTGGGAATGGAGACTGCCAACTGCCCTTTAGCAATGCTGGGGCTGCTCGTGAGTCAACAGGGGCTGCTCGTGAGTCAACAGGAGCTGCCAGCCCGTCAACTGTGCCAGGGCCACTCCACATTGGTGGAAGATGGGGACTCCTGCTAGCACTTCATCTGTGCCAGATGGGACTCCTCCTGGCTTTCCAGCCATGTTAGGTTTGCTCATTGTCAGCAGGGGCTGAGGCCCCCAATGGCAGACACAGCTTCTGCCTGTCCTTACATGCACACACAGACAAAGTGTGTGCACCGACAACTGTACACAGCTGGCTGGAGCCTCCTTTAATAGATATTATCACCTATGGAAAATGTGTTTAAAAATTAAAACACAGACTTCCGGTGACGTCAGTGGCCCTTATGGCGGCGAGGTAATTGGGCTCCGCCGTCAAAGCCTGATAAATGGTGCTAAAAAACCCCTAAAAGCAGTGAGGCAGAGCTGTATGGCTGTGGCACTGACCTCTGAGTATACCATCTATATATGGAAGGAAGAGCAGACTGAGAGCGGCCCTTAAAATCATCCGATCGGCGGCGAGTTGTGCTGGTGTGGGGAGCCGCGAGAAGGACCGAGAGGCCCTGGTGACAAAGCACTCAGCAGGAGGACCGGAGAGTGCAGCAGCGTGCTCAAAGCCTCGAAGTGAGGTAAATCACAGGAGCAGAAAGCGTAGTTACTCACCTGTAACAGGTGTTCTCCAGGAGCAGCAGGAATCAGTCCTCACATATGGGTGACGTCGGCGCCGACGGAGCCCTCGCGGAGCAATTTTCCCCAGCTTTCAAAGAAAGCCTTTGGGAATTACAGCGCGTATGCGCGGTCCCCTTCCCGCCCAAGGGTGCCATCTTAGCCAGTCAGATGACATAGCGAAAAGACAGCATAAAAAATTTGCAAAAAACTAAAGCAGATAATTGCAACTCCAAGGGGAGGAGGGAGGGTTGTGAGGACTGATTCCTGCTGCTCCTGGAGAACACCTGTTACAGGTGAGTAACTACGCTTTCTCCAGGACCAAGCAGGAAGTCAGTCCTCACATATGGGACTCCCAAGCTTAAGGCTACCGGAGACCCTAAGCACAAAAATGAGCTCCCTCTAGCTCAACAGTACAGAAGGAAGGAATCTTCGCTGAATTATTACCCACCGGTAGCCCCCATCCGGGATGGAGGGTAGGAGTTGCTCAAACCTCGAAGAGATTTCGGAGGACTACCTGTCCGAAAGCACTGTCCCTGCGGGACTCCCTCTCGAGGCAGTAATGGACCGCAAAAGTCTGGCTCGAAGACCAAGTAGCGGCCCGGCAGATGTCTGCCAATGGAACAGAGCAGAGGTAAGCCACTGACGTAGCCTTCGCCCGAACACAATGAGCCGTGACCCGACTTTCTAACGAGAGTCCGGCTGCCCCATAAGCCCAAGCGATACAGTCAGCAACCCAGATGGACAGAGTACGCTTGGAGACCGGGAGCCCCAATTTATTGGGGTCAAAAGACACAAAAAGCTGAGCAGCTTTACGGTGCTCCCGCGTACGGTCAAGGTAGAAGTTCAATGCCCTTCTACAGTCCAGGGTATGCAGGACCATTTCAGCTCGGCTGGAGTGTGGCCAGGGAAAGAAGGTCGGAAGTACCACCTCCTGATTGATGTGAAAAGGGGAGACCACTTTAGGAAGAAATTTAGGGTGAGTCCGTAGGACTACCCTATTTTTGTAGAACCGAGTGTAAGGGGGATCAGACACGAGGGCCTGCAATTCACTTACGCGTCTAGCGGAAGTGAGGGCTATCAGGAATAAGGTTTTCCAAGAAAGAAAACGGAGAGAACAGGTAGCCATAGGTTCAAAAGGCGGACAGGTGATCCGCTGCAAAACCACATTCAGATCCCAGTCAGGTGCTGGCGGGCGCAGAGGTGGTTTAAGTAGAAGGAGACCTCGGAGAAACCTTGCCACGAGAGGGTCGCTGGAAAGAGGTCTGCCGTCCACCGGCACATGATGTGCTGAAAGAGCACTGAGGTGAACTTTAACGGAGTTGGACTTAAGTCCCAGATTAGAGAGGTAGAGCAAGTACTGCAAGATCACCGACACCGAGCAGGAGAAGGGATCCTGAGACTGCTGGGCACACCAAGCGGAAAAGCGACGCCATTTAAGGGCATAGCATTTGCGGGTAGAAGGTCGCCGGGAAGCTAGGACGACCTCTTCCACCTCTGCCGGCAGTAGAAGGGGAGCAAGGACTACCCTTTCAGCCGCCAGGCCATCAGATGTAGAGATCTGAGGTTGGGGTGCAGTAGGGACCCCTGATCCTGTGTTAGGAGATCTGGTTGAAACCCCAGAGGGAACGGATCCTCCACCGCTAGTTGCAGCAGGAGTGGAAACCACGGCTGTCTGGGCCACCGAGGAGCTATCAGGATCATGGAAGCTTTGTCTCGGAGAACCTTGAAAAGAGTTTGAGAGACTAGCGGTATGGGAGGAAAGGCATAGAGAAGGCCTTTCGACCATGAGAGCAGAAAAGCATCCGCCGCTACTCGAAGGGGATGCGGCTGCCGAGAGCAGAAGCGAGGAAGTTGCCGGTTGAGAGGACTGGCAAAGAGATCCATCGTGGGGAGGCCCCACTTCAGAAAAAGTTTCTGAACTACGAAGGGATCCAGTCGCCACTCGTGCGGCTGGAGGATTCTGCTGAGTTTGTCCGCCAGGCAATTTTCTTGGCCTGGGAGATAAACTGCCTTGAGAAGAATGCCGTGGCTTACGGCCCAAGAGCAGAGTCTCTGTGCTTCTCGACAGAGAAGGAAGGAGCCCGTGCCCCCCTGTTTGTTCACGTAGAACATGGCAACTTGATTGTCCGTCTGGACAAGGACGGACCGGTGAGAAGTCAGGTGGGAGAAAGCCTTGAGAGCCAGACGGATCGCTCTGAGCTCCAGGAAGTTGATCTGCTGCGCAGACTCCCACGTGGTCCAGAGACCTTGAGTACATGCCCCTTGGCAATGCGCTCCCCATCCCAGGAGAGAAGCATCGGTCGTCAGCACTTGAGCCGGCGGAGGAGACTGAAAAGGCATTCCGAGTACCAGGTTCGGCCGATGAAGCCACCACTGTAGAGAAGAGGCCAGCGGGCCTGAGATCCGCACTAAGTCGGCTAGGCCGCCCGTGGCCTGTTGCTACTGCTTGCGAAGGCACCACTGAGCAGGCCGCATATTCAGGCGGGCATTGGGGGTCACGTGGACGGTGGAAGCCATGTGGCCGAGTAGTCTCAGGAAGCGCCTGGCCGAGACCAGGGACTGGCTGCGAAAACGGCCGGCTAGGTCCATGAGCCGTTGAGCCCTGTCGAGAGGCAGGAAAGCTCGCGCCTGAAGAGTGTGCAATCTTGCGCCGATGAACTCGAGATCTTGCGAGGGGAGCAAAGTGGACTTTGCGAAGTTTACGACAAAGCCCAAGTACTGGAGGAGAGTCACAGTGCGGTGCGTGGCTTGTGTGACCTCTTGAGAGGACGATGCTCTGATGAGCCAGTCGTCTAGGTAAGGAAAGACATAGAGGCCCTGAAGCCGGAGATAAGCCGCCACCACCGCGAGACATTTTGTGAAGACTCGTGGTGCGGAGGATAGGCCAAAGGGCAGTACTCTGTACTGGTAATGATTTCCTGCCACCACAAACCTTAGGTATTGGCGGTGGCTTGGGTGGATGAGGATGTGCGTGTAGGCATCCTTTAGATCCAAGGAGCATAGCCAATCTCCCTGCTGGAGGTAGGGCAGAAGGATTCCAAGGGTAAGCATCTTGAACTTCTCCCTCACGAGGAACTTGTTGAGGTTGCGCAAGTCCAGGATGGGTCTGAGGCCTCCTGTTCTTTTTGGTATTAGGAAATACCTGGAATAAAAACCTTGACCTCTCAGGTGGTGGGGCACCGGTTCCACAGCCTGTTCCTGAAGAAGACTTGCTAACTCCTGAAGGAGTAAGTCCCTGTGCAGAGGGAGTCGTGGAGGCTCTCCCGGAAAATAGGAGGGAGGGACCTGGTGGAAGTGGAGAAGATAGCCTTCTCTCACAACCTGAAGCACCCAGGCATCTGATGTGATGTTGGACCACCTGTGGGCAAAGTGGACCAGCCGGCCTCCTGTGCTGGGAGGAACCAGCTGAGGGGGAGAGGCTATGCTGAGGAAGTCAAAAACCCCCACCCTGCTGAGCAGGGGCCGGTGGTGCAGGCTTGGGGGCTTGCTGCCTACGGGAGCCGTTACCCCGTCCCTTGGCCTGCTGACCCTGTTGGGGAGCTGCGGAGGCCTGATATTGAGGGTAGTGTTTATAGGCAGCCGCCTTTCTCGGGTAAAAGGACTTCTTTCCCGAGCCCTTCTTCTTCTGGGAAGGGGCAGAGGTCTTCCTAGAAAGCCTAGTTCTGGTGAGAGTCTCCGTCTCGAGTTGTGCAGCCTTCTCAGCCATGGGCTTGCCAAAGAGGTTCTCAGCTCGGCAGGGGACATCGACCAACTTGTCCTGCACCCAGGGTTCAAGGTCAGACGACTGAAGCCAAGCCTGTCGGTGGGCACCGATGCCGGCTGCGGCCACACGAGCCGATGCTTCAAAGCCATCATAGGCTGCTCGAGAAATGAATTTGGAGCATTCCCGAATACCAGTGGACAAGGCTAGGAACCTCCGCAAAGGTTCCTCGGACAGTCCAGCAGAGAATCCGGCTATCTCTTTAGCCAGGTCTCTAAGGTACATGCCCATGTAGAGCTGGTAGGTCTGGACCCGACAAGCAAGCATAGAGCCCTGGAAACACTTCTTACCGAGGCCATCCAGGTTGCAGGCCTCCCTGCCAGGAGGCACCGAGGAGTGCATCTTCTGGCTCTTAAGCCTATGCATGGCCGAATCCACCACCATGGAATGGTGCGGTAGCTGTGCTTTTTGGAAGCCAGGGCTCTTGCGGACTCGATAGATGGAATCGACCCGCTTGCTTAATACCGGCGACGATGCCGGACTCTCCCACATGCGGAAGAGTAGTCGTTCCAGCATGGGAGGAACCGGTACAGTAAAGTGCTCCCTGGCGGGAGAGTCGTACTGAAGGGCGTCAAGCTCTTCGGCTCGAGGCTCCTCCTCGGGATCCGCAGGGAAGGCCAAAGCCTTGGCCATATCCCTGACGAAGTCCGAGAACCTGGCATCCTCCGGAGGGGACTGTTTCCGAGGTTCAGACTCAGGGGAGTCCGAGGGGACACACCGAGTCCGAAAAGAATCAGGTGACTCTTCCACTTCAGACTCCCAGGCCGACTCCGAGGAGGAATCAGTGGGGTCAGTTCGGGCGGGCGGAGGCGTCGGCCGCCCCGACGCCGAGGGAGTCGGCGTCGACGACCTCGGTCCCAAACGGGAGGCCAAGGGTGACCTCGACCGAGGATCGACTCGAGCCCGCATGGACTCGAGGATCGGCTCGGTCTCCGGGGTCGACTTAGACGTCGACGTCCCAGCGGTCGGGGCAGAGGCGCCAGCGAGGCTAGCGATCAGTGCCCGCTGCTGGTCCATGAAGGCAGATAGTCTGCTCTCCAAGGCCGTCAACCTGAGTCCGACCTCAGGTGACCCAGCAGCCCCCGACTCGGGCCCCGACGGCGTCGGGCCCGACGTCGGACCCCTCGGAGGCGAGTCCAGGAGGACTACAGGACTTACCCGAGCAGGCATCTCCGATTCCAAACGAGGTCGCTTCGGGAGATGTTCCTTCTCCAAAGACCCGGGACGGCTATCGGGGCTATGCGACCTGGCCCTCGCGGAACCAGGAGCGTCCACCGACGCCGCCCTAGCGGGTTTCGCCTTCAGACGATGATCCCCGGAGGGAGAACCTCTGTCGGAGGAACTCCGGCGATGCTCAGAGCTGGAGCCTCTGGACGCCGAGGCCTCCGACGAGGTCCGGGTACGGGCGGGATCTGCGAAGATTCTTTCCCGCTGATGCCGCCGACTCCGTAACGCTTTGGAGGACATTTTGCTGCAGGCCCCACAGATCAGTTCCTCATGATCTGGGCCAAGGCAGCGGAGGCAATTATCGTGTGTGTCAGTGAGTGACATATTTCTGTCACACTGAACACACCTCTTGAAACCACTGGCAGCCATCGGGGGAAAAAGGGCCCCTGCGAGGTCAAAGGACCGGGCTGCCAGCGAAAAACCGAAAACGAAACTGACAGAAAAATCAGAAAAACCGAAAAATAAGAGAAGGACTCGCAACGGCGTCGCGAGTCCGGGCAGGAAAGAGACCGGCGTTGAACCGAAGAAAAAAGAGAAATAAATCACGAAAAATCAACTTTTTCAGCGGGGACAAGAAGACCACGTCTGTAGGGCTCCGCGGAAAAAAGAAGACTGGCTAAGATGGCACCCTTGGGTGGGAAGGGGACCGCGCATGCGCGCTGCAATTCCCAAAGGCTTTCTTTGAAAGCTGGGGAAAATTGCTCCGCGAGGGCTCCGTCGGCGCCGACGTCACCCATATGTGAGGACTGACTTCTTGCTTGGTCCTGGAGAAGTGGAGAAACCGCCTGAAACGAAGAAGAGGCAGGAGTGAGGTGTGAAGCCAGCAAATCCGGCAGGCGGAGAGTGCAGCCGCGTGATCGCATGGGAGAGCAAGTGGGGCAGGGAAGCGACGGCCCAAAACCAGCGGAGAGAGCGTGTTAGGCCCAACAGCCGGCAAAGTGCAGCAGCAGTGGAGGGGAGAATAGCCAGACTGGAGGCAGAAGAGAACTAAAAGGTAGCAAGGAAGGAGCTTGACACGCGGGAGAAACGGCGCTCCGGTGAGCAGTGACGTCCCCGGTGAGACCGCGTGCAGCTGGCTGAGGAGAGCCGACAGATCTGAGCAGTGGAGGACCGGGAGGCCAAACGGAGGACACCAGAGAGGCAGTGCATTTTACGGCGAAGGGGAGAAAGCAGCAGCGGTGCCCCCCAGGTGGAGCCGGCAAAGTTCAGCTTAACTTAGAGAGCTGAGAAGCCCCGGTAAGAGGGAAGTGAGCAGAGCAAAGTGCAGCCTCATAGCAGACAGTGGGGCTCCAAAAGCAGCTTTGGCTACCAGCTGAGAAGTAGAGGGAGAGGCCTCCAGGAGATGCAGCTTACGAAGCTTGGGGACCCCACGTTGAATAACATAACAAAAGAATGGAAAAAAATAAAGGATCCTTTGCGGCCCGCAAGAAACTGGCTGATTTTCGCTCCCCTTACGCGGCAGTCAAAAGGTGGAAGAGAGGGGGAGAAAGAGAGCCGAACGCAGGAGGGAGAGCCCAAAGACCTGGGAGAGGAGCTGGAACATGGAGTTAGCCCAGGGGATATCTCTCACCTGAAAACCTGGCTTACTGAAATGAAGGAAGAGATTAAGACAGAAATTAGCGGGGTGAAGCACGAACTCAAAGAGTCCATACAGTCACTGAGGCAAGATATTATGGACATTGGAAATAGAGTTGAGGAGTTGGAGACTCAGATGGAGCAACAAGGGGAGGAAATGGTAGATTTACAAAAGCGCTGGGGGGCACTCCAGCAGGCCCAAGTGGAGCAGCAGATGAAATTGGAGGATCTGGAAGACAGGTCCAGGAGATGTAACCTACGGATCCGGGGGCTTCCAGAGGAACCTCAGTACCGCAACCGCAAAGAAGTTCTGCTAAAAAAAATTTTCAAATCCTTGCTGTTAGCCGCAGACCTGCAGGGGGAGATGTCGATCGACTCATCGCACATTGAGCGAGCGCACCGGGGCCTGGGCCCGATACGCGATAACAAACCTAGAGATATAGTTGTGTGCTTTAGCTCCTTCAAGATTAAGGAAGGACTGCTCCGAGCGGCGAGGAAAGTGCGACAGATAATTTGGGAGGAACACCATCTGGAGCTATTTCAAGATCTCTCTGCAGGAACCTTACAACGCCGACGGCACCTCAAGGAGGTGACCGTGTATATTTGCGAAAAGAGGATGTATGATACAAGTGGCTGTTTCCCTTTGGGTTACTGATCACCTGCAAGGGGAAGTCAAGGCGGGTGCAGAACAGAGAGGAGGCATGGACTGTACTTCGCGACTTCGGCTTACCTAACATACCAGAAGGGAGAAGTCTTCAGACAGGAGCGCCGGCAGACACTGCAAAGCCCTCCAGTTCACAGAGGACGGTACAGAGATGGCACCGAGTTCCAATGTCGGGGAGCAGAGCGGCGCGATTGAATAGAGAGAGCCCAGGACTACCAGCAGAGGAGAAAGGCGACGGCTGAATGTGTGGACTTTGAGTTACCAAAGATGTATCAGTATGTTCTTGGAAGTGGCAGAACTGTGTTGCAGAGGGGGGGGGGGGAATGATGTTATTAATTGCTGGAGGGGGGGGAAGGAGGGGTTAGACTGTAGGGGAGGGGTGGGAAGGAGGGCGGTGGGGAGGATAGAGGTAGAGGTTCGGAAGGGGAGATGAGGGGGGCTTTGGGTGTTGTGCTGGTATAGGGGGAAGGGGGGAGGGGGGAGGGGGAAGGGAAGATAGAGTCAGGCATGGCCCGATCACTGGTCACTTTTATGGAAGACAATCCTCTCTCAAGGAGAGGGGGGAGGGTAGGGGTGGGTTGGGGGGAGGGTAGGGGGGGTTGGGGGTTTCAGGATAGAGGGCGGGATGGGGGGGAGCGCGGAAGAACGGGTGAGCTTAAACTAGTCACATTAAATGTGAAGGGGCTTAACTCACCATTTAAGAGACGCAAATTGTACACAGAGTTAGCCCGCCAGAAGGCGGCAATAGTCATGCTTCAGGAAACGCACTTGACATGGGCCACAGAATATCTGGTCAAGCCTAAAGGTTACGGGGTGTGTATCCATGCTTCAAATATTGTGGAAAAGAAAAAGGGAGGGGTTGCTATACTCTTTGCATCTCGATTAAAGATGCAGGTGCAGTCGGTGGTAAGGGATAAGGAGGGGAGGTATGTGTTGGTGCGGGTGAAGGTGGGGAGTGTATGATACTGTGTAGTGAATGTGTATGCACTGACTGGGGGACAGCGTGAATTCTGGACAAAACTGAACGAGGAGGTGGGGAAACAGGGGGACGGTATCCTTATATGTGGGGGGGATTTTAACCTAACGTGGAACCCAACCCGGGATGCTACAGGGAAATGGGAGGGAAAGAGGGGGGGATAGAAAGAGATATCGTAACTTTGTGATACAGCACTGTCTAGTGGACGCGTGGCGATTGCAGCACCCTGGGAGGAGACAGTTTTCTTACTATTCGCCAGTACATGGGTCTTACTCACGTATTGATGCTATTTGGGTTTCAAAGGAGGTGGGGGGAAAGATTAAAGGGGCGGAAATGGAGTCCATTACCTGGTCAGATCATGCCCCGGTGGTGGTGAGCCTGCAAGTGGTAGAGGAAGGGAGGGGGAAGAGGTTTTGGAGACTCAATGAGTCCCTGTTGGAGGATGTGAGGGTCCAAGAGGATGTGGAGAGGGGAACCCGGGAATACTTTAGGTTTAATGATAATGGAGAAGTCGAATGGGGGGGAATATGGGATGGGTATAAGGCGATGATAAGGGGCGTATTGCTCAAATGGGGGGCGCGGAAAAAGAGGGAACGGGAGGATAGAGAGCGGCTCCTGAGGGAATGACTGCTGGAACTGGAAGAATTGGATGGGCAAGGAAGGGGGGAAACGTATAGGGGACGGGTGCTGCTAGCGCGAGCGCAACTCAATGAGCTGCAGGTGGAAAAGATACGCTATCAGATGCAGCTTCTGAGGCAGGAGGTATTTGAGGGGGGGGGGAATAAGGCTGGGAGGTATCTAGCACAGAAGCTGAAGCAGCAGAAGCTTCGCTCTCATATCATAGGGGTTCGAAGGAAGGGCGGAGAATTGGTTACTAAAGATGGGGAGATTAGGGATGCCTTTAAGGACTATTATCAGGAGTTGTACAAAGCAAGAGATCTGCCCCAAACCGGGAGGATGGAAACCTACCTTGACTCCATAGCTTTGCCTAAGTTGGGAGAGTGTGAACAGGGGGAAATTAATAAACCCATTCGAGCAGACGAAGTAGGGAGGGCAATTAAACAGTTAAAATTAGAGAAAGCTCCAGGATTGGATGGCCTCTCTGCCAGATTTTATAGGAAGTTCGGAGACCTGTTAATTGGGCCTCTGGTGAATTTATTTAACCAACCACGGGAGGGTGGGAAATTAGCGGATTCAATGGGGTGGGCGGGTATAACAGTAATTTATAAGGAGGGGAAGGACCCACAAGAGTGTGCCTCTTACAGACCTATCTCCCTGCTTAACCTGGATGCTAAGCTTTTCGCTAAGATTCTCACCATGAGGCTCAATAAAGTTATTGGAAAACTGATACACCAAGATCAGGCGGGTTTTATTCCTGGTAGACATAGCGAGCGGAGCAAGGAAGAAGCGCTCTTACTCTCGTTGGACGCGGAGAAGGCCTTCGATCAGGTGTCTTGGCCTTTTCTTTTCCAGGTGCTGGAGAAGGTGGGGTTGGGGAGAGAGTTTCTCGCTTGGGTGAAGGCGCTATATGTACATCCAAAAGCATGTGTGAGGGTGAATAGGGCCCATTCGCAGTTTTTTGATCAAGGGAGGGGAACGAGGCAGGGTTGCCCTTTATCTCCGCTATTGTTTGCGATAGCAATAGAGCCCTTAGCGCAGCGGATAAGAGAACGGGCGGATATATCTGGAATAAAAGTGGGGCGGAGGGCCTATAAAATTTCACTGTTCGCGGACGATATAATTCTCAGTATGGCAAGACCCCGGGTCGGCCTACCCATAGCTATGTGGGAGCTGGAAGAATATGGCAAAGTATTGGGGTTTACCATCAATTGGACCAAATCGGAAATCTTGAATTTAGCGGTTTCCAGCGAGGTAGTTAATGTACTGGCAAAGAAATATCCCTTCAAATGGGCGCGAGAAAGTATCAGGTATCTTGGTATATGGATTAGCAACAAAATTGACGAGTTATATAACTTGAACTATCGGAGGGTCTTGGGGAAGATAGAGGGTTGGTTAGACGGGTGGGGAAGGGGATACCTATCGTGGTTTGGGCGCATTGTGACGGTTAAAATGATGCTTGTGCCCAGACTGCTGTTTTTGTTTCAGACGCTCCCGATATGGGTTCCGCCGAATAGTTTGCGAAGGATACAACGGTTAGTTAATAGGTTTATATGGGTGCAGAAGCGCCCAAGGGTAGCACTGCGGGTATTGCAAAGGACAAAAGGAGAGGGGGGGCTGGGGGTACCTAATATATGCAAATATTATGAGGCAGCGCAATTAAAAACGATTTATGAGTGGCACAGAGAAACGTTGAAATCTTGGGTACAAATGGAGCATGAGCTGGTGGGGGGGATGGATCTTGAAAGGGTGATCTGGAGGGGGACTAAGGGTCTCGACGTACAGGCACTTAGCCCCATGGTGGCGAATAGCTTGAAAATCTGGAAACGCAATAAGCCTCAGCTTGTTCCAGATAAAAGCTATATACAAGGGATGCCTATTGCGGCCTGTTTCGAAAGGGAACAGGGCCCCAGTGAGCAACTTTTACGAAGATGGGCACAAAACGAGCTGGAGTACATTCACCAAGTTATACACTCTCAGGGAATGCATCCGTTTGAAGGCATTAAGGATCTCTATCAGCTGAAAGAGAGTGATCACTTTGCCTATACACAATTAAGCTACTTTGTGAGGCAACCGAAGATATGGAAAGACTTCTGGGAAAATAGAGGCTGGTTTGAGGCTCTATGCTCAGGCCAGATGGGTCAAAAGGGGGTTTTGTCCAGAATTTACAAAGGCCTCATGGGGACTGGAGAATGCAAGTTACGCTATATGTTGCAATGGGAGGAGGATCTGGGTGTGTGTTGGACGGTAGAGGCTTGGGAGAAGTTACTCCAGACGATTGCTACTGTGTCCATAGCCACGCAAATTAAAGAAAATGCATACAAAGTACTATACCGATGGTATTGGACGCCAGTACGTCGGTATCGTGCGGGGAGGTGAAGAGATGACTTATGCTGGCGGGGGTGTGCTGAAAGAGGAGACTGGATGCACATGTGGTGGAAGTGCGACAAGATACTGGTGTACTGGGGGCAGGTAATTGAGGTGATTTATGGCATGACTGGGCATAGTTTGCATGGGAGACCGGAGGCATGCTTATTGCATCAACTTGAGGATGACCTTTCGAGACGGGAGGAGGGGGTGTTGCATCATTGTATCGCTGTGGCTCGTTGCGAGATAGCTCAGCACTGGGGGGGACAGAGCTTACCACAATTGGCGGGATTTGTGCGTAGAGTGGCTGAGGTGAGTCTGATGTATAAATTAACAGAGTTGAGACGGGGGAAAGGAGGAATAAGTGCGGTATATTGGCAGGGGGTTTGGAGATGGCTGGAGACACGGAGAGAGGGGGTGGGGGAGGGGGGGTTGGAAGGCGGAGGTGGTCAACGAGTGTAGAGGTATGGCTGTGATGCTCGGTGAGTATGCAGTGGCATGACGAATACAGGAGGTTCAGAAGGGGAGCTGGGGGGGAGTATAGAGGGGGAAGGATAGGTTACAATACAGAGGGGGGAAGAGGGGGATTGCTGGGGGGGGAAGGAAGGGGGGGAGTTTTAGTATAGTATATCTGCATTGTTATATGAGTTCTGCAGACATTATAACCAGGCTGAGGTCTGCTCGTTGATTCTAATGTACGAACGCTGTTTTTCAAATGGTTTGTATTTCTATTATATGATATCAATAAAAAAAAACTTAAATGGAAAAAAAAAAATTAAAACAAAAAGACTCAATAACTTATGTATAGGTACCATCAAGAGAATTATTTGAGGTGATCATGGTGACTCAGTGGCAATATGATTTCTGTAAGTTTCATAATGAAATTGTAGCAAAATCCCTTTATAAAGTCCTCTGTCAGCGCAGTGTACGAAAGCTTTCAATTTATGGGGCCATTTTCCATTGTGGGAGTGCCATATGAGCAATGGGCATATTAACGTTTAAGGGAAACTCTTGATTTAATTATTAAGACAGTTTTGTATACCACCTTATCCTTCAATCAAAGTGGTCAACAACACAATTGGAGGTATCCATTCAACAGGAGGGGGGAATAAGATACACATACGTACAGGCTATCTGCTTATATCTCTCATTTGGGTGTGGATGGTTGGTGGGCCATTTGGGTGTGGGTAGTTGGTGGGCAATTTGTGGTGGTACATAAGAACATAAGATATGCCAAAATGGGTCAGACCAAGGTCCATCAAGCCCAGTATCCTGTTTCCAACAGTGGCCAATCTAGGTCATAAGTACCTAGCAGTCTCCCCAAAAGGCACAGGTTCCTAAATGCTTGTATTGGGTCAAGCAGTGATATCCTGGGTCCCTTTTAATAATGATTTATGGACCTTTCCTCCAGGAACTTGTCCAAACCTTTTTTAAACCCAGCTACACTAACAGCTTTTACTACATTCTCCGGTAACAAATTCCAGAGTTTGATTACACGTTGAGTGAAAAAATACGTTCTCTTATTAGTCTTAAATAGTTTACCCTGTAGCTTCATTGCATATCCCCTAGTCTTTCTATATTCTGATGATGTAAACAATAATATCAAGTGCTTGGCAACTTATGGTAGTTGTTCATAGGCCTCTGTGAACAGAAGGGTCTTGAGAGCATTGCGGAAGTCCTTGGTATCGTTAATATAACTGAAACCCTCAAACCCCCCCCCCCCCACACACACACATAGTGTGATATTTTGTGTGTAGATGGAAGTTGGTATCATCTTTCATTATCTGTATGCCTTTTGATCATGGACTTCAAACAATGAAGACCTTGTACATATGGGAAAATGTATATGAGGTGTGACAAAAAAGAAATGAGAATGTGGCAGCCACACCCATGACTCAATTCCAACTGGCTAACCGATTTATGTCATTGTGTTGTGCAACATCTCGCCACTATTCTGCTATAATATTTTTCATCTCTCTCACTCTTTTTCTTTTTCAGGTTTTTTTGTAGCACACTGCTCCATCGCTGTCACGCAACTGGAGGTGGCAGAAATATGGAGCAAAGAATCAACTTGAAATTTCTGATTAAGTTGGAGAAGGGCCCAACTGAGTGTCTCCAACTTCTCCAAAAGGCTTATGGAGAAGATGCAATGTCAAGGCCGTGAGTCTTCGAGTGGCACAAATGCTTCAAGACTGGTCGCAAGGAGTTGGAGGATGACCCCAAGTCAGGACAGCCCTCCACGACAAAGATGGCTGAGAAGACTGACAGAGTGAACCAGCTGGTGCTGAGTGATCACAGATTGACGGTGCGGATGATAGCTGAGGAGCTCAGCCTGAACAGAGAGTCAATGCGGATCATCTTGGTGCAAGAGCTGGGGATGCGGAAGGTGTGCACCAAGATGGTGCCCAAGCTTTTATCGGACGACCAGAAGGAGCACTGGGTTAATGTTTGTCAAGACTTGTTAGAGAAGATCGGAGAAGATACAGAGTTCATTGGCCAAGTCATCACAGGAGACGAGACATGGGTCTTCCAGTTCGACCCTGAAAGCAAGAGACAGAGCCTGCAGTGGAAGACTGTCACCTAGACCCAAGAAGGCGCGCATGTCCAAATCAAGGATCAAAGTCATGCTGATCGCATTCTTTGACCAGAAGGGAGTGGTCCATCATGAGTTTGTACCTGAGAGTCAGACAGTCAACCAGCACTTCTACCAGCAGGTCCTCAATCGCCTCCATGATCGGGTTCGGCACAGCAGGCGGTCTCTGTGGAGAGACAAGTTGTGGCTGCTCCACCACGACAACGCACCCGCACACACCACGCTCAGTGTGAGGCAGTTCAGTAATGAGCTGCAAAGGTATGGAATGAAGACCAGGAGGCGGCCTGGCATATGTCCACCATTAGGACGGAGCGCAGGTTTGCCACCAAGGCTGCCATGGCCCTGATACAGTGCGTCATGACATGGATTTCCAGCAGGAGCCCTGCCTTCTCATAGGCTAGGGTGATACAGTCTGCTATCCAGGCAGGCAGTGTACATTTGGTCGCCGCCTCCCCCAGATGACTGGGGTCATACGAGATGAAAAGCTGAGCAGCTTTGCGGTGGCCCTGAGTATGCTGGATGTAAAAGGACAAGGCCCTCTTACAGTCCAAAGTGTGAAGGACCGTCTCACCCCTATTGGTGTGAGGAACATAAGAACATAAGATATGCCATACTGGGTCAGACCAAGGTCCATCAAGCCCAGTATTCTGTTTCCAACAGTGGCCAATCTAGGTCATACGTACCTAGCAGTTTCCCCAAGGGACACAGGTTCCACAATGCTTGTATTGGTTCAAGCATTGATATCCTGGGTCCCTTCTTAATAATGGTTTATGGACCTTTCCTCCAGGAACTTGTCCAAACCTTTTTTAAACCCAGCTACACTAACAGCCTTTACTACATCCTCCGGTAACAAATTCCAGAGTTTGATTACACGTTGAGTGAAAAAATATTTTCTTTTATTAGTCTTAAATAGTTTACCCTGTAGCTTCATTGCATGTCCCCTAGTCTTTCTATATTCTGATAAGGTAAACAATCGATCTACGTTTACCCGTTCCACTCCGTTCATTAATTTATAGACTTCTATCATATCTCCCCTCAGCCGTCTCTTTTCCAGGTTAAAGAGCCCCAACCTTTTTAGCCTTTCTTCATAGGAGTAGCCTTCCATCCCCTTTACCATTTTGGTGGCTCTTCTCTGAACCTTTTCTAAAATCGCTATATCCTTTTTAAGATACGGCGACCAGAATTGCACACAATATTCAAGGTGCGGTCTCACCATGGAACGATATAGAGGCATTATAATATCTTTTGTTTTATTTTCCATTCCTTTCCTTATCATACCTAGCATTCTATTTGCTCTCTTGGCCGCCGCTGCACACTGGGCCGAGGGTTTTAACATGGTATCCACAAGGACGCCTAAATCTTTTTCTTGGGTGGTGGTTCCTAATGTGGAACCTTGCATCGTGTAACCATAGTTTGGGTTGTTCTTCCCTAGGTGCATAACCTTGCACTTCTCCACATTAAATTTCATCTGCCATTTTGATGCCCAGTCTTCCAATTTATCAAGATCCTCTTGCAATTTTCCACAATCCTCCTGGGTTTTAACAACTTTAAATAGTTTTGTGTCATCAGCAAATTTGATAACCTCACTCGTTATTCCACTTTCCAGGTCATTTATGAATATGTCAAAAAGCAGCGGACCCAGCACAGATCCCTGGGGTACACCACTATTCACCTTTCTCCATTGGGAAAATTGGCCATTTAGCCCTACCCTCTGCTTTCTATCTTTTAACCAGTTCCTGATCCACAGTAGTACACTGCCTCCTATCCCATGACTCTTTAGTTTTGCCAAAAGTCTCTCATGAGGGACCTTGTCAAAGGCTTTCTGAAAGTTCAGATACACAATATCAACCGACTCACCTTTGTCCACCTGTTTATTCACTCCTTCAAAAAAACATAACAGATTAGTAAGACAAGATCTTCCTTGTCTAAAGCCATGTTGGCTGTCTCCCATTAGGTCATGACTATCTATATGCTGAGTAATTTTATTCTTTATGATGGTTTCTACCATTTTTCCCGGTACTGATGTCAGGCTCACCGGTCTGTAGTTTCCCGGATCACCCCTCGAACCCTTTTTAAAAATTGGTGTTACATTGGCGATCCTCCAATCCTCAGGTATTAGAGATGATTTTAATGATAGTTCACAGATTACTGATAGCAGGTCTGCAATCTCAAATTTCAGTTCTTTCAACACCCTTGGATGTATACCATCCGGCCCAGGTGATTTGCTACTCTTCAGTTTATCTAATAGTTGTAAGACATCTTCCCGATGTATCGATATTTCCTTCAATTCTTCCACACCTTTAAATACCACTTCAGTCGTGGGTAACATCCCTACATCTTCCTCAGTAAAGACCGAAGCAAAGAATTCATTCAGTCTCTCCGCTATCGCCTTGTCGCCTCTTAGTGCTCCTTTAACCCCTTTATCATCTAATGGACCAACTGACTCTCTCACGGGTTTTTTGCTACGAATGTACTTGAAAAGGTCTTTATTTCGCGTTTTTGCTTCCGCAGCAAGCTTCTTCTCAAATTCTCTCTTTGCCTGCCTTATCAATGCCTTGCATTTGACTTGCCAGTGCTTGTGCTGTTTCCAGGTTTCATCATTTGGCTCTTTTTTCCATTTCTTGAAAGATGCTTTTTTGGCAACAACAGCCTCTCTGACCTCAGCTTTAAACCATGCTGGCAATTTTTTAGACTTCCTTCCACTTTTCTTAAAGCGTGGAATACAGCTGGTCTGGGCTTCCAAGATAGTATTTTTCAACAACACCCAAGCTTGATGTACGTCTTTAACCTTTGCAACTGCTCCTTTTAGTTTTTTCTTAACTGTTTTCCTCATTCTATCATAGTCTCCCTTTCGAAAGTTAAAGGGTAGTACTGTGGATTTCCTTACTATCCCTCCTCCACTAATTAAATCAAAGGCGATCATGCTATGATCACTACTGCCAAGTGGCCCCAACACCCTTATCTCTTGCACTACATCTGGTGTTCCACTAAGGACTAGGTCTAATATTGCTTCCCCTCTGGTCGGTTCATGAACCAGCTGCTCCAAGAAGCAGTCATTTATTTCATCTAGGAACTTTATCTCCCTAGCATGTCCTGTTGTGACACTGACCCAGTCGATGCCGGGGTAATTGAAATCACCCATTATTATTACTGCACTGTAACTTTTGCTAGCTTCCTTGATTTCTTTGAGCATTTCATCATCCATTTGTTCATTCTGGCCAGGCGGACGATAGTACACCCCCACTGCCATCGCCTTCCCCTTTTTACATGGAATTTCAATCCATAGAGATTCTACAGCAAATTTTGTTTCTTGCAAAACTTTAATCCTTTCTGATTCAATGCCCTCTCTAACATAGAGCGCAACCCCTCCACCAATTTGATCAGCTCTATCATTTCGATATAGTTTGTACCCAGGTATCACAGTGTCCCACTGGTTGTCCTCCTTCCACCATGTCTCTGATATTCCAATCATATCTAACCTCTCGTTTAGTGCTATATATTCTAACTCTCCCATCTTGTTTTGTAGACGTCTAGCATTTGCATACAAGCATTTTAGAGACTGTATTTTATTCATATTAATTTGGCTATTGGTAGACATGGGTAATTTGGGATCTTTAAGTTCTGTCTGCTCCATACTTGAGGGCATTTGGGCTACTTTACTCTTTTTTGGAACCTCTCTGCTTTTTGTAGTATCCTTCAAGGATACATTCTTCCGAACCATGCGCTCTTGGGCGACTGTCGGCTTTCCCCTATTATCTAGTTTAAAAGCTGCTCTATCTCCTTTTTAAAGGTTAATGCCAGCAGCCTGGTTCCTTGGAAAGAAGGTGGGAAGTACTTCCTGGTTGAGATGGAAGGATGATTCCACCTTCGGAAGGTATTTAGGGTGCGTGCAAAGCACCACCCTGTTCTTAAAGAACCTGGTATAGGACGCCTCCACCACTAAGGCCTGAAGCTCACTGACACTGCGAGCGGAGGTGAGTGCGACCATAAACGCCACCTTCCATGAAAGGTATCGTAGGTGGCAGGTAGCCAGAGGCTCAAAGGGTAGGAGAGTGAACTGCCTAAGTACCACATTGAGGTCCCACTTGGTGGCCGGAGGGCGAACTGGGGGCTTCGATAAGAGCAGACCTAAGAAGCAGGTCACCAGTGGCTGGACTGAGAGGGGTTTGCCCATCCACCGGGTGGTGGTGCGCCGCCAGGGCATTGAGGTGTACCCTGACGGAGTTAGACTTAAGCCCGGATTGCAAGAGGTGGAGAAGGCACTATAACACCAATCCCACCAGGCAGAACAGGTCCGTCCCATGCTCTGCACACCAAGATGAAAACCTGCGACATTTGAGAGCATAAGCTTTCCTAGTGGAAGCCTTATGAGAGGCCAGCAGGATCTCCCCTACCTTACCCGAGAGGTTGAAAGGGGCTAGGGTCATCCTTTCAGCAGCCACACCATCAGTGAGAGGGACCCCAAGTTGGGGTGCAGAAGAGAGCCCCCCCTCCTGAGATAGGAGCCCTGGAGAGTTCCCCAACGGGATGGGGTCTCCACTGATAATCAGAGAAGTAGCAGGAACCACATTTGCCAGGGCCATCAAAGGGCTATCAGGATGAGCAAGGCCTTGTCATGGAGGGTCCTGAACAAGGTTTTGGCAATCAGCGGCATGGGAGGGAAGGTGTACATGAGGCCCTCCGACCATGAGATGAGGAACGCGTCTGCCGCCACCCTGAAGGAATGGGCCTGCAGGGAGCAGAAGTGGGGCAACTGGTAGTTGTCTGGGCTGGCAAACAGGTCCTTGACCGGTTCCCTCCAGAGCTGGAAGAGCCGATTGGCCACACTGGGGTCCAGCAGTTGGAGGACCCTGCTCAATCTGTCGGCCAGTAGGTTGTTCTGGCCTGGCAGATATACTGCCCGCAGGAGCATACCCTGTCAGACTGCGTAGGAGCAGAGGACCACCACTTCTTGGCAGAATGCACAAGACCCCATGCCCCCATTTGTTCACATAGAACATCACCACCTGGTTGTCTGTCTGGACCAACACCGGCCGGTGATGTAAGCGGTGGCAAAAAAGCTCGGAAGGCTAAGTATATCACCCGTAGTACTAGGAGGTTGTTCTGCTGGATGCTTTCGTCCTGCGACCAGTTGCCCTGGGTGTGGAGCTCCTCGCAGTGGGCTTTTCAGCCAAGCTCGGGGCTTGAAAAGGCATCCCCACCTCGAGACATTGGGGAGTCTGCCACCAGGTCAGAGAGTCCGCCAACTGATGGGTCACTGAGACTTTGTCCCAGAGGTGCCCTGTGGCCTGTGTCCACTGGTACCGAAGGCACGAGTGCGCAGCCCTCATATGGAGGCGGGTATCTGGGGTGATGTGGACCGGGAGGCCATGTGCCTGAGGAGCTGCAAGAGGAGAAAAATGGGCACCGCGGGACAGTGCTGCACGTCCAGTGTCAGGGCCCTGAGGCAGTTGGCTCGGTCCCCGGGCAGGAAAGCCTTTGCCTGGAGGGTGTCCAATCTGGCCCCGATAAACTCCAGACATTGTGTCGGAAGGAGGTGAGACTTGGGGCAGTTTATCACAAACCCCAAATGATGCAGGACCTGGATGGTGCATGTAATAACTTGCTGCACCTCTGAGGCCGTGGTGCCGCTCGGGTTTGGAGGAGCCGCCCGAGATGTCATGGCTTCAGATGAGGTCCTGTCCTTCAGAGGCACTGGGGACTCAGCGAAAAACTTATCGTGCTGCTGCTGGCGGTTTTTGAGGGCCTTGCTGGACATCTTTTTGCAAAGACCACATGCTGTAGTGTCGTGGTCTAGTTCAAGGCAGCAGTCGTGTTTGTCAGTCAAGGACATAATTTTGGTACACCAATCACGCTTCTTGAAGGCACTGGCAGCCAAGGGGGAAAAAAGTACCGCAGCAAAGTCGAAGACTCACCGGGCTGTCAGTTGGAAAAAGGGTGCGAAGATGCCAAAAATGAAAAACTATAAAAAGGGACCCAAACTCGATGCCTAACAGCGAGTTCAGGTGGCGGGAAGAGCACCGGTGCAGTACCGGAGGCGAGTATGAAACTCAGGAGAAAAAAATCAACTTTTTCCAGGGATAAGCCAGATGGACGTCTGAAAGGCTCTGCGGAAAAAAGGAGACTGAGCAAGATGGCACCCTTGGGCGGGAAGGGGACCAGGCATGCATGGTAGCATCTCCCAAAGGCTTTCTTTGAAAGCTGGGGGGATGCTTCCGTGAGGGCTCCATCAGTGCAGATGTCACCCATATGTAAGGACTGACTTCCTGCTTGTTCCCAGAGAAAAGTGGTTTACATTGTATCTTAAACTTGGTAATATACATTAAACAGGGACATTGATAACCTGGATTTTTCTGAGGCAATGGAGGGTTAAGTGACTTTGCTCCTTGTTAGCTATTTTCCTCATTTTATCATAGTCTCCCTTTTAAAAGTTAAATGGGAGTACTGTAGATTTCCTTGCCATAAATCAAATGTGATCATGCTATGTTCAGTATTGCCAAATGGCCCCAACACCTTTATCTCTTACACCAAATCCTGCATGCCACTAAGGACTAGGTCCAAAATAGCTTCCCCTCTTATTGGTTCATGAACCAGCTGCTCCAAGAAGCAGTCATTTATTTCATCTAGAAACTATCTCCCTAGCATGTCCTGCTGTGACACTGACCCAGTCGATACCCGGGTAATTGAAATCACCCATTATTACTGTATTGTAACTTTTGTTAGTTTCCCTGATTTCTTTCAGCATCTCATTATCCATCTGTTCATTCTGGCCAGGAGGTCGGCAGTACACTCCCACTGCCATTGCCTTCCCCTTTGTACATGGAATTTCTATCCATAGAGATTCTACAGCATATTTTGTTTCCTGCAAAACTTTAATACTATGTGACTCAGTGCCCTCTCTAACAGAACGCAACACCTCCACCAATTTGATCTACTCTTATCATTGCGATATAGTTTGTACCCAGGTATCACAGTGTCCCATTGGTTGTCCTTCCACCAGTTCTCTGAGATACCAATCATATCTAACCTCTCATTAAGAGGGATATATTTTAACTCTCCCATCTTACTTCTTTTTTAAATGTCTAGCATTTGTATACAGACATTTTAGAGGTTGTATTTCAATCATATTAATCTGGTTATCAGTTGATAGGGGTAATTTGGAATCTTTCAGCTCTGTAAAGGGCATCTGGGTAACTTATCTTTATTGGAACCTCTGTTTGACTGTCCTAACTTCCCTATTTTGTTAGTATCCTTCAAGGATACAGTCTTCCGAACCATGCCCTCTTGGGCGACTGTCAGCTTTCTCCTGGTATCTAGTTTAAAAGCTGCTCCATTTCCTTTTTAAATGTTAATGCCAGCAGCCTGGTCCATCCCGGTTAAGATGCAGCACGTCCCTTTGGAAGAGCCCTTCCATTTCCCAGAAAGTTGCCTAGTTCCTAACAAATCCAAAACCACCTTCTTTGCACCATCGTCTCATCCACGCACTGAGACTCTGAAGATCCGCCTGCCTTCAGAGAACGCTACCTTGGAAGTTCTGGATTTCAATTTCCTACCTAAAGGCCTAAATTTAGCCTCCAGAACCTCCCTCCCACATTTTCCTATGTCATTGGTACCAACATGCACCAAGACAGCAGACTCCTCCCCAGCGCTAACTAAAACCTTGTCTATGTGGCACATGAGGTCTGCTACCTTTGCATCAGGCAGGCATGAGGTCCAATTTGGATTCTTTTCTTGATAGCTTAAATACCTTTAAAACTAATATTCAGTTTACGGCCCAGATTGGGACTCAGTCAATTCAATTTTTGGACATTACAGTGAAGATGTCTCCTTTTGGCTTTGTTACTTCTTTATTTCGCAAGCCAGTTCAGCGGAATACTCTTCTGAGTTATAGTAGCTTCCATCCACCTGTCTTGAAGAGGGGTTTGCCGTTTGGCCAGTTTCTGCGGTTGCGCCGAAACTGTACTAACACGCTGGATTTTAAGGAACATGCGAAGGATTTGTGCCAACGTTTATTGGTACGTGGCTATCCATATCCTGTGATCTCTCGAGCCTATAAACGGGCTCTTTATTGTCATAGGGAATGGCTATTTTGTACTAAGTCCTCTGAGGCTTCTCAGGATAAGATTACTGGGATTTTTCCCTATATGAAAGGCTCCTCAGCGGTCATGAAAATTTTACATCATTTTTGGCCCGTTCTTAATTTACATGCATGTTTTCGGGGTCAGCTCCGAATAGAGTATTCACGTCGAGCTAACCTCCGTGATCGCCTGGTTCGTATTACAGATGTCCTAGATAGCCCTCCTACATCTCATGCATTCCCTGGCCATTCTCCATGTGGGTCTTGTGTGTACTGTTCTAATACTATTTCTGGTAGGTCATGGACGGATTGTCACACCTCTGTTGTATATAGTTCGCGTTGGCAGACAGATTGCACAACTAGTTTTGTAGTGTACCTAATTGTGTGTCCCTGCTCATTGTATTATATTGGCCGTACATCGCGCCCTTTTAAAACACGTTTGGCAGAACATGCATCTCGTTTGCAAACTAAGACTCTCACAGCTCCAATGATAGAGCACTATTTACAGCTGGCTCATGGCTTTCAAGATCTTACTTGGAGAATTCTGGATATGGTACCTCTTTCTCCACGTGGTGGGGATCGCCTTCAGATGCTCCAGAATCTTGAGCAGAGATGGATTTTCCGTCTGGACTCTGTCACTCCAAAGGGATTGAATATGCAGGTCGATTGGCACACAGTTTATTAATTAATCTACAAACTAGTCAATCTTTGGTTTTAGGGGGTGGGGCTTGAAAAAATGACCCCTCCCTATTAACCTGTGATTGGACCATAGGACAACAGCTGATATGATTGGCATTCTAGCGGAAGTCTTTGATCCTGGCTCTTTCCAAATAAAAAGCCGGTTTTTAGCCCTTCCGGGTTTCATAAGGCTGATGTCTTTTTCCATGGCGGTCTTGACCTGAAGCAGGGGAAAAAAAGTTTGTGTCTCCCCGAAACGTGTCACGTCGTCTTCCCGCTATTTCAATTAGCAGCCTTTTTACTGACTCAGCTAAGTAACGCATTCTATTGCTTTTTATAACATAAGATTTAGGTCTTATTTAATAAAATGGACGGGCCACAACGGCACAAGGTGTGCTCCCTTCTGCTTGGCTGGCCTCTCCGACAAAAAAATAATTTTTGCTGAACGATTTTTATGTATTAGGGGCTTTTTTAGTCACCCAGGTTTTCAATATTTTGCTTGTTTTGGTTCACTTGGGGTTTGGTATTTGATTTGAGGCATGTTACCAGGCAATTTTCACGTACACCAGTACCCAGCTATCTACATGCCTAATGACTGAATCACCCACTATAACGGCCATCCTAACCTTTCCCTCACAGGCACATGGCCCTGGAGAAGCCTCCTCTGTGCAAGAGGGTGTTACATCTCCTGGTGGACAGGTCCTAGCTACAGGATCACTTCCTGCCTCACCAAGATGATGCTCTCCTTTCTTGAGACCTCTCTCCTCCATAGCAGCTGAGAGGCTGCCAGACTGGAGGTGGGGCTTCAATACTATGCCCCTGTAGGTCTCGCCTATGTACTTCTATGACTTCCTTATGTCTTCCAAGTCTGCTATTCTAGCCTCCAGAGATTGCACTCGTTCCCTGAGGGTAAAGAGCTCCTTGCACCTAGTGCTCACGTCTGGCTATCAGGCCAGACTCCATATATTTCATCTTCAGCCCAATGAAATAATTTAAACATCTTCAGACATCTGAAAAAATAGCTTAGAAAAATTGTTACATTTCAAAACACAAGACATCCATGATTATATTTGAGATCCCCTTGGAATACAATATATGTATGATTATATTAGGGAAAACAGTGGTATTTGTAGAAAAGGACTTGAAGGGGGCCAGAGTCTCAGGGAAAGGTTTAGAGTGTGAGAACAGCTCTGAATATTCTGTCAATATTACAAGGGGGTGTTTATGAATAAGAGACACTCAAGGTTACATCTTGCAAGACAGAGAACTTTTGTTTGCAGGAAGCTTGTCCTGATTAAGCATGAGCAATATGTCTAAGCCCAGCTTGACCTGTAATATGTAGATAAACAAAAGGTAAAGCAAAAGCATGATGCAGAGTGATAAGATGAAACTGTACAATGTGGCATTTTTTCCTAATAAAGGAAGGTGCTGTAGCCAAGCTAATGGAGGGGTTACAGGAGACTGCTCAAGTTTGCAGACCTGTGAATTCCTCCTTAAAGCTTTAAGCAGACTTTGTTATGGTATAATTCTCTGTGTATATTTTCATTCTTTTCTCACTTGCATTGGAATGCAGAGATAGGAGACCAAGAGCAGAGGCCCCAGCCAGACAGTCAGAAATTCATTACACGCAACAGTATTGCTGGAATATTTTTGATCATGTACTGCACACACTGGAATCTTTTTACATACAACTGCATTTATTTTTGCATTAGCCATCCCCAAAAGAAACTGTTGGGGCTGTATGAGAAGAGACATCAGACAATCAGTATTCAGGTTAACAATTTACTTTTTTTTGGGGGGGAGGGCTTTTTTTTTTATCCCCATAAAACCTCTCTCCTCTATTTGAACTCAGTTCAAACTAGGGCTGGGATCTGGTGCCACAAGCTTCATGCACCTCTACTTCATAATTTTCCATTATTTTATTACACCCTCATAATGTTTCTAGTATGATCACTGCAAAATCAAACTGGAGACCTTTTCATGAAATCAGCCTCTATTTGGGCTATGGCGATAAGAGCATCCATTCAAAACCAGTCAGAGTTTATTACCCTCCCCTTACTCAGTCCAGTCTTCATAGTGGCAGTCCTCAATTGGGTGCCACAAACCATGACTCCTTTCAGAATTCAGCTAACATGAATCTTATGTCTGACCACTAGGTATCACTATTACACGATAAGACTATCTCTCTTTTCCCATCCTAATGCACTATAAAACTTGAATCTACAGCAGTCCCAATCCCAGCTAGCTTGAAGAGAAGACAACCTGACTTGGGAATCGGATCCAAGTCCTCCACACTATTACTAGGCTGGCCCTTTACATCTTTTAATAAATTACTGTACTTACGGATTCCAGCCTAAATCTTGAGGATTCACATAAAGAATGCCTGCTCTGGAAACAGTGGCAGGAGTAGCTGTTTTCAAATGGTGTATCTCAAACAGCAGGCGCATTGATGAAGTAAGAGCAATACGTTCATTGCTGGCAAGAGTCAGGACCTAGATGACAAAAATACAGAAACACATGGTAAAACTGCACTCAGGATTTCAGTTTCTTGAAAAGTGCATGCTGTATACATTCTGTAGAGTGTTCTAGGTTTTACACCACAATGACATAGGGAATAACCAGCAGAAATTATTATTAAGTATTGTTTTGTTTGTGTTCAGTTTTGGAGATCATATCTCACAATGGATATAAAAAGACTTGAAATGGTTCAGAGGAAGGCAACCAAAATGATTTGGAGCCTGCGCCAGAAGATGTATGAGAAGAGATTTGAAGACCTAAATCTGTATAACCTAGAAGAGAGGAAGGACAGGGGAGATATGATACAGGCATTGAAATACTTAAAGGGTATTAATGAACAAACCAACCTTTTTTAAAGAAGGTTTCAAAGAAGGGGAAGCTGTAAAACTGGAGGGCATATGATGAAGCTGCAAGGCAGTAAACTTAAAAGCAACATCAGGAAATACTTTTTCACTGAAAGAGTGATAAATGCTTGGAATGCCCTCCCAATGGAGGTGGTGAGGACAAATACAGAGTCAGAATTCAAAATGGCAAGGAACAGACACAGTGGGTCCCTTTATAACAAGAGGATGAAATCAAAGCAAATATCTTTTATACGTCAAGTAAATAGAGGGGAGAATGACCTGCATGGAGTGGTGGGTAGAACCCTAAACAAAGGGATGGAGGGTGACTTGCATGGAGCAGCAGTTACAACCACTCCAGCCAACCTTACTGGGCAGACTAGATGGGTCATACTGGGCTTTATCTGCCATCATATACCATGTCACTATGATACTATGAAGGACCGACCCAAGGGTTTCTGCCGCCCTAGGCAGAAGCCCCGGCTGTGCTGCTTCACTGTCCTCCCCGGTTGCATGGGGGGGGGGGGGCTTGGTGTGTGACAGCAGCGGCAGGCCATGTGCATGGCCTGCTGCTTCTGAACCCCCTCTGACAAATTATTACCGAGGGGGGCCAGAAGCAGCAGATTATGTGTGCCAAAGCACATGGCCTGCTGCAAGAGCCGTCCTGTGCCACCCACATAGGTCTGTCGCCCTAGGCAAGTATCTATATCAATGCACTTGGTTGGAATGCAAATAATGATTCTGATAGTATAGCTTTATCCTGCCAGGATATGTAAATGGGACTCCACTGCCTCTCCCTTGTGCTGGTGAGGATGTGGGTTAAATGGAGATTTAGACCACTTGTGGTTGAGTTGTCCTCTCAAAAAACCTTACTGGAGGGAGATACTAAATATTGAGTTACTTTAATCCTATGAAGTTCTGGTTTTAGGAGAGAGTGGGGGGGGGGTCTGTATCTATCAAATATGAGCTGTAACTCATTTGTTGTTTATTTGTTAGCTGCATGATGTAGGCTAACCAGACATTGAAAGTACTCTTTACTACTTACAAAGGGGGAATGGTTATGCAAAGTAAGCAATATCTTTATCATGGAAAAATTGTCATTTCAGGTGAGACAAATTACTCAAATTCAATCACATTTGGGCAGTTTGTTGTTGTTACTAAGTGCCGATGAGTTGGTATTGACTCATGGCGATCCTCTGGATAGCTGTCCTAAACTGTGTTCGGTCTTCAGCCAGGCAGCTCATTGTTGACAGAGTGGCATTCATAGCTGCTGTTATTGTATCGATCCATCCCATTGCAGGCCTTCTTTTTTTGCATTGATCTTCAACCTGGCCAAGCATGATATCTCTCTCTAATGATCACTCTCTTCACATGATGTGTCCCAAGTATGAAAGTCGAAGTCTTGTCATCTGAACTTCTAAAGAAAGCTATGGTTTGATCTCCTCTAACAATGACTGGTTTGTTCTTCGGGCAGTTCATGGTATGTTGGAACAAATGATACTGCCAGGTATACCTCGGAACGTATCAAAAGTGACTTCATGGCTCTGGGACAGAGGGTGAAGCAGTTAGGTGCACAGGTGGTGTTCTCTTCAATCCTCCCTGTTCAGGGTAAAGGCCAAGGCAGAGAGGCTCGCATCCTGGAGATGAATGCATGGCTGCGTGTATGGTGTCGAGAGCGTTTTGGTTTCCTAGACCATGGGATGCTGTTCCAAGGTTTGCAGAGCAGACATGGCATCCATCTGTCCAAGAAAAGTCAACGCATCTTTGGTAGTAGACTAGCTAATCTACTGAAGAGGGCTTTAAACTAGATTCGTTGGGGAAAGGTGAAGAAAGCCCCCAGGTAAGTGAAAGCCCCCAGGTAGGTGATACATTAAATACCTTTATGGAAATGGGTAACAGGGGTAACATATGGAAAGCAGTGTGTATAAATGCCCGTAAGATCCCTGATGTTGAAGCTTTGGTGGGAGTGGCTGACTTGGATTTAGTGGCAGTTACAGAAACATGGTTCACAGAAAACCATGACTGGGATGTAACTATACCTGGCTATACTTTATTCAGAAAGGACAGGGTAGGAAGAAGGGGATGAGGAGTGGCACTATATGTAAACAATGATATTAAAGCTTTGGAATTACACAGCTTAAAAGGGAGAGAGGAGGCATTGTGGGTTAAACTAGAAAGAGGGAAAGAGAAATCTATTTGCATTGGTATGATATACAGACCTCCCTCACAAGAGGAAGAGGTGGACAGAGAGTTAATTGAAGACATACGCAGCATTGCTAGGAAAGGGGAAGTGCTACTGATAGGAGATTTCAATATGCCAGATGTTGATTGGCACATTCCTGCTGCAGTATCATCTAGAAGTAAGAAGATCCTGGATTCTCTACAGGGAGAACTATTCAGGCAATTGGTAACAGACCCCACACGTGAAGGGGCCATACTGGACTTGGTGCTTACCAATGGTGAAAGTGTTTCCGATGTTGTAGTGGGAGATCATTTTGCATCCAGTGATCACCAGATTGTGTGGTTCGGTATTAGGACTAGGGCTGTTAGAATCCATTCAAAGGTGAGGATCTTAGACTTTAGGAAGACTAACTTTGCGAAGATGGGCCAATACCTCAGGGAGTCGTTAGTGGGATGGGAACAGCTGGGGGATGTAGAAAAACAGTGGGCAAAACTGAAAGGGGATATTTTTAGGGCAACCAACCTTTTTGTTAAAATGGTAAATAAAGGTAAAAGGAAAAGGAGACCGCTATGGTTTTCGAAAGAAGTAGCTGAAAAAGTGAAGAAAAAGAGGGAGGCCTTTATGAAATGCAAGAGATCACAGAGAGAGGAAGACAGGCATCTGTATTTGGAAAAACTTAAAGAAGCTAGCAAAAAAGTCAAGAAGGCAAAGATTCAAAAGGGGGAGGAAATAGCCAATACAATAAAATGGGGGGATAAGACATTTTTCAGACATATTAGTGAGAAGAGGAAGGGCAAAAGTGGAATTGTCAGACTCAAGGGTGCAGGGGAGGAATATGTAGAAGCTGATACGGATAAAGCGGAATTGCTTAACAAATATTTTCGTTCTGTGTTCACAGATGAAGAACCAGGAGCAGGACCTCAGAAAACACCCACAAATAGGAACAGAAGCGAGGGACATCTTGAACAATTTTCAGAAGACTGTATTCGTGAGAAACTAGCTCAACTTAAAGTAGACAAAGCGATGGGACTGGATGGGATACACCTTAGAATACTGAGGGAACTTGGGGACGTTCTAGCAACTCCACTGACTGACCTTTTCAATGCCTCGTTGGAGTCGGGAGTGGTGCCAAGGGACTGGAGAGAGGCTCATGTGGTGCCTTTACACAAAAGCGGAAGTAAGGATGTGGTTGAAAACTACAGACCGGTTAGTTTAACTTCGGTGGTGAGTAAATTATTGGAAACGCTGCTGAAAGAGAAAATAGTGAGGTTTCTGGAGTCCAGCGGACTAAAGGATCTGAGGCAGCATGGATTCACCAGAGGCAGGTCTTGTCAGACAAATCTGATTGATTTCTTTGACTGGGTGACCAGGGAGTTGGACGAGGGAGAGCTCTAGATGTGGTGTATTTAGATTTCAGTAAAGCCTTTGACACTGTTCCTCACAGGCGACTTATAAACAAACTGGGCACCCTAGGGATGGACCCTAAAGTTACTGCTTGGGTTAGAAATTGGTTGGGTGGGAGGCGACAAAGAGTACAGGTAAATGGAGCTCACTCTGAGGAGAAGGATGTTACCAGTGGTGTGCCCCAGGGATCTGTCCTTGGTCTGATTCTTTTTTTTTTTTTTTTTTTAATTCTTTATTTTCGTTTTATAACAACAAAGGAAAAGGAAGACATACAGCTAAAAGACAGATACATAAAGTGTAATACATACACCAAAGTAAGCCCCTGCCACCCCCCTCCCCCCTGCTTCTTCTCTAGAAAACTAATCATTCCCGAAGCGGGCGTGTACTTACATTATTGTGTTACAAAACCTAACGGTGATCTGAAACATGATGAGTGCACATTATACAGGCATGTTGGAGCAATGAGCAGATTGTACATAATCATTAAGCATCTGCCATTTAGACAAGCGAGAGTGAGGTTGGGCATGGGGAATAGCTCTCCGAGGTATCTGCTCATATTTACTATATAAGCAGACGAGGTTCCACCATTCATTGACAGTAAGTCAAGAGCTATCCTTCCAATTCCTCGTGATTAAGCATATGGCTATACCCAGCATGAAATCAAGGAGAAAGCGACCCTTCTTAGGAAGAGAGGGGACCTCCGCCACAGAGCGGAGTCCCACGATCTTCCAAGAGAGAGGTTCGTGAAGGTGTAAGATAAATTGAATACAACCCCAGACCCGCCCCCAATAAACCTGTAGTTGAGGACATTCATAGATAACATGAGCGAAGGTTCCCACAGCAGTATGGCAAGACCAACACTGGTCCCTAGCATTTGTGTTCCATTTGGCTATTTTTTCTGGGGTATAAAAGCATCTGTGTGCAAAAAAGAAGAGAGTTTGGGTAACAGAGGCAGACCGGGAAACCCGCACTACTTTGCTCCAGAAAACGCTCCATTGCACAGGGGTTAAAGTGGTTTGCAGTTCGCGCTCCCAGGCTTGTTGGGCTCTAAAAGTGGCCGTGTCTGTACCCTGACATAATATTTTATAAAAGTTAGAGGCTACCCCATGTGTACTACTAATAGAGTGAACTATCTCTAATAGCCCGTCCTCAGTAGGGGCAGAGGGCGGCATGATTCGAGCACTTTTGAGGCAGTGTTGAAGCTGCATCAATTGAAAGTAGTGTTTCGCTGGTAACGCAAATTTCTTTTGTAAATCAGAGAAGGTTTTCCAACGAGCTGCAGAGAAAAGCTGTTGGGGTGTCCAGATCCCCCTTGAGTACCAGGGTTTCCATGCTATCGTTCTATTTAGGACTTGAATTCTGGGGTTATTCCATAGCGGGAGTCCGTCCTGAGGACATACGTTCGGGCCCAGTGATAGAATGAGAGTGTTAAAGGCCGCAAGAGTATCGACAGTCATTGGTGGATGGCGGGTGTCTACTTGATAGGACATACCGGGGAGATGGGTCAACGGAATTGGGCTACTAAGCTCCTCTTCTATGTCAAGCCAAACTGGTCTGCTGTCTGTTGAGGCATCTAGCCATCGGGCACCTTGCTTAAGTAGGAAGGCTTGATGATATCTAAGAAAATCAGGAAATCTGGTACCCCCTCTTTCCTTTGCAGACTGTAGTTTTTGTTTAGCTATCCTTGGTGGCTTGCCCTGCCAGAGATAACGGACGAGAAGGCCCTCAATATCTTTATAAGTATGTAGCGGGAGTAAGCATGGCAGCATTTCTAAAATGTAGTTCACTTTGGGGACTATCATCATTTTCACAGTTTCTAAGCGGCCCCACCATGTAAGAGATAAGGGAGACCAACGATTCGTGAGCTCACGGACTTTGGAGACTACCTCTTTGGCATTAAAACTGATAGTGTCTTCTAAAGGAGAACAGTAATGGACCCCGAGATACTTCACCATGCGGGACTGCCAAAGGAAGGGAAAGGCCTGCATGTCAGCCTCATGTACCCAGCGGTTCAGTGGGAATGCTACAGATTTGGTCCAGTTAATTTTATAGCCCGATAATTGTGAGTATCCGTCAATCAGATCCAAGACAGCTGGAACCGAATCGAGGGATACGAAAAGCATAAGGTCATCTGCATATGCAGAGAGTTTAATCTCCCTATGACTGAAGGGGACACCTCGAATACGTGCGGACTGTCTAATAAGGAGGGCTAGGGGTTCAAGAGCTAGATCAAAGAGCATTGGTGATAGGGGGCAACCTTGACGCGTGCCTCTTTGGAGATTAAATGGCTGAGACTTGATGGCATTTACACAAATACTGGCGACGGGTTGAGTATACATGACTTGGAGATATCGGAGGAAGCCCTCCCCAAAGCCATACCATCGGAGAACTGCAAATAAGAAGGGCCATTCTAGGCGGTCAAAGGCTTTTTCGGCATCCAGGGAAAGACCCACCCATGGATGATCTAGATTGGCAGCACTGGATAGCACATGGCACAAGGTCCGAGCATTGTCAGCAGTTGATCTGCCGGGTATAAAACCGCATTGGTCGGGGTGAATTAGGGTGGCCATCCTGTCAGATAGCCGGGTGGCCAAGATCGTTGCGAAGATCTTATAATCGGCATTGAGTAGGGAGATTGGACGGTAGTTGGCGGTTAGTAGCGGGTCTCTGCCTTCTTTCTCAAATACTACCACATTAGCTGCAGAAAAGGATCCCAAAGAGGATGTATCTACCGCAAGGGCAGTAAAATAGAGTTTTAAACAGGGAACTAAATCTGCACTGAACGTTCTGTAGAATTCGGTCGGGAGACCATCGGGCCCTGCGGCACGGCCCGAGGCTGTTCGTTTTAGGGCAGATTGGATCTCTGAAGTAGAGAAGGGTTCATCCATCGCATCCCTATCATCTTCAGAGAGGGTCGGCCGCTGAATGCCAGAAAGCAATCGCTCGAATGTCTCTGACGAGAACTCACATTCAGATTGATATAGGCGGGTATAGAAATCCCGAAAGAGCTCTACAATGTCGGAGTCTGTGGTCACTATGCCCCCTCCCTGTGGAGCTCGAAGGGCCGCTACGCGTTTGGCTTCTTTTTGACCCTTCAAGGCGTTGGCTAAGAGTCGACCGGCTCGGTTATTTTCACGATAATATGTCCCTCGCTGAAGCTCAATACTCTTAGAAGCTGCAGTTGAGAGGATTGAATTATATTGAAAACGGAGACGCTGTAATCGAATTAATACACATGAATCAGTACGTGAAGTTAGAACTCGTTCGCCTGCTTTTATTTGTTGGTCTAGTATGAGTAGCTGCTGTTTGCGTTGTTTTCGCAGGTGGATTTGATAGCTAGTGATCGTTGCTCGAATGGCCGCTTTGAAGCCCTCCCACCAAGCCCAATTCGCAGTATCCTGGGGTAGATTAAAATGGAAGTAATCCTGTATGGCTGCTCGAATTTCTAACTGGAACTCTGGCTGAGTTAACAGGGCTCTATCAAAGAACCAGGCCCCCGAATTCCCTTGGGGTGCAGTAGTGTGTAATTGAAAGGAAATGGCAGCATGATCTGAAATATGTTGGGAGTGAATCTTTGCAGTGTCCACCTGAGGAACTAACAGTTTTGATATTAGAAAGAAGTCTAGGTCTGATTCTTTTTAACATCTTTGTTAGTGATATAGCGGAAGGGCTGTCAGGTAAGGTTTGCCTCTTTGCGGACGATACCAAAATCAGCAATAGAGTAGACACCCAGGAAGGTGTAGATAACATGAGGAGGGATATAGCTAAGCTTGAAGAATGGTCTAGAATTTGGCAGCTGGGAATTAATGTTAAAAAATGTAAGGTCATGCATTTGGGCTGCAGCAATCCAAGGGAGCAATATAGTATAGGGGGTGAAGTACTTTTGTCCACTAAAGAAGAGCGGGACCTAGGCGTGGTTATGTCTGATGATCTTAAAGTAGCTAAACAGGTAGAAAAGGCGACGGCAAAAGCTAGAAGGATGCTTGGGTGCATACGGAGAGGAATGGCGAGCAGAAAAAAGGAGGTGATAATGCCTCTGTATAAGTCTTTGGTGCGACCTCATTTGGAGTATAGTGTGCAATTCTGGAGACCGCACCTTCAAAAGGATGTGAACAGGATCGAGTCGGTGCAGAGGGTGGCTACTAAAATGATTAGTGGTCTTCATTATAAAGCATATGAGGACAGACTTAAGGATCTTAATATGTACACCTTAGAGGAAAGGCGGGATAGAGGTGATATGATTGAGATGTTTAAATACCTCCATGGCATAAATGTTCAGGGAGAGAGCCTCTTTCAATTGAAAGCAAGTTCTGCTACGAGGGGACATGGGATGAGGGTGAAGGGAGATAGATTCAGGAGTGATATGCGGAAATATTTCTTTACGGAAAGAGTAGTGGATCCATGGAAAAGTCTCCCAGTGGAGGTGGTAGAGATGAGGACAGTAACTGAATTCAAAAAAGCATGGGACAAACACAGAGGATCTCTAAAGGTAAGAAGGGGACTGTTGTAGTTGTTGATATGGAAGGACAGACTAGATAGGCCATGTGGTCTTTTTCTGTCATCATATTTCTATGTTTCTATGCACAGTGTTCTTTGCCAGGAACATAATTCAAAGGCATCGATTTTCTTCCCATCTATCTTTTTCACTGTCCAACTTTCACGTCCATAAGATGTTATTAAAAATACCATGGCTTGGACAAGTTGAATCTTTGTATGGAGAGAGACATTTATGCTCTTGAGAATCTTGTCTAAGTCCTTCATAGCCAATCTGCCAAGAGCAAGGAGACACTGGATTTCTTGACTGTTTGTCATTTATTTACTGATTATTGATCCAAGCAGGTCAAAGTTGTTCCCTATTTCAATTTCTTCTCCATCAATGATGGACTTATTGATTTTGCAGTGGTCAGAATCTTTGTCTTCTTTACGTTAAAGTGCAGGTTCATTTTAAGACCATGTTCCTTGATCTTCAGAAGCAAATGTTTCAGATCAGCTTCACTTTCAGTCAGTATTGTGGTTTCATCAGCATAGTGAAGGTTGCTGACGAGTCTTCCACCAATCTTCAAACCTTGATTGTCTTCATAGTGCTGCTTCTCTGATGATTTGTTCTGCATATAAAGTAAACAAGTAAAGGGAAATTATGCAGCCTTGTTGTAAACCTTTGCTGATTTTAAACTATTCTCCTTTTCCTTGTTCCTTTCGAACTGCTGCTTCTTAATCAATGTAAAGGTTGTGCAAGAGAACTATCAGGGTTGCTGGTATACCCATGTTTCTTAATGTGGCCCAGAGTTTCTCATGGTTTACACAGTCAAAAGCCTTGCTGTAGTCAATAAAACACAAATAGATATCCTTTTGGTATTCCCTTGTCTTTTCAAGGATCCATCTCACATCCTCGATGATGTCTCTCATTCCTCACCCTTTACTGAACCCTGCTTGCACTTCAGGCAGTTCTCGTTCCAGGTATGGTTGTAATCTCTGCTGGATGATCTTAAGTAGAATCTTGCTGGCATGTGGGATCAGAGTGATTGTGCAATAATTTCCATACTCAGTCGATCACCTTTTTTTCAGTACTGGTATAAACACAGATTTTTTGCAGTCAGTTGGCCATGATGTTACATTCCTAATTTTCTGGCAGAGCCTTGGAAGTATGGCAACAGCCACATCTGATTGCTGTAATATTTCAATGGGAATGTCATCAATACCCGATGCTGTAATATTTCAATGGGAATGTCATCAATACCCAATGCTTTCAATGCTGCTTCGACTTCTTTCATCACCAATGGTTCCTGATCATAAGACACAGGTTAAAACAGCTGTTGAACCACTTGATCTTTAAGGTATGATGACTCTATATATTCTTTCCACCATTTCTTGATCTTCTCAGCATCATTCAACATGGATCCTTGAGTATCTTCTAGCATTCCAATTTGGGACTGGAATTTCCTCTTTAAGATTCCTAGCTTTTGGAAAGCCAATCTTATTCTTCCTCTAATAGTTTCTTATTCTATTTCCTTGCATGCATCATTGTAGTACTTCTCCTTGTCTTGCTGCACATTGGAAATCTGTTGCGTTCTGTGATTACCTCTCTTTCTCCTCTGGCTTTAGCTTCTCTGTATTTCTGGACAACTTTAGAGTTTCTTTGGTCATCTATTTTGGCCATTTTTGCTTTTTCACTTTTTGTAGAGACTTCTCACTTTCTTTGAGCACAATTTTTTTGATGTCATACCATAACTCTTCTGGTGCTGTCATTTGTATCCAAAGCAGCAGATTGATTTTGCAGGCAGTCTTTAAATTCTGGTGGTATATTCTCAAGGTCATATTTCACTACATTCATGAGTGGCTTGCTCTTTTTCAACTTTAGCTTGAGTTTGCATACTAGTAGCTTGTGATCTGTACCACAGTCGGCTGCAGGTTTTATCCTTGTTAATGTTATTGAGCTTTTCCAACGTTGACTTCCACAGATGTAGTTAATTAGATTTTTGTACAATCCATTGGGTGAAGTCCATGTGTACAGTTGCTGCTTGTGTTTTTGGAAGAAGGTGTTGGAGATTAATAGATTGTTGGTCTTGCAGAATTCTATCAGTTTTTCTCCAGCTTAATTTCTCTTGCCAAGTCCATATTGTTGGAAATAATCCTGACAGTCATGGCTGACTGGAAAGCAAAAGTTGGCAACAAAGAAGGCAAAGTGGTTGGAAAACGTTTGCATTCCAGTCACTCATGACTATCAGGATATCCTCTTTGCATGTTCTGTCTATTTCAGCTTGTATCTGTTCATAGAACTCATCCACATTTTCCTCTTCTGTAGCTGTTGTTGGGGCATATATCTGAATTATAGTTGTGTTGATGGGCATTCCTCGTAGACGAACAGAAATTAAGTATTCACTGATTGCATTGTATTTCATTACAGTTCTTGCAAGTTCCTTCTTAATTATAAATGCAACACCATTTCTTCTTTGTCTTTCATTCCCAGCATACTATACCATATGATCAGCAGATGCAAAGTGCCTGATGCCAGTCCATTTCAGTTCGCTGACTCCCAACAGATCGAGCTGTACACGTTCCATTTCATTCTTGACCACCTCAGATGTCCCTTGGTTCATGCTTTGTAAGTTCCATGTCCCAATATGTAAGACATCTTTGCAGCTTCTGACTCTCATTTCATGCGCAACTACATTAGCAGTCAGATATCCCGAGGGCTTTGATCCAACCACATCATAAATGCTGGCTTTACTCTGAAATCTTTAGTTCCTCCCCAGTAGCCAGTTGATTGCTTTCCAACCTGGGGGTCTCATCTTCTAGCACTATAGTGCAATTCATTTTGTTGTGACTATCCATTGGGTTTTTGTGGCACGATATGGAAGTAGATTGCCAGGCCTTTCCTCCGCACAGTTAATGCTAGTGTTTATTGCCGTTGTCACAGAAATGTGATCCTCTGCCGCCAACACAGTCCCATTCTGCTGCTGCCCAGATGGGTGGTTTGTCTTAGTCTGGCACCTCAGTTGAGACCTGTCCATCTTGGGAGGCCTTGCCAGTAGTTACGAAATCAATAGCTTAGCTCTCAGCATCACTGATGCACAGAAGCCCTTACAACACAATAAGTTGTATATCTTTTAAAGGGGAAATTTCAGCATTCACATATCTGTCCTTCCCCCTCTTTCTTGTCTGATCTTTTCTGAACTTGCAATTTTTACTGATATTTTAAAAACAAAAGCTTTTTAATTATAAATTTTCAATCACTTCTCGCCCCTTCCCCTGGTATCCAGCCTCCACAATATATTAAAATACTTTCAGCCACTTATAGCATATAGAATGCAACTTTTACTGGGGGATATCCAAGATGGCGGCCGCATGTTAGCCCACTCCGTTTCGGTCCTGCTGGAATAGGTTTTGCCATTTTCTTATCACTTATTTTTTATGCTCTTTTTCCTTTTTTTCAAATGGGGAAGAGAAAGGGGAAAATCAGAACTTACCCCAGAGTTGGACAGTCCCCTGGACAATTGCCTATCACCAAGTTTGTGACCGTCGGAGCCTCAGAGGAAACTGCTGGGGTTAGTGCTGGAGCTGATGGGAAGGCAATCTATTCAGCCTCAGACGTTAGTCTGAGTCTGGAGCAGCGCATGCCGACAAGAGAATTTCTATTTCCTGTGCTGCTCAGGCCCTTTCCCTCTGCCGAAGAAGTGGGGGAGTTGGAGTTGGGTTCGGCGGAGCGGACTGGATTTGAAGCTCTTGGAAAGCCCAGAGGAAGTGTGCGGGAACTCTTTTTAGAGTTGTCTCCAGCTGTGTCTGGTACAGTCCTGGGTGTTATGGCATCAGCGATGGTGTCTGACCCAGGTATTTCATCAACGCTGAGGCCAGAGAGGAGTCCCCCCCCCCCCCCAGTGGAAATAAGTGTTTTGATGAAACCACTGGTAGTTACATTAGATATCATCTGGTCTGCAATTTTGCTGTTGGAGAAAGCATCCAGCTGTTTGAATGCTGTTGAAAAGATCACCCAGGATCTGCAGACACGAATTGTATTACAGGAGCAAGCTGTTTCAGATACCGGAGCAAAAAGGTGGAAAATTTAAATATACAGGTACAATCGCTTCATGCTCAGAGCACCTTGCTTGTGCGGGACAGCTCGGCAATACAGGTAAAATTAGAGAAGTTGGAAACCTTCTCCAAAAGGCTGAATTTGCGTTTTGTGAACTTTCCCAAGTCTGCTACTGTGACTCCTGTTGATCTTTTAACAAAATATCTTATGGATACATTGGGGATACCAGAGAACTCACTTCCTGTTAAGAAACAGTCAAGTAGTTTGGCTTTGACTGAGGGGCAAGGTGCTGCGTCTCTGAATACCCTTAACTTAACTCAAGTTCTGGAGGATTCATTTGGAGTATACAGAGAGCTACATTATTGGTCACCTATGTTTTGGAACCTGTTCGTGCTTGGACTCTGAGGTTGTATTTTCGGAACTCTCAGAAACTCTGTTTTTGGACAGAAAGTCTGGGTTTTCCCAGATGTTTTCTTTAGTACTCAGCTTAAAAGACGTCAATTTCTGTCTATGTGAGCTGAAGTGGCCTCTTTGGGCTTTTTATAGTTGCTTAGATTTCCATGTAAATGCCTGATTAAATTTGTGTCTTGTAGATATATTTTCTATGATTCTAAGCAATTGTGTGTGTTGCTGAAGGCTCAAAAGTCTGCCGGCATAGGTCAGCCTTGGCTGAGATATCTTGAAGACCGATTCTCTGTAGGATGCATAATTTGTATATAGAGCCATGTGACTGCTGTTTGCCTTCTGACACTTATTACCTGTAGTTATAATTTATGATGTGTTTAGATTATCAAGCTTTTTTTTCTGAATTCTCCCCCTCCTATATTGAGGGCTATTAGTGTTTAGCACAAGTTGGGAAAAGTATTTCTAATCTTGATTTGTATTTTTTTACTTTTTGGAATTGTTTAATTGTGCTTTTCCTTGCTTTCGAGTATATGTAACTATTACTTGATGTATTTGTTGTTAAATGAGAAATAAAAAATTGAAAAAGAAAATGCTTTCACCCCGTACAATAACCCATTTGATCTTTCCACTTTAAAATTTCTCCTCTCCACCCACCTCTTTTCTGAGTATACACATCATTCCATATTCAATATTCAAGGATCCCTTTTCCTTTGTCCCCCACTCCCCACCTCTGTCATCCCTTATAATTATCTAACCTTGCTTACTCTTCCATTTCTTTCACATAGGTACCCCTCCTCACAGCTGTTAACTTTTCCATTCTCCCCACAAATTGTAACCTACTCTGCTACCCCTCCAAAGTAGCTGTATTTAAAGACTTCCAGTGTACAGCTATCTCACATCTTTCTGCTGCCAAGGCCATCCTGCCCAGATGCTTTTGCATCCTATCCAGCTTTCTCAGTATCATGCCCATTAAACGTCACTTAGAGCAATGCAGTATAGCAACCCCTGAGTATACTTATCTCCCTTCTAATTTACTCCCAATATTTTTTAATCTTCCAACAACCCCACCAAACATGTATAAAATCCCCTTTTCCTCCACATCTCCTTCAACATCTATTATATGTACCAGGAAACATATTCCATAATTGTGCTGGTATACAGTACCACTTGTACAATATCTTATATGCATTTTCATTATAAGGGTACTTAAGGAGATTTTTGTCATCCCTTCAAAGATTCTATTGCATCACTTGTATAGCCATTCTTTACCCACATGCTTTTCCTAATCTAACATGAACTTATATTTTATAGGTTCCCCTACCCCAATGACCCCTACAAATCCTCTAGGTCGTCTACCTTTCCCCTCCCTTCTCCCCCATTCTCTTTTTCCTCAAATAATGCTGGGACCTGCAAGACATACAAAAAAATCACCTATACCTGAGGAATATTTCTCCTGCAGTTCTGCAAAAGATACTGCTTTCTCCCTTCCACAAATTGTTTATAGCTTTCCAACCCTTTTTCTGCCTATTTACTAAAACCACTCCTCTCTCCCCCCTCATGAATTCCTCATTCATCCCTAAAGTTGTAAATAAGAACACGTCCTTCCCCATTCCCTTCAAGTTTAACTTTCTCCTATATTATCAGTACATGCTTGGTAAACGGATTAGTAACTCTTCCTAACATTCCATTCGCTTTCATTACCCAAAATCTACTACTACTACTATTACTATCAATCATTTATATAGTGCTACAAGGTATAAACAAGACAGACAATACAATAGCTGAGAAAGGAAAACAAGGGAACAGGAACCAAAAGCAGCCTCAAAGAGGTGAGCCTTCAGAATGGATTTGAAAAGGGGTTGAGATGAAGCCTGATGTACAGACCCAGGTAGTTTTTTCCTGGCATCAGGAACGGCAAGGTGAAAGGATAAAAGTCTAGAGTTGGCAGAGGAAGAAAAGGACATAGAAAGAAGCAGGCCAGTGGAAAAGCAGAGTTCATGGGGAGGGGTGTAGGGAGAGAGGACAGAGGAAAGGAAGTGAGGGGCAGTAGAAAGAATGTATTTATAGGTCAGAAGGAGAAGTTTGAAATGGATATGGAAACAGATAGGGAGTCAGTAAAGTGACTGGGGAAGAAGGGTTATATGAGTAAGATGGGACTGGCAAAAGATTAGTTGTGCAGCAGAGTTCTGAATAAATTGAAAGGGAGAAAGGTGACACAGAGGGAGACCAGCAAGGAAGAGGTTGCAATAGTCTAGACAGGAGGTGATAAAGAGTGGTTAAGTGTCTTAGTAGTGTGTTCAGAAAGGAAGGGGTGATTTTTGCTAATGTTAAAAAGAAAGAAATCAAGTGTTTTAATTTAACCCCCCTTCTCCCAATCCTCCTTGTTCAGTCTTCATGGCTGATTTCGCTTCTCTCGCCTCCCAGTCCATTGTATGATTTAATTGTGCTGCCAAATAATACCTTTGACAATTTGATACTGCCAATCCCCCTCTCTTCTTTCCTTCTATATAAAATTGTCCTTGCCACCTTAACTTTATTTTTGCCATAAATAAACGTCCTTATTGCCCTCTGCAATTTCAACACTACCATCTCTGGTACCTCTATAGGTAGTGCCTGAAAACAAAACAATATCGGGACAGCACATTCATCTTAACTCCCACCATTCTCCCCCACCAAGAGAGGTACTGTAGCTTTCATGCCATCTATCCAGATCCCTCTCGATATACTTTATTCACTTTTTATAATTCTGTTATTATTATTATTATTGAGCATTTATAAAGCACACAGTACACAGTGCTGTACAGACACAGAAAAGACAGTCCCTGCTCATCGAGCTTACAATCTAAAAGGAAGGACATACAGTAGTATGAAAGGAGGAGGCCAAAAGGGGTAATAAAGACCTGAAACATAAGGATGGGGATTATGAGCCAAAGGCAGTCTCAAAGAGGTGCGTCTTGGGCCTAGACCTGAAGAGGGTGAGGGAAACAGACACATGACGACAGAAAAAAACCACATGGCCTATCCTAGTCTGTCCTTCCATAATCAACCACTACAACAGTTCCCTTTTTTCTTTTAGAGAGCCTCTGTGTTTGTCCATGCATCTTTAAATTCAGATAATGTCCTCATCTCTACCACCTCCACTGGAAGACTATTCCACGGATCCACCACACTTTGCGTAAAGAAATATTTCTGCATATCACTCCTGAATCCCTCATCCCATGTCCCCTCATAGCAGAGCTTGATTTCCATCGAAAGAGGCTCTCCTCCTGTGCATTTATGCCACAGAGGTATTTAAACGTCTCAGTCATATCACCTCTATCCTGCCTTTCCTCTAAGGTGTACATATTAAGATCCTTAAATCTGTCCTCATATGCTTTATAATGAAAACCACTAACCATTTTAGTAGCCACCCTCTGTACGGACTCCATCCTGTTCACATCCTTTTGAAGGTGTGGTCTCCAGAATTGCACACAATACTCCAAATGAGGTCGCACCAAAGACTTATACAGAGGCACTATCACCTCCTTTCTTCTGCTGGCCATTCCTCTCCCTGTGCACCCAAGCATCCTTCTAGCTTTTGCTGTCGCCTTTTCTACCTGTTTAGCTACTTTAAGATCATCAGATACAATCACGACTAGGTCCCGCTCTCTTTAGTGGACAAAAGTCCTTCACCCCCTATACTACATTGCTCCCTTGGATTGCTGCAGCCCAAATGCATGACCTTGCATTTTTTAACATTAAATCCATCGAAGGGAGGCCCGTGGTGCTAGACCTCCGCACACCACTGCTTGAGGGGAAAGAGCGGACGACGAAAAACCCATCTTTAGCAGACTCTCAACTTTTTAGGTCTTGCTGGTCACGGAGTGCCGCTCTGCCCTCAACCGGAATTGTGGTATGCTTGGTGATCCCGGTCACTAACGCATCAACTTTCGGGTATGTCAGCCAACGGTCCAAGTCAGAGGGAGACCAAGGGTATAACTAACCAATACCGCATGCCGTACGTAGAGAGGACTCTGGAGAGTCCCACTCTCGAGATACCATTTGCTGTAACTCGGCTGGAAAGGAAAACGCTTTGGAAGGCTTACGAATGCCCTGTAAAATGGGATCCGGCTGCAACAGGGTTTGAGAACTCTGAGGATCAGGCGTGTCGGCTAGGCGTAGCGACTCCATCACCTGTGTGATTAGGGCCGGCACCTCCTCTTCCCGAAAAAGTCTGATATCTTGAGAGTCCTCGTGAACTGTCAGCGAAGAATCAGACGGAGAATATTCCCCATCTTCTTTCTCCAACGAGTCAGGGCTCATCTCCGAAGATTTAAAGCCTTCTTGAATATCCTTAGTGTCCCGCAAGCCACATGCAACGTTCCTGGGAGGATGTACTGCTTTAAGGTCTGAGGACTTTTGGGACCGCTTGCGAGACCCCGCCATATCCTTGTCTGCTACTGTGGTAGGCTACAGCCTGAAAACTAGGCCTGGATCCCAACCCCCACCTGGGATTAGTGCTGAAAAGAACCAGAGTTTAAGAATCTGCTTTAAACTACTTTTGATAGGAAGTTTGTACAATTTCTTTATGCTTATGCTTGAATTGTCCTTGCATTCTCTGAGCTAGAAATGTCCTTGAAGTAGAAATGTAGCCAAGTCTAAGACTATGCCTTTGTTAGAACAGTTTGAGAAGGGGGAACAAGGAATGGGGCCCAGAGAGGGTCACCGATTGGATAGGTGCGAGGGGCATTGGGACCAATAGAAAGGTTGCTTCTATCAAATTGTAAAAATTGTATATAAGGAATTTGCTGCTGTACTTCGTTGCTCAGTCCCTTTTGGACACGCTCCTGTCTGAGCCTGTGCACAATAAATTGGCTTGGACCCTGCAACTGACTCCTGGTATTATTCATTGCATGCACTTCGCTGCTACATTTTCCTGGTGCGTTGGCCGGGAAGTGCGAGTAGTGGATGGTATTCAAGTGAATATACCACGTTTTACCGCCTCAAGGTTTGGTCTGGCTTGAACCGTGTCTGGTCGACCGCAAGGGAAACCTCAGGCACCACCGGTCCTCTTGCATCGGAGAGGATTCCTCCTTGCCTCGGCGGATTGCTGGATCCGGCTGGTCAACACCTCCGAACCCGAGGGGAGTCCGGGATTCAACTCATGACCTGTTTCTGTACCTGGTACTGGATCCGGTGAGTAGAAATTTCTTTGCTACTCAATCAGTTAGTCTGGAATTTTGGAAATGAGAGCCTGATCACCTCTCCAGGCGGTCCTAGTACATCTTGCATGAGTATGCGCGAGACCGAAGCTACCGCCCCTCAGGCAGTCAGTAAGGCCTGGGAATTCTGGAATGTTGCTAGCATGTCTGTTTGTGTGTGAATGTGAGGTCTTGAAACAAAGACCAAGCAAGTGTGGACTCCTGATTAGCGCAGTTCCTGGCCGGGCGACTGCACCTAGGTTGCGAAAAGGAGAAAGCATTTGGTGTTTGTCTACCTATTTGTTTCTAGGGCTGTACAGACCCCTTACCTGCAGCCTGACTACCCGCCCCTACTGTCTGTTGTCGTGTACGTCATTATGGGTGGGTCGGAGTCCACCAAACTCTGTTGAAATTTATGATCAAGAATTTTAGTAAGGGATTTGTTGGAGACTATGGCATAAAAATGTCTCCGTCCCGATTAGAGATACTCTGTGAGAGGGAGTGGCCAGTACTGGTCACCTCATGGCCCCCTGGGGGTACCTTTGATATTAGTATCATATCTTTAGTTCACCAGATTGTACGAAAAGACCACCCTGACCAGTTCCCCTATATAGATTCCTGGTTAAGTATTTGTGAAAAAGAGCCCTCCTGGATGAAGCGTTGTTATGAGGAACAGTGAAGGATATTTGTAGCAACCACATGGGGGGCCCGGAAGCCTGGGGAAAAGAAACTGCCTGTCTATTCTACCCCAGAATCTCCAGACATTCCGTCCCGTCCGCCCCAGTTCCTCTATAGGCCAGTCCCCTCGGCTCTGCCACCATCCCAGGCAGAGCCTGTCCCGGAGGCTGTCCCTGTGGTGTATTTAGATTTCAGTAAAGCCTTTGACACTGTTCCTCACAGGCGACTTATAAACAAACTGAGCACCCTAGGGATGGACCCTAAAGTTACTGCTTGGGTTAGAAATTGGTTGGGTGGGAGGCGACAAAGAGTACAAGTAAATGGAGCTCACTCTGAGGAGAAGGATGTTACCAGTGGTGTGCCCCAGGGATCTGTCCTTGGTCCGATTCTTTTTAACATCTTTGTTAGTGATATAGCGGAAGGGCTGTCGGGTAAGATTTGCCTCTTTGCAGATGATACCAAAATCTGCAATAGAGTAGACACCCAGGAAGGTGTAGATAACATGATGAGGGATCTAGCTAAGCTTGAAGAATGGTCTAGAATTTGGCAGCTGGGATTTAATGTTAAAAAATGTAAGGTCATGCATTTGGGCTGCAGCAATCCAAGGGAGCAATACAGTATAGGAGGTGAAGTACTTTTGTCCACTAAAGAAGAGCGGGACCTAGGCGTGGTTGTGTCTGATGATCTTAAAGTAGCTAAACAGGTAGAAAAGGCAACGGCAAAAGCTAGAAGGATGCTTGGGTGCATACGGAGAGGAATGGCTAGCAGAAAAAAGGAGGTGATAATGCCTCTGTATAAGTCTTTGGTGCGACCTCATTTGGAGTATAGTGTGCAATTCTGGAGACCGCACCTTCAAAAGGATGTGAACAGGATGGAGTCGGTGCAGAGGGTGGCTACTAAAATGATTAGTGGGCTTCATTATAAAACATATGAGGACAGACTTAAGGATCTTAATATGTACACCTTAGAGGAAAGGCGGGATAGAGGTGATATGATTGAGATGTTTAAATACCTCCGTGGCATAAATGTTCAGGGAGAGAGCCTCTTTCAATTGAAAGCAAGTTCTGCTACGAGGGGACATAGGATGAGGGTGAAGGGAGATAGATTCAGGAGTGATATGCGGAAATATTTCTTTACGGAAAGAGTAGTGGATCCGTGGAATAGTCTCCCAGTGGAGGTGGTAAAGATGAGGACAGTAACTGAATTCAAAAAAGCATGGGACCAACACAGAGGATCTCTAAAGGTAAAAAGTGGACTGTTGTAGTTGTTGATACGGAAGGACAGACTAGATAGGCCATGTGGTCTTTTTCTGTCATCATGTTTCTGTTTCTATGTCCTTGCAGTTTTACCCCAAGTAGCCCCCCAACTGCCTCTGCAGCCGGAGGACACGCACTCCCTCCTGACCGAAAGCCCCAGCTCCGTTCGGAGTGCTTCGGGGGGGCCACAGTCCACCGATGACTCTGCGAGCAGGGATTCATTTGCCAGTTCAGGGTCACTTACTGCTGTCACCCAATATCAAGGAACAGAACCCCAACAGTCTCAACTACCTTATGCTTTCAGAAGTACAACTGCGAGCCAAAGGGATGGTCACGTTATGCCGTTGCACCAGGTCCAAGGTCTACCTACTCTTGATGACCAGGGCCAGGTTGTGGTGGGACCAACTAGTCTCGTTTATGTGCCCTTTTCCACCACTGATTTACTGAACTGGAAAACACACTATGCCTCCTATACTGAGAAGCCCCAGGATTTGATTGAATTAATGACTAGTATTATGCAGACCCATCAGCCTACCTGGTCTGATTGTCGCCAGCTCCTGTCCACACTCTTCAGTACCAAAGAGCGAGCGCGAATTGTGCAAGCGTCCACCCGATGGTTAGAAGAAAATCCCGTAGGAGAAGCAGGCCTAGATCCCCGGCAAGCAGCCGCCGCGGATTTTCCAAATGAGGATCCCAAGTGGGATCCAAACAGTGTAGACGGGACGGCGGCCCTCAATCGGTTCTGCCAAGCCCTCCTGCAGGGCCTGAAGAAAGGAGGCCAGAAAACCATGAATATTGGAAAAGTATCAGAAGTCATCCAGCGTCCGGATGAGAGCCCAGCGGCCTTCTATGAACGATTATCTGAAGCCTATAGACTATACACCCCATATGATCCAGCAGCCCCGGAAAATTTGCGCATGGCGAATGCAGCCTTTGTGGGTCAGTCCCAGGGAGACATCAAACGGAAACTACAAAAGCTAGAAGGATTTGCGGGCATGAATGCGGCCCAGTTAATGGAAGTTGCAAAGAAAGTGTTTGTGAATCGTGACCAAGAGCATCAGAAGGAAAGTGAATGTAAGATGAGGAAGAAAGCTGATTTCCTTGCTGCAGCTTTAGTTGAACGAAGAGGAGGAGGTTTTCCTAATAGAAGGACCCGAGGACGTGGAAGGGGCCGAGGGAATGGCCGGCCCCTGGTAGGCATGAATCAGTGTGTCTACTGCAAGGAAGGAGGATATTGGAGAAACGAATGCCCGCACTGCGACCCCGCCTCCCGGAGGGGAGGTGGGAGCACTGGGAGAGCAGGGGGACGATTTCAGAGTCATGGAGAGACGTGTCGTACACAGTTCCAACGAGAAGAAGAAGTAGCTCTAGAGGGAATGACAACCGAAGGGGGCTACAATTCGGATGAGTACTAGGCCAGACCAGGCTCCAAGTTTCCTCTGGGTCCCCAGGAGCCTATGGTCAGTCTGAAAATTGGGGACCAATATATGGACTTTATGGTGGATATGGGGGCTGAACACTCGGTGGTGGCAAAACCGGTGGCCCCTCTGTCTTCCTGATCTATTACTATTGTCGGAGCCACCGGTAATCGGGCCACTAAACCTTTCTTGCAGAACTGCACCTGTGAATTAGGGGGACGGAAGATAACACACCAGTTCCTGTACATGCCTGAATGCCCAATCCCCCTCTTGGGCCAAGATATGCTTGCTAAGCTCCAGGCGCAGATATCCTTTGCTGAAGGGGGAAAAATGGAAATGACTCTGAACTCGAAATCTGCTGGCCTAATGGTGTTGACTGTCCCCCGCGAAGAAGAATGGCGGTTCTATAGTACACTTCCGCCCAAGGCAGCCAGTCCCCATATACCCACCAATATTCTGGCTCCGCCCGAGGTATGGGCGAAGGATAATCCTCCGGGCCTAGCAAAAAATGTAGCCCCTGTTCTCGTCACCCTCAAACCAGGAGCGGAACCAGTGCATGTGAGACAATACCCTCTTCCGCGACCAGCGATTGAAGGCATTCATCGTCATCTAATGAAATTATTGAAGTATGGACTTCTAAGGAAGTGTCAATCACCCTGGAATACCCCGCTCCTCCCAGTCAAAAAGCCTGGGACAGGTGATTATCGCCCAGTGCAGGATTTGAGACGAGTGAATGATGCAGTTGTAACCATACATCCGGTGGTACCAAACCCCTACACTCTCCTGGGACTGATCCCCGCTGAGGCTACTCACTTCACCGTCCTGGATTTGAAGGATGCTTTCTTCTGTGTACGCTTAGCACCAGCCAGCCAACTTCTGTTTGCCTTTGAGTGGGAGGACCCTACCACAGGAAGGCGAGGCCAACTCACCTGGACTCAGCTACCCCAAGGATTCAAGAACTCGCCTACCCTCTTCAGTGCTGCCCTCAATCAGGACCTTTCCAGTTACTCTGTTACTCCAGGGAAGAGTCCTCCAGTATGTGGATGACTTGCTGATAGCCACCAACTCCAGAAGTGAATGCGTGCAAGCCACCAGTGATCTCTTGCACCTCCTGAATGAAGCCAGATACAAGGTCTCAAGGGCCAAGGCTCAGTTGTGCCAAACTGAGGTTAAATATCTGGGATTCCATCTGTCTAGCGGGATTCGGCGGCTAGGATCAGAGCGTAAGGAAGCTGTGTGTCGCATCCCTACCCCAACCACCAGAAAGCAGGTGAGGGCTTTCCTGGGAGCTGCAGGCTATTGCCGGATATGGATACTCAACTTTGCACTGTTGGCAAAGCCATTGTGTATCAGGCCACCAAAGGAGTGGAGCGATCTCCCTTGGAATGGGGACCTGAACAGGACGTAGCTTTCCGATCCTTGAAAGCAGCATTAATGCCCTCACCAGCTTTGGGTCTGCCAGATGTACAGAAACCATTTTGCCTATATGTCTATGAGTCAAGTGGAAATGCTCTGGGTGTATTGACTCAACCTCTTGGATCCTGGCAGCGACCTGTAGCTTATTTATCAAAACAACTGGACACTGTCGCAAAGGGATGGCCACCTTGCTTGAGAGCCATTGCAGCTATAGCCCTCCTGGTAGGAGAAGCCGACAAGCTCACTTTGGGTCAGAATCTCCAAGTTACGGTACCGCATTCTGTCCTGACCCTCATGGAACACAAAGGGAATTACTGGTTCACCAATTCACGAATGTTAAAATACCAAAGCATGTTATGTGAAAACCCCTGGCTACAGTTGATCGTCAGTCAGGCTCTGAATCCTGCCACGTTGTTGCCGGTTGGCCCAGGCCCCCCTGACCATGACTGCCTGGAAATTATGGACACTGTGTTCTCCAGCCGCCCTGATTTAACTGATCTTCCACTGAATAACCCTGAACAGACTTTCTTCGTGGATGGAAGTAGTCTTGTCGTCAACGGACGACGCTGTGCTGGCTATGCAGTAGTGACCCTGGACACGGTAGTTGAATCTTCAGCTCTGGCCCCGAGAACCTCAGCACAGAAGGCTGAACTAATAGCCCTCACTAGGGCACTGATAATAGGGACAGGGCTCTGCTTGAATGTGTACACAGACTCCAAGTATGCCTTCACAAAATTACACGCCCATGGAGCCCTGTACAGGGAACGTGAGTTAATAACCTCAGGAGGCAAGTCTATCAAATATGGTCCTGAGATATTGACACTACTAGATGCTGTATGGGCCCCCAAACAAGTCGCAGTAATGCACTGCCGAGGTCATCAGGCAGGGAAAGGAGAGGTTTCACGGGGAAATAGGTTTGCTAACGCTTCTGCTCGAGAAGTGGCCATAACTGGACAAGTTCCTGCCCCCAACACCCCAGTCCAGGCAGCATTATTTCCGGTACCCCTCAGTGCATGGACTCCCTGATATACCTCCAGAGAGTTAAGACTATTTCTGTCAGGAGGAAGGGGGAGTGTTAACCAAGACCGGATGGATAGTGCTACCACCACCGGTAGGTGGTCAGCCTCTGGGTCCAACTGTAATCCCTGAAGCATTAGGTCCAGCCTTTGTCCATGCTTTCCACCAAGCTACAAATTATGGGAAAACTGCGATGGAAAGAGCTCTTAGACCTCATTTCTGTATCCTGTTATTAGGACCCCTGTCAGCATCAGTAGCCTGTAGATGCTTAACTTGTGCAAAGAACAATGCCCGGCAGGGTCCTAACCTGCCCCCGAGAGTCCAGTCAGTAGGAGTTACCCCCATGGGAAATATCCAGGTGGACTTTGCAGAAATGCCACGTGCAAACGGATATCGTTACCTGTTGGTCCTGGTTTGTACATTTTCCAGGTGGGTGGAAGCCTTCCCCACCAGGACTGAGAAAGCCAGGGAAGTCACCAAAGTCCTACTCCATGAAATTATTCCCCGGTTTGGTATACCACTAGTCATGGGATTGGACAATGGTCCCTCATTTGTATCTCAAGTGACTCGGCAGTTGGCCCAAGCTCTACAAGTGCAATGGAAATTACATTCCACTTACAGACCCCAAAGCTCAGGAAAGGTAGAGCGTATGAACCGCACCCTGAAGTCCCAGCTGTCTAAACTCTGCCAGGAAGCTCACCTGAAGTGGCCCCAGGTTCTTCCTATGGCCCTCCTCAGGATACGTTCAGCCCCCACCAAGTCATTAGGAGTTTCCCCATTTGAGATTTTGTATGGGTGACCTCCGCCCATTGTCCAGGGGATAAAGAGTGATATGAATCAGATTGGGTCCGAAATCACTAGACAAGAGCTGTTGGCTCTAGGTTCTATCTTGCAGGGTCTCCATGCTTGGGTACAAGACCAACTGCCCATCAATCTGACTGAACCACTGCATCCCTTCAAGCCTGGAACCGCGGTGTGGATCAAGGAGTGGAGGAAGAAACCGTTAGCACCTCACTGGAGAGGACCCTACGTCGTCATACTGTCAACCCCTACAGCAGTTAAAGTCGCGGAGCTTGAACCCTTGATCCACCACAGTCGGGTGAAGTCAGAAGCAACCACCGAATCCAGTCTCTGGACTTCAACAGACCACCCAGGATCACCGTTGCGACTCACGCTGCGACGAAAACAGCTGCCGTAAGAATCTACAGCCCTACTCCTGTCACCTACCGGAAGCTGACAGGTCTACGTACGGTGGAAGCTGTGGAAAAAGAGAACTTAAGTGAAGAATTTGCAGTTTTTAGACGAACTTATTGAGATATTGTAATCATGATATATCTATGTATTTATGTTGTACTTGCGGTAGCCCCTGGGGCCCCTTAGAATGACTCTTGCCATACCTCCCTGTACCGCCTGCATAACCACTACCCGAACCGGGACAAAAATTGACCAAACTCTACTTTACCATTCCTACTATAGCTGTACTGGTACTGTTAGCCAGTGTGTATATAATGGTACAGAATTAAGTATCTGTACAAGAGGGAAGGTCAGGACCTGTTTCAACCCCCGTCAGAGCCCTACCTACTATGTCTTAGAGTTATGTTGGGACAATGAAGATGGAGCCCTCCTGAATGCCACACGGCAACTCTCAGATCCCACAAAACCTGCTCCTCTCTACTTTGATGCTTGTGGTGCCATCAACAGAAATGGCTACTACAGCTGTGGATCTGTTAATCAAGAGCGAATTTACTACCAAGATGACAAATATATGTGCCCCGGCACAGCATATAATTGGGGAGCGTGCACTGGGGTACATGCCCCAACTACTTTTGCCAAGGCATCGGAAGAAGCATACTCCTGTCCCCGGTGGGAGTGTGTATACTTTGCCACCTGGCCCGATGGGCCGCAAGGTCGAGATGGGGATGATCGTAGGGCCATCTTAGAAAGACTACTGGTGCTTGAACCCCGTAGTTGTCAGAAAGGTACCTGTAACCCCTTGAAGCTCATTGTGCTCAACCCCAGCCAGTGGATAAAAGGATTTAGGTTCGGATTGTGAATAAGGGGTCGGGGAACTCATACAGCTTATCACCAAGACCCGCATCTCTTCACCTTTTCGGGTACACCATTCCTTTTATGAGGCCATGCAGACAAAGGTGGAGATTCCCCAGACCGCTCGGAATTTGTTTATCGAACTAGCCGAAACTGTAGCTTCCAGTCTCCACATTTCTAGTTGTTTCTTCTGTGGGGGAACTAGGGTTGGAGACCAATGGCCATGGGAAGCAAGAGAATTGAATTACTCTATCCCATATAACCAGACTGCTTTGAACAGGACCACTAGTGAATGGGTACAGGCCAATACCATCGTTGGCCATCAATGTTCTGTCCGAATAGGACCACAGTTCACTATCCAAGTAGGAGAGTTAGTATGTCTAAGTCAACGATTTTACAATATTACCGCTAAGAAGACATTCTGATGGTCAGGTATAAATGTTACTGATCCATCCAACCCTTTAAGAAATGTCTCTAGTCTTGCTAAAGTATGGACTGATCTTACCTCTACCAATGCCTGGGAGGCCCCTCCTGGGCTTTACTGGATTTGTGGTACTCAAGCATATGCCCAACTCCCTAACAACTGAGGAGGGGCGTGTGTCCTGGGAACAATTCGCCCACCTTTCTTTCTTATTCCCATTTCCCAAGGGGAGCAGTTAGGCTTCCCAGTATACAATGGTCGACAAAAGCGGGATGCCCTAAAGATAGGTCAATGGAATAAGTGGTATGGTGAAGAGTGGACACCTGAGAGAATTATCACATATTATGGACCAGCCACATGGGCGAATGATGGGACCTGGGGATACCACACTCCTGTTTATATGCTGAATCGTATTATACACTTGCAAGCTGTTGTAGAAATTATAACTAACGAAACGAGTAAGGCACTAACCCTCTTAGCAAAACAAAGTACTCAGATGCGCACAGTTATTTACCAAAGCCAATTAGCCCTTGATTACTTGTTGGCATCTGAGGGAGGGGTATGTGGAAAATTCAATCTGACAAACTGCTGTCTGCAGATTGATGATCAGGGTCAAGTCATTGAAGAAATAGCCGACCATATGCGAAGGCTAGCACATGTACCAGTTCAGACATGGCATGGGCTAGAACTCAACGGATGGTTCGGAACTATGTTTTCAGGGCTGGGAGGTTTGAAGACTATTGTGTTCACTGTTTTACTAATGATAGCTATGTGTCTGCTCCTTCCATGTTTCCTGCCTCTTTGCCTGCGTATGGCCACCTCAATCATTGACAGTACAGTTGAACGAAAGACAGCGGCCAGGGTACTAGCTATGAGGAAGTATCAGGCCTTGCCTCAGGAGGAAGCATCAGTTTGAGGAGCATATAATATGTGATTCTTTCCTCACCCCCTTTCTAGGAGGAGTGAGGATAATCAAAGGGGGGAATGTGGTAGGCTACAGCCTGAAAACTAGGCCTGGATCCCAACCCCCACCTGGGATTAGTGCTGAAAAGAACCAGAGTTTAAGAATCTGCTTTAAACTACTTTTGATAGGAAGTTTGTACAATTTCTTTATGCTTATGCTTGAATTGTCCTTGCATTCTCTGAGCTAGAAATGTCCTTGAAGTAGAAATGTAGCCAAGTCTAAGACTATGCCTTTGTTAGAACAGTTTGAGAAGGGGGAACAAGGAATGGGGCCCAGAGAGGGTCACCGATTGGATAGGTGCGAGGGGCATTGGGACCAATAGAAAGGTTGCTTCTATCAAATTGTAAAAATTGTATATAAGGAATTTGCTGCTGTACTTCGTTGCTCAGTCCTTTTTGGACACGCTCCTGTCTGAGCCTGTGCACAATAAATTGGCTTGGACCCTGCAACTGACTCCTGGTATTTTTCATTGCATGCACTTCGCTGTTACACTACCGGGCGGGTGCTGGAGGTATACCAAAAGACTCCGAAAGCCACAGGTGCCATGCCTGGCGGAAGAGCGTCAGGAACTCACCGTCAGCCAAAGCTGCTGTGGCTTCCAGCGGCTGTGGAAGCAAAATGGGAGCTGACTGAGTCCTTTCTGCAGGTAGACCCTGCTGCAGGGGCTCTAAGGAGGGAGGAGTTAAGGCGCTGATGTCCCCAGCTGGTAGAGCAGTGGGAATGGAGGAAGAAGATTCTCCTGGATGTAGCATGCAGGTGGAACACAAGCAATCTATTAACTCCTCCTTATTATTATTACATATAATACAGCTGTGCAGAGAAACAGGCATTGCAGAGGTTTAAACCTTTTTTTTTTTCAAACAAAAATCAAGGTAGGCTTAGGGAAACAAAAGACTCTTCAAAGAAAAGAGATTTTGAAACTCCCTGTGCCTTTACCGCATGTTTAAATGTTTTGAAATGGCTGCCTAGAGCTGCTCCCTCCAAAAATAAAACACTGAAGAGAAATCTCTCCCGATTTTCAAAATGGCCGCCGGCACAGAAAAACTGCAAAATAAAAGTTTCCTAAGCTCTAAAAACCTTAAAAATGCAACGAAATTGCTGGGAAAGAGGCAAGGAGTGCTGCTAGCAACTTACAAATTCAAATCCTGACGAACCCTGAATCAGCAGAAATGGAGGGGAGAAGGAAACTGTCAGTTATTCACTGTGCTGGTACAAAGGAGCTGAGTTCCCATGGAGGAGAAGAGAAACTTTCAAAGTCAGTGTGTAGCAGCGAAGTGCACGCAATGAATAAAACCAGGAGTCAATTGCAGGTTCCAAGCCAATTTATTGTGCACAGGCTCAGACAGGAAAGCATCCAAAAAGGACTGAGCAATGGAGTACAGAAGCAAATTCCTTATATACAATTTTCACAGTTTGATACCAGCAAACTTTCTATTGGTCCCAATGCCCCTTGCACCTGTCCAATCGGGGACCCTCTCTGGGCCTAGCTCCCTGTTCCCCCTTCTCAGGCTATTCTAACAAAGGCATAGTATTAGACATAGACACATTTCTACTTCAAGGCCATTTCTAGCTCAGAGAATGCAGGAACATGTCTGTCAATGTGGCAGGTGCAGGCCTGTGACCCACGGTGTCTGACATAGGCAGGCCAGCATGGCTAGCTTGACCTGTAAATGAGGCCTGTGGAGAGGCATATAGGATTGCACATCCCCCAACATGCTGCTATTGTAAGAAAGAACTCAGTAGAAATATTGAATTAGCTTAGATAAGCAGAATTGCAGAATTAAGAAATGGAAAAATACAGAAAAGATGTGTTTTAAAGTTACTGATAAGAAAGAGTACATTTGCAGAGAAATATTGAGGAGTGCTGACAGATGAGTTACAGAACCTTGCTCTTCTGCACGCACAAATGGTCCCATAGCCTTGAAAGTGTGAAAGTAACAAGTTGATGAACTGACCATTGTAATTGGGACTAGAAGGGGGGCAGGCAGGTGTCATGCCTACAGAAGCCCACAGGAGGAACATAATTGGAGAAACTTATCAGTACCGGGACCAATAGAAGGGCTACGGGAGGTACGGGAGCGTACCGGGACCAATGAATTGTTTTTCTATACCTAGAATGGAACAGAAGTCTATAAAAGTTGTTGTAATGCTTGAAAACTTTGCTCAGCCATTTTGAAATTGCCTTGCTTGAGACTTGTGCACAAATAAATGATTTGGACCTTCTGAACAGACTCCTGGTATCATTGGTTTGTCTGCGCTTTGCTGCTACATATTCCTTGGTGCGTTGGCCGGGAAGTTGTGGAATCAAAGTGTATATAGGGCAATATACCACGACTTTCCGCCTCTATAGGCTTGGTCCTGCCGGGATCGCGCCCTTCCGACGAGGGCCGCTCCCTGGCGCCACCGGTCCCTTGTATCGGAGGGAGCTGGTCGGACCTCGGCGGGTGCCGGGCCCGGTCGGAGCCAACGCCTCGAACCCGAGTGAGGGGAGTCCGAGGTCCAAATCATGCGCCTGCTTGGGAAGTTTGAGGACCGGATCCGGTGAGTATAGTTTTGATTTTGGGTCTAGACAGAAATAGAAAGAGCAGTACTGCCATTGGAACTTGGAATTTGGAATTTGTAATCTCGAGATATTGGGAATTGGTAAGAGAGCTTGATCAACTCTCAAGGAAGAGCCGAGTAGCCTGGCATGGGAATTCGCTAGGTGAAACCCTCATCCTTTTTGTAATTTGGGAAAAGGCTAGTCAGAACAGATAGAAACGAATGCATTCTGGGAATACGTTGCTAGCATGATTGTGTGAACGAAGTGTGAATGAGAGGTCTGGCAGCACGGACCAAGTGAAGGCGGACCCCTGATTAGCGCATTTCCTGACCGGGCGACCGCGTTCAGGTCGCGAAAAGGGGGAAGCGATTGTCGTCTTGTCTTGTTATCTGTATTCCCTATACGTTTCCAGGGCCGTGAGGACCCCTTACCCACGGTCCGCCCACCTTTTCCCTTCTGTCTGTTGTTGCGCGCACACATCGAAATGGGAGGGGCGGAGTCTACTAGAAACACTCCATTAGAATGTATGATCGCACATTTTAAAGAGGGATATTCAGGAGATTATGGTATTAAAATGACAGCAACCCGTTTGCAGATTTTGTGTACTAGGGAGTGGCCCGATCTAGACCCCATCTGGCCCCGAGAGGGAACGTTCACCGTAGAGATTATTCAGTCAATACACCGTAGAGTGCGGGTAGCGCACCCCGATCAGTACCCCTATATAGATTCTTGGTTAAGTATTTGTGAAGATCCGCCCTCCTGGGCGCAGCGCTGTTATGAGGAACAGTGCAGAATAATGTTAGCTAAAACAGATTCTAGACAGAAAAAGGAACAGCCTAGAATGAAAGAGCAGGATAAGAAAGCCAAGAAGAAACCCATCTTGGCAGATCCCGATTCCCCAGAAGTAGTCCTCAGGCAGCCCCGAACCCCAGGTCCAGTAAGAATAGCCCGGCGGCGTCCTGCCCCAGAACCCCAGAGACCGCCGGAGCCGAGGCGAGACCCAACCCCTGATCCCCCTCCTCCTGGAGGAGAGGAAGAGAAAGAATTAGCGGGAAGAGAAGAGGAGGATGTAAAAAGTGAGCCAGAAGCGGAGCTAGAAGAAGAAGGAGGGAATTCCCCAGAAGAAGAAGAAGAGGACAGTGTACAAATAATTGAGAAAGCTAGCGCTAGCACTAGCAAGCCAGTGAAAGAGAAACCCAAAGCAAAACCAGTTGAGAAAAAGAAAGCGACTCCTGCAAAGACAACGACAATAGCCCTTAGATCCCAGACCCAAATGACGCCTGGGACGACAGCCAAACTGTTTCCCTTAAGGCAAGTCCCGGGGGTGCCCGTAAAGAATGATAATGATGAAGTGGTAGCGGGACCCTTAACTTATGTGTATATTCCCTTCTCTACAACTGATTTATTAAATTGGAGGTCGCATTATGCCTCCTATACTAGCAAGCCCCAGGAGCTGACAGAATTAGTAACTAGTATTATGGAAACTCACCAACCCACTTGGCCAGATTGCCGTCAGCTCCTGACCACCCTATTTACTACAGAAGAACGAGCGAGAATTAGAAAAGCAGCTATCGAATGGATGGCAGAAAACCCTGCAGCTCCAGCGCAGGGGCAGAATATAATAGATCGTAGAGAAGCAGCTCAGAGAGAATTCCCGAATGAAGACCCCCAATGGGATCCAAATACAGATGAAGGATCCACCGCCCTAGCCCGTTTTCGCCAAGGCTTTTTACAAGGCCTGAGAAGAGGAGGCCAAAAAGCTATGAACCTTTCCAAAGTAGCAGGAGTTATCCAAGGAATAGATGAGAGCCCAGCAGATTATTATGAAAGATTAACTGAAGCATACAGAATGTATACTCCCTATGATCCCGAGGCACCAGGAAGTTTATGCATGGTGAATTCTGCTTTTGTAAACCAGTCTCAACCAGACATTAGACGTAAATTACAGAAATTAGAAGGGTTTGCGGGCATGAATGCAACACAGTTATTGGAAGTCGCTCATAAAGTGTATGTGAATCGTGATACTGAAAGACAGAGAGAATGTGATAGAAAGATGAAGAAGAAAGCTGATTTTTTGGCTGCGGCCATAGTTGAAAAGAAAAGGGGAGGTGTCCCTAATCGAAGGAGCAGAGGAAGAGGGCGGGGTCAAGGCGGAGGCCGGACCCAGAGACTAGGCGTGAACCAATGCGCCTACTGCAAAGAAGAAGGACATTGGAGAGATACGTGCCCGCAACTCGAAGACGCCCAGCAAGATGACGAATACGATCATCAGTGGCGAGAAGAAAGACGAGGCCGTCCCCGAGGCCGAGGAGGAGCCAATCGAGAACAATTCCAGAGAGAGAGGGGAGGAGGAGCCATCCAAGCATTGGCCACACAGGCCCATGATGAGGATGACGTGGATTAGGACAGACCGGGCTCCAAGTTTGCTTTAGGTCTCCAGGAGCCTATGGTCGAAATACAAATAGGAGACCAATTTATGAACTTTATGGTTGATACTGGAGCAGAGCATTCAGTAATAGACAAAAAGATAGCCCCATTCACCAAGAAAGCAGTCACCATTATAGGAGCAACTGGTGCCAAAGCCACAAAGTCTTTTCTACAAAACCGAATATGCAGTCTAGGAGGACAGCAAGTAACTCATCAATTCCTTTACATGCCCGAATGTCCAGTACCCCTACTGGGACGAGATATGCTAGCCAAGCTTCAAGCCCAAATATCTTTCTCCGAGCAAGGAGAAATGCAAATGACAGTGAATTCTCAAGCCAAACCAGCAGGAGTAATGCTGCTGACAGTACCCCGAGAAGAAGAATGGAGATACTACATCGATGATTCGATTCAAGATACCTATTTTGAACAAACTTTAAAGAACATTCATGCACCACTTGAAGTATGGGCAGAAGGCAGTCCCCCAGGCCTAGCCAAGCATATAGCACCAGTGATTGTAACCCTCAAGCCTAGCGCTACACCAGTGCACGTCAAACAGTACCCTCTCCCAAGAGCCGCAATTGAAGGCATTCATCGCCACCTACAGAGATTGCTTGAGCATGGCCTACTGAAAGTATGTCAATCCCCATGGAACACCCCACTTTTGCCAGTGAAGAAACCTGAGACAGATGATTATCGCCCAGTGCAAGATTTGAGAAGAGTAAATGATGCAGTTGAAACTATACATCCAGTTGTGCCCAATCCTTACACTCTTCTAGGATTGATACCCGCTGAAGCTACCCATTTCACTGTACTGGATTTAAAAGATGCATTCTTTTGCATAAGATTAGCCCCTGTAAGCCAAATATTGTTTGCATTTGAATGGCAGGACCCCATCTCTGGAAGAGGGGGCCAACTCACCTGGACAAGATTACCCCAAGGATTCAAGAATTCACCTACCATTTTTAGTGCTGCACTAAATCAAGATCTTTCAAGCTATCCAGTAGCCCCGGGGAAGAGAGTACTTCTCCAGTACGTGGATGATCTGTTGATAGCTGCCGTATCAGAAAAAGAATGTATATTAGCCACCCAAGATCTCTTGCAGTTACTAAATGAAGCTGGATATAAAGTTTCCAGAGCCAAAGCACAACTATGCCAAACAGAAGTGAAATACCTGGGTTTTCGTATTACCCAAGGAAGCAGAAGATTAGGCAGAGAAAGAAAAGAAGCAGTATGCAGAATCCCAACTCCAACAACCAGAAAGCAAGTCAGAGCCTTTCTGGGAGCGGCAGGATATTGCCGAATCTGGATACCCAACTTTGCCCAAATTGCCAAACCACTGTATGAAGCCACAAAAGGAGAAGAGAAGTCACCACTGGAGTGGGGACTTGAGCAGGATACAGCCTTCCAGAAGCTAAAAGAAGAATTGATGTCATCACCAGCACTTGGACTACCAGATGTCCACAAACCTTTCCGCTTGTTTGTACATGAAACACAGGGAAATGCCCTAGGCATGTTGACTCAGAAATTAGGAAATTGGGAACGACCTGTAGCCTACCTATCGAAACAATTGGACCCTGTGGCCAAAGGATGGCCACCCTGCTTGAGAGCAGTTGCAGCTACAGCACTATTAGTGAGTGAAGCAGACAAACTCACACTAGGACAGAACATACGAGTCACTGTGCCACATGCAGTCCTTGCCCTTATGGAACAGAAAGCAAATTACTGGCTCACCAATTCCCGAATGTTGAAGTACCAGAGCATGTTATGTGAAAACCCACAGATACAACTCGAAGTGAGCCATGCCTTGAATCCAGCTACCTTGATACCCATCAGTGAAGAACTCCCAGAACATGACTGTATCGAAGTCATGGAAACTGTGTTCTCCAGTCGACCTGACTTGACAGATGTGCCCATAGACAATCCCGACCAGATCTATTATGTTGATGGGAGCAGTCTCATCCTTGACGGACGACGCTGTGCCGGATATGCAGTCGTCACTCAACACGAAGTAGTTGAATCATCAGCCCTAGCCTCAGGCACATCAGCCCAGAAAGCCGAATTGATAGCACTCACCAGAGCATTGTTGTTAGGAGAAAAACTTGTGCTAAATGTATATACAGATTCCAAATATGCCTTCACTACCTTGCATGCCCATGGAGCTCTCTACAAAGAAAGAGGACTCATCACATCCGGAGGAAAATCAGTCAAGTATGGTCCCGAGATATTGATGTTACTTGATGCAGTCTGGGCCCCAACACGTGTAGCTGTCATGCATTGTAGAGGACATCAAGCAGGAAAAGGAGAAGTGGCTCGAGGAAATAGATTTGCAGATGCCTCAGCACGACAAGCAGCTATGACAGGACAGATTGCCCCACAAGCTATACCAATGCAAGCAGCATTGTTTCCAGTACCTTTGAATCTATGGACCCCACGATATACCACCAAAGAATTGGATTACTATTGTGACAAAGAAAATGGAGTATTGAAAGACGGATGGATTGAGCTGCCGCCAGAAGAAGGCAGTCAACCTCCAGGAAGAATAGTAATTCCTGAACTATTAGGACCATCCTTTGTCAAAGCTTTCCACGAAGCCACCCACTATGGAAAAAGTGCCATGGAAAAAGCACTCAGACCACATTTCTACATCCCTCTGATGACAACCATATCAGCCTCAGTAGCAAGACAATGTCAAACCTGTGCCAAGAATAATGCCAAGCAAGGCCTTATTACAGCACCCCGAGTTCAGTCAAGAGGTGTGACCCCCATGCACAACCTCCAAGTTGATTTCACCGAAATGCCAAAAGCTAATGGATACCATTACCTACTAGTATTAGTTTGTACTTTCTCTGGGTGGGTAGAAGCATTCCCAACCAGAACTGAGAAAGCCCGAGAAGTTACCAAAGCCTTAATGAGAGAGATTGTCCCCAGATTTGGAATCCCAGCAGTAATAGGGTCAGACAATGGACCCTCATTTGTCTCCCAAGTTACTCAGCAGCTAGAAAAAGCTTTGCAGATACAGTGGAAGCTCCACACTGCATACAGACCCCAGAGTTCAGGGAAAGTTGAGCGAATGAATCGTACATTGAAAGCCCAAATGTCTAAGCTTTGTCAGGAGACACACTTGAAATGGCCTCAAGTGCTTCCCATAGCTTTACTCAGAATACGCTCAGCCCCTGTAAAGTCAACAGGATTTTCCCCTTTTGAAGTTTTGTATGGTAAACCCCCACCAATAGTGCAGGGAATCAAAGGAAGTCTAGCCCAGATTGGTTCAGAAGTAACCAGACAAGAACTCCTAGCTCTTAGTTTTGTTCTGCAGACTCTCCATACGTGGATCCAAGACCAGTTGCCCATCAACCTGACGGAACCCTTGCATCCCTACCAGCCTGGAACTTCGGTGTGGATCAAAGATTGGAAGAAGATACCGTTGGAACCCCATTGGAAGGGACCGTACACCGTCATCCTGTCTACCCCAACTGCAGTAAAGGTAGCCGAGATCGACGCCTGGATCCACCACAGCCGAGTCAAGCCCGCCGCCGATCCTGAACCAGAGCGGTGGACAGCAGAGCAGCACCCTGATGTACCCTTGCGAGTTACTCTGAGACGGCAACCAGCAGCATAGACACTTCATCACAAGTGCTTTGCAGTAGCCAAGTCTTTCGAAGAGGATTGCTGTTTTCCATACAGCAACAGTTTTGTTTCAACGAACCCAATTTGCGTGTGTGTTTTGACACACTACTTTGAGACTATGTTGACTAAACCAGATTTCACAAGCCAACTGAATTGCTAAGTTGGTTAATGTGTGCTGGACATCTTGAGGATCTTCAATCAACACTCAGCACCCGTTAAATTGCTTCATTAGCAAACGGGACGAAGAATAATAGACCGTCGTGATCAAGATCAGCAAGCTGAGGATTCAGAAGAACTCCAATCAACATCAACATGTATCTTTGCTTCTGCTTTGCCTTGGTTGCCTTCTTCGGAGGTTTTGAACAGACTTATGCTTTACCTCCATGCACTGCTTGCATTACTTCTACTAGAACTGGACTGAAAGTAACTCAGACTTTGCTTTACCATTCTTACTATACCTGCAAGGGAACAATAACTCGGTGTATCTATAACACCACTGAACTAAATGTTTTGCACTCATGGAAAAATCAAAGCATGCTATAATCCGCATCAGAATCCATCCTATTACACGTTGGAAATAAGATGGAAGGATGCAGATGGACCTATATTAGCTGCTACACCACCATTTAAGGACATTACTAAACCTGCTGTTTTGAATTTTGATGCATGTAATGCTATTAATAGAGATAGTCAGTCCACCTGTGGTACATGGGAGAAAGCGTATCGAAATGACCATAAATATATGTGTCCAGAAGGTGCCACGGGATGGAGGAAGTGTACAGGTAAAAAGGAACCAGGGTATAGTACTGCTACAGCGGCAGACTACTATTGCCCGTATTGGGAATGTGTTTTCTATGCTACCTGGAACACTGGTATAACTGATGAGAAAATAGATAAGCGGATGGCTACTCTAACCAAGCCAACCACAAATGATAAATGTCAGAAAGATGCTTGCAACCCTTTACATTTGCGTGTACATAACCCCCATGTATGGAAACAAGGATATAAGTTTGGTTTACGTATTGCTGGAGGAGGAACAGATCCAGGGACCATTGTGTTTATTAGATTGAATACCCAAGCCCACAAGTCATCTAAATATCATATTCATAATACCTTTTATGAAGCTATGCATGTAAATAAGTTTGAGATCCCTCACCCTTCACAGAATTTGTTTCTAGAATTAGCCGGAGCAGTAGTATCTAGTCTTAAGATCACAGATTGCTATTTCTGTGGCGGAACCCAAATGGGAGACCAATGGCCCTGGGAAGCCCAAGAATTGAATTATTCCATGATTTACAATCAGACTGAATTACACAAGACAACCAGTGAATGGGTGTTAGCGCACTCAATCGTTGGACGTCTTTGCTTTGCCAGAACTGGACCCCAGTTCACTCAAAAGGTAGGACAGCTGGTCTGTCTTAGCCAGAAATACTATAATGCCACGACTAAAAAGACAGCATGGTGGTCAGGAATCAGACATCCTGAACCTCCTAACCCATTAGCCAGATTCCCTGAACTTGCAGGTCTATGGACTAATCTTGCCAAAGTCCAAGCCTGGCAAGCCCCACCTGGCCTATATTGGATCTGTGGAAACCGAGCATATGCGCAACTCCCACCACAATGGGGAGGAGCATGTGTCTTAGGAACCATCAGACCTTCTTTCTTCCTGTTAAACACTGAACATGGAGAACAATTAGGATACCCTGTATATACTACCCACAAACACAAAGGAGCATCCAGACAAAGAAGAGAGGCCTTACAGATAGGCAAGTGGGAGAAGTGGCGAGGTGATGATTGGCCACCAGAAAGAATTATTGAGTATTATGGACCTGCCACTTGGAATGATGATGGTATGTATGGTTATCGTACCCCAATATATATGATTAATCGTATTATTCGCTTACAAGCAGTAGTTGAAATAATAACCAATGAAACTAGTCATGCTCTCACGCTCTTAGCTAGACAAAGTACTCAGATGCGCACTGCCATATACCAGAATCGCTTAGCCCTTGATTATTTGCTAGCAGCTGAAGGAGGAGTATGTGGTAAACTGAATTTAACTAATTGCTGTTTGAAAATAGATGATAAAGGTCAAGTAGTTGAAGAAATTGCTAAAGATATGCAAAGACATGCTTATGTGCCAGTACAGACTTGGCACGCCTTGAAATTTCCTAATTGGTTTGCTAACCTTTTCTCTTGGCTGGGAGGATTTAAGACTTTCGTTATCTTAGTACTAACCCTTGTTGCTGTTGTCCTTTGCTTACCATGTTTAATCCCATGTTGTATGCGTTCCCTTCATAGTGCTATTGATAGTACAGTAGAGCGGAAGACCGCAACTAGAATAATGGCTTTATATAAAGCTAGCCCTAGTGGAACTAGTAAGAATCCTTTAATCAGGATGTGAATTTTCTGGAAAGTGATTTAATTCTCACACCTTATTAAGTAATAGGGTGAGATTAATCAAAGGGGGGAATGTGGCAGGTGCAGGCCTGTGACCCACGGTGTCTGACATAGGCAGGCCAGCATGGCTAGCTTGACCTGTAAATGAGGCCTGTGGAGAGGCATATAGGATTGCACATCCCCCAACATGCTGCTATTGTAAGAAAGAACTCAGTAGAAATATTGAATTAGCTTAGATAAGCAGAATTGCAGAATTAAGAAATGGAAAAAATACAGAAAAGATGTGTTTTAAAGTTACTGATAAGAAAGAGTACATTTGCAGAGAAATATTGAGGAGTGCTGACAGATGAGTTACAGAACCTTGCTCTTCTGCACGCACAAATGGTCCCATAGCCTTGAAAGTGTGAAAGTAACAAGTTGATGAACTGACCATTGTAATTGGGACTAGAAGGGGGGCAGGCAGGTGTCATGCCTACAGAAGCCCACAGGAGGAACATAATTGGAGAAACTTATCAGTACCGGGACCAATAGAAGGGCTACGGGAGGTACGGGAGCGTACCGGGACCAATGAATTGTTTTTCTATACCTAGAATGGAACAGAAGTCTATAAAAGTTGTTGTAATGCTTGAAAACTTTGCTCAGCCATTTTGAAATTGCCTTGCTTGAGACTTGTGCACAAATAAATGATTTGGACCTTCTGAACAGACTCCTGGTATCATTGGTTTGTCTGCGCTTTGCTGCTACATCATCAGCATAGAGAAATTATACAGACTTTTCAAAAACAGTTTCAAAAGCAGCCAAAAGCAGTTTAAAGCAGTTTCTCAAACTCTGGTTCTTCTCAGCACTAGTCTCAGGTGGGGGTTGGAGTCTAAGCCTAGTTTACAGGCCATAGCCTACCACATTCCCCCCTTTGATTATTCTCAACCCGACTAAAAGAGGGTGAGAAAATAATCACATACCGAACATAGTTGAAACTGAGGCTTCATCTCGGGGTATAGCCTGATATTGCCACATAGCTAGCACTCTAGGGGCTGTCTTACGTTCAACTGTACTGTCAATGATGGAGGTGAACATATGTAAGCAGAGAGGCAGAAAACATGGAAGAAGTAAACACATAGCGATTATGACTAGAACGGCAAACATAAAAGTTTTCAATCCACCTAGGCCTGAAAATAGGGTGCCAGACCATCCACTGAGGTCTAGTCCATTCCAAGTCTGAACTGGTACATATGCTTACCTACGCATATTGTCAGCTATTTCTTCAACAACCTGACCTTGATCATCAATTTGCAAACAACAGTTAGTTAGATTAAACTTCCCACACACCCCGCCCTCAGATGCTAGTAAATAATCAAGTGCTAAGCGATTCTGGTAAGTAGCTGTATGCATTTGGGTAATTTGCTTGGCTAAAAGAGTTAGTGCTTTACTGGTTTCATTAGTTATAATTTCTACAACAGCTTGTAAGCGTATAATACAATTCAGCATATAAACAGGAGTGCAGTATCCCCAGGTCCCATCTTGCGTCCAGGTTGCCGTGCCATAATATGAGAAAATTCGCTCAGGGGGCCACTCATCACCATCCCACTTGTCCCACTGACCGATCTTCAGAGTGCTCCGCTTCTGAAGACAATTGTAGATGGGGAAGCCTAACTGCTCCCCTTGAGAGATGGGAAGGAGGAAGAAAGAAGGTCGTATAGTCCCCAAGACACATGCTCCTCCCCAGCTATTAGGGAGTTGGGCATATGCGCGAGAGCCACAAATCCAATAAAGCCCAGGAGGGACTTCCCAAGTACTGGAGGAGGTGAGGTCAGTCCATATCTTGGCAAGATGAGGGAAAGCAAGTAAAGGGTTGGAGGGTTCCGTTGCATTAACACCTGACCACCAGGATGTCTTCTTTGTGGTGGCATTATAAATCCGTTGGCTCAGACAGACCAGTTGTCCCACTTGTATGGTGAACTGCGGTCCCGTGCGGACAAAACAGAGACGGCCGACAATGGTGTTGGCCAATACCCATTCACTAGCGGTTTTATTCAAAGCAGTCTGGTTATATGGGACGGAGTAGTTCAATTCTCTTGCCTCCCAGGGCCACTGGTCACCCATCTTGGTACCTCCGCAGAAGAAACAATTAGAAATGTGGAGGCTGGAAGCTACAGCTCCAGCTAGTTCAATGAATAGGTTCTGGGTAATCTGGGGAAGTTCTACTTCCGTCTGCATAGCTTCGTAGAAGGTGTGGTGGATTTGATATGGTGAGGAAATGCGGGTCTTGGTGTTAAGCTGTATGTACAGATAGGTTCCAGGGTCTACTCCCCTGCCCGCAATGCGCAAGCCAAATCGATATCCTAGCTTCCACTGGCTAGGGTTAAACACAAGGAGCTTCAAAGGGTTACACGTACCTTTCAGGCACTTGAGGGGTGTCAGCAATGGTAGTCTCTCTAAATTAGCTGTTCGCTGATCCCCATCTTGTCCCCGAGGTCCATCAGACCAGGTGGCATAATATACACACTCCCACTTGGGGCAAAAATAGGCGTCTGCAGATGCTTTGACATAGTTAGAGGTATGTGTCCCGGTGCATTTTCCCCATCTGTACGCTTCTTCAGGGCACATATATTTTTCATCATGGTAATAAATTTGCTCGTTATCAACTGACCCACAGCTATAGTAGCCATTTCTGTTGGTGGCATCACAAGCATCAAAGTAGAGAGGGGCTGGTCTTGTGGGGTCTGCGAGCTGCCGTGTAGCATTGAGGAGGGCCCCATCCTCGTTGTTCCATCGTAACTCTAGGACATGATATGAGGGTTTTGTCGGGGGTTATAACAAGTCCTCACCTTCCCCTTAGTACAGATACTTAACTCCGTACCATTATATACACATCGGCTAATTACACCAGTATAGGTGTAATAGGAGTGATAGAGTAAAGTTTGGGTAATCTTTATCCCTACTCGGGTAGTGGTTATACAGGCCGCACAGGGAGGTAAGCAAAAGTCATTTTGAGGGGCCCCAGGGCTACCGCAAGTACAATATAAACACATAGGTGCAACATGATTACAATATCTCAATGAGTTTGTCTAGAAATTGCAAAGTCTCTACTGAAGTTCTCTTTTTCCACAGCTTCCACCATACATAGACCTGTCAGCTTCTGGGTGGTGACAGGAGTAGGGTTGCAGATTCCTCAAGCTTCTGCCTTACGTAGACCTGCCAGCTTCCGGATGGTGGCAGGAGTAGGGCTGTAGATTCTCACAGCAGCGGTTGTCGTCGCAGCATGAGTCGCAATGGTGACGCTGGGTTGGTGGTTGAAGTCCAGGAACGAGGTTCGGTGGTCGCCGCCGGCTTCACTCGACTGTGATGGATCCAAGGTTCGAATTCCGCAACTTTGACTGCTGTAGGGGTCGAAAGGTTGACGACATAGGGTCCTTTCCAGTGAGGTGCTAGCGGTGTCTTTCTCCACTCCTTGATCCACACCGAAGTTCCAGGCTTATAGGAATGCAGTGGTTCGGTCAGGTTGATGGGCAGCTGATCTTGCACCCAAGTATGGAGACCCTGCAAAACAGAAGCTAGAGCAACTAGCTCCTGTCTGGTGATTTCAGACCCAATTTGACTCATATCCCCTTTTATCCCTTGGACAATGGGCGGGGGTCGCCCATACAAGACCTCAAAAGGGGAAACTTCTAATGACTTGGTGGGGGCTGAGCGTATTCTGAAGAGGGCTATAGGAAGAGCATGGGGCCACTTCAAGCGAGCTTCCTGACAGAGTTTGGACAGCTGGGACTTTAGGGTACGGTTCATTCACTCTACTTTTCCTGAACTTTGGGGTCTGTAACCTGTATGTAACTTCCACTGCACCTGTAGGGCTTGGGCCAACTGCTGAGTTACTTGGCATACGAATGAGGGCCCATTATCTGACCCTATAATCAATGGTATTCCAAACCGGGGAATGATCTCATGGAGCACAATTTTGGTAACTTCCCTGGCTTTCTCAGTTCTGGTGGGGAAAGCCTCCACCCACCCAGAGAATGTACAAACCAGGACTAACAGATAATGGTATCTATTCGCTCGTGGCATTTCTGCAAAGTCCACCTGGATATTTCCCATGGGGTAACTCCTACTGACTGAACTCTTGGGGGTAGGTTAGGACCCTGCCGGGCATTGTTCTTTGCACAGGTTAAGCATCTGCGGGCCACTGAGGCTTTCAGGGGTCCTAATAACGAGATACAAAAATGAGGTTTTAGAGCTTTCTCAATCGCAGTCTTCCCATAATGTGTGGCTTGGTGGAAAGCTTGAACAAAGGCTGGACCTAATGCTTCAGGGATCACAGTCAGGCCCGGAGGGGACCCGCCTGCTGGCGGTGGTGGCACTATCCATCCAGTCTCTGATAACACTCCCCCTTCTTCTTGGCAATAATAGTCTGACTCTTTGGAAGTGTATCGGGGAGTCCATGCACTGAGGGGTACTGGAAATATGGCTGCCTGGACTGTTGTGCTAATGGCGGGGACTTGCCCTGTGGTGGCTGCTTCTCGAGCTGCAGTATCAGCAAATCTATTTCCTTGTGAAACTTCTCCTTCCCCTACCTGATGACCTCGGCAATGCATTACTGCAACTTGTTTGGGGGCCCATACGGCATCTAGCAATGTCAATATCTCCGGGCCGTATTTGATGGACTTGCCTCCTGAGGTTATTAACCCTCGCTCTTTGTACAGGGCTCCATGTACATGCAATGTTGTGAAGGCATACTTAGAGTCTGTGCACACATTTATACAGAGCCCTGTCCCTATTATCAGTGCCCTAGTGAGGGCTATCAATTCAGCTTTTTGTGCTGAAGTTCCCGGGGCCAAACTGAGGATTCTATTACCACGTCCAGGGTCACCACTGCATAGTCGTCCGTTGATGACAAGGCTACTTCCATCCACGAAGAAAGTTCGTTCAGGGTCATTTAATGGGACATCAGTTAGATCAGGGCGACTTGAGAATACAGTGTCCATAACTTCCAAGCAAACATGATCAGGTGGGCCTGGACCAATTGGAAACAGCGTAGCAGGGTTCAAAGCTTGACTGACGATCAACTGCAATCGGGGGTTTTCACATAACATACTCTAATACTTCAGCATCCGTGAATTCGTGAACCAGTAGTTTCCTTTGTATTCCATAAGAGTTAAGACAGAGTGTGGTACTGTAACTTGGAGACTCTGACCCAGAGTGAGCTTGTTGGCCTCACCTGCCAGGAGGGCTGTAGCTGCAACGGCTCTCAGGCAAGGTGGCCATCCTTTTGCAATGGTGTCCAGTTGTTTTGATAGGTAAGCCACAGGTCGCTGCCAGGATCCGAGGGATTGAGTCAATACTCCCAAAGCATTTCCACTTGACTCATGGACATAGAGACAAAATGGTTTCTGTACATCTGGCAGGCCCAAGGCTGGTGATAACATCAAGGCTGCTTTCAACAACTGGAATGCTGTATCCTGTTCTGGGCCCCATTCCAGGGGAGACCGCTCCATTCCTTTGGTAGCCTGATACAATGGCTTTGCCAACAGTGCAAAATTGGGTATCCATATCCGACAATAGCCTGCAGCTCCCAGGAAGGCCCTCGCCTGCTTTCTGGTGGTGGGGGTAGGGATACGACACACTGCTTCCTTACGCTCCAGCCCCAATTTCCGAACTCCTTTGGACAGATGGAATCCCAGGTATTTAACCTCAACTTGGCACAACTGCGCCTTGGCTCTTGAGACCTTGCATCCGGCTTTGTTCAGGAGGTGCAAGAGATCACTGGTGGCATGCACGCCTTCGTTTTTGGAGTTGGTGGCTACTAGCAGGTCATCCACATACTGAAGGAGGACTCTCTTTCCTGGAGTCATAGGGTAGCTTGAACGGTCCTGATTGAGTGCAGCACTGAAGAGAGTAGGCGAGTTCTTGAATCCTTGGGGTAATTGAGTCCAGGTGAGTTGGCCTCGCCTTCCTGTGGTAGGATCCTCCCATTCAAACGCGAACAAGAGTTGACTGGTTGGTGCTAAACGTATACAGAAAAAGGCATCCTTCAAATCCAAGATGGTAAAGTGAGTAGCCTCAGCAGGGATCAGTCCCAGGAGAGTATATGGGTTTGGTACTACTGGATGTATGGTTGCAACTGCATTATTTACTCGTCTCAAGTCCTGCACTGGGCGGTAGTCACCTGTCCCAGGCTTCTTGACTGGGAGGAGGGGGGTATTCCAGGGCGATTGGCACTCTCTGAGAAGTCCGTACTTCAGTAATTTAATTAGATGACAGTGAATTCCTTCAATCGCCGGTCGCGGGAGAGGATATTGTCTCACGTGCACTGGTTCCACTCCTGGTTTGAGGGTGACATGCACAGGGGCTATATTCTTCGCTAGGCCAGGAGGATTATCCTCCGCCCACACCTCGGGCGGAGCTGAGATTCTGGTGGGGATACGGGGACTGGCTGCCTTGCTCGGGGATGCACTGTAGAACCGCCATTCTTCTTCACGGGGGACAGTCAGCACCATCAGGCTAGCAGATTTTGAGTTCACAGTCATTTCCATTCCTCCCTCAACAAAGGATATCTGCGCCTGGAGCTTAGCAAGCATGTCTCGGCCCAAGAGGGGGATTGGGCATTCAGGCATGTACACGAACTGGTATGTTATTCTCTGTCCCCATAATTGGCAGGTGCGGTTCTGCAGAAAGGGTTTTGTGGTTGTGGTTCCGGTAGCGCTGACGATAGTGACAGATCGTGAAGACAAAGGGGCCACTGGTTTGGCCACTACCGAATGTTCGGCCCCCGTATCCACCATGAAGTCCATATATTGGTCCCCAATCTTCAAGCTGACCATAGGCTCCTGGGGACCCAGAGGAAACATGGAGCCCGATCTGGCCTAGTCTTCATCCATGCTGTAGCCCTCTTCGGCTGCCATTCCCTCTACAGCTGCTTCCCCCTGTTGGAACTGTGTGCGATTCATTCCTCCCTTACGCTGGAATCTTCCCCCCGCTCTCTGCATGCTCCCTCCTCCCCTCCAGGAGGCGGAGTCAAGGTATGGGCATTCATTCTTCCAATGTCCTTCTTCCTTACAGTGGGCGCACTGATTTGCGCCCAATGGGGACCGACTATCTCCTCGGCCCCTTCCACGTCCTCGAGTCCTTCGGTTGGAGAAACTTCCTCCACATCATTCAACTAAAGCTGCAGCAAGGAGATCAGCTTTCTTCTTCATTTTACGTTCACTTTCCTTCTGACGTTCTTGATCACGATTCACAAACACCTTCTGAGCAACTTCCATTAACTGGGCCGCATTCATGCCCGCAAATCCTTCCAACTTTTGCAGTTTCCGTTTTATGTCTCCCTGGGACTGACTCACAAAGGCTGCATTTACCAGGTGCAAATTTTCCTGGGCCGCTGGATCATATGGGGTATAGAGTCTGTAAGCTTCAGATAAGCATTCATAAAAGGCTGCTGGGCTCTCGTCTGGATGCTGGATGACTTCCGCTACTTTTCCGATATTCATGGCCCTCTGGCCTCCTCTCTTCAGGCCTTGTAATAGGGCCTGGCGGAACCGAGTGAGGGCCGTTGCTCCGGTTGCACTGTTTGGGTCCCACTCGGGATCATCATTTGGGAAATCTGCGGCAGCCACTTGTCGGGGATCTAGGCCTCTTTCTCCCACGGGATTTTCTTCTAACCATTGGGTGGATGCTTGCACGATCCGTGCTCGTTCTTCAGTAGTGAAAAGGGTAGACAGGAGCTGGCGGCAATCAGACCAGGTAGGCTGATGGGTTTGCATAATACTGGACATTAATTCTGTCAATTCTTGGGGCTTCTCAGTATAGGACGCATAGTGCGTCTTCAAATTTAATAAATCTGTGGCGCAGAATGGCACATAAACGAGACTAGTTGGCCCCATCACAACTTGGTCCTGTTCGTTAAGGATAGGCAGTCCTGGGACCTGGCGCAATGGCAGCACATGACCATCTCTCTGGCTTGCTGTCGTACTTCTGAGGACGTAATGCAGCCTGGCCTGCCGGAATTCAGCTCCCCTGCTTCGATCTTTAGCAGTAAGTGACCCCGAACTGGCAAATTAATCCCTGCCTGTAGTGTCATCGGAGGACTTTGGCCCTTCCGAGGCACTCTGGACGGAACTAGGGCTCCCGCTCGGGAGGGGGTGTGCCTCCTCTTGCTGCGGGGGTGGCTGGTGGGTTAGGGGCAAATCGGCGAGAGGGGGTCCTCCCGTGCCGGGCTCGGCCTGGGGTTGTGGCGGAGCTGAGGGGACTGGCCTATAGAGAAACTGGGACGGATAGGTTAGGATATCTGGCGATTCCGGGGCAGAATAAACAGGCAGCTTCTCTTCTCTAGACTTCCGGGCCCCCCTTGTGGTCGCTACCATTATCCTACACTGTTCCTCGTGGCAACGCTTCATCCAGGAGGGCTCTTTCTCACAAATATTTAACCAGGCATCTATATAGGGGAACTGGTCAGGGTGTTCTCTACGTACAATCTGATGTACTCGGGATATAATTCTAACATCAAAGGTACCACCAGGGGGCCACGCGGTGACCAGCACCAGCCACTCCCTGGCACAAAATACTTCTAATCGGGACGGAGACATTTTTACTCCATAGTCACCGGCAAAACCTCTCTTAAAATTCTTGATCATACACTTTAACGGAGTTTGCGTGGACTCCAACCCTCCCATAGTGACGTACACAACAACAGACAACAGGGGCGGGTGGTTGGGCTGCAGGTAAGGGGTCCGTATAGCCCTAGAGACAAATAGGTAGACAAACACCGAACGCGTCCTCCTTTTCACGACCTGGGCACGGTCGCCCGGCCAGGAACTGCGCTACTCAGGAGTCCGCTCTCACTTGGTCTGTATTTCAAGACCTCTCATTCATACACACAATCAAACATGCTAGCAACGTTTTCCCAAATTCCCAGGCCTACCTTACTAACCAACAGCAGCCGGTCTCACGCACTCATGCAAGATGCTTCGGACTGCTGAACCAAGGGCAGTAGTTTCGGCCTCGCGCACTCATGCAAGGCGTACTCGGACATGCCCTGAGAGGTGATCAGGCTCTCGGTACCATACCCATTTAGTCTCGCTCACTCATGCAAGACGTTCCCCAAGCTAGCTGACTAGATAGCAACAAAAGTTCTACTCACAGGATCCGGTACCCGCTACAGAACCAGTTCTTGGGTTGAATCATGGACTCCCCTCGGGTTCAGAGGTGTTGGCCGGCCGGACCCAGTAATCCACCAAGGCAAGGCAGAACCCTCTCCGATGCAAGAGGACCAGTGGCGCCTGAGGCTTCCCCTGCGGTCGGGCAGACACGGTCCCAACCGGGCCAAACCTTGAGGCGGTAATACGTGGTATATTCACTTGAATACCATCCACTACTCGCACATTCCCGGCCAACGCACCAGGAATATGTAGCAGTGAAGTGCACGCAATGAATAAAACCAGGAGTCAATTGCAGGTTCCAAGCCAATTTATTGTGCACAGGCTCAGACAGGAAAGCATCCAAAAAGGACTGAGCAATGGAGTACAGAAGCAAATTCCTTATATACAATTTTCACAGTTTGATACAGGCAAACTTTCTATTGGTCCCAATGCCCCTTGCACCTGTCCAATCGGGGACCCTCTCTGGGCCTAGCTCCCTGTTCCCCCTTCTCAGACTATTCTAACAAAGGCATAGTTTTAGACATAGATACATTTCTACTTCAAGGCCATTTCTAGCTCAGAGAATGCAGGAATGCTCAGATAGAAAGCAGAGGGTAGGGCTAAATGGCCAATATTCCCAATGGAAAAAGGTGAATAGTGGAGTACCCCAGGGATCTGTACTGGGTCCGCTACTTTTTGACATATTCATAAATGACCTGGAAAAGGAAATAACTAGTGAGGTTATCAAATTTGCAGATGACACAAAACTGTTTAAAGTTGTTAAAACCCAAGAGGATTGTGGAAAACTGCAGGAAGATCTGGATAAATTGGAAGACTGGGCATCCAAATGGCAGATGAAATTTAATGTGGACAAGTGCAAAGTTATGCACCTAGGAAAGAACAACCCACACTATAGTTACACGATGCAAGGCTCCACATTAGAAACCACCACCCAGGAAAAAGATTTAGGAGTCATCGTGGATAACATGTTAAAACCCTCCGCCCAGTGTGCAGCGGCGGCCAAGAAAGCAAATAGAATGCTAGGTATCATAAGGAAAGGGATGGAGAATAAAACAAAGGATATTATAATGCCTCTGTATCGCTCCATGGTACGACTGCACCTTGAATATTGTGTGCAATTCTGGTCACCGTATCTTAAAAAGGACATAGAGTTATTAGAAAAAGTACAGAGAAGAGCCACCAAATTGGTGAAGGGGATGGAAGGCTACTCCTATGAAGAGAGGCTAAAAAGGTTAGGGCTCTTTAACCTGGAAAAGAGACGGCTGAGGGGAGATATGATAGAGGTCTATAAATTAATGAATGGAGTGGAACGGATAAATGTGGATCAATTGTTTACGCTATCAGAATATAGAAGGACTAGGGGACATGCAATGAAGCTACGGGGTAAACTATTTAAGACAAATAAGAGAAAATATTTCTTCACTCAACGTGTAATCAAACTCTGGAATCTGTTACCGGAGGATGTAGTAAGGGCTGTTAGTATAGCTGGGTTTAAAAAAGGTTTGGACAAGTTCCTGGAGGAAAGGTCCATAAACCACTATTAAAAAGGGACCCAGGATATCAATGCTTGACCTAGTACAAGCACTGCAGAACCTGTGTCTTTTGGGGAAACTGCTAGGTACGTATGACCTAGATTGGCCACTGTTGGAAACAGGATACTGGGCTTGATGGACCTCGGTCTGACCCAGTATGGCATTTCTTATGTTCTTATGTTCTTAACATGTCTGTCATCAGCATAGAGAAATTATATAGACTTTTCAAAAACAGTTTCAAAAGCAGTTTAAAGCAGTTTCTCAAACTCTGGTTCTTTTCAGCACTAGTCTCAGGTGGGGGTTGGGGTCTAGGCCTAGTTTACAGGCCATAGCCTACCACAAGTGTAAGGTAATTACAGTGACTGAAAGGTAGGGAAATTAGAGTTTGATCCCTCTGCAGCCACTTAGACCCTCATGGCAGGGGCTGGAAGGTGTTTCTGAGGAGAGATGGAGAGAAGGGGAGCTGCACTGACAGTGAAATCAGGAGCTCAAACCCTGCTGTATAGCACAGTTACTTACCTGTAACAGGTGATCTCTGGGAACAGCAGGAATTAGTCTTCACATATGGGTACGTCGGTACCGACGGAGCCTGCACGGGGATGCTGCCCAGCTTCCAATCAGAAAGCTTTTGGCAGTCTCCCTCGCGCCTGCGCACTGAGTTCCCGCCCTCTCCAGAGCCTCTCTTCAGTTGAGTTTCAAAGCTGAGACAAAGGCGAGGAGAGAAAGGAGAAGAAGATAAGAGATGCAACTCCTAGGGGAGGTGGGAGGGTTGTGAAGACTAATTCCTGCTGTTCCCAGAGATCACCTGTTACAGGTAAGTAACTGTGCTATCTCCAGGAACAAGCAGGAATGAGTCTTCACATATGGGGACTCCCTAGCTGGAGATGCCAGGGGGAGATCCCATAAAAATGCAGCAGCCTGGACCAGGGGTGCATTTTGTTTCCAGAAATCCCTGGCATCCAATGTGGGATGGAGGGTAGGAGTTGACAATAAAGGAGCTGTGAGGAAGAACAGCATAGCCAAGGACTAGAGGGCCGTACAGATTGTAGGAGTCCTTGGTGTATATGAGGAGTCACATGAAACACATGTAACGTACCAATAGATAGGTCACTTACCTACTGCACTGTAGGAAGTAGAACGCCTGATGTAGTCTGCTGGAGAAGCAGTGGCGGAATCCTGAAGGGACCTCCCAGCAGTGAGGATGAAGGTCCAGACCTGGAGGTAGTAGACGATCCAGGTGTCAACTGGGTAGGATGGGACGTCATGTCTTCAATGGAGAGCTTTATGAGAAAAGCTGAAAAACTCCTTTAGTCATAATGTTATTAACAGGGAGGACTAAGGAAGAAGACTGACGGAGTTGGAGAACTAGCCCAGTCCTGACGGGGAGAGGGAAAGTGGAAAAAATCCCTATTCCCAAGGAGAAGAGCTGTGTACTCAAAGATAAAGATGTACACCGTTTTTCCTAACTGGCGAGAAACAGGAAAACATATTGAAGCTTGATGCTTCAAGGGTTTAAGAAAAAATAGAGAAGTTAGCACCACCATGGTAGTTGTGTCTAACAGTTTCTGCATGGTAATATGGTATGCGAAATAGGGCGATGGACTGTCTAAATCCTCTAGGAGGTAACATTTAGTATAGACAGTAAGGGTGAGAGTATAGAGATATGAACCCTTAAGAAACCGCCCAAGAGACACATATATATACAGATGTTCATATATATATGTGGGGGGGATCTAAACCTGAATCGATATGTCCAGATGCAGAAATCGGGACATGGGTGGAGAGATATATCAAAATATATATATATATATATCTATAATATAGATATGAAATACGTAATTATAGATATTTTTGTGGGGCATGGGATTGCACCACCAGAGAAAGGATATAGGTATGTAGACATAGATAGAGATGCTACATACAAGATGACAGGTTGAAGAACATGTCTAGCACCCAGCCCCATGATTGTTACATGGGAAATAAAAAAGAAAAAGATTCTGCATACTACCAGAGGGTAAAGCCACTTGGGATATGTAGAGAGAATCTATTTCTATGAATTGAGGGATGCAGGAAGGCAATCCAACAAAATAACCGTGATGATTGCGTGAGAACAGATTATAAGATGAATCTGTAAGGAACAAGGCGGGAGTTCCACCGAATACTGACACGGCAGAGGTGCAAAATGCAGGGGAAGATACCAGAGGGACCTATTAGAGGGACCCAGAGGTAGCATGCATGGATGTCAGCCTTGGATCTTCACGCAGAAGAATGTATCCCGTGTTAACACCCCAGGTTAAAGGGTGTGGAGAACCTTCACAAGCATGGGAAGGGTGAACAAGCTTTTTCCTACTAATAGCGAAGCTTCAGAGACAAGGTCAATGCTCTATAGCAGGCCCTCATAGTAGAAAGCTGCTCTGAAGATTGTAGAGAGCATTGTGCAGGAGAGATAAACTGACTGAAGTCAGGTATGTTACCATATCCTAGGAGAGGAGATGGATAGAATAATGTGAGGAAGCCTACGGGAGTAGGAGGATCCAAGGTAGCTAACGAATAGCTTGGAAACACTACTAAGGCTAGACAGAAATTGAACAAAAGACTGAAACTTGGCAAAAGTACCAGAAGTACAATCACTGTAACTCCTGCAGGCACAGCAGCTGACAGAAACAGCAGAAAGATTGCCCTGTGCCCCATAAAGAAAAACAGATAAAGAGGGAGGAGATATAACTTCTCCCTGTCTGTGGAATAAGCTTGGCAAAAACTTTTTAGTATGGTACCCCTCCGTTATGGAAAAAACCCCATTGGAGAGGGTAGAGCAAGTAATTAGAGGGTGACATACCCATAGGGTAAGTCAACAGAAGGAAGAATGTTCAATTGGGACAAAACCATCATAGGATAGGTGCAACTGCTCTTCTAGAGGATAAGAAGAGGAGAAGTTAGCAGTCCCTGAACATAAAATGTTTCACAAGGTAGTACACTGAAAGAAACACAGTGTATAAACTTCTAATGAATTAGAAGGAAAGTATAGAGTATAAGTCCCAGTTCCTATGGTTGCTGGGAATGCTGAGACTGGTTAGAGCTGGAGGAGTTCAGACTAGGCTGAGGTGTCTCCTGTTTAGGTACAGCCGAATGATGGGCAGGAGAGGAATGAAACTTTCTTCTTAGGGAAAGAAGGTTTGGTAGGACATTTCCTACCTCTCGAAGAAGGAGGTGGCTTAGAAAGGTCCTTAGTGGAAGGAGAGTCAGTGAAGCATTGAGCAACCTGACTTAAAGCCTCCTTATTGAAGAGACCCTCTCCTGTACAAGGAGAATGAGCCAGTATAGTTTGTGCCCCTCTACTCAAGTCTGAAGCTTCAAGCCAGGCTCTGCGACGTGCTGCTATGGCAATAGCAGAGGATCTGCTAACAGACTCAAAAGAGTCTATAGAAGCACGAGAAGGAACCAAGATATATTCCGGCTGTGATTGATGAGTAAGGAATAATCAGTAGCCTTGGGCTCTGGTAGAAAAGGGGTCAAAAGAGACAATTTCTCTGTGACTTCCTGGAGTGTTAGACTCATGTGAAAAATATATGAGAGAACTCTGGAGGCCAACATAGAGTTTTGGAAGGCTTGACGACCAAAAGCATCGAGTGTTCTTGAAGAACGACCCGGTGGATAAGAAGAATGCTTCTTCTTACTCTTAACTTTTCTCAGAGCCGATTCCACTACAAGGGAACGATGAGAAAGTTGAGGCTTCTGGAACCCTGGAGAGGGTGGCACCCGGTACCGAACCTCAATGTTTGTAGAAACTGGAGGAAGTCGTAAGGGTGATTTCCAGACCCTGAGAAGGAGATCCTGCAGAGCAGGATGTAAAGGAAATTGTATATTTTCCATCTGTGCCTGTGAGCCCTGAGTAGGATCACTACTAGGGATAGATATATTGAGAAAGGTTGCCATGTCCCGGAGAAAAGCCTGAAAAGACTGATCTCCTATGGGAACCATCCCTGGCCCGGCTAAAGAGAAAACCGGAGCTCCAGAGGAGGCACAGGGGACTACACCAATGCCAGGTATCGGTTCTAAAGTAGGCATGGGTGCCAGAAGAGGCATCGATACTGATACAGGAGTAGCAGATGAAGCAGCCATTGGGAACTGCTGCAGTGGTAGCGAGATCATGAGAGAGTTATAACTATGATCTTTGAAACTGCCGATCTGGAATCGATCCGAGTCGGTTTCAGGGCACGTCGGTACGGAGTCATCGAGACTAGATATGGACTCAAGACTCGGCATCGAAGTAAGTGATACTATCGATGCGTGCTGCGAAGGCGCCGACGCCAATGGCAGTATCGGCGATGCCGATACCCCTAAGGCAGACTGGGTCACATCGACCGATACCGACGGTACCGAGGATACCCGATGAACACCTTTTTCAAAGGGAAAGGTGGTCCACCTTGATGCCGATGCCAGGGTATCGGAACCGATCGACGCCGGTACCGGCCCGGAGCATGGCTGAGGTTGAAGGAAGTCAATGCGGTGCGAATCGATCGGGCCCGAAGGTACCGAGGATGCCCGATGACAATCCTTGGTGAAGAGTAGGCTACTCGACACCGGTGCCGATGCCGGAGGCACGGTACCGCTCGAAGCGGATACCACCTCCGCGCATGGCTCAGGTATGTTCTGTGAGGGGTGAGCCCCAGGAACAACCTGAAACCCCTTTAACGCTTTGGAGCCCATAGACTCCCGCAGGGGTAATGCCAATGGATTCTTGAGGATAAGGCCCGAGCCGTCACCATGCTGGGCATGGGACATACCACTCAAACATTGACTAGTCTTAACAGACTGTTTTTGGGTTACCTGATGCTGTGAAGTAGAGAAACCTGGTACCCTCACTGCCGAGGAAAAAAACGGTATCGAGGGAAATTCTAAAAGTTGAAGGTTTCTTCACAGAAATATCCCCCGACTTGCCAGGGGAAAAAGGGTCAGGACCCACACAGTTGAGACACCAAGCATTGGTATCTAAAAAGAAACAGGTGTTTCCACACCGAAGGCACTTCTTAGGAAAAGAAGGCTCCATAATGAAGAGGCCTGGTAGGCCCAACAAGTTAAGGCAAAAACTGAAGAAAAACGTTTCTCAGAATTAAGTCAAAAATCCACCAGCGGTACCGGTGGGAGCGGGAAATACAGCCGCGACCACAAGAAAACAAAAAAACTAAGAATTAAAGTAAGTAAATAAGTAAGTTTCTGCGGTGACAGGAGGACGTCCTGCCGGCTCCGCGGGGAAAAACGAAAACTGAAGAGAGGCTCTGGAGAGGGCGGGAACTCAGTGCGCAGGCGCGAGGGAGGCTGCCAAAAGCTTTCTGATTGGAAGCTGGGCAGCATCCCCGTGCAGGCTCCGTCGGTACCGACGTACCCATATGTGAAGACTCATTCCTGCTTGTTCCTGGAGATTGCTGATTACAGAAAATACAGCTATTAAGGAGGGAAGCCTGGGAAACCCAGAGAAACACCTCTTGTGTGCTCTGGGTGTATCCAGGAAATAAAAATGAAATAGGAACTTCAAAACCCAGTTTAACAGACCCCGACGAAACCGGAAGTGAAGGAATCAGGTCAGACACGGCCGGTCCCGATGCAGTTGAAATAAATCCAGGGCAGCTGAGGCAAGTAAGAAAACAGTTTACTTACAGTTTCTCTCATTGATACCTGATCCTCCTGCTAATGTCTAAGCCCTCGTGGCAAAGACTCAGCGCTGCTTAAAGAAAATCGGGAGCTCTACTGAAGCCAGGCTCAGGAGCTCCACAAGTTTATCTGGGGAAATCAAGTTGCTGGGAAACCCAGAGTAACACCTCTTGTGTACTCTGGGTGCATCCAGGAGCCTCAAGATACAGTGACAAAGGAAAAAACAAATTGTAAAACAAGCTTGAAGAACACCCTCATCTGCTGAGACAGAGAAAATACTGAATAGGACCCCTAGGGGTATGCCTATGTCACCCAGAGCCTGACCAATCACAGCTCTGGAGTTTTTTTCTCTGTCTCCCTATCTGCTGGAAGGGGTGCATAACCCGCTTGTCTGGACTGGTCTAGCAGTATGATCTGGAAATCCTATTTGGTCTTCATATAGCGAGTCTGGTAGGACCTTTGCTAGCCTCTTTGCTAAAAACCATGTCCAGATCTTTATATCCTCAATAACAATGAAATGGGTTATATGTTCCACAACCATAGGATTTCTGCCAGGTTTAGATAGCACAGCAATTCCTGCCCCCACCAGCTCAATCAGGTCATCCTTAAATTTCTTATAAAAACCCCCAGTGAACCCATACAATCCTAGTGCTTATCAGATGGCAATTCCTCTATAATTCATTCCATTTCCAATCCCAAAATAGGCCTGCTGAGCAGGGCTGGCCAAAGGGGCTTCTGCCACATCAGGCAGAAGCCCCAGCCGTGTCAGTCCCCCTGGTGAGCCACTCTCCACCCCTACTAAGATGTGCTGCCGCCAATTCCATTGGCAGGATGGTTCGGCATGGTAAGGCATGGCAGTGGCAGGCCATGTGCTTCAGCACACATGGCCTGCTGCTTCTGACCACCCTCCAACAGTTGTGTCTGAGGGGAGGTCAGAAGCTTCAGGCCATGTGTGCCAAAGCACATGGCTTGCCGTGGGCACCGTGCCATGCCGCCCACATAGGTCTGCCGTCTAGACCTCCTAGTGGATGGGCTGACCCTGCTGCTAAGTAGATCCCTTACCACCTCCGTCACTGTGGACAACTTGACCTCTTCCAAATACCCATCAATTTCTTCCCTAGTCTCTGCCTCATCTTTCCCATACAATTTTTTATAATACTGCAGGAACTGGTCTCTTATATTCTTATCTCCACAGTACATTCTATCTCCCACTCCCCTTATCTTTCGTACATTTGCTAGCATTACCTTCCCTTTCAATGCTAGACTTATTGCAGAATTCAAATACTCTGTCTTAATCTAATCAAGCAAAACTTTCCTCCAATTCCAGTTCCTGCAATTTTATTCTCTTTCCTTAGTTGCTCGGCCCTCTTCCCATTTGGTTGTTCTTTAGTTTCTCTAAGTGAACAAAATTTTCCAGGCATTCTATTTTACTTTTTTGTCGTTCCCTCTTGTTTCAAGCACCCCATTTAATAATGGATTACTATCTTCATGGCATCCCAGATCATTTGTTCCCCCATTTCCCCCTTATCATTATTTTTCCAATATTCCTCCATCACCTTTTTAACCTCTTCTACCACCCTCCCATCCCTCAATAATGATTGATCTCCTCCCCTTTCAATTTCGCCCATACAGGTGTATGCTCCAAGAAATTTATTACCCATATTCATGTCCTGCACTTGTGCACATAAATTTCTGCTTACAAAGAGAGAGCCAATGTATGTATAACTTTGATGAACATGAGAATAAAAAGTGTAGTCCCTCTGCCCTGGATGCTGCAATTGTCAAATATCAACTAAATTCAAAATACACAATAATTGCTGCAAGCTCCTCCTACTTTTGGAACATTTGTCCTCCCCCCCCCCAACCAAATGATCCCAGTGCACATCCAAGGCTGTATTTAAATCTCCCTCCACAATCACTGAACCCTCAGTTAACTCTAATAACATTTGAGACATGCTATTGAAAAATAATGCTTGATCATTATTTGGTATATATGGTACATAGCAATCAATGTCAAAAGTTGGCCCCCATACAATGGTACACACATCCCCATCCCATCCCATCACGTAGATCACTTCAAGCGGGGAATCATCATGTAGCAAAATATAGCCACCCCCGAAAACTTGCCTCCTCCTTTTACTGAGCTACCCTTAACAACCTTCCTCTGTACCCACACTCATTCTCCGCACACTCCCCCCATGTACTCATTCTCCGCACACTCCCCCCATGTTACTTTCACCCCTTCCATTCATCCTCTCACTCAATCCATCATACTTCAAATACTCATCAGTAAGTCCATGTCGTCTTCACAACTCCACTCTCCATACTTCTTCAGTATTCAAACAGCTAGGCAATTTCATGGCTTTAGTCTTCCATTCTCTGCTGCCTTCAGAGTTCCATTCCCTCATCCACCTCGCCAGTCACTTCCTCCGCCAATTTCCATTGTAGATGTTTTCCTTTTCCTGGCACTCTCTGCTACTTTCTTCAGTCCCACACCACCTTCTTTTCACCGAGGTAAATCAAAATAACCCTCCAGTGCCAAATGCTGCCAAGTCTCTTCCGGGGTTCGCACTCGCTGATGTTGTCCTTTCACCATATATATTAATCCAAATGCGAACAGCCATTTATAGCATATAGAATGCGTCTGTAAATAATCCGGCACTTCTTTCATACCTCTTCATATTTTTACAATGTCACTTGGGAAAGATCATTGAAAATGAGCTTCCACATTATTCCATTTAACTTTCTTCAGTCATCCCGCTTTCTTCATGATGATTTCTTTAACTGCAAAGGATGTTAAACAGGCTACCAAGTCCCTCAGCTGCTCACATCTGAGGGGTCCCAGAGTCCAATGCACCCTTTCTGTGAAAAGCTACCGGTCTTTCATTCTCTTTATCTTACACCAAAATTGGAGCAGAAATGTCTTCCACCACCTTTTTACAATCCTTGTAGGCTTCCATCTCCGTACCCCTTCACATGGATATTATGATGTCTGAATCTGTTCTCCAAATCTTCCAGTTTATCTTTTAAATTTTCCTGCTCTTAACAGCTCATGGCATCCCTGTCACAGTTCGCTAAGCATTTCCTCTTGTTGATCCACGTGCGCCTCAACCTCTTCAACGTGTCCGCCTAGTGTCACAATTTCTGGTCAGAAAAACACCATTGCTTCTTTTATCTCCAGTTTGACTGAAATAATCTACTTAAGACCTGTGAACCATTGCTGCAGTTCTTGCTGTGAACATGTTCCCATTTCCTCCTCTGAGTCAGATACAGCATCCAATGCACTATTGCTCTCTACCATTTTCTCAAGCAGCCTCTTGTCTATGCTCTATATGGTTCTCTCACCAACATTGGACTGCCTTCACCAAAGCTCTCCAGGTCTTAGAGGGTGCAGTTTGCTTCACTTTCTCCTCTTAACTAATTTTTAAGCCCATACTCTTTGTAACTCCAACTTTAGACATCCATGCTCATCCCCTGACGTCACATCCCTTTCTCATATGTTTTCTAATGTTTTTCTGATGTTGTGAGATATCTGTTCCATTTGGAGCCTGCATTATCTTTCCTCATGCAGTTGAATTCTAGGGTTTGTAATTTGTGCGAAAGATGGGAATGGGACTAGGAAGTGTATTTATTTTATTTATTTATTCTGACTTCTCTGATTTAATATCTTTTGGTATCTTTAGAATTCTTGTATATGGTTGATATCCTGCAGTTGGGAACCTTCCAGCCTATGGGGGTTGGGAGGAGGGGTAGGAAATATGTGGGTATGGAGAGTATAAAAATTTGCATTTACGTTTGTTCCTCTGGACTAATAAGCTGATGCACTGTAAACATTTCAAGCTTCTGAATATGATTTTTGTAAAACCACTGATTGCATGATTGTATAATAAAAAGATTAAAAAAAAGAAATTCTGAAATCCTGAGTTGCGGCCCTCCAGAACAGACTAAGAGGACCCCTGCTCTAGATAAAGCACAGTTACTTACCTGTAACAGGTGATCTCTGGGAACAGCAGGAATTAGTCATCACATATGGGTACGTCGGTACCGACGGAGCCCGCGCGGGAAAGCTCCCCAGCTTTTCAGATTAAAAGCTTTTGGGGCCTCCCACTGCACATGCGCGCTGCCTTCCCGCCTTCCTGAGCAGCTCTCGTCAGTTCGAGTTTAAAGCTGAGACAATAGAGAGAGAGGACAGGAAGATAGATAGAGATACAACTCCTAGGGGAGGTGGGTGGGTTGTGATGACTAATTCCTGCTGTTCCCAGAGATCACCTGTTACAGGTAAGTAACTGTGCTATCTCCAGGAACAAGCAGGAATACGTCATCACATATGGGGACTCCCTAGCTAAGATGCCTGGGAGATCCCCCTCCAAGGGTAAACCATCTTCGCATGGATCTCAGGCATCCATCCAGGGAAGGTGGGCAGGAGTTGTTTAAGTATGGAACAGGTGTTTGAGGACAGCCTGACCAAACAAGGCATCCCGGCGGGAGTCCTTGTCCAAGCAGTAATGGGCTGTGAAGGTATGAACCGAGGCCCAAGTGGCTGCTCGACAGATCTGATCTATGGACACAGAGTGAAGATGAGCCATAGAAGTGGCCATGGCCCTCACATTGTGAGCTGTGACATGGCCCTCCATAGAAATGTTCTTACTCTGGTAAGCAAAAGAAATACACTGAGCGATCCAATTGGAAAGTGTACGCTTGGTGACTGGAAGTCCCAAATGAGAAGGATCAAAAGCCACGAAAAGTTGGGAAGACTTTCGATGTGGTTGAGTCCTGTTGAGGTAAAAGGCAAGAGCTCTTTTACAATCCAGAGTATGAAGGTTCCTCTCTGCACTGGATGCATGAGGAGCCGGGAAAAAGACAGGTAGATATACCTCTTGATTAAGATGAAAGGGCGAGACCACTTTGGGCATAAAGTGGGGATTCGTCCTAAGGACCACCTTATCATGATGAAACCTAGTATAAGGTGGATGAGCCACTAAAGCCTGCAGTTCACTGATGCGGCGAGCCGAAGTGACTGCAATAAGGAAAACAACCTTCCAGGAAAGAAATTTGAAGGAGGTAGAGTCCAAAGGCTCAAAAGGTGGCTTCATAAGCTGACCTAGAATTAGGTTCAAATCCCATGCTACCGGAGGAGGTCGGATGGGAGGTTTAGTTAGAGTCAGGCCTCTCATGAAACGTGAAACAAGAGGATGAGAGGAGACAGGTTGTCCATTTATAGGTTTTAAGGATGCTGCAATAGCACTCAAATGGACCCTTACTGAATTCGTCTTAAGGCCTGCATTTGAAAGATGCAGGAGATAGTCCAAGAGGGAATTCAAAGGAAGTGCTAGAGGGTCAAGACCCTGCTGAGCACACCAAATGGAAAAACGTTTCCATTTGAAAGCATAAGAACGCCTCGTGGAAGGTTTCCTAGAGGCATGAAGGATATCTGTCACAGGTTGAGAAAGATTAAAGTCTTGAAGACTTAGGCCTTCAGTAACCAAGCTCTGAGATGTAGGGATTTGGGGTTTGGGTGCCACAAAGTCCCCTCCTCCTGAGACAGAAGGTCTGGCGCAGCTCCCAGGTCCAGGGAGGATCCCTGGGAGAGATGCAGAAGTAGAGGGAACCACACCTGGCGTGGCCAGCGGGGAGCTATGAGGATCATAGTCCCGTGATCCCTCTGGAGCTTGAACAGAGTCTTGGATATTAGAGGAATGGGTGGAAAGGCATAGAGGAATTCCTGACCCCAATGCAGGAGGAAGGCATCGTGGGCCTGAGCTCCCTGACACTGAGTTCTGGAACAGAACCGGGGAAGTTTGGCATTCCACGGACTTGCAAAGAGGTCTATGTCCGGGGTCCCCCATTCCTGAAAGATTCTGCGTATCTGGTCCATATGTAGGGACCATTCGTGTGGAAGCAGAACTCGACTGAGTCTGTCTGCACGAGAGTTTTGAACTCCTGGAAGATACACTGCAAGAAGGTGAATTTGATGCTCTCTGGCGAAGGCCCATATTCTGAGAGCTTCGTTGCAAAGCGACAGAGAGCCTGTCCCTCCTTGTTTGTTTATATAGAACATGGCTACCTGATTGTCTGTCAGAACTAGGACAGTCAGGTTGACAAGGAGGGTATAGAAGACCTTGAGGGCAAGGTAAATTGCTCGCAGTTCCAGGAGGTTGATATGAAGGGTGGCCTCCTGTGGAGACCAAGTGCCCTGAGTGGAGAGGTTCTGAAGATGAGCTCCCCACCCTGTCTGGGAGGCATCTGTTGTGAGGGTTGCTTGGGACAACAAAGGTTGGTGTCAAATGACTGCTGGACTGAGCTTGGAAGGCCAAACTCAGCAGGCGTTGGGCCCTGACCTGAGGCAGGTAGGCCCTTGCAGTGATGGTGTCTAACTGGGCCCCTATGAACTCGAGAGACTGAGTAGGGATTAGTTGAGACTTGGGAAGGTTTACTACCAGTCCTAGATACTGCAGAAGACGCCTTGTGCGGTCCAGGGAAATTTGGGCCTGGGACTGAGAGGGAGCTCGGATGAGCCAGTCGTCCAGGTATGGGAATATGAAAATTCCCAGGCCTCTTAGAAAGGCAGCTACGACTGCCATGCATTTGGTGAACACTCTTGGAGCAGAGGCTAGACCGAAGGGGAGTACTCTGTACTGGAAATGTTTTCCCTGAAACAGAAATCGAAGGTATTTTCTGTGGGATGGGTGGATGAGTATGTGTGTATACGCATCCTTTAGATCTAGAGAACAAAGCCAATCCTGACTCTGAAGGTATGGAAGGAGAATGCCCAGAGAAAGCATTTTGAATTTCTCCTTGAAAAGAAATTTGTTCAATTCTCTCAGATCCAGAATTGGTCTGAAGCCCTCTGTCCTCTTTGGTATTAGAAAATAAGGGGAGTAGAATCCCGTCCCCTGTTGAAGAAGAGGGACCTCCTCTATTGCCCCCTGGGCAAGGAGGGAGGAGACTTCCTGACCCAAGAGGGCCAGGAGAGATGGGGGAGAATTGAACTGCCTCACCATAGTATAAGGAGGAAGGTCGGAAAAATGGAGTTTGTAACCCTCTCTGATGATAGAGAGGGTCCATTGCTCTGATGTAATTTGCTCCCATCTGGGAGCAAAGTGAGCTAACCTTCCGGGTATGGTGAGGGGCTCTGGTTGTTCTAGAGCCAGAAAAGTTAAGTTCTCTAGGGGCAAGTCAAAACCCCTGAGGGGGTGGAGCCTGCTGAGGCGTAGCAGACGCCGCAGGCTTTGACCTTGCCTGTTTAGGTTGCTGACGTTTAGCAGCAAAACGAGGCTGAGAGGATTGTTGGCCAGTATTTGTAGAAAATCTGGACTTCTTGTAATAAGGCCTCTTAAAAGACTTCTTCTTGGCAGGAGTGGAGGTAGACTTAGAAAGTCTATCTAAGGTGGCATTTTCTGCATCCATTTGAGTGGCCTTAATTTGCCACTCCTCACCAAATAAGTTCTCACCTGTACAGGGCAGATTTCTTAAGCCATCTAGGACCCAAGGTTCTAGATCAGAAGCCTGGAGCCAAGCAAGACGTCGGGCTGCTATAGCAATGCCCGAAGCCCTACCAGCACCCTCAAAGGAATCAAAAGCTGCCCTGTTGGAGAACTTTGAAATATCCAAAAGGTGTTTCACCAAGGAAATGAACTGCTCCCTCTTATCCTCAGGGAGAAAGGGGGCAAAATGCCGAACTTTTAGAGCGATTTCACTGAGAAACATGCCCATGTAAAGACTATAGGAATTAATCCTGGCTATAAGCATAGTAGCCTGGAAAATTTTCCTGCCAAAAGAGTCTAGAGTCTTACATTCTCGCCCTGGAGGAGTAGAAGAGTGCCTTTTGGTACTTTTTATCTTCTTCATTGCAGACTTCACCACAATAGAATGGTGAGGCAACTGGGTTTTTTGGAAACCAGGAGAAGGGGGGACACGGTACATGGTGTCCAACCTGCGAGAAGAAGGAGACAATGTTAGAGGAGCCTCCCATAAGTCCATCAAGTGTTCTTGAAGGATTTCATGGATAGGCAGGGTGACTGCCTCTTTAGGAGACTTAGAGTATCCTAAAATATCCAGTTTCTTTGATCTGGGTTCCTTTTCAGAGGATGAAGCAATAGAAAGACCTTTAGCCATTTCTATGATGAAGTCCTGAAAGGACAAATCCTCTGGTGGAGACATTCTCCTGTTAGGAGAAGAAGGCTCCTCAGGAAAATCAAGGGAGAACTCATTAGAATCATCAGAGGAGTTAAAATCCTCTGAAGAAGCAGAGTATCCTCTATGTGCTTCCAACGCACGATACGCATACCGTTCGGTATCGACATCGGGCGTACCGGGTATGGGATCGGTACCGGGCAAAAGCCCGGATCCGGCATGCGGAACCGATCTGCGTTTGGAAGACGATGGCCTCGGTTCCGGTATGGAAGCCATTACCGGAACCGGACCCGGTACCGCTGGCTGCGGTACCGAGGGCGTAGCAGCATTAATAAAAGCCAGAATGGCCTGCTGCATGACTTGGACAGTATTGCCCATAGACACCACTGCTGCCTGGATGTCGGTACCGGTATGGGCCGGTACCCCAGAGCAGTACAACAGGTGATCTGTCGAGGCCGCGCCATCGATGTCAACCTGTGACCCCATGATTGCTTTGGAGGCCGGAGCCTCCCGCCGGGGTTTTTTGGCCTGGGCAGAATCCTCGAACTCAGAATTGAGAGCCTCTCGATCTTTAGAAAGAGATTTGCTTTTAGAGGATTTGCCCACTGGAGTTTTGGTTACCTGAGATCCATCCGGAGAGGAAGACCTGGATGACTGTGATGCTTCTGAAGGAAACAGCACATGGAACTTGTTGGCCCGGTTCTGCAATCCACGTTTCGACATCTGGGAGCAGGATGGGCAGTCCGGTATGGAATGGTCAGGTCCTAAACATTTAAGACACCATTCATGGGTGTCTGTAAGAGGAATGACAGCACTGCACTTGGTACACTTTTTAAAACCAGGAACTGGCTTCTCCATGAGGAGAAATTGTGTAGGCCTGAAGGCCTAACAAAGTACCAAGCTGTGCTGAAGAAAAGAAAATTTCTTTTTTTTTTTTTAAAGAAAGAAAGAGAGACCGGCAGTACCGGTTTCAGAATGGGGAAGGCAGGTACGCGGTCTAAAGAAAACAATAAAATTAACAATTTCTTCAGCGGTGACAGGAACACGACCTGCTGGCTCCGCGGAAAAAAAAGAAACTGACGAGAGCTGCTCAGGAAGGCGGGAAGGCAGCGCGCATGTGCAGTGGGAGGCCCCAAAAGCTTTTAATCTGAAAAGCTGGGGAGCTTTCCCGCGCGGGCTCCGTCGGTACCGACGTACCCATATGTGATGACGTATTCCTGCTTGTTCCTGGAGATTTTCTCAGATCCATCCTGTTTTTTTACACCTTCCAGAGTGTCTATTCTGTTGTAAATTTTGATCTCACCTGCCCAAAAGCAAACGCTTCCTGAATACCATTCAGGAACATCACTTGTGAAAATGCTGAAAAGAACCAAACAATGCACCACTAGTAATGTCTTTTCTCCTAGGACAAGCAGGATGAGTCAGCCAATCTTGTGACGTCATCCGACGGTGCCATGGATATGGAAGTGCTCTCCCAGAGCTCAGAAAGATGAGCTTTCTGAGTACGTGCTGGATGCCCCCACCTCCGGGCCCATCCCTACCTGGCTCAGTCCTTGTTCTTCCGCTCTGCCATTCGGACAGAACTACAATGGACAAAGAAAAGATATCTTAAAAAAACAAAAAAACAAAAGCAAGGATAGACCAGAGAAGACCAAGCAAGCCTGGCTTTAAGAAATGCCCACACTGTTCAAAAAAGATGAACTCCACCGATACCCACGATTGCTGCCTACGGTGCCTGGAGAAAATATCACCGCATGGAAGACTGCCCGCATTGTGCACAGATGTTCCCTAGGGCCCGTCGCTCTCGCAGCCATGCCTTATCCGACTACTTAGCAGACAAGAACTCACTCTCCGGTAATGATCCCCCTGCAGCATCAGCACCCAGCACCAGCGGGAGGAGAAAGAAGCAGCCGGCAGCTCCTGGGTCTTTAGCCCACATGCCTCCTAAAATGGCCGCCACCAAAGATTCATCTGCCGCCACTGCAACCGTGACCCGGGATGTGCCCTTGGAGGCCTCCATCCTTTGTCCGGCTGAAAAATCTCCTGTTCGTGCTCCTGCTGCCCCTCCAGTCTGGAGTAGAACAGCCTCCTGCAGAGAAACAGGCCCACTGCTCCATCTCGGTGCTCATCACTGGTCCCCTGCTAAGGCTCCACCCAAAGACACGCGATTGGCTGACGTCACAATGACATCATCAGTGACGTCGGCCATCGCAACGCCAGCTAGGAAACAAGCTGCATCCAGGCCAAGAGAATCCCCTCTCCTCGGTGCCAACACAGACGCTGCTCTCACAGTCACGCGGACAGCAGCGCCTCCCACAGAAGCAGCAGCTGGGAGGATGACAGATGCAGACACCTGGAGAGGAGCCTCTATAGCAGCTCCTTCTCTCCTGCAGCACATTCGCTGCCACGGAAGAGCCAGAGGAAGGACTCCAGGGGACAACAGAGGTACTGCACACCCCCACCCCCGGCTCATGCTTCCTTTGACCCAGAACGCCCCCAGCAGCCATGATGAGCCTGTGGAAGTCTTTCTTATCTCTGAACTTTCCTGCTCAGAGTTCCCAGGCACCCCAACCTCGACCAGCAACACCAAGCTCGCGGACCCAGATGCCTCGGAAGCCCCCCTCGCCCATCAGATTCTCGCCGGAGCTTCTCTCCTTAGGGAGCGAAGCTGAAGAAGCGGCGTAATATTTATCTTTGCGTAGCCCCTCCCTTGCAAAAAGTAGCAGACGGATTCCCTCAGAGCCCTCACCAGGGCCCCCTCTCCCTCCCTCACCACCGGAGGACTTGACCTACTCTAAATTCCTCCAGAAGCTATCCTCGTGTCTTGCTGTTAACCCTGCGGACACATCAGACACACCAGACCCCAGGAAAGAGGTCCTGGGGCTACTTAAGTGCCTGGACGTGCCCAGATCCATAGTCTCCATCCCAATCCACCGCTTCCTGCTGGACACTCTCAACCGCAACTGGCAGATGCCTGAATCCATCCCAGCCACATCATGCTGACTGGATGCCAAATATCAAGTACAACCAATGCCAGGATTTGAAAAGTCTCAACTACCGCACCATTCCATTGTGGTAGAATCTGCCCTTAAGCAGATAAAGAGCTCCCGCACGCATGCCAGCACACCTCCAGGCAAGGATCATATGATCCTGGACGACCACGAAAAAAAAGGTATTCCAGGCCTCCATGCTGAGTGCAAAAACTGTGGCACACCAATTCCAACAGGTCCTATACCTTGACACCATTCTGGACAGTCTAAAGAAAGCCACAGAGGGCCTACCTGCCGCATCCAAGGCTGTTTTCGCTCCGCTCCTGGGGGACCTGAGCAAATAGAGTAAGCACCTTATCCGCTCCACCTTTGACGCCTTTGATGCTGCTTCCAGAGGGGCAGCTACAGCCATTGCAGCGAGACGCACTGCCTGGGTCCGCGCTTCTGGCCTCAGTGAGGACACACACAAGCGTCTGGTGGATGCTCCTTGCACTGGGGACAACCTTTTTGGAGCAAAGGTGAAAGAGACTGTCAGCAGTATGAAGGAACACTTCGACACCCTCCAGACCTTAGCCTCCAATGGCCTCGACAAGGGCTCCAGCTACAGGAAGACGCAAGGGTCTTACTACCAAAGGTCCCAACAACCAACCAGGAAATACCAGCCCCACCAGAGATGGCAGGCAAAACGCTCAAACTACCACTCCTACCACTCAACCTATCAGCCATACAACCAGAAACCATGCACCAAGGAACACAAGCAACAGAAACAAGCCCCATCCTCTGGGAAAAGCACACCATCCTTTTGAAGGCGGAATACCCACATGCCTGCCAGTAGGAGGATGCATGGCCTTCTTCAAGGAGGCGTGGGGGGAAATCTGCACGGATAAGTGGGTTCTGCGCATCATTGGACATGGCTGCCTTATCCGTTTCACATCTACTCCCCACCAAAAGTCCATTCCTTACTGCTGCACACCAGCCCTGATGGATAAGCTCAGCCAACAACTGCTACCCCACGAATGGTCCCTCCACCCAAAGATCACAGCCTCTCTCTTCCGGAAATGGGGACAGCCGCAAATAGACTAATCTTGCACCCGAACAACGCAAAGTGTGAAGAGTTCTGCTCCAGGCATCCGGCAGAGCGGAGGGTCGCAGCGGATGCATTCCACGTTCACTGGGGGAACCACGCACTTCTGTATGCCTATCCCCCTACACCACTCATCTCCAAGACCCTGCAGAAGATCATCACTGACAGGGCCTCTGTAATCCTCATTGTACCGTTCTGGCCGAGACAGATGTGGTTCCCCTACCTCCAAGCCTAGCCCAGGATCCCTGGTGTGCCTCCCTATGCGCCTGGACCTCATCACCCAGGATGGAGGGAAAACCAGACACCCCAATCTCTCTGCCCTCGCACTGACTGCCTGGAGATTGAGAGGACATCCTGCATGTCATCCTGGCCGCCCGGAGGGACTCCACTCTACGCGATCCTGCGCACTGAAGTGGAACAGATTCAATGCATGGTGCAGAATGGCAGGGGTCAGCCCCCTCTCCTACCCCCTACCGCAGGTGCTCCAATACCTGTCCTCCCTCTCGCAAGCTGGTCTCCAAACATCATCCATCAAGGTTCACTTAGTGGCTATTGCAGCCTTTCAAGACCACCTGCATGGGCACCCTATCTCCACACACTCTTTGGTCTCGCACTTTATAAAGGGCCTTGCCAACCTGCGGCCCCCGGTGAGCAAACCAGTACCCTCCTAGGACCTCAACATAGTGCTCAAGCAACTCACCAAGGATCCCTCTGAACCGTTGGAGGTGGCTCCGCTCAAGTTCGTCACTTGGAAAACACTGTTCCTTATTGCCATCACTTCAGCCAGGAGGGTGAGCGAAATCCAGGCGTTAGTAGCGCACCCTCCATACACCATACTTCATCCGAATCACGTGTCCCTGCGAACCCATCCCAAGTTCCTACCCAAGGTGGCATCGCACTTTCACATCAACCAGACCATTGAGCTCCCCACCTTTTACCCGGAACCATATGGTAACCCAGAGGAACGCCATCTACACACCCTGGACTGTGTCCGCGCGCTGCACACATACCTAGCATGGACAGTGGCAACCCGCCGAGGAAACCAACTCTTCGTGGCCTTCGACACAAACAGGCCCAGACAGCCGGTCACCAAACTAACTCTGTTACAATGGATCACCACGTGCATTGCATACTGCTACACACGGGCCGGCACCACCACTCCCCCTCCCTCCCCCCCCCTCGGCACACCAGCTACATGCCATGACCGCCACCCTGGTGAACATCAGCGCAGTCCCACTCAACCACATCTGCAAGGCTGCCATGTGGGCCTCACCCCACACTTTACAGAGGCACTATTGCCAAGAACACCTGGCCCTGATGAGCAGCACATTTGGACATTCTGTGCTAGATGCAGAGATCCAACCCTTGGACACCTGTCCATAGGTGGGACAGTTACCCTCAGGATCTGTCAGATATTTACTAGAATTTGACTGCTTGTCGATGGTTGTAATTGTTAATTGTTGCTGACGACATTGTCGTGTCATTGATTTGTTGCAATTGTTACACCTTGCTGTGTTTATGGTACAATTATTGTTTGCAGTGCTTGTGGTGCAACACGATCCAATAAACCATCCGTTGCACCCAAGGTGTTGTGTTGTTGTTAGGTCCCTGTGCAGGGTCGCTGACCTTCTTCCTACCACAGCCCAGGGCGGCTACTCCGCACTTGTGAGTCACCAGGTGTGACTGACTCATCCTGCTTGTCCTAAGAGAAAACGGATTTACTTACCTATAACGGGAGTTCTTTGTGGACAGCAGGATCAGTCAGCCACACATTCCCCCCTGCCTCCCCTATGGACGAAGGCACAGCGGTCTGCCGTATATCCAGATGGGCCGCGTCCCCACCAGGCAACAGGACGGACGTAAGCTCGGTACAAACTGAGCCAGTTAGCGGCGGGCCCGGAGGTGGGGGCATCCAGCACGTGCTCAGAAAGACTTACCTTTCTGAGCCCTGGGAGAGCACTTCCATATCCATGGTGCCATCAGATGATGTCATCAGGTGTGGCTGACTGATCCCAGGTAAGTAACTCTGTTTTTGTTTAGTGTGAAGGCTATTTGCCACTACTCTTTGTCACCTCCCACTTAATCAGTTTCCAACCCATTCAGTTTAAGGTCCATACCAAGGGCATTCAGCCTACTCAGGGCCTGCTCAGCTATCACATGAATTAAGCGGCCGCCTAGGGCAGCAACTTCCCGGGGAGGGGGGGGGGAGCAAAGAGCAGGGCATTCAAAGCTAAACAATAGATTCTAACAGTCAGAGGGGTGTAAGGCTTAAGGTTTGCCTAGGGCTCCAACATCTTGAACGAAATCAGCGGCTGGCCTTAATTAATTTATGTCTACTGTGCAGAACCATGTCTAAGGTCTTGCTAAAATCCAAGTATATTATACTTAGTGCTCCATATTGATTCAACAACCTGGCCACCCGGTCAAGATAACTGATCAGATTAAAATTATCCAACCCTGTAAAAATGTTTTGACAGTTATGTTTTAGTTTCCTGGCTTCTGTTCATCAAAATAAACTCTGATATTTATCTGGTAAAGTGAGGAATAATTTTTTATCCCCTTTATAAATGCTGATAAGTTTCCAGGAAAAATAACAAAACCTGAAACAAAGGTTCCCAACCATGGCACACTATAGCTAATAAAGCTTGATAAAAAGATAAAATGAATGAGTATGCTTACCTTGTTGTCATCCATGACGGTATTAAGCGACTCAGTCCACATAGGATCTATATCACCATCAAGCACAATCCATTTTGGTCCATCATGGGTTATGTTAGCATGCTCTCTTAGAAGACACGAGAAAAGACCTGTGAATACAGGATACAATAGAAAATAATTAGCAAGCAAAGGACTCAAAGGACATAAAGAAAGATTTGCAATACAGATAGTAAAATCTAAAAATCTTGCCAGAATATCTTCTTAACAATACTATTGGTCAGCTTTTTGAGCAATGCTATCTATGCGTATATGCTATGTTATTTGTTCAGGACTTTACCACTTGAAACTAAGAACAAATTGTGAAATTCACCCAATCCAAGTGTACCAAGGTCTCAGTCAAAAACACACAGCTGTTTGTACAGGATTATTCTTTATCACCCTGACCATTCGCTGTTGTTAACATCAATGACCTTGTCTTCAAGTACACATACCAAGTTTTTTTTGTTTATAGTATTTTATATTTAAAACTGCTTAGTACGGCTAGTGCTAATTGTTGGAATCTAATCCATCATTCTCAAAAAAATGAATAGCCAGTACTTAGCTTTGAAAATTGTGTCTCTCTCATAGGCAGTTGTCTTTTGTTTTAGAGAATCTTTATGAAATCCCTTTCATAAAGATTTCATAAAGATTCTCTAAAACAAAAGACAACTGCCTATGAGAGACACACGAAAATACTATAAACAAAAAAAACTTGGTATGTGTACTTGAAGACAAGGTCATTGATGTTAACAACAGCGAATGGTCAGGGTGATAAAGAATAATCCTGTACAAACAGCTGTGTGTTTTTGACTGAGACCTTGGTACACATGGATTGGGTGAATTTCACAATTTGTTCTTAGTTTCAAGTGGTAAAGTCCTGAGCAAATAACATAGCATATACGCATAGAATATCTTCTTAAACATTTTTCAATGAGGGATGTGTCTTCTCTAGAACAGAAAGGACTATTGGAAGCTATCCACAATTTCAAATTCAGACACATCTAAGAGGGGTGGTTACTAAGCTGAGGTAAAATACACTATTTTAGTGCAGCAAAATTTAAATGTGGTAAATTTAAATTTGTCTTCCTGTAGCTAGGAATATAAAGGCGCCCACAAACCTCCAAAACACAGGATGACCTCAATAATATATCCCACAGAAGAAAGGGTCACCTGAAACACGGCATTGCACCAATATCAATGGAAATACTGGTATTACTTATGTCGGACCTAACAATCAGGAGGGAGTTGGAAACCACTCCTTTCAAATTATTGTAATGCCCTTTAATGTTATTTTTTATTTATTTGAATTGACTTATCTGAACAGCCAACCAAAGGCAATAGCGTGAAAAGAGTCTTCCAAGGCATCCATTTTCCACAGACATACATGTTCGGGGCCAACTCCAGGCCCTGCATCAAGTGTCAAACGAGCTAAACTCCGGGATCCACAATGCTGTGGCCCGAAACATGCATGTCTGTGGAGAGGAGTGGTTTCCAATTCCCCTCCTGACTATTAGGTCCGGTATATCCATTGATATTGGTGCACTGCCGTGTTTCAGGTGACCCTTTCTTCTGTGTGATGTAGCTAGGAATACTGCATGTTCCTGGCTGCAACAATGCAAAGATAGAGGGCCCCAAGTTGGATCTGCTGACCACGTCCCCTGCGCGAAACGACCCTCACAGTGGGCTCCCCAGCCCGTCAGACTTGCATCCGTTATCAGCGGAATCCACAAGGGCTGCTCTAGCGGCATGCCCGCTAGCAACGACTGCAAATCCAGCCACCACCGCAGGGCACGACGCACCCGCCCCGGGCAGGGCAACCGCCTGTTCAACTAATCGGATTGGTTCGACCAACGACGTAACAGGGCTCTCTGAAGTGGACGCATATGAAACCGAGCCCAAGGCACCACCTCCAGCGTTGCCGCCATCGTTCCCAACAACCGCAGGTACCACCAAACGGAAGGAGTGGGAATCCATAGGAACGTGCGCACGAGCCGCTGCAAGACTTGAGCACGCCGATCTGGTAAGTACACCAACCCTTTCGCTGTGTCAAAAAGAACCCCAAGGTATTCGAGGGACTGAGTCGGCACTAAATGACTTTTCTTTGCATTGACCACCCAGCCGAGAGACTGCAGCAGAGTCACGATCCTTTCTGTAGCCTGTAAGCTCTCCTGCTCGGACTTCGCATGAATCAACCAGTCGTCTAGATAAGGGTGGACTAAAATGCTATCCTTTCGCAACGCCGCCGCTACGACCACCATGATTTTGGTGAAGGTACGCGGAGCGGTAGCCAACCCGAACGGCAATGCCTGAAACTGGAAGTGCCCCCACGGTAGCGCGAACCTTAGAAATCGCTGATGAACCGCCCTGATCGGAATGTGCAGATAGGCCTCGGAGAGATCCAGGGAGGTTAAAAACTCCCCTTGGCGCACCGCCACGATGACGGATCTCAATGTCTCCATCCGGAAATGTGGCACTCGGAGACAACGGTTGACGCCCTTGAGGTCCAGAATGGGATGAAGCGATCTGTCCTTCTTTGGCACCACAAAATAAACTGAATAGCGACCCATTCTGTGCTCGGAAGCTGGAACGGGAACTACCGCTCCTAAGGCTAAGAGACGATCCAACATTAGCCGAATAGCTTGTTCTTTGTGCCGCCCTTTGCTCGGGGATAGGAAGAAGGAATCCCGAAGGGGGGAAGCAAACTCCAACGCATAACCCTCTCGGATTACCTCCAGCACCCATTGATCGGATGTTATTTGGGCCCAGGAAGGAAGGAAGTCCCGAAGACGACCCCCGATAACTTGACTTCCCTCCGGGGCCCGCCTCGCTTCATTGCGGCCTGCGAGCAAAGGAAGAGGAAGACGAGGAGGCCGCAGCTGTAAACCCTCTGCCCGCTCCTCGAAATCCCCGAAACCCCTGGGCTCGAGACCCAAACCTGCCCCGCTAGGAATCCCAAAGGCGGGAGGAACGAAATCTCCGAACGCCCTGAAAGGAACCCCGCGAGGTCGGCAAACTCTTGCTGAGCCTAGACTTATCCTCCAGCAGTCTACCGCCTTTAGACTTACCTAGATCTTTCACCAACTTATCCAAATCCTCTCCAAACAACAACTTTCCCTTAAAAGGAAGTTTACTGAGACGCGACTTGGAAGACCCATCCGCCGCCCAATTCCGCAACCAAATGGATCTCCTTGCCGCTATCAAGGAGCCCATACTATTTGCCAATGTTCAAATCAAATCATAATGGACATCCGCTAGATAAGCGGAGCCCGACTCCAACCGGGTCGCCTCCAACAACATCTGCTTGTCTAGGTTGCTGTTTTGCTGTAGACGCTGAGCCCATCTCAAGCATGCTCTAGCTACCCAAGCCCCGCAAATCGAGGCCTGTAAAGACAACGCATTGGCATCAAAAGCCTGTTTTAACAACCCGTCCACTTTACGGTCTTGAGAGTCCTTCAACGCCGCACTCCCCTCGACAGGAATCGTCGTCTTCTTGGCTACTGCAGACACCACTGCGTCAACTCGTGGCGATTTAAACTTGTCCTTGTCAGCTAGCGGATATAAGCGGTTCAACGAACGAACGCCCTTCAGTCCTGACTCTGGTTTATCCCATTCAGACTGAATAATCTGATCCACTACTCTGTGAACCGGAAAAAACACCTGAGACTCCCGCACCGCTTGAATGAGGGGATCCTCCAGTCCGCCGTCGTCATCCGGAGGCGTCAACGCTAGATTGAGCGCTTGAAGGGATTCTGTAATCAAGGGAATCAACTCCTCTCTATGAAAAACTCGAATGATCCGTGCCTGATCCTCGAGCTCCGGGATCTCTCCTTCCTCTAGTTCCTCCTCGAAATCCTCAGGGTCCTCGACCACCTCGGGCTCCTGGCCCTCCAAGTCCTTGTGCTCTATCACAGAGACCCTACAATGCTTAGACGGATGTGGGATATCTCTCCTGCCATCCTCCTCTGCTCGGGAGGGAATGGACACCAGTGGAGGCACAGCCGTTGGTAACTTGCCTAAGCGACCCAAGCGAAACGCTTCTTGCATAATAAGGACAAAATCTGGTGAAAAGTTCATTAAGGAAGATTCCGTTGCCCCCTCCGACACCGGTCCCACCTGCCTCTTAGGCCCCACAGGAAACTTGGAAGTAAGAGGACTTGGAGCCGGCTCTCTATCAGTCTGTGTAGTAGGACTAACAGGACCTGGCATAGCCTTACCTTCCATCTGCTATTCTATGTCCGAGGAGACTGCTGCACAGCCCTTGCAGATCCCGGACTCAGTCACAGCCCCTCTGCGAGCACCGCACACCAAACACTGCGGCCTTGCAGACATGGCAGAAAGTATCAAACTAGCTATACACCTATCAAAGGAACAACAAGCATTAAATTCCTTTTCGTGATTAAGTGTGTTTTGTTTTTTTTTTAAATCAAATGCCAAGATCGAGCATCAGAAAAAATAACGCCCCCCGGGACCTCCCCAACTCTGAGGGATCTCAGTGGCAGGCAGCACAGTGTGCGCGGGAAATAAGGGAGAAGAGAAAACAAAAAAATATTAGAAAACAAGAAACGGCGCTTCAAAATGGCTGCCGCTACCGGCGGCTGAGGGAAAATAATGGCAGGAAACCCCAGGAAAGCCCCGCGTGTAAATGGCCTGCTAAAGACACACACAAAAAACAAAAAACGCCCGCATGTCTCACCGCTGCCAAAAAGAACTTACCCCGCCGACTCCAGCGCTTCCGGAGCCGGACCGGCGTTAACAAACTGAGCCAAACACGTGCCACCGTCCTGTACTTAAATCAGCAGCTTCCATTAACAGGGAACACGCCTTGACCGTGAACAAAGCACAGCCGAAAGCTGAAGCGACGACTGGGACTGTCAGCGACAGAGCTCTCCCCGTGCTGTCTAGGGGAAGAGAGCTAGTGCTATAGACTGCTTACAGCGCTTCTACCGGAGGCTTGGGCAGAAGGTCTGTGCAGGTTTGGCTCCTCGATCAGCTGTTCGCCGCTTTTTTTTTTTTTTTTTTTTAAAGGCACAGCCACTAAAATGAAAAATAAATCCCAAACTAGAGATAAAGAATTTTAAGTAGTGTTGCTACTGATGCCTGCAAGTGAGCCCAGTGCCAGGCTCACACGTCTTCCAGCTGCACGGAGACTGGACACACTGGGAGCTCCAGCAGCATACATACAGAGAGAAAAAGATGCTGATTGGTCCAGTCTCCATGCTGCAGGAGGAGGTGCACTACCCGGATGTGGAGGACTAAACTGGATAGCCGCTCAGGAACACACTTTAATTACTACTTCTACAAATAAGCGCCAGTACCATAATCAGATCAGAAGCAGAAAGGTCCAAAAGCACAACATTTCAAGAAATAAATTGCTAAATTCCTGAATGTTGCCCACCACCCTGCAAACTGGCCCCAATCCTCAAAAATCAACCCCTCCCCCAACAACTGACCCACCAGCCTGCAAACCCCTTGCAATTGTCACCATCCCAAAACTACACCTCCTGTAACTAATACACCAGACCATAAACGGCCCCAGCCTTAAAATTTACCCTTCACAACTGCCCTACCCCTAAAAATTAACCCTTTGCTACTGCCCCAACACCCTGAAAATTGTCCCACCCCTAAAAACTCCTTCCTGCATTCTCCAAAATCTACTTCCCACAGCTACTACCTCCATCAAAAACTACCACTGCAACTATCCCACCATCTCACAAACTGCCAAAGTAGCCCCTGTAACTGCCCCACCATCTTGCAAACTGTACCACCCCTAAAACTAACCCCGTAACTTCCCCAACACCTAAAATTGCCCCACTCTCAAACATACCCTCACAGCTGCTCCACCACTGCTAAAAGCTGCCCTCCACACGCACAAATAAGCACATCAAACACAGACACAAGGATTGCAAATAATTCCCAAGGTGTGGATAGACTACATTTGAAATTATTTAGATATATTTTTCATTTTCTTTGTTATGTCTATTGTGAAAACTACTGACTTGCACTGTTTTCCTATTGTTGCTATGTGTACTGGTAACTAATCATTGTTGCCAGATAATTTCAACTGTTTCCCTCAAAAGGGGTTAATAAAAAAGTCCAAACCAACGTACCCTTGACCCTTCTAGAATTCTTTGCTTGAGACAGACTTTTTTTTTTTTTTTTTTTTTATCTGTGAGGAAGAAGGTTAAAGTTCACTTTTCCCGGTGTGCTTTTACTTTATTTAGAAGTCCTTTTACTAAATGCTGCTTGGAAGTGGAATAAGTCCCCCCTAATGGAGGGTGACATCCATGCCGGGAACAGCAGAGGAGGTGAGAGGGGCAGGGAGTTCCCCGCCGCCCTATCCCAGCCCTGGAAGGCCTGTTTGAGGGTCAGGCGGCAGGAATCACAGGTTTGATGGCAGTGCGGACGATCGGGGATCCTGCAAGGAGCCGCGTGCCATGGCAATGGGACACCACTACATCGCGGCTCCATGCAGGAGCCTAAGGCTGAGCTATCCAGGGAATTGGCTAGACGTCCAGTCTGACGAAATCGGGGCACGGCCTAGCCGTCTAGGATGGTTGCATCCGAATCTGATTCCGCGAGGATGTACAGCGCCCATGGGATCAGAATCAGGCGCAAATCTGGCCCGTCGAGATTCTGGACACCCGGACGTGCCCCGATGAGAATGGGCCTCTGTGTGCAAGATTGCCATCAAAGTTGGAGCAGAACTTTAGAACTATAAACACAGAATTCAACCAAAACCCAATTTTCAGTAAGAAACCTCTTTTTGAGCACTCATTTTAGTTTGCCTAGTAACTGTTTGCTCATGCAGTGTTTGAGAAGTTCAGTGAGCTCAGTGATAAATTGAGGGGTCTGCTCTTTAATCATGATAGTTGAACCACTTGCTGGTTGATGATATGTTTGTCTCTTACTTTTCTCTCCAACCCGTCTAATTCTATCACATCTGATTTCATACTCTCATTCATAACTTATCAGCCAGTATGACTAGATCTTATCCTCAGTTATATTCAAGTATTGCCTAGTGTAGTTAACATTGAGGCATCACCTATGGTTGTGCTGTAATTGTCCTCTTTTAACCTCGTCTTCCACCACTATGGGGCCTGTTTACTAAAAGGTAGCAAGGGGTTAGCGCAGTTATCACGTGGTTGGGGCACGGTGCTAAAATGAGCATGGGGCCCCGTGCTACCCTTATAGCATTCATCGGGACAGCAGCTGGGCTGGACGCAAGTAGCACAGGTGCAACTGAGACCTCCATAATAGTGACATTAGTTGCTCCCAATGGCCACCTTGCCTTGTTGAAGCATGTTAAATTTAGGGGATGGATGTAGCTGCCCTTTTGCGGTTAATTTGAAGCCTCACACTGGTAACGTGACCCACATTGAAGTCTGGATATTATTCAAAAATATGTTTTTTGATGAGTGATTGAGAATGAATATTTGAGGTGCTTGAAGCCATTTATATTTTGCTTTTCAGATTTTTTTGCTCTATATAAATCATTAAGCATTTTCATAAATATTGGTAATGAACAAATTTTTGGTGAAAGATTTTTTTCAAGGAAAATATGCAGTTGAAAGTAACAATTGAAAATCTTTCTTGTAGTCTGCGCCTTTTTTTTTCTGGATTTTTATCTTTTCTGACAGCCCTTCCGCAATATCACTTACCAAAATGCTGAAAATGAGTTTCAAAGGCTGCATTATTCAACATTCATTATTCAGGAATTACTTCTCATACACTTTGGATAGTTTTATTTACAGTAATTAATTGGCAACTTCTTCCTCTGGCTGAAAACAGTCTTGGGCAAACCTTTTCAGAGGAATAACTTAATGGTTAGCGCAGTGAGTTGAGAACCAGGGAAACCAGGGCTGAAATTTTACTGATGCTCCTTGCGATCTTGAGCAAATTACTTAACTTACCATGCCTCAAGTACAAATTAGAGGCAAATTTACTAAAATGCAGTAAGACTTTGTATAAGAGAGCTCCAAAATTAGAGGTCCAGTTCTGCAGGCCTCATTTTGTCATCTTTTTACAAAGGGAGCATTCAGCTGGCTGGTGGTTGAGCCCAAGGCATTTCAAGCACCAGTCATGTGTCAATTGCCAAAATAGTACATCTGGAACATTTTTTGAAACCACTAGTCGGTTTCTCCATACTGTCGGTGGACACTATGGTAGGCTTAAGGCCTAAAATGGCATAGAAGCGGCTGAAGGGGGTTTTTTTTACTAGTAAAAGAAAGAATAGAAAGAATGAGGTAACTGGTGGTGTCGAGATGCTGCCAGCGTCAAAGGGAAGGCAGACGCTAATCACAAAAAACAAAAAAGAGAATTTTCTGTGGTGACAGGATTTGCTTCCTGCTGGCTCCGCGGAAAATGAAGAACTGAAGAGGGGAAGGCGGGAAGGCAGTCACACAGACGCAATGGAGTGCTCCCAAAAGCTTTCCAATTGGATGCTGGGGAGCGTTCCCACAAGGGCTCCATCAGTACCGATGTCACCCATATGTGAAGACTACATTCCTGCTTCTTCCTAGAGATATGGTGGGAATAATAGGATGCTCTAAATGTTTTTCCTTAAAACTAGCATCATTAGAATCAACCTATCAATTTCTCTTTTTAAATTCATGGTAGGATCAGTAGAAAGGGGGAGGTAATAATTTGTATCAGATAGTTGTCTTTCTATTTCTTGAACATAAGCATGCCTATTCATAACAACAACTTCCCCACCTTTATCTGCGGGTTTGATAACTATTTCTTTCCTTTTCATTAATGTGCTGATAGCATCCTTCTCTATCCTAGTAAGATTAAAATAACCCCTAGAGTTTCGTTGTTCCAATATCTCAATATCCCAGAGGATGCATTTATTAAAAGTCTGTATAGTGGGATCAATAGGACCTGTAGGCAACCAATTTGATGCACGATGAGCAATCAAAAGGTCAGATAATCTAGCTGTCATTTTTGAAAAGTTTGTAATCTGTAATTTTCTACTAAATCTAAAAAGTTCAACACGAGTGTTAAAAGCATTATAATGTGTGGTAGGTACAAAGGACAGTCCTTTCTTAAGGACTTGCATTTCTGTTTGAGACAAACTGGTATCGGGCAGATTAATAAAAGGAATTTGCGATACAGAGTTAAAATCAGTTACTAATAAATTCTCCCTTGTCCTCTCCCCCAAATTCTTTTGCTGTGTATGTTCGTAGATCTGTTTTTTTTCTCCCCAACCCTTTTGCCCAAATGTCTTCCACTAAAAAGTCCTTAAAAGTGGAAGGTTGTGCAGAGGTCGAAGTAGAGAGGAGGGATGAAAAGAGTTCAGAGTCACTCCTTATTCATTTTCTGCTTCTTTCTGTAGTCTCTTGTTCACCAACTACTTTCTTAGAAGGCAGCTTGTCCTTTTCGTTAAAGGCTAGCTGCTTTCTAGAAGGGAAAGTCAGCTTAGGTTTAGTCCATTGATAGACATTACCCTTTTTAATCCAGTTCATCGCTTTTGAATTTTTGAAATGTTTGTGCTTTGATTTCCTTCCTGTACTCTTCAAACTTAACATTAAAATCATGTAAAAGCTTGTCAAAAAAAATTTCTTCCAATTTAAGATCGTCAATTTTTTTATCCATTTTGATTTAGTTCATCTGTCTTATTTTTTGCAGTCTCTGCAAGAAGCACATAAGGTCTGGCTAATATCTGTGCAAAATCCCTCACCATTTGTCTGTAAAATTCTTATCACCACAAAACATATTGGGTTCCTTCTGAATTCGCAGTCCTCTAGGAATGCGTTGAGTGCGGCAATAACTAAGAAGTCCTGCATAGTGTATGTAGTTCATATCTAATTGACGCTTTCTTCATTTGGACAAAGTGAAACTGAACAACCCCTGTGCAGTGTTGGTGGCATGGAGACACCTTACACATGCTTATACAGAGCACGTAGAAAGTTCTTCAAGCAGCACATTAGGGCTTTTCAATAATATCACATATATATGTGTAAACTCAATAAAATGGGCCAAAATAGATGAATTGAATACATCTAAAGCAAATATGTGAAGATCATACCCTTCAGTTAAACTAGATTGGTGAAAATTTACTCAACCTTAATGTAAATATTCACAATAAAATCATGGACAGACAACAAAAGGTAGTGGGATGGAGGTTCAAGTAGCACCTTACAACCCAAATTATATTGCCGAGTTTGACAGTCATCAGAAATTACAGTTACAATCCACCTCATACTTTACGTTTAATACTGCTAAAATTTATGTAGTTCAATATGTGACTTTCATTATCCAAGTTTTCGTTATCCAGAATTAAACAGCATTTGCTGAATCATTTCTGTATATAGATGTCTGTATGTGCCTTTTAGATGAGGAAGGCCGTAAAACAGTAATGCTGGAAAATATATAATTTTCAAAAGGCTAAAACTATGTACTTGCCATCTTTCCACTCCCTAGTAGAATGGTGCACGAAGCCAAACAGCTCATTGGTAGTAACTGCTTTGGGACTGAGATCATTCCAGGCAGGTTTTAGTTTCATATTTACATAGGTTCTGTTCAGAGTCCTCAGAATCTGCAGGGCATGAAGAAAATCTGAATATTGGATATTGAATGCAAGAGCAGAAACTAATACCCATTAAAAAGATATAAATGATTTAACACCCCCTCTCCCAAATAATCTGCTATAAAGGAGAAACAAACAAATAAGGGCCTGCTAATATGGAAAGTCCAGATAATGGTATTTTAAAAGGTCATATATACTCTGTATTAATATGGTCAGAAAATGTTGGTTTAGGAAAAAAATAGTTTGAGCATATGCATTTTACAGAATGGATTTTACAAATAGTTCTGCACCTTGGTATCAGTGCTATGCACAGCCATGTGGAAGATCCCCTCTTCCATCACAGTCAGGTCTTCCACTCTCTCATTTGGCTGGAGAGGTAGCTCCCATTTAGGCCCTGGTGAGGAGGGCATCACCCAGAGAAGAGATTAAGGGGTATGTTTATGAAAAGTTAGCACGTGTTAAGTAAAGTTAAAGCGCGTTAAGTGCTGCAATGGCCCACAGAAATTAATGGGCAGTGGAAGCACTTAACGTGCATTAACCTTTATTAAACATGCCACTAAGTATCCGTGACTGCAATGTCCAGACAGCACTGTGGTGTCTGACCCCCAATTAATGGGCTGTCACTGCATGACCAGACTGGACATGGTGTGTGTGGTGTGGAAGGGAAAAGAATGGTGGGAAAGATTATAAAGTAGGGGAAAAATTAAAAAGTACAGTAGCTACAAATGAAGGGAGCAGTATCCAAGAGCTAGTTCACATTTGAACTGGAGACCTGAAAGGGCAGGAATAAAACTGCAATGTGAAAAAAAAGAGACTACAGTATTTTACTGGGAAAGAAAGCATTTACAAAATTGGAAGAACCTGCTCCACATACTTTACTCTTTCCTGTCCCTGCATTTCCCACCACAAAAACAGAATGACGAACTGCCAGGAGCTCCTCCAGCTGAACCACCTGCCAAGTCAAGCACAGTAGAACATTCACATCTAACACCCAGTGTCAGAATCATCATAATTACTTTTATGATATTTTTGGGGTTTGTAACAAAACTATATTTTTTATTTATGATTTCTAAAGAATGTTTATTGACGTTTAGTACATAATACAATGAAATATTTCAGCAAACAATCCACACATTAAAATATGACTAATATCAGACAGCATGCTAGAAGGAAATTCACAGTAAATAATACATAGAACTTAAATGAATATAATAGAAATAAAATAAAATAAAAATTCTACATATTTTCATTCAGAAAAATCTATCCAGAATCATTCAGAAAAATCTATCCAGAACAGAAATTCACATACCCCTTTTCCAGAAATGTTTTTCACATTTCATTAACATTAGAATGCTTTAACTTTATTGCATAGATTAGCTTTTCCAATACAGCATAGTTACTCACCTGTAACAGGTGATCTCCGGGAACAGCAGGAATTTATACTTCACATATGAGTGACATCGGTACCAATGGAGCCCACACGGGAACGCTCCCCAGCGTACAATAGGAAAGCTTTTGGGAGCATCCCACTGCGCCTGCGCTGCTGGTTCCTGCCTTTGTGACTCTTCTTCCTCAGTTGAGTTTAGCTGAGAGGATAGAGAAATAGAGAGAAACCCTATAATTCCTAGGGGAGGAGGGTGGGCTGTGAAGACTAAATTCCTGCTGTTCCTGGAGATCACCTGTTACAGATGAGTAACTACACTATCTCCAGGAATAAGCAGGCATGTAGTCTTCACATATGGGACTCCCTAACTCCCAGATGCCAGAAAAATGCCTCCAGAATCAGTAGATTTGCCTCAGAGCAGGCCTAAGAGCGCATGGATCCTTCATGGATGTCTGGCATCGAAAAATTTTGGGATGGAGGGTAGGAGTTGCCTTAAGTCTGAAAGAGGTGCTAGAGTACCGCCTGACCAAACTTGGCATCCCAACAGGAGTCCTTGTCAAGACAGTAATGAGTCGCAAAGGTATGTACCGAAGATCATGTGGCTGCTTTGCAAGTTTTGTCAATGGCAACAGAACGTAGGTTTGCCGAAGAGTCTTTACGGTGGTTCAGCAGTCCTTTGAAGATAGAAAGCTAAGGCCTGTTTACAATCAAGAGCATGGAGGGTTGCCGCTGGCCTAGAGGAATGCAGTCTAGTGAAAAAGACAAATAGGCAAACTGATTGATTGATATGGAAAGGAGACACCACCTTTGGCATGAAATGGGGGTGAGTCCTAAGGACCACCTTGTCATGGTGGAACCGGGTATAAGGTGGGTTGCCACCAATGCCTGAAGTTCACTGATGCTTCTAGCTGAAGTGAGAGCAACAAGATGACGGCCTTCCAAGAGAGAAATCTTAGTGAGGCTGTTGCTAAAGGTTTAAAAGGTGGCTTAAGGAGTTGTCCTAAAATGAAATTAAGATCCCATGCCACTGGTGGTGGCCTGTTGGGAGGCTTGGTCAATAAGTCCTCTCATGAAACGCGTCACAAGCAGTTGTAAGGAGATAGGCTGCCCATCCAAGGGATGTTGAGAAGCAGCAATTGTACTGAAATGAACTCTTACCGAGTTTGTTTTGAGACCAGACAATGAAAGATGGAGAAGATACTGAAGGAGATGAGAAAGGATTAAGATCCTTCTGGGAACACCAAGTGGAGAATCTACACCACTTGGTCATAGGAACGTCTGGTGGATAGTTTTCTTGAGGCTAGCAAGATTTGCTTTACTTCCTGAGGAAGGTTAAGATCTTGCAACACTACGCTCTCAGCAGCCAAGCCATGAGATGGAGAGACTGTGGATTGGGATGGAGTAGCGTCCCTTCCTCCTGAGGGGAAATCGGCAGCTGAACTGAGACTCAGGGAGCAAGTTTGGGACAGACATAGTAGGAGAGGAAACCATGGTTGACATGGCCAGCATAGGGCTATGAGGATCATGTGGCCCCTGTCTGCTTAGAGCTTGAAAAGCATTTTGGAAATCGGGGTATGGGAGGAAAGGCATACAGGACATCCTGACCCCAGTGAAGGTGGAAAGCATCCACTTTCTGGAGGCTGGACATCAGGGTTCTGGTGCAAATACGAGGTAGTTTGGCATTTTGCAGAGTGGCAAAAAGGTCTATCTCTGGAGTTCCCCAGGTCCGAAAGATGTAGGAAATTGTTTCCTGATGGAGGGACCATTCATGCGGAAGGAGGATCCGACTCAATCTGTCTGCAGTCCTGGCAGATATACTACTTGGAGAAGTATTTGATGAGCAATGGACCAAAGGACCAAAGATGGAGAGCCTCCCTGCAAAGAGCCCAAAAGCCCGTTCCTCCCTGCTTGTTCAGGTAGAACATAGCTACTTGATTGTCTGTCTGGACAAGAAATCTGTGGCCCTGTAATTGTTGTTGAAACACTTTGAGGACATTGAAGATAGCAAGAAGCTCCAGTAAATTTACCTGGAGCTGCAACTCCTGCTCCATCCAGCAGCCCTGAGTGGGGAGAGAGTCCATGTGGGTACCCCAGTCAAGTTTTGAGGCATCCGTCATTAGGATGCATTGATGTGGAGATATCTGAAAAGATGACCCTATGAGAAGATTTTCTGGGGTAGGCCACCACTGAAGGGAGTCGATGAGACCGTCTGTGACCTGGATCTGGTCCTTGAGGACCCTGGAGATTTGCTTCCACTGGGAGGTAAGAGTCCAATTGAGCTGACCGCATGTGCAGACAGGCATATGGGACTATATGCACTGTGGAGGCCATATGGCCTAGAAGTTGGAGCATCTCCCTGACCAAGAGGATTTTCCCTGAGCCTTGCTTGAGATGCTAGCTGCATTAGTCAAGTACTACGATCCTGGGGCAGAAATGCTCTTGACCATAAAGTATCTAGAAGAGCTCCTATAAATTCTAGTGTCTGAATGGGAACTAAATGGGGTTTTGGAAGATTTATCACAAATCCCAGATTCTGCAGTACCTGCATTGTACAAAGGAGGGATAGATGAAACTCCTGTGAAGTAGGTGCCCTTATAAGCCAATCATCTAAAATATTTCAAGAGTCCTTAGATATGCGGCCATACACTTTATGAAGACTCTTGGGGCAGAGGCGAACCCAAAAGGAAGGACTATGTATTGGTAGTGATTTCCTTGGAAGATGAAGTGTAGATACCTCCTGAGTTCTGGATGAATAAGAATGTGAGTATATGCTTCTTTTAGATCAAGATAATGTAGAAGAGCTCCTAGTGAGACCATTTTGAATTTTCTCTTGGACTAGAAACTTGTTTAGGCTCCTGAGGTCTAAGATGGGCCTGTACCCTCTGTTTTTCTTTGGTATGAGAAAGTAAGGAGAATAGAATCTCATCCCCTGTTAGGATGTTGGAACCTATTCTATGGCACTCTGAGACAGAAGAGAGTTGATCTCTTGCTGCAGGAGAACAGCGAGTGGGAGTTGAGTATGGTATTCCCCCACCAGAGTGGAGGGAAGGGACTTTGCAGACGAAGCTTGTACCACTCTAGCACTATGGTTAGTGTCCACTGCTCTGAGGTGATAAGATGCCACCTGTGGGCATAATGGCAAAGTCTGCCTACTGTGTAGAAGGGGTGGTGGTTCTCCAGAGGCAGGGTGACTATGTTCTCTAGGAAGAAGTGAAAAACCAGGCACAGACTGGGTCTGAGCAGCTGATTGGCATTTAGGAGCCTATGGCTTCTTCTGTTGCTTAGGAGGCTATTGCTTCCTCTGGGTACCGAGGTTGGTATTAAGAAGCTGGGAGTAAGAAGGGTAAAAAATTCTTCTTCTTACCATAGAAAGGCTTCTTTGCTGCTGCCTTCTTCTTGGCAGGGTTGGCGGTATCTTTGGAAAGTCTATTAGGGTAGTATTCTCTGACTCTGAGAGGCTTTATCTTGCCAATCCTTTCCAAACAGATTCTCAACCGTACAGGGAATATTACCAATTTTGTACCCACTGTTCAAGATCTGATGCTTTGAGCCAAGCAATCCTACGTGCACCTATACAGATAGAAGTTGCTCTGCTAGTGCATTCAAAACAGTCCAAGGTTGCCCTGTTAGCAAATTTGGAAACATTTGGTCATGTTTGACCAATGTACTGTAAGGTAGTCTGCCCTCTTATCATCTGGGAAAAGAGGAGACAGATTCCAGATCCCTAGTTACTTCCCTAAGGAACATACCCATGTATAGTATGTATGAACTTATCCAGGCTGAGAGCATGGAGGCCTGAAAACATTGACACTCAAAGGCATCGAGGGTTCTCGATTCCCTGCCGGAGGGATTGAAGGAGTGCGTCTTAGAACTTTTAATTCAACGCATAGCTGATTCCACTACCATTGAGTGGTGTGGAAGCTGTGTTTTCTGGAATCTGGGGCTTTCCGGCACTCGATACATGCTATCAAGTCGTCGAGTATGGGTAGAGATGGTGAGGGGCGTTTCCCACATCTGGAGCATAATATCCTGTAGTATATGGTGAATAGGCAGAGTAGTCGCCTCTTTAGGAGCTGTAGAATATTGGAGAATGTCCAACTCCTCTGCTCTGGGTTCTTTCTCCGATGTAGGAGTAATGGATAGACCCCTTGCCATATCTTTGATAAACTCTTGGAAAGACTTATCTTCGGGAGGGGACATGCGCTGTTGTGGCGACGGTGAGGGTTTCTCTGGAAGACTCGGGTACCAATTGATTCATTATCTGAAGAATCGGAATCTATCGAATCAAAGTATCGCCGGGAGCGATGCTCCTGCTCGTGCAAAGTCTGCGTCCAATTGAGATCAGTATTGGCTTGAGAGACTTGCTGAACCGGTACCTCGGAACCGGGAATGGACTCGAGAGCCAGTACGGGCAGAAGCATGCTGAATGGCATGAAACCCAATGCGGACTGCATGGGCATCATAGACGGTACTGGTGCCAACGATACCGCCGGTAATGACTTGACCAGTACAGACGTCGCTAACAAAGCCGCTAGACTCCGCTCAATGGCCAGCATATGCTGATCCATAGAGCTTGCAGATGCCTGGGTATTGGTACCGGAAGCATGGGCTACCGTTCCAGAGCATGGCACCAGGAGCCTTCCTGAGGTGGCCTCGAGAGCATTCTGAACCCCTTTTGCGGCTTTGGAAGGGAGGTCCTCCTGCTGGGGTAGTTTGGCCGGCCAATCCACCTCCAGAGCAATGCTCAAGGCATCTCTATGTTTAGATAGAGATCTACCCTTGGGAGGACAGCCTGTCCTGTGCTTCGATACCTGAGATCCATGTGAGGAAGACTATGCCCTCGATAATGTCAAAGCAAGTGAAACCACATCTGAGGCAAAAAGGGAGCCAAGTTTTGCAGCCCGATTCTGTAGTCCTCTCTTTGTCATCTTCTTGCATAGGGGACATTCACATGGCTGGGGATTGGGGCTGAAGCATTTAAGACACCAGTCATGGGTATCAGTAGCAGAGATAGTGCTACCACATTTTGAACACTTCTTAAAACCTCTGGCTGGTTTTTCTATCATGTCAGTAGACTGGATGGAAGGCCTAGGCCTAAGATGGCATCGATGCGCCTAAAAAAAAGAAACAGAATTGAAAATATCGGTTCCAGAGTCGACGGGAAGGCAGACACAACCACAAAAAAATAATAAATAAGAAGAGATTTTCTGCTATGACAGGATTTGCTTCCTGCTGGCACTGCGGAAAACGAAGAACTGAGGAGGTAGAGTCACAAAGGCAGCAGTGCAGATGCAGTGGGATGCTCCCAAAGGTTTTCCTATTTGATGCTGGGGAGCTTTCCTGCGCAGGCTCAGTCAGTACCAACGTCACCCATATGTGAAGACTACATTCCTGCTTGTTCCTGGAGATACAGGTAGTCCATAGTAATTCTATCCAAGTTTCTTAATTAATTTATTTAACGTCTTTTTTTATACCGCGCTCTTTAAAATTAGCACGGTTTACAGAAAACAAATTTGTGCAGTGCAGGCAGGACCTACACTGGACTTACAATGAACAGGGGTTACTAACCAGGCTGATAGGGTAACTATGTACAGTGTCACGGGCCCTCATGTGCACCTACCGGTGAGCTTAGGTATTGCACTGGACCCCAGTGTAACTGGCCTCCTGGTAGTTGTAGCTGCTGCCAGTTACACAAAAACAGTTGTGGACAACCGAATTAAGGTAAATAGGGCTTTATTTCCCTTTCCCAAATAGGATATTCAAATATATACCAAACAAAACAAAACCCTTCTTGGGTAAAACAGAAAGAAAACTTGAACACAAAAATAGCTTTCTTTCAGCTTCTTTAACAACAGAAATGAACTTTAAACACAGACCTGTAGCCACCCAGAACAAGGCCTTTGCTTCACCTTGTCAGGCTGCTTATTCTTCTTTATCTGAGGGAGATTATATTATCTGCCAAAGAAAGGCTACAATCCATTTCTTCAATATTCCCTTCAATTATAGAAGATTCACATTGCATCGGCTCCTCAACAGGAATTAGTACCTCCGTACTTTCTCTCTGTGTGGGCTTGGCAAACAGTCCGTCCTGGCTGTGACGTCGTTCTTTTCCACTAAAGGAAAACTGTTTGTGATTACCACAATTACTCCTGTTTTGGTAGTAGGAGCCTCCCCTCTGCTGACCTCTGTTTAGCAGGTTAAAGAATTCCCCTGTCCAACTATTAGGTGGAATTACTCCTGCTCTGAGCTCTGCTCTATTCAGGAACTTGGAACCAGCTGGAACTTCTGACGGCAGCCCTTTGGAAACTCTGTGTCTCCCGTACCTTTCAGAGTGTTTTACTTCTTCAGGTAAAAAGCCTTTCCTTTGCTTATTATAAGGGTACTGGAGTTTCTCTGCTCCCCTTAGGCTGGCTTTGGAGGGTTTCTGGACTTTCACAAACTGTCCCTTATCTCCAAGCTCTGAACTCCCCCTTTTTGTACTGGAATAAAACTTCCTGGCTTGTACCTTTTGTCTTCTATCTCTGCTCCAATCTGGGCTGTTACATTCACTCTCACTTGCTGTGTCAAGCTGTCGGTACCTTTCATTCAAGCATTCCTCGGACTCACTCAGACCTCCGTTCAAGCTTCCAATAGGGTAATTAGACACGCTCTCTTCACAGCTTCTCTCGTCCTCCTCATGCTTCCAGTTCCTTCTCTGGGTTTCTCTCCAGCTCCTATCCTGGCTCTTGGCCTGGCTCTTGAGCTTGCTCCTCTCGGTCTTGGTCCTGATCTTGTTCTGCCTAACTGTTTGTGAGCTGAGTTTATCTAGGTATTTCCTAGCTGCACCACTCCCTAGCTGATTAGAGTCAGGTGAAAATCCCCTGGCTTCCCTATTGGCTGGGTATGTCTCCCAAGCTCGTGACCTCACTTGCTTACGTTGCCCATGGCAACTTTCCACCATGTGCTTTCTCAAAACGTTATTTCCCTGAGCTGCACTATCCTCTGTCTCCATAGGGGTCACTAATGAGTCTGCTCTGTGACAACAGACAAAACTGGCTGTCACTGGCTATGTGGGTAGCTCACAACTATTTACAGGTTGGCCTGACTATATACAGATTGGCAGTAGGTATACATTGTTCCTGCCGGGGTATTGGAGTCTAGAGGGCGGGGCTGCAGATGGGCATAGTGGATGCTTTGGGGATGTCAGCCTGGTTCCTGAGTGTGACAGGCTGTGAGATGGCATCAGGGTCGGTGAAGTGCTGGAGGAAGAGATAGTGCTTCAGTGACTTCCTAAACTGGACAAGGTCGGTGATGGCACAGATGGCCAGGGGCAGGGCGTTCCAGCATGTGGGTGCATACAGTGCTAAGGCTCTGTTTCTTGTTGCCTGAGAACATTTCGTAATCGCCTTCGGGAGTATCAGAGTATTGGCGGCGGCTGATCTCCTAGCTCGGTTGAGGGGGGTGGTCTGGATGAGGTCTGTGAAGGAGGTGGAGGAGCACTTGTTGATGGCTTTGTAGATCATCAAAAGAACTTTGAAGGAGAGTCTACAGTATACCGGCAGCCAGTGCAGATGTTTCAATATAGGGGTTATGTGCTCTCTCATGGAGGCTCCGTGCAGGACTCTGACAGCTGCATTCATTGCCAGCTGCAGAGGATTCAGCATGTTCTTCAGGAGTCCATGTAGTATTGCGTTGGCATAGTCAAAAGGTGGGATTATTAGGGCTTGATAGACTGTCCGGAAGTCTTTTGGCTTGAGTAGCTGTCGCAGGTGGCGGAGTGTCCGAATCTTGGGGTAGACTGCCTTGACCATGTTGCTTACCTGGGCTTTCATGTTGAGCTGTTGGTCTAGCGTGACCCCTAGGTACCGTACCGTGGGCTTGCTAAGGAGCTCTGCATCCCATACTTTCAGTGAGGTGGGTGGAGTGAAATCTGCGTTCCTGGTGATAAATAGGACCTCCGTTTTGTTGAAATTTATTCTAAGCCTCTGCGGGTGTAGCCAGTCTGTGACGGCATCAAAGCAGGTGGATAGAGGGGAGAGGTCTAGATGCTCTGTTGATATAGGTATATATAGCAGAACATTGTCAGCATAGACCAGGCAGTTGATATTGAAGGAGCGGATGATGTCGTAAATGGGCTGCATGCAAACGTTGGACAGTAGGGCTGAAAGCGAAGACCCCTGTGGCACGCCTTTCTCTTGTGAGAAAGGTGTGGAGGTAGGGGAGCCAGTTCGAACATGCTGCCATCTGTCTGTTAAGTACGATGCACACCAGGTTAGCGCTGTACCGTGGACGCCCTTCTCCTTGAGGCATGTTAGGAGTATTTTGTGGCTAACGGAGTCAAAGGCTGCAGCAATGTCCATGAAGATCAGGGCAAACCCTTGTCTGATATTGTACAATCCGATGGTCAATGAGCTGAAAATAGTGGTCAATAGGGTCTCAACGCCATGTGACTCCCTGAATCCATGCTGCATGGGTCGAGGGATGCGCTAGTCTCAATGTGGTGATGTAGCTGGCGTTGGACGATCTTCTCAATAATTTTTGCCAGAAGGGGAGATACTCGAGATTGGCCTGTAGGAGTCCATCCTGGCAGGGTCCAGCTTGTTGTTTTTTAGTAGCGGTCTGATAGCCATTTGCTTCAAGCTTCGAGGGAGGGTCCCAGTAGAGAATGAAAGCTCTATGAGTGTAGTCAGGAAAAGGCTGAGGTCAGCACACAGTGATTTTATCCAAAATGCTGGACAAGGGTCATTAGGTGCTGTGGTGATGTTTATGGCTGTGATGATGTTTTGAATGCCTTTCTCTGTTGGGGCCGAGAAGGCGGCGATGACGTGCTGTGTGTCCTTCGTGGCTGGCGTCAAGGTAGGTGAGGAGGTTGGGTGGGGGGCCTAGTGGGAGGTGGGGAGGTTAGTGGTCTCGCTGGACTGGCTTGTTTTGGCCTTCAGATAGTCAGGGTATTCCTGTGGGTCAGGAAGGCTTGGTTGGATAGGGGAAGGCTCTTTTGATAGGGTCTTGATTAGGTTGAAAAGTTTGTGCGGCTTGTTCAGGGAGCGCTGAAATTTCTCAGCATGGAATTGCTTCATTCTTGCTGTTACTGCTGCACGGTGCCTTCCTAGATGAGCAATGTATAATTTGTGGTTCTCAGTTGAACCACAAGGGGATATATAGTAGGTATTTTTCCAGGAACTACCTACAATCCCTTCTTGCTGATATTAACATGCAGTTTATTAAAGAAATATCCTTTTTACATTAAAAATGAACTTGTCCTTCTAAAGGAATCAACAGTAAATATCCCATGACTTCACAAATCCATGACAAAACCTCTTTTGAGAAAATCTCAATTATCGTGCACTGCCATCACATGTGAGATGTGATTTTTCTGCTAGCACAATTGCACCAGGATGAGTCAGAATCATTAATTCCCATCTTATTTTATGTCTGTGTTGGTCATTTACTAACAGTTAGCCATACTGTCATTATCATGCAGTATCTGCTGCAGGGCCTATTTTATGCAACAGCCTTGCAGCAGATAAGATATAAGGACATTAGTATGGCTAACTGTTAATAAATGATCACCATAGACATTAAACAAGATGGGAATTAACAATTCTGACTCATGGAAAGAATAAAAGGTACAGTAGGGGCCAAAACATTAAGGCAGAGTCCAAAATATCAGAATTTTATTAGAAAAGTACATGTTATTGTCACTTTCATGGTCAAAAGCTTTAAGAACCAAAGATATATATGTCATTTTCAAAGTTTTATTCAGGAAACAATATATGTGTCAATATTTTATAGGGTGTCCATGATTTTTCAGCACAGCCTGGATTCTTGTAGGCATACTGTTAACTAGCATTTTACAGTATGCCGGAGTGATTTCGTTGACCCATACATGCTTGAGTATGTCCTTTAAATCTGCTTCTGAAGTTGGACAGTGTGCTGCCACCTTTTTCTTCATAAGATTCCTACAGTTTTCAATTACACTGAGATACGGAGAGTTTGATGGCCAACTTGGTAGCAGTTCGATCTTGTTGTCCACGAACCATTTTTTGACTGTTTTTGCAGTGTGGAATGGTGCGGAGTCCTGCTGAAATATAGTTGTGCCAGAAACATTCATGTGTATTTTAACTTTACTATTCAGCACGGATATGTATTTTGCAGCATTTACTCTTTCATCTTTCTCAAAAATGTGCAGGCCACATCGTCCATTCGCCGAGATACCATCCCATACCATGACCGATGGTGGGTGTTTAACAGTCTTGCTCGTGTACTTTGGATTTAGTCTCTCGCCTGCTGGTCGTTGGACGTAGCTGTAACCACTCCCACGTACTTGTTGAAATGTACTTTCATCTGTGAACATTACCCTCTCCCACCATTCAGCAGATTTGTTTTTCATCTTGCTACAAAACTGTATGCGGGTAGCAATTTGTTTCCTGGTCATCATAGGCTTCTTGGCAGGTCTTCTGGCCACGAGTTTGAATTCATCCACAAGCCATCGTCGGACAGATCTGGCACTTATCTTTATTCCTCAATCATTAGCTAACTGAGCCACACGTTGAGATGAAGTATGTGGACTAGATGTAATAATGCTTTTGAGGAATCGGTCATCTCGTCCAGTAGTTATCCGTCTGTGCCCACATTTTGAACGACGTGTACGGCCACCTGATTTCAGAACATTCTGAACTGCACACCTTGATATATGCAAATGTTTTTCAATAGCACATTGCGAATATCCTTCAGCATGGAGTGTGACAACTTGTCCCTTTACAAAGTCATTAATATGAAATTAGGTCTTACCTGCTAATTATCTTTCCTTGAGCTTTCTCCGGGCCAGTCCAGGGACAGGTCGGGCCAGTCCAGTGACAGGTAGGGTTGTCAATCCTCTATAGCAGCTGAGGACTGAAGACTTCAAGCTTTCTTGAGAGGTGAAGCCACTCCCCCTGAGGGTAACCCAGCAGTCTTCTTATGACAAAGCAACTAAAAGAAATAACTGAAAATACCAGATTAACCCTTTAAAAACTGATAATGTTCCATAGTCCTTGAAAAATGCGGAAGCCATCAAACGGGCTCCTATAGAGTGGGTTGTTTTTTGTTTTGTTTTTTTTTAAAAAAGCGTAACCTAACATTAGTCTGCACTGAATGAAATCTGAAAGCCCCAATTATTTCCTCTCTCACGGACGAATGCCTTAATATGGTGAAATTCTGTTGGATACAAAAAAGGGCCTCCAAACCGAAAGAGGTGGGACCCTGGACTGGCCCGGAGAAAGCTCAAGGAAAGATAATTAGCAGGTAAGACCTAATTTCATATTCCTTATCGCTTCTCCGGGCCAGTCCAGGGACAGGTAGGGCAGTACCAAAGCAGTACCTAAATATGGGAGGGACCCGCGAGCCCTGCGATAAGAGCCGAGGCCCCCAATTTCGCATCGTCCCGGGCTTGAACATCCAATCGGTAATGTTTGGTAAAAGTATGCAACGAAGACCACGTTGCAGCTCTGCAGATATCTATCGGCGGCACAAAGGCAAACTCCGCCCAGGAAGTGGCTAGAGCTCGAGTAGAATGAGCCCTTAAACCAACCGGCGGCGAAATTCCTCTGGCAGTGTAAGCTGCCACAATAGCACAGCGAACCCAACGAGCTATGGAGGACTTTGACGCTGGTTGACCTTTACGAGCCCCTGCATACTGGACAAAGAGTCTGTCTGTTTTCCGAAAGGGTTTCGAAACCCGCAGGTACGTTCGTAAGACCCGGCCAAGATCTAACCGTTTGAGCGCACGGTCCATGGGAGAGCCGGAAGAATCAGAAAACACAGGCAAGGCTACCACTTGATTAACATGAAAAACAGACAGTACTTTAGGTAAATAGGAAGGTACTGTTCGTAGCAACACCCGTTCCGGAAGAAATTGAAGATAAGGCTCCCGGCAAGACAAAGCCTGTAAGTCGGAAATCCGGCGAGCTGAACACAAAGCGACTAAAAAAGCCGTTTTCCAGGAACACTCGCGGATATCACGAGAGCTGAGTGAAGCTAAGGACGACTGTGAAAAAGCTTCCAAAACTAGGTTCAAATCCCATGGAGGAACGATGGGGCGCACTGGAGGACGGAGGATCTTTGCTGCCCGTAAAAAATGTTGCACATCTGGAAGCACCGAAAGACGGCGATGCTGCACTAAGCCCCGAAAACAGGCAAGCGCGGCAATATGAACCTTAAGGGTACTGAGAGCCAAGCCTTTGTCTAAGCCATGCTGAAGAAAAAGGAGGAGCTGAGGCAAGGTAGACGACATAGGAGGAACATTGCGCTGTCCACACCACGATTCAAAAAGACGCCATACCCGCACATATGCTAGAGAGGTCGTCGGCCTTTTAGAGTGAAGTAAGGTGTCTACAACGGAATCTGCATAGCCTTTGCGCTTTAAGCGAGCCCTCTCAAGAGCCAAGCCGTAAGTAAGAAGTGATCCACCCTGGGCATGAGAATCGGTCCCTGATGCAACAGATTGATGCGAATCAGAAGAGGCCAAGGTGGAGCTATGAGAAGCCGAACTAGATCGGCATACCAGGGACGAGGAGGCCAATCCGGCGCAATGAGAATCACCATCCCGCGGTGGTGCGCAATCCGCTGGATGACTCGACTCAACTCAACATCGGCCAAGGAGGAAAAACATACAAGAGAGAGTCTAGTGTCCACGGTTGAACGAGAGCATCGAGCCCCTCTGACATGTGTTCTCTGCGTCTGCTGAAGAACCGGCTGGCCTTGGCATTGGTGTACGTCGCCATCAGATCCATTACCGGCTGCCCCCAACGCAAAGTCAGCTCGTGATAAACTGCCGCGTTCAGTTCCCATTCCCCGGGATCGAGGACATTGCGGCTGAGATAATCGGCTTGCACATTCTCCTTGCCAGCGACATGTGCTGCTGATATCGCTAGGCGATTGGATTCTGCCCAAACCATCAATTCCTGACATTCGGACAGGAGGGCGAGAGACTTGGTGCCGCCTTGACAATTGATATAAGCGACTGTCACTGCATTGTCGGAGAATATCTTGACCGCAGTTCCCTTGAGCAAGTCCGCGAAGTGCAGTAGGGCGAGACGAGCTGCGCGCAGTTCCAGTCGGTTGATCGACCACGAACTCTCCTCGGGGGAACAAGAACCCTGAGCAATGTGCGCCTGACAATGAGCTCCCCAGCCCGAGAGACTGGCATCTGTGGTAACCAACACCCACGAGGGCTCCTGCAAGGGAATCCCCGCCGTAAGATGTTCCGGAACTAACCACCACTCCAGACTGTGCCGCACATGTTCCGGACAGGAGAGGTGCTGCGAGAGTGGGTGAAGCTGTGGCGACCATCGGGAAAGTAGGGCCTGCTGCAAGGGTCGCATGTGTGCTTTGGTCCACGGGACTAGATCCAGTGCCGCCACCATGGACCCCAAGAGCTGCAAATACGTCCACGCCGACGGAGCTGGTAGATTGAGAAAGGCTTGTACTTGTTGCAAAAGTTTCTCCACCCGCAGTTCGGGCAAAAAGACTGCCCCTCGCGCTGTGTCGAAAAAGGCTCCGAGATAAGTCAGCTGTTGCACCGGTACCAAATGACTTTTGGAGTGATTGATCACCCAACCGAGCTTTTCGAGAAGCTGAACTACGCGAGCTGTCGCCGTCACGGAAGCCAACCGAGAATCGGCCCGGATCAACCAATCGTCGAAATACAGATGAACCCGGATACCCTCCTTTCGAAGCGCCGCTGCCACAACCACCATCAGCTTTGTGAACGTTCGTGGAGCTGTCGCGAGACCGAACAGCAAGGCGCGAAACTGGAAATGCCCCATCGGAAGGGCAAAACGTAAATATCGCTGATGAGATTGTCAGATGGGAATATGAAGATAAGCCTCTGTGAGATCTATGGACGAGAGAAACTCTCCCGGCTGCACCGCCCGAATCACTGTGCGCAAGGTTTCCATGCGAAAGTGCGGCACCCGCAAAGTACGGTTTACACCTTTGAGATCTAGCACGGGACAAAAAGAACCCTCCTTTTTGGGAACCACAAAATAGATCGAGTATCGACCGCAGCCGTATTGGTCTAGCGGCACGGGAACGATCGCTCGCAGCTGTAAGAGACGGAAGAGCGTGTCCGAAATGGCCTGCATCTTCAGACCGGGCGCACAAGGAGACATGACAAAGGCGGGTGTTAAAGGGCAGGCGAAGTCTAGAGCATAGCCCTTCTGAATTATTTCCAAAACCCATTTGTCTGACGTGATTACGGTCCAAGCTGCTAGAAAATTCTGCAGGCGCCCTCCTACAGGAACTAATGGCTGGACCAGCCGACCTTCATTGCGGCTTTTTAACTGAAGGTTGAGAGGCCGTGCCGTAAGACCTGCCAAAACCTCTGGCTCCCCGAAAGGACTGACCACGAAAACCGGACCGTCCCCTAGAATAGGGCGCAAAGCACGCTCCACGAAATCTACGGGAGTCCCGCGTGGAGCCTCGAAGAGTTCCAGTACCTCTCAGCGGCTTAGGCTTATCCTCAGGCAACCGACCGCCTTTTGAGTCGCCTAAATCTTTCACAATTTTTTCCAAGGCTTCCCCAAAAAGCAACTTTCCCTTAAAGGGCAGTTTACTAAGGCGGACCTTCGAGGAAACATCTGCCGACCAGTTACGCAACCAGAGGAAACGCCTGGCAGCTACCATAGAGGCCATGGTTTTGGCTGCAATTCGTAGCAAATCATAAAAGGCATCCGCCCTATAAGCAGCGGCCGATTCTAACTTTGCATTGTCTGGAACTTCAGAAGCGGACTCCCCTGCCGCATCCCCCTGCAACCATCTAATGGACGCACGAGAAACATAAGCTCCACAAACTGCCACTTGCAGCGCCAAAGCGCTAGAATCAAAAGCCTGCTTGAGCAGAATTTCCAATTTTCTATCCTGGAGGTCCTTAAGCGCTGCTGCTCCTTCTACAGGGATGGTAGTCTTCTTAGTCACCGCAGAGACCAAGGCATCCACCTTTGGCATGCGTAATAAATCCCTTTCCTCCTGCGGCAGGGGGTACAGGCGAGCTAAGGCGCGGCCTCCTCGCAGAGTAGCTTCGGGACACTCCCATTCAGAATCATTTGTCTAATCACCCGATGCATGGGAAAACAACGTTGCTGGGTCTTAAACCCCTGCAACAAAGGATCTTCCAAAGGTTCCTGAGAGGAAGAAGGAAGAAGCAGGTGCAGAGCCGCCAGAGATTGTGAAATAAGAGCTGCCAGCTCCTCTTTACGGAAGACCCTGAAAACATTAGGATCCTCTCCAGGGGCAATTTCCCCTTCCTCCAATTCCTCTGGATCCTGATCTAAGCTTGTCTCTGCTAGACCCTCTGTGTCTCCCTGACCGAGTAGAAGAGAATCTTGGGAAATAAAAGGATCCAACGGATCTCTAAGAAAGTCCTTAGTCTTAGAAGATCCCTCTCCAGGATCCTCTGTGCCCTGCAAACTAGGTGGTAGTGCCACAGGAGTGGGAAGCGCTGAAGACTGATCAGGCTGTGTAGACTTAAGTAAAAAAGCCCTGTGCATCGCCAAGATAAATTCGGGCGAAAAAAAAAGGAGGAAGTCATGTCTTCCTGAGCCTCTAAATTGGAACGTGCAGGCTTATCTTTAGGAACGGCTTCCTTAGAAGACTTAGTCTTTCTTTTGTGCGGCCGGGGCTGCTCTGCAGGAGACCCGACCGGCGCCGACAAAATGGCCGCTTTTCCCGCCTTTTCGGCAGGCAAAGATGGCTCTTCTATTTTATTTACCGGCTTGCCTGCCATTCTGAAAAAAGTATGGAAAAAGAAAGAACCCGAGCCTGAACAAAACTGACAGCGCTGAATAATGAACGGCACAGCCAAAATAGTCCGATGGCAGAATGACGTGCAGAACCGGATCGAGACCGAAAAAATAAAATAAACTAAAGAAAACGAAATCAGCAAAGACTCACCAAAGAGAAGAGAGCAACCCCTGAGTACACCATGCAGTCCCGCTGCTAGCGGGAAGCAGGCAACAGTGGCAGCGTTTGCGGCAGAGGTATAACTGGGGCTCCCAGAATCACTCTGCCGACCGAGACGGAGAGGGTGAATTAGGCAGGCTCTGCCTCACACCGCAAGAGCATGACTCACTCGACGTCTCATATTTCTTTAAAGCAGTAGCGTCCCAAAAAACTGACACAAGGACTCAAGAAGAAAATCAGCCCTGCTAGAGCCAATATATTTTGTTGAAAAAAAACAAAGAAATATAAGCAGAAGGATTGTAGGTGAGGGAGAACTAGAGATTCGATCCTCTTTAGCTGCTGAGGACTGAAAGACTGCTGGGTTACCCTCAGGGGGAGTGGCTTCACCTCTCAAGAAAGCTTGAAGTCTTCAGTCCTCAGCTGCTATAGAGGATTGACAGCCCTACCTGTCCCTGGACTGGCCCGACCTGTCCCTGGACTGGCCCGACCTGTCCCTGGACTGGCCCGGAGAAGCGATAAGGAATAACGCAATTTCTACCCATCTTGATGGTATATTTTACATGTAACCTTCAATCTTTTCCTAGTTGTAAAAATTCAAAACTTCATCCAAGAAACCTACTACAGAGTGTAAGTAAACTAAAATGGACGCCAGACACATGGTGTGACTAATCACCATGCTGATTAAATAAGTAAGCACGTGTGACATCTCCACAGTACATTATTTAACAATAAATTGTAGAAAAAGATACCTGCCTTAATTTTTTGGCCACTACTGTATACATTAAATTCAAACAGGACATATACATAGGATATGTTTTGATTCCCATTTCCTCTTTGTCTCAACAATGGTTTTCCACCCTCTCCTCTCATCACATTCCCCACAGACAGGAAAGGGAATTAAGTGTCCTCACAGCTGGCTTCCAGACTGCTTACTGAACAGCCTGTGTGTATCCTCTGCATTTTACAGCCTCCACGGATCATGAATTCATTACAAGAGAGTCCTGTCTTTCTTCTAAAGTATACACTCTAAGATGTACACAAGTCTTTGATACTGCAGATTTTAAAAATGTGTTCATTTAAATAATTAGCTGTTGTACAGGTCAAAAAGAATCCATGTGGGCATCAAGTATATATGCAGTCTGCAGGTCAAACTGCCTGACACAATGAAAATGGTATATTAATAAATGGAAGAAGAGGACTTTAATTATGTCCAAGTGCTCCCAGTTCTATCAAATACTGCTGTTCAATTTTGCATAAAACTTTAAAAATGAAGTTGGAACCTTTTGGACAAAAAGTTTAATCATTTTTTCCCATTTTTCTGTCTCTGCATGGGAATAGCACTTGTGATGACAAATGAAAGTGGTCACAATAAAATGCAGTTTGTTTGGGGCCAGTAACCATTGCAATACAGACATATTGTAAATGCAAGATGAACACTGTAATGTAACTTAATCTTCAAGTGTTCTGTGAATTCACTACAGCCATTCTGATTGAAACTCTTCAGGTGTTGTGTAATTAAAAGCAGAGTGGGGTTTTTTCCCTTACTTTGAGGATAAAGCTCTCTTCTGGCTGCAAATTCAGGTCCAGGGTGGATTGTCTAACCATTTCTTCAAAATGCAGATCTCTCTTCCTGGGCACATCCATAGCCGGAAAAAGGTCACTGATCAGGCCCATGAAAATGGTGAGATCGTCGGTTACTATTTTAGGTAGGTTGAAGTCTCTCAAGGCTCGCATCAGTACCTGCAACAGAACATCATCTTAGAAATTCACGCCTAAGAAGATCTTACGTTTCTGGATCAATAAATAAATTGCAGAATGATACCTTGTTAGTACATCCAATGCATTTGTGACTAGTTTTGAATGCTATATTCAGTTCACTGGGTTAAGATACAATGAATCAAGGATGCTGTCTGACTATTCAAGTAAACTGTAGGGTGTATTATATTATCAATCTTTGTTTTCAAAACTGTAAAGAGATGTAGGGCAAAAGCAGAAAGAATAGATGTGCCTGGAAATCCTTCCAATTATTACCTTTGTTAAAATATATTTGTTCAGCTAAATAAGGAAGTTAGAAACCATCAAGAAAGATGAGTGAGGATTCAGAGGCATAAAAGACTGCAAATCTGAAAACCACTGATGGAGAATAGCATACTTGAAATACTTACATAAATGAGTAGATACGTAGGACCCTGCCAATTTCACAACTGTGATAAACGTGATATGGATCATCATATCTCATCTGCACTATAAAATCAGTGTGCAGACCTAATTTTATGGTCATGTTCAGAGGGGCATAAAAAGCCTGGCATGGGAGGCCACCAGACAATGCATGCTTTCCCATCCTTATTCCAGCAACCCCTTCCCCTGTCACTTGTGTTAACTCAGCAGAATCCTTTCCCTCTGTCACTGCCACTGTCCTCTCCTTCTGCTACAGTCTTCTCTTTTCTTAGTCTACCTAGGACAGGTCATAAGAGTTCCCCAGACTAGGCTAGGCAGTGGGAAGGTTGATGAGTTAGGAGGCGTGCTAATTCATTAGGTATCTATATTATGTTGATGTTGGCTTAAGGGCTATTGATATTGTATAAGGATACACCTTCTGTTTTGTATTAAGAAACTTTAAATAAATTAAAATAAAACATTTATAAAGAAGAATTCCCCAATGCTGGTAAGACCAATGACCTCACTAACCCTGGCCAGAACCAAGAACATTCCTGGGGCTCAGCAGAAAGTGATGTTCACTCTACTCGCTCCTCAACATTCAGGCGTAACAGACCATGCATTTGATCACAGTGACACCAGCTTGCCTGGGGAGAACTTAGTCAGAGCACACTGTAGCTACAAGGCAGGGCATCTTTCTTCCTTTGCCGCCACTGAGACCAGACCTATTGGCATGGCCTCAGTGCCAGCAAAGACAAATATGGAGGGCAGTCAGGCAGTACATGTGCCTTGTGGGCTGCAGATTGTAGATACCATCATAAATAGCATCCCCTTTTCTGCAGCAGAGAACTGATGGTAAAAGGGGGGTGTAGTATCTTAAAGAAAGTAGATTAAAGGATACCAGACAACATAGGTTGCTCACAAAGGGAAAACAGTAGTAGTGATCATGAAAGATCAATAAAAGCCTCCAGAAACATTAAACATTTGCACAGAAATGGGAAAATGGGAAAGATGTGTACACTACTTTCCATAGTATGGGAAATCAATTTCCAGATCTAGAGGCCGTCATGGAAGAGAATGATTTGGATCTAGTGTCAGTCTCAGAGGTGTGGTACACAGAAAACTATGACTGGAACATAGCTATATTGTATTACAATCTATTCAGGGAGGATAGAGTAGTAAGAAAGAGGAGAATTGGTGCGAGTGATAAAAAAATATTAAAACAACAGAACCGCAGAGCTTATCAGGCAAGCACTGAGGGTTAAGAGGAAATAGAACATCTATTTACACTGGTGTGATATGCAGATCTCCTTTGCAGGCATAAGAAATGGATAGAAATTAAATGGAAGACAGTAAAAAAATGGTTATGAAAGCAAAGGTGGTACTGCTAGATAATTTCAGTCTGCTGGATGTTGATTGGGACATATTTGCTGCAGTGTCAAATAAGATCAACCTGGATTCTCTGCAGGGGGAACAGTTTCAGCAACTGGCAATGGAAACCATGCGGGAAAGGGTGATATTGAACTGGTGCTTACGAATGAGGAGAGTGTTTCTGAAGGTGTAATAGGTAAGCAAGTGGGATCCAGTATTGGACAGTGTGGTACAGTAGTAGAGCACAGATGGTGATAGTTCATTCAAGTGTAAGTCTCCTAGACCACCGGAAAAATCAGTGTGTCAAGATGGGGGAATACTTAAAAAGAAAATCATGAGATGGATGAGAAAATCCAGATGAAGTAGAAGAGCAGTGGGAAAAATTGAAAGGACATATTGTAAGGGCAACAAATCTTTTCGTTAGGAAACAAACAATAGTAGAGAAAAAGAGGCCAGTATAATTTTCAAAAACAGTCACTGAAAAGGTATGTTAAAAGATTAGCATTCATAAACTATAAGAGATCACAAAAAGAGGACAACAGTCATGGGGGGAGGACAAGAGGAAAAGTAAAAGTAGCACTGTCAAATTTTGACGTCATGGAGAGGAATATGCAATGGCTAATGAGGAAAAGAATAATTTCTTAACAAATATTTCAGTGTGGTGTTCACTAAGAAAGTGCCAGGAGTATGATTACTGAAACATACACAAATAGGAATGGAAGGCAGATATATCTGAAATTTGTTTTCAAAAGATTGTGCTCATGTGGATCTAGGAAAACGAAAAGAAAAGCAATGGGATCAGATAAGAACATAGGGCCCAATAGTCAAAAGCAAACTGTGTAAATGCCGCTAAGCGGGATAGTCAGTGGCATTAACATAGTGCCTCTGAATATCTGCTGATGTTGCCGCTACATGCACTGATGCTAACTGGTTAGCATTGGGGCATGCTTGTGGCATTTCAAGAAGGTACCAGTTGCAAACTGGGCAGCAGAAATATTTATTTATTTTATTTATTTACATTCTCTTATATACCGCGCTATTCTGCATCAGTGCGTTTACATTGAACAAACTGAAATTACATTGAACAGGGCATTATAACTTGGAGATAACTATTTTACAGGGAACATGGGCTATGGAGGGTTAAGTGGCTTGCCCAAGACCACAAGGAGCACCTGTGGGACTAGAAACCCCAGTCCTTCCGGCCCAAGGTTGCTGTCCTCTAGTGGGATTTGAACCCCCGACCTTCCGGCCTGAAGTACCTTGCCCCAACCACTAGGCCTCTCCTCCACTCCTAAAATATTAAGCCGCTGCTCAGTTAGCAACACGCGATGAAAGTCAAGGGCAGGAAAGAGTGGCCTAACTTTCTCCGCAGAATCTAACTGGACAGCGGTTGAATATTGCAGCTGCCCAGATAGTTTCGTGACTATCCCGGCAACCTGGATATTCAATGCCAGAGCCCAGATATGGTCCTAGCCTTGAATATCAGAGTTTAAAGTTAAGCTTGACGACTAGCCGCTGCCACTGAATATCAGAACTATTAGATATGCTATACTGGATCAGACCAAATGTCCATCAAGCCCAATAGTGACCAATCCAGGTCACAAGTACCTATCACGTTCCCAAAAGTAGAGAGATTCCATACTGCTTATCCCAGGGGCTGTGGTGGCTCGAAGGTTTGTGCCTCCCTAGGCAAACTCTCCATGCAGCTCCCAGACTGTGCTGCCATCCAGCCCGCCATGTCACCCACTCCCCTAACCACTGAAGTGGCGGTAGCTGAACTGCTGGTTTAGCATTGCATCGGGCCTTAAAGTGCTCATACACATGTGCGCAGTTCCGGCCTGCCACTCCTGCCCTCCTACAATGCAACTTCCTTGGAGGGGGCAGGAATGGCAGGCTGGAACTGCGCACACACTGGGCATCTTAATGCCTGCCATAGTGCTGGAGCGGCAGTTCAGCTGCTGCTTCTGGGGGTGTGGGGGGGGGGAGGGGGGGGGAGAGGAGGTAGCAATGTCACCCACCAGGGTCAACGACCTAGTTAGTCTAGTGAATGGGCCAGCCCTGCCCAGGGGTAAGCAATGGATTTCTCCAGTCCACTATAATAATGATTTATGGACTTTTCCTTCAGGAATTCTCCAAACCTCTTTTAAACTAGCTACACTAACAGTTTTTACAATGGATTCCAGAGTTTGATTGTGTGTGGAGTAAAAAAAATATGGTTTCTTATTAGTCTTAAATGTGCTACACTGTAGCTTCACTGCATGTCCCCTAGTTTTCTACTTCCTGAAAGAGCAGACAACTGATCTACACTTACCTGTTCCACTCCACTCTATTTCTAGACTACTATCATATCTCCCCTCAGCCATCTCTTTTCCAAGATGAAGAGCCCTAACCTTTGAAGTCTTTCCTCATAAGGGTATCCTTCCATCCCTTTTATCATTTTGGTGGCTATTCTCTGTACCTTTTCTAATTCCACTATATCTTTTAAGATACGGCGACCAGCATTGCATACAATATTCAAAGTGTGATCGCATTATAATATCTTTGGTTTTATTTTCTATTCCTTTCCTAATGATTCCTAGCATTCTATTTGCTTTCTTGACCACCACTGCATACTGAGTAGAGGGTGTCAACTTATTATTCATGATGATGCCTAAATCCTGGGTCGTGATTCCTAATGTGGAACATTGCATTGTCGAATCGTATGTAGTTTGGGTTGTTCTTCCCTAAATGCAAAATGTTGCATTTGTCCACATTAAAATATCTGCCATTTGGACGCCTGGTCTCCCAATTTCTTGTGGTCTTGCAATTTTTCACAATCCCTCGAGGATAAACAACTTAGAATAATTTTATCATCTGCAAATTTGATCATCTCACTTGTTCCCATTTCCAGGTAATTTATGATTAAGTTAAAAACAGCGGACTCAGCAGAGATCCCTGGGATACTCCAATACACCCTCTGAATTATCGGTCTCCCTTTCAATCTGTTCAAATCTCAGCTGCTCTGGTTAATCTTCCACCAGCCTCGGCATGCTCATATAACCCCTCTTCTCAAGTTGGTCCATTGGCTTCCTATCCGTTTCCGTATCCAGTTCAAACTTGTCCTACTGACCTATAAATGCACCCATTCTTCTACTCTTCACTACTTTTCCTCTCTTATCTCTCCCTATACCCCTCCTAAGGAACTCGGCTCTTTGGGCAGATTGCTTCTATCTGTGCCCTTCTCTTCTATTGCCAACTCTAGACTTCAATCCTTCCACCTTGTTGCTCTTTATGCCTGGAACAAACTACCTGAATCTATATGTCAGGCTTCATCTCTGGCCCTTGTAAAATCCAGACTTAAAACTCACCTCTTCAAGGCTGCTTTTAGATCCTGATCCATTTAGTCTCTTATGTGTTTCCTTACCACTCTCCTAGCAAATCCTTGTCCTCAAATGTTGTGTTATCTGTCTTGACTAGATTGTAAGCTCCGATGAGCAGGGACAGAGTAGTTACTCACCTATAATAGGTGTTCTCCAGGAGCAGCAGGAATCAGTCCTCACATATGGGTGACATCGACGCCGATGGAGCCCTTGCGGAGCATTTCCCCAGCTTTCCAAGGAAGCCTTTGGGAATGCAGGCACGCATGCGCGGTTCCCTTCCCGCCTAAAGGTGCCATATTGCTCAGTCAAATGACATAGCTAAAAACAGCACACAAAAATGTAAAAAAATAAACTATGTACAACTGCAACTCCCAGGGGAGGAGGGAGGGTTGTGAGGACTGATTCCTGCTGCTCCTGGAGAACACCTGTTACAGGTGAGTAACTACTCTTTCTCCAGGACCAAGCAGAAAGTCAGTCCTCACATATGGGTGACTCCCTAGCTCTGGGCTACCAGGAACCCAGGCTGAACAAGAGAACTCCCTCTAGTCTCAGCATCAAAGAAAGGCTTTTCACTGACAGAACCTCCACCGGTAGCCCAACAGAGGGCAGGAGGGCAGGAGTTGCCTAAACCTTGAAGAGATTGCGGAGTACTGCCTGGCCAAAAGCACTGTCCCTACGGGACTCCCTCTCCAGACAGTAATGGGCTGCAAAAGTCTGTCTTGAAGACCAAGTTGCAGCCCTGCAGATGTCTACCAACGGTACAGAGCGGAAATGAGCCACTGAGGCAGCCATTGCCCTGACACGATGGGCCGTGACCCGACCCTGCAAAGGAAGGTCAGCCACCCTGTAAGCCCAGGTGATACAGTCAGCCACCCAGATGGACAAGGTACGCTTGGACACAGCTAACCCCAAATTATTAGGGTCATAAGATATGAAGAGCTGAGTAGCCCTTCTATGCCCCTGCATACGGTCAAGGTAGAAGGATAAGGCCCTCCTACAGTCCAGGGTATGCAGGACTGCTTCAGCCTGGCTTGCATGAGGCCTAGGGAAGAATGTTGGAAGAACCACCTCCTGGTTGAGGTGGAAAGAGGAGACAACCTTTGGGAGGAACTTTGGATGAGTCCTGAGGACTACCCTGTTCCTATAGAATCTGGTGTAAGGCCTGTCACAGACCAGGGCCTGAAGCTCACTCACTCGCCTAGCCAAGGTTAGGGCTACCAAGAAGAGTGTTTTCCAGGACAGGAAGCGGAGAGGGCAAGTAGCCATCGGCTCAAAAGGTGGGCGAGTCAGTTGCTGCAAGACCACATTCAACTCCCACTCAGGAGCAGGAGGACGGATTGGAGACTTGAGCAAGAGCAAGCCTCTGAGAAACCGGGACACCAAGGGGTGAACCGACAGGGAATGTCCTTCCACCAGTGAGTGGTGAGCTGCTAGAGCTGAGAGGTAGACCCAAACAGAATTGGACTTGTCCTTGATTTGATAAGTGCAGCAAGTACTGAAGCACTACTGGTACAGTACAGGAGAAAGGATCCTCTGTAGGTAAGGTGACACCACACAGAAAACCTTTTCCATTTGAGAGCATAGGTTTTCCTAGTTGACTGTTTCCTAGAGGCTAGGACAACCTCCTCAACTTCCTGAGGTAGGCCCCAGGGAGCAAAAACTACCCTTGCAGCCTCCATGCCATCAAATTGAGAGCTTTGAGATTGGGGTGCAGAAGGGAACCCTGTTCCTGAGAGAGAAGGTCGGGTTGCAACTCCAGAGGCAGTGGGGGATCCACTGCCAGCTGTAGCAGAAGTGGAAACCAAGGCTGTCTCGGCCACCTGGGAGCCACCAGCAGGACCGAGGCCTTGTCCTGAAGAATCTTGAACAAAGTTCGGGCCACCAAGGGCCTGGGAGGAAACGCATACAGGAGGCCCTGAGACCAGGGAATCAGAAAAGCATCTGCTGCTATCCACAGAGGATGCGGTTGCCTGGAGCAGAACTTTGGCAGCTGTTTGTTCAGAGGACTGGCCACATTAAAGGCAACATTAAAGGCCACATTAAAGGCAAACAAATCTATGGATGGAAGTCCCCATTTCAGGAAAATCTTCTGAACCACCAAACGATGGAGCTGCCACTCGTGGGGCTGCAGAATCCTACTCAACCTGTCTGCCAGGTAGTTCTCCTGGCCAGGTAGATACACTGCCTTGAGGAGCATGTCGTGTCTGAGAGCAAACAAGCAAAGGTCCTGTGCCTCCTGACAAAGGAGCCTGGACCCAGTTCCACCCTGCTTGTTCACATAAAACATGGCTACCTGGTTGTCTGTTTGAACTAGGACAGACTGATGAGCCAGGGTTGGAGAGAAAGTCTTGAGGGCTAGCCGAATAGCCCTGAGTTCTAGGAGATTGATTTGCTGTGCGGCTTCCCAAGGAGACCACAGGCCCTGGGTGCACTTGCCTAGACAATGAGCTCCCCAGCCCTGCAGGGAGGCATCCTTGGTCAGCACCACTGTGAACCCAGGAATCTGAAAAGGCACCCCTCGCAATAGATGGGGTGGGTGCAGCCACCAGCGGAGGGAGTTCAGAAATTGTCTGGACACCCTTATCCTGTCTCTGAGGCTGCCTGTGGCCTGTGACCACTGAGTCCGAAGGCACCACTGTGCAGGCCTCATATGGAGCCTGGCATTGGGGGTCACATGGACTGTCAAAGCCATGTGGCCAAGAAGTCTCAGGCAGAGCCTGGCGGAGACCAGTGACCTGCTGAGAAACTGGTTTGCTAAGTTTATCAGTCTTTGGGCCCTGTCTTCTGGCAAGAATGCCTTTGCCAGCAGAGAGTCCAACCTTGCCCCTATGAACTCCAAGTTTTGGGAGGGGAGCAAAGTGGACTTTGCGAAGTTTATTACAAACCCCAGGCTTTGAAGAAGAGCAATAGTTCTGAGGGTGGCTTGTCTGGCCTCCTGGCACGTCTGACTCCTGATGAGCCAGTCGTCCAGATAGGGGAAGACAAAGATTCCTTGATTTCTCAGGTAGGCCGCCACCACTGCCAGGCATTTGGTAAAGACCCTGGGAGCGGAGGTGAGGCCAAAAGGCAGTACTCTGTACTGCTAATGGTTTCCTCCCACAATGAACCTGAGGTACTTTCTGTGGTCTGGATGAATGAGGATGTGAATATACGCATCCTTTAAATCTAAGGAGCATAGCCAATCTCCCTGCTGGAGGTAGGGCAGAAGTGTTCCAAGATTAAGCATTTTGAACTTTTCCTTCTCTAGGAATTTGTTGAGATTTCTGAGGTCTAGAATAGGCCGAAGGCCACCGGTTCTTTTGGGTACAAGGAATTACCTGGAGTAGAACCCCTGACCTTATAGGTGGGGAGGCACAGGCTCCACTGCCCTGTCTACCAACAGACCTTGGAGCTCCTGAAGGAGAAGATCTGTGTGCAGGGGAGGCCTTGGAGGATCCCCTGGAAAGTATGGAGGAGGCAGTTGTTGGAAGTGCAGCAGATAGCCCTTGTGGACTATGCTTAGTACCCAACTGTCTCCAGTGATGAGTGGCGACTTGTGGGCAAACAGGGCGAGGCGACCTCCTGTGCAGGGTTGGGAGAGCAGGGACGGAGAAGCTATGCCTAAGGAGTCAAAAACCCCCACCCTGTTGAGTGGGAGCAGGGGCCGGAGGCTTGGGAGTCCTCTGCCTACGGGGCCCATTACCCTGCCCCTTGGCGTGCTGACCCTGAGGGGCAGCTTGGGTGGCCTGTTACTTTGGGTACTGTTTGTAGGCAGTGCCCTTCCTTGGGTAAAAGGGCTTTTTACCCGAGCCCTTCTTTTTGTGAGAAGGGGCAGAAGTCTTCCTAGACAGCGTTGTCCTCGTGAGGTGCTCGGTTTTGAGCTGTGCGGCCTTCTCGGTCATGGGCTTGCCAAAAAGGTTCTCACCTCGGCAAGGGACATCGACCAACTTGTCCTGAACCCATGGCTCGAGGTCCGATAATTGCAGCCATGCCTGGCGTCGAGCCGCGATACAAGCTGCAGAAACACGGGCCGAAGCCTCGAAATCATCGTAGGCAGCGCGGGACATAAACTTGGAGCATTCCCGGATCCCCGAGGACAAGGACTTGAACCTCTGCAAGGGTTCCCCGGAGAGACCAGCAGAGAACCCGGCCAACTCCTTGGCCAGGTCTCGCAAGTACATGTCCATGTACAGCTGGTAAGACTGGACACGGCAAGCAAGCATCGAGCCCTGGAAGCACTTTCTACCAAAACCATCGAGGTTCCGGGCCTCCCTGCCAGGGGGCACCGCGGAGTGCATCTTCTGACTTTTCAGGCGATGCATGGTCGATTCCACCACCATGGAATGGTGTGGTAGCTGCGCCTTCTGAAAGCCAGGGCTCTTCCGGAGTTGATAGAGAGAATCGACCTGCTTGTTTAGAACCGGCGTGGAGGCTGGTGCTTCCCACATCCGGAAGAGGAGCCGTTCCAGCATCGGAGGAACCGGAACAATAAAGGCCTCCTTCGGTGGAGAGTCGTACTGTAGGGCCTCGAGCTCCTCGGCTCGAGGCTCCTCCTTGGGGTCCGCAGGGATTGCCAACGTGGTGGCCATATCCTGGATGAACTCCGAGAACCGGGTATCCTCCAGGGGTGATCTACTCCAGGGCTCGGACTGCGGCGAGTCCGACGGGACGCACCGAGTCCGGAATGTGTCGGGGGACTCCTCGTCCTCTGTCTCCCAGGCGGACTCGTCCGATGAGGAATCGGGGTCCGACCGTGCGGGGCCTGTGAGCACCTGCCCCGACGCCGAAGGCACCGGCGTTGACGCCCTCAGTCCCGAACGGGAGGTCGAGGGAGACCGCGACCGAGGTCGACCTCGAGCCTTTATGGTCTCGAGTATCGGCTCGGTCTCCGGGGTCGACTTCGATGTCGATGTCCCGGTGGTCGGGGCAGATGTGCCAAACAGGCTGGCCATCAGTGCCCGCTGCTGTTCCATGAAGGCAGACAGTCTGCTCTCCAAGGCTGTCAGCCTGAGACCAAGCTCAGGAGACTCAGCAGCCCCCGACTCGGGCCCTGGCGGAGCCGGGCCCAATGTCGGCTCTCTGGGAGAAGAGTCCACGAAGACTACAGGACTTACGTGTCCAGCAGACTCCGGCTCCACTTGAGGTACTTTGGGAGGCTTCTCCTGTTCCACGGGCCCGGAGCAACGGTCGGGGGTCTGCGACCTAGCTCTCGAAGAGCCAGGGGACCTCTTCCGACGAAGCCTTCGCGAGCCGCTTCTTCCTCTTTCGTTCCCGGTTGGGGGACCCCCTGTCCGAGGAGCCCCGACGGTGCTCTGGATCCGACTTCCGAGATGTCGAGGCCTCAGACGAGGTCTGGGCCCGGCTGGAGGCCGAGTTGGAGAAAAGCCTTTCCTTTTGGTGCTGACGACTTCAAAGCGCCTTGGAAGACATTTTTCCACATGGTCCACATGTCTTAGGATCGTGGTCATGACCGAGGCACTGAAGGCAGCAGTCGTGTGTGTCATTGAGAGACATTAGTTTCTTGCACCGATCACACTTTTTGAAGCCACTGGAAGCCATCGGGGAAAGCACAGTTACTTACCTGTAACAGGTGATCTCTGGGAACAGCAGGAATAAGTCTTCACATATGGGTACGTCGGTACCGACGGAGCCTGCGCGGGAACGCTCCCCAGCGTCCAATCAGAAAGCTTTTGGGAGCATCCCACAGCGCCTGCGTGCTGCCTTCCCGCCTTTCCAACTGTCTTTCCTCAGTTGAGTTTTATAGCTGAGACAAAGAGGGAGAGAGAGGGAAAGGAAGAGAGAGAGAGAGACACACACAACTCCTAGGGGAGGTGGGTGGGTTGTGAAGACTTATTCCTGCTGTTCCCAGAGATCACCTGTTACAGGTAAGTAACTGTGCTATCTCCAGGAACAAGCAGGAATGAGTCTTCACATATGGGGACTCCCTAGCATTTGATGCCAGGGAGAGCGCCCAGAAGTTGTGTGTCCCTGGGACAGGGCTGCACTTCCCCACCTGGATCTCTGGCATCTCATGAGGGATGGTGGGTAGGAGTTGATTAAGTATGGAACAGGTGTTTGAGAACAGCCTGACCAAACAAGGCATCCTGGCGGGAGTCCTTGTCTAAGCAGTAATGGGCTGTGAAGGTATGAACTGAGGCCCAAGTGGCTGCTCGACAGATGTCGTCGATAGACACAGAGTTCAGATGAGCCATTGAGGCTGCCATGGCTCTCACATTGTGAGCTGTGACATGGTCCTCCAGAGAAATGTTTTTGCTCTGATAGGCGAAAGAAATACATTGGGCAATCCAGTTGGAAAGAGTTCTTTTGGAGACTGGTTGTCCCAAATGAAAAGGATCAAAAGCAACAAAGAGTTGGGAAGACTTTCCATGTTGCTGTGTCCTCTGTAAGTAAAAAGCCAGAGCTCTTTTACAGTCCAGGGTATGAAGATTCCTCTCTGCAGGTGATGCATGAGGTCCTGGAAAAAAGACAGGTAGGTAGACTTCTTGGTTGAGGTGAAAAGTCGAGACCACCTTAGGCATAAAATGTGGTTTAGTCCTAAGGACCACCTTGTCATGATGGAACCTTGTATAAGGTGGATTAGCTACTAGTGCTTGCAATTCATTGATGCGGTGTGCTGATGTGATTGCAATGAGAAAGATAACCTTCTAAGAAAGGTATTTCAAGGAGGTAGTAGCTAAAGGTTCAAAAGGCGGCTTCATAAGCTGACCAAGAACCAAATTTAAGTCCCATGCCACCGGTGGTGGTCTAATGGGAGGCTTTGTTAAAAGGAGGCCTCTCATGAACCTTGCTACAAGGGGGTGAGAGGAAACAGGTTGTCCATTTAGAGGCTTGAGTGAAGCTGCAATAGCACTCAGATGGACTCTTACTGAATTTGTCTTAAGGCCTGCATTAGACAGATGCAGGAGATACTCCAGCAACGATTCCAGAGGTATGGCACGGGGGTTAAGACCCTTTTCAGAACACCAGATGGTAAACCTTTTCCACTTGAAGGCGTAAGAACGTCTAGTGGAAGGTTGTCTGGAAGCTTGAAGAACATCTTTCACTTGCTGAGAAAGAGGAAGATCCTGGAGATCTAAGCCTTCAGCAACCAAGCCCTGAGATGCAGAGACTGGGGATTGGAATGCCACAACGTTCCGTCCTCCTGAGAGAGGAGGTCTGGACCAGACCCTAACTCTAGGGAGGGAGCTTGAGAGAGATGTAGAAGCAGAGGGTACCATACTTGCCGTGGCCAATGTGGAGCTATGAGAATCATGTGGCCTCTGTCTCTCTGAAGCTTGAATAGGGTTTTGGGAATTAGGGGGATGGGTGGAAAGGCATACAGGAAGTCTTGACCCCAGTGAAGGAGGAAAGCATCCCTTGCCTGAGCCCCCTGAGACGGAGTTCTGGAACAGAACCGGGGAAGTTTCACGGATTTGCAAAGAGGTCTATGTCCGGGGTTCCCCAAATGTGAAAAATTTTGGAGACCTGGGCCATATGTAGGGACCACTTGTGTGGAAGCAGAACTCGACGGAGTCTGTCTGCCCAAGAGTTTTGAACCCCTGGAAGATAGACTGCCAGAAGATGAATGTGATGCTCTCTGGCAAAGGCCCACAGTTGCAGAGCTTTGTTGCAAAGCGACAGAGAGCCAGTTCCTCCCTGCTTGTTTATGTAGAACATGGCTACCTGATTGTCCATGTGAACAAGGACTGTCTTGTGGCTGAGCAGGGTGTGGAAAACTTGTAGAGCAAGGAAGATTGCTCTGAGTTCCAAGAGACTGATGTGGAGACAAGTCTCCTGTGGGGACCAGATGCCCTGGGTGGAGAGGTCCTGAAGATGAGCTCCCCAGCCCATTGGAGAAGCATCTGTTGTAAGAGTTGCCTGGGGTAGAGGCTGTTGAAAAGGACACCCCAGCAAGAGGTTCTGAGGGGACTTCCACCACTGGAGGGACAAAATGAGGCGACTTGTGTTTGCTATTTTGTCTGACAGGCAGCCTAATGCCTGGGTCCATTGGGTGGATAAAGTCCACTGAGCTGCTCTCATGTGAAGGCGAGCATATGGTACCACATGAACGGTGGAAGCCATATGGCCTAGTAACTGTAACATCTCTCGAGCAGTGAGTAGAGGTTTCAACTCTGCTTGAGAAGCTAACTGCATCAAGCGAAGGCAACGGACCTGGGGAAGAAAGGCCCTTGCCTTTGTGGTATCCAGCAATGCCCCTATAAACTCCAGGGACTGAGTAGGGATCAAATTGGATTTTGGGATGTTTATTACCAGCCCTAAGTATTGAAGGATACGCATTGTGCAGGTTAGAGCAGTACTGGCCTCTGATTGAGTGGGAGCTCGAATAAGCCAGTCGTCCAGGTAGGGGAAGACAAATATTCCCAGGGTGCGCAGAAAAGCAGCAACCACTGCCATGCATTTTGTGAACACCCTTGGTGCAGAAGCCAGGTCAAAGGGGAGCACTCTGTATTGATAGTGCTTCTCCTGGAAAAGGAACCGAAGGAACCTTCTGTGAGTTGGATGGATGAGAACATGAGTGTACGCATCCTTGAGATCTAGAGAACAAAGCCAATCCTGACTCTAAAGGTATGGCAGCAGAGTTCCCAAAGAAATCATCTTGAATTTTTCTTTGACTAGGAATCTGTTCAATTCTCTGAGATCTAAAATGGGTCTGAAGCCCCCTGTTTTCTTTGGGATAAGAAAATAGGGGGTGTAGAACCCTGTGCCCTGTTGTTGAGAAGGCACTTCCTCTACTGCCTCTTGGGCTAGAAGAGTGGCAACCTCCTGCTCTAATAGGCTGAGGAGGGAGGTTGGAGAATTGAACTGGTGCACTCTTGTGAGAGGGGGCAAGCTAGAAAAATGAAGTTTGTACCCCTCTCTTATGATGGAGAGTCTCCACTGCTCTGCTGTGATTTGCCCCCATCTGGGAGCAAAGTGACATAGCCTTCCTGGAATGGTGGAGGGCTCTGGTCCTTCTAGAGCCAGAAAGGCTAAGTTCTCTAGCAGAAAGTCAAAGGCCCTGAGGTGGCTGAGATTGCTGGGCTGGAGCAGGCCTTGCAGCCTTTGCCTTGGTCTGTTTGGAGGATTGCTGACGTTTGGAAGGGAACTGAGCTGCAGAAGATGCTCTCTGACTATAAGCAGGATAGGATCTTCCCTTCTTTGAAAAAGGTGTTTTCTTGAACAACCTTTTCTTAGCAGGAGCAGCTGTAGATTTGGATAGTCTATCCAATGCAGAATTTTCAGCATCCATCTGATTGGCTTTTGCTTGCCAATCTTTACCAAACAGATTTTCACCTGTACAAAGGATATTTCCCAATTCATCTTGGACCCAGGTCTCCAAATCAGATGCTTGAAGCCAAGCAACCCTACGTGCTGCTATAGCTATAGCTGAGGCTCTGCTTATGCATTCAAAGGAATCGAAAGCTGCACGGTTGGAGAATTTGGAGACATCATGGGCATGTTTGAGCGCAGAGAGAAATTCTTGCCTTTTATTGTCAGACATAAAAGGACTTAAAGTCTGCAAATGGTCAGTGACCTCTTTTAAGAACATGCCCATGTAGAGACTATAAGAATTCATTCTTGCAGCAAGCATAGAAGTTTGGAAGATTCTTCTACCAAAAGCATCCAGGGTTCTACATTCACGTCCTGGAGGATTAGAGGCATGTCTCTTGGCACTTCTAATCTTTTTCATTGCAGACTCAACCACAATAGAGTGGTGAGGAAGCTGAATCTTATGGAAACCAGGACAAGGAGGGACACGATACATGGTGTCCAACCTGCGAGAATGAGGAGAGGTGGTTAGAGGTGCTTCCCACATCCTTAACATGAGATCATACAGAATCTCATGAATAGGCAAGGTAGCTGCCTCTTTAGGAGTTTTAGGATATTGTAAAATATCTAACTCCTTAGCTCTAGGCTCTGACTCTGGGGCTACTGTAATAGAGAGACCCCGAGCCACCTCTCTGATAAAGTCTTGAAAAGACAAGTCCTCTGGAGGAGACATCCTTCATTTAGGAGAGGACTCCTCCAGTGGAAGAAGCATCGCTGCATTGACAGACTGTTCAGAATCCTCAGAGTCATCAGAGGAATCGAAGTATCATCTGTCGGGATGCTCTTGCAAAGCCCGATACCCGTACCGACCGGGGTCGGTATCGGGAATCATCGGTACCGGGATATCAGTACCGGAAGGCTGCAGAGGGCAGGGTACCGGCATGGCTGACACCGATGCCGATGTCGATGCCACCGGTACCGGGATCGGTACCGATGGCGATACCGGAGCCAGTACCTGCGGAGTAGTCTGATACGGTACCACGGGCATCGATGCCACAAGGAAAGCCGCCAGACTGCGTTCCATGGACAGAATCCTCTGATCCATGGACGCTGCCAATGCCTGGAAGTCGGTACCGGTGGAGGCCACCGGTACCCCAGAGCATGGCACCAGGAGATCGGTTGAGGCCACGCCATCTAGATCGTCCTAGAACCCCGATGATGATGCTTTAGAAGCTGAAGCCTCCCGCCGGGGTAATTTTGCCGGTGCAGAATCCTCGAGGGCAAGGCCAGAGGCATCTTGATGCTTAGAAGGAGATTTGCCCTTCGAGGACCGGCTGGATTTATGTTTAGTTACCTGAGATCCATGTGAGGAAGAAGCCACCCTGGAAGACGTCGATGCCACCGAAGCTTCATCAGAGGGAAACTGGGTACTGAGCTTGGCAGCTCGGTTCTGTCGACCTCTCTTAGACATCATGGAACAGGACATACAATCTTTGATGGAATGGTCAGGGCCTAAACATTTGAGACACCAGTCATGGGTGTCTGTGACGGATGTAGTACCGCCACATTTTGTGCACTTCTTAAAACCTGAGGCAGGTTTTTCCATATTTGAGGAAAAAGGCTTTGGGCCTAAGGCCCAAAACTGAAGTACACCTGAAGAAAAAATAGAAGGTCTTTTCTTTTTTTTTTTTTTTTAGGAAAAGAATAAGAACCGGCAGTACCGGTATAGCGTCGAGGAAGGCAGACGCGACAGAAAAGAAATAAAGAAAAAAAAAATAAGGAAATTCTTCTGCGGTGACAGGAACACGACCTGCTGGCTCTGCGGAAAAAGAACAACTGAGGAGAGACAGTTGGAAAGGCGGGAAGGCAGCACGCAGGCGCTGTGGGATGCTCCCAAAAGCTTTCTGATTGGACGCTGGGGAGCGTTCCCGTGCAGGCTCCGTCGGTACCGACATACCCATATGTGAAGACTCATTCCTGCTTGTTCCTGGAGATAAAAGAGTCCCCGCGAGGTCAAAGGACCGGCCTCCCAGGGATAAAGAAAAAAAGGGCCCGAATGCCAGCCACGAAGGGCAAAAACCGAAAAAAGAAGATCAGGCTCAATAACGGTGTACCGAACCCGGCGGTAGGGGAACCGGCGTTGAACCGGAGAAAAAATAGCGTAGAAATTGCAAAAAATCTAACTATTTTCAGGGAGGACTAGGACACATGTCCGGTGGGCTTCACTGAAAAAGAGAGACTGAGCAACATGGCACCTTTAGGCGGGAAGGGAACCGCGCATGCGTGCCTGCATTCCCAAAGGCTTTTTTGGAAAGCTGGGGAAATGCTCCGCAAGTGCTCCATCGGCGTCGATGTCACCCATATGTGAAGACTGACTTCCTGCTTGGTCCTGGAGAAAGTCTTTTACATGTGTCTGCACACCACTGTGTACGCCTTGTTGCACTTAAATGTTGAGTCAGTGTGCCTTTCATGGGCATAAAACATTTCCTAATCAAAACCAAATGCACATCCCTAAAAGAGAGGCATTAGCAGAAGAAAAGGGAGGTAAAGCGTACTCACCTATTGCAGGTGTTCTCTGTGGACAGTAGGAATAAATTCTCATTTATGGGTGATATCCCTGACAGAATCCTGCATGGGAATGCTCCCCAGCTTCCATTGGAAGCATTTGGGAGGTTCCACCGTGCATGTGTGCCTGCCTTACCACCTGCCAGGGTGTAGTCTTCTCTCCAGTATAATAAAGAGAAAAAGACAAAAAGCAACTCTTCTGGGAGGTGGGAGGGTTGTGAGGACTTATTCCTGCTGTCCACGGACAACACCGGCTATAGGTGAGTAACTACACTTACTCCATGGACAAGCAGGAAAGAGTAGTTACTCACCTGTAACAGGTGTTCTCCAGGAGCAGCAGGAATCAGTCCTCACATATGGGTGACGTCGGAGCCGATGGAGCCCCCGTGCGGAGCATTTCCCCAGCTTTCAAAGAAAGCCTTTGGGAATTGCAGCGCGCATGCGCGGTCCCCTTCCCGCCCAAGGGTGCCATCTTGCTCAGTCTGATGACATAGCTAAAAGACAGCAAAATAATTAGCAAAAATAAATCATATGACTGCAACTCCAAGGGGAGGAGGGAGGGTTGTGAGGACTGATTCCTGCTGCTCCTGGAGAACACCTGTTACAGGTGAGTAACTACTCTTTCTCCAGGACCAAGCAGGAAGTCAGTCCTCACATATGGGACTCCGCAGCTTAAGGCTACCGGAGACCTCAAGACGAAAAAATGAGCTTCCACTAGCTCGTCAGTACGTAAGGAAGGAATCTTCTCTGAGAACGCCCCCAACCGGTAGCCCAACACCAGGGCCGGAGGGTAGGAGTTGCCTAAACCCCAAAGAGATTATGGAATACTGCCTGTCCAAAAGCACTGTCCCTGCGGGACTCCCTCTCAAGGCAGTAATGGGCCGCAAAAGTCTGGCTTGAAGACCAAGTAGCAGCCCGGCAATGTCTGCCAATGAAACAGAGTGGAGATGAGCCACTGACGCAGCCTTTGCCCTGACACGATGAGCCGTGACTCGACCCTCCAACGAGAGGCCGGCTGCCCCATAAGCCCAGGCGATACAGTCAGCGACCCATATGATGGTTATACCGGACCCCCCTGATGCTCAAGCTGACGCAACTTATCTATCCATCTTCACCACACCATCCAAGAGAATGATCGAAGACACCATCGCAACCCTAAACACTTCCACCTCATACTCAGACCCATGTCCAGCATTCTGGATAAAAGATCTGCGATCCGACCTTGCCCCTATCTTAACCAAAATGATAGGACTATCATTTAGCACAGGGTCCTTCCCAACCACGCTTAAACAGACCTCCGTTAGACCACTGCTAAAGAACACCAAACTAGACCCTCAAAAGGTCGAGTCCTACAGACCTATCTCCAGTATCCCGATGCTCGCTAAAATCGTAGAAAAAATAGTCTACAGGCAGCTACAAGATCATGTGGACACCAATGTACCTCTGGATCCATCGCAACATGGATTCAGAGAATCACACGGAGTAGAAACACTACTCACCACTCTATTCAACACTATAATCTCAGGCATTGACAACCCTCGTACAGGCTTCGCACTCATCTTTTTAGATATTGCCGCAGCCTTCGACTCAGTCTGCCACGAGATTCTCCTGATTCGGCTTAGAGAGAAAGGCATCACCGAAACAGCTCTGGAATGGTGCAGGTCTTACCTGTCTGGAAGATGGCAACATGTAAGAGCAAATGGAACCACATCCGAACCATTCCTACAAAGCCAAGGAGTCCCTCAAGGATCCTCACTATCATCACTCATGTTTAACATCTATATACAACCCATTTGTAACATCATTAGATCATTCAATGTGTGTTGTATGATTTACGCAGATGATGTCTTAATGTACCTGCCAATATCCCTGGAATGCCCGGATCTCACCCCACTAACTAAGTGTTTCAACGCAATATCCGAATGGCTCCTCTCACAAAATCTGCGCATCCAACACAAGAAAACTGAGGTCCTGTTCATCTCTAGAAATCCTGAGTTTACACCACCTAACCACCTGGAAGTAGACAACGCCAAGCTGCAAGTAAAATCATCCATACGATATCTTGGAGTCACTTTGGATCAAAACCTCAACCTGAAGCAGCACATTGCAAAAACAGTAAGAGCGATCTACTTCAAGATCAGATCCCTTAGACCCGGGGTCTCAAACACGCGGCCCGCAACCGAACTTTGTGCGGCCCGCGACGGAGGAAAAAAAAAAAACACAAACCCTGTCTTCTGCTGCTGCTGCCGCCGTGGTAGCAGCACAATCAGCTGTTCGCGGTCCCTTCTCCTCAGCCCGGAAGAGCCCCGAGTCTGCTCCTTTAGCGGCGGGCTTTTCAAGATGCAAAGAGAATATTTCCCTCTCGCGCGGCTTGACCGCGAACAGCTGATTGTGCTGCTACCACGGCGGCGGCGGCGGCAGCAGCAGCAGCAGACAGGGTTTTGTTTTTAGTTTATTTACTTGGCCTGATTGGGGGGGGGGGGTTAGGACTGGAAATGGGCAGATGGGGTTAGGACTGGAGGTGGTCTGATTGGGGGGGGGGCTAAGACTAAAAATGGGGTTATGGGGGGGGGGGCTAAGAATGAAAATGGGGTGATGGGAGGGTTAGGACTGGAAGTGGGCTGTTGGGGGGCTTAGGAATGGTAATGGGCTATGGGGGGGCGAGGACTGGAAATGGGCAGATGGGGTTAGGACTGGAGGTGGTCTGATTGGGGGGGGCTAAGACTAAAAATGGGGTGATGGGGGGGCTAAGAATGAAAATGGGGTGATGGGAGGGTTAGGACTGGAAGTGGGCTGTTGGGGGGCTTAGGACTGGTAATGGGCTATGGGGGGGCTAGAACTGGTAATGGACTGGGGGGGTTGCTAGGACTGGAAATGGGCTGAGTAGAAGGGGGGGCTTGAACTGCAAATAACTGATGGGGACGGGGTTTTGGAATGGAAATGGGCTGAGTGGAAGGGGGCTTGGAATGGAAATGGGCTGATGGGGAGGGGGGCTTGGAATGGAAATGGGCTGATGGGGAGGGGGCTTAGAAAGGAAATGGGCTGTGAGGGGAGGGAGCTAGGACTGGAAATGGGCTTAGTTGGGGGGAGCAAGGACAGGAAATGGGCTGATGGTGGGGCTAGAATAGGACTGGAATGGGCTGATGATGCGGGGACTAGAAGGGAGCAGATGCTGGGTGGGGCTGAAACTACAAGGGAGCTGATGTTGGGGGAGGATTAGAATGGGATAGGGCTGGGAGAGTAAAATGGAGAGGGGAAAAAATATTTTGTGTGGGAGGGAAGAAAAATCTACAATTGGCCAGGTACTGGGTGAGTAAGTGTGGATTGAGAATGGAGGGGTAAAATTTGAGTGGATGAAATAGGAATGAGGAAAGAGCAAAAGGAAAAAGATTAGTATGTTAAAGCAGATGCAGAGAGAGAAAGGAAAAAAAACTAGAAGAGAGAAGAAAGTACAAATGGACAGCAGACCATGGAGAGTTAGCAGAAGACACCAAGAAACCAGAAGAAAGTGGCTGGCACAATTGCAACTGAAAAAAAAAATGCACAAAAGGTAGAAAAATATCTCTTTATTTTGAATTAACTGGAATATGTCAGCTCTGGGAAATGTGCATCATTAACGTCTGTGCTTTATTTAATACAAGAGGAAATTAATTTATAGTTTTATTTCTACAGTGTTGTTGTACATTCCAAGTTTGGCTTTTGGGGTTCCCAGTTTAATTATTGTCTTCCTGTTTCTAAATTTTGATTCCTTGTTTGGTGATGGTGTATGTTCTGCATGTGTAACTGAGCTGAGGTATTCTGTTTATGTAATTCCTATTTGACATTGCCACTTGTTCTCTTTCCCCAGTAGGTCATGTATTGTTATTCTCTGAAATGTATTGGTTTAATATTTGCAGTGTTGCCTTTTGATAGTTAGGGTATGGTGCTTTGTGAGTCCTGGTAGTGCTGTTACGATACGGTGGGTTTGCTATGGGTTCTAAATGGGTAGTGTTTGTAGTAGTTCCTAATGTGCCTGGCGGTTGGCACTGGATTATAGTAATGTAGAAATCTTTTAGTCTTTCTTTATCCATACGCTCATTAAGAGGCATGTTTACTAAAAGTTAGTTTATGGTAACATTATGCAAATATTTATGCAAATGAGGTCCCTTATGCAAATTAGGCCTGCGTCTTGTGCGGCCCCCGGGTTACTTTACAAGTCCTCATTTGGCCCTCAAAGCAATTTGAGTTTGAGACCCCTGCCTTAGACACATACGCCCCCTACTCGAACCGAGCGACTTCCGCACCATTTATCAAGCTCTCATCATCCCTCATTTTGATTTCTCAAACGCCATCCTACAAGGACTCCCTCAGGCAACCTTACATCCCTTACAACTCGCAATGAACAGTGCAGCGCGAATCCTTTTCGGAGCACCAAGGAGAGAGCATATCACACCCCTACTGATTCAACTGCACTGGCTCCCCATCCAAGCCAGGATTAGCTTCAAGACCTTAGTGATGACATTCAAGGCTATTAACGGACTATCCGCCTCCTCAATAAGTGACCTCATACAACCACTCACACCCAACAGGACAAGAAGAACCGCTGCAGCCAACATGCTAGCAATACCAAAGGCTATGACAAGATGCTCCATAACAACTTCAAATAGAGCCTTCAGCTTGAGCGCCCCAAGCCTCTGGAACTCCCTACCACCACACATCAGAGCTATCCCCAACTTGAGCCAGTTCAGGAAGGCCTTAAAACACCTCCTCTTTACTAAGTACCTAATAGACTCCTCCGAACCACAGCCAACATGCATGACTAACACACAATAACTCCATCCCACAGGCATACAATTACTTATTTCAATGTTCCTCACATGTAGATAGTTTTCCCTAGTTAGCCAAGTTGATGCTCCTGTTCTTTGTAATGACCTGACTCTTGTTTTTTGTCGGAAACTGTTAGTTCTATGTAAACCGCGCTGATCGCAAATAGTGCGGTATAGAAGAAATGTAAATAAATAAATAAATAAATAAAATAAATATGGACAAAGTACACTTAGAGACAGGTAGCCCCAACCTATTGGGGTCAAAAGAAATGAAGAGCTGAACAGCCCTTCGATGCTCCTGCGTACGGTCAAGGTAGAAGGACAACGCCCTCCTACAGTTCAGGGTATGCAGGACCATCTCAGCCCGGCTAGCATGTGGCCTGGGAAAGAAGAACCACCTCCTGATTGAGGTGAAAAGGGGAGACAACCTTAGGGAGAAACTTCGGGTGAGTCCGTAAGACTACCCTATTCCTGTAGAACCTAGTGTAAGGGGGATCAGACACTAGGGCCTGAAGCTCACTCACTCGCCGAGCAGAGGTAAGAGCTACCAGAAACAAGGTTTTCCAGGAGAGAAAACGGAGAGGGCAGGTAGCCATAGGTTCAAATGGCGGACAAGTAATCCGCTGTAAGACCACATTCAGATCCCACTCAGGGGCTGGTGGACGCAAAGGAGGCTTAAGCAGGAGGAGGCCTCTGAGAAAACGAGCCACCAAAGGGTGGTTGGAAAGACTGCCGTCCACCGGCGAGTGGTGCGCTGAGAGAGCACTGAGGTGAACCCTGACAGAGTTGGACTTAAGGCCTAGATTGGAGAGGTAAAGCAAATATTGCAATACTACCGCTACCAAGCACGAGAAGGGATTCTCGCTGTGCTGAGCACACCAAGCGGAGAACCTACACCACTTAAGAGCGTAGGATTTCTTGGTGGATTGCCGCCTAGAGGCTAAGACTACGTCTTCCACCTCTCTAGGCAGGAGTAGGGGAGCCAGCAGCCAGGCCATCAGATGAAGGGACTGGAGGTTGTGGTGCAAGAGAGACCCCTGGTCCTGAGACAGGAGATCGTGTTGAATTCCCAGAGGCAGGGGAGTGTCCACCACCAGTTGCAACAGGAGTGGGAACCATGGCTGCCTCGGCCACCTGGGGGCTATCAGAATCATTGAGGCCCTGTCCTTGAGGACCTTGAACAGTTTTCGAGACACTAGTGGCGTGGGAGGAAACGCATATAGTAGGCCTTGGGACCACGGAATCAGAAAGGCATCTGCTGCTACTCTGAGAGGATGCGGTTGTCTGGAACAGAATCTTGGGAGTTGGCGGTTCAAAGGGCTGGCGAAGAGATCCATGGTGGGGAGGCCCCACCTGAGAAAGATCTGCTGAACCACCAAGGGATTCAATCTCCATTCGTGTGGTTGCAGGATCCTGCTCAGTCTGTCCGCCAGGTAATTTTCTTGACCGAGGAGGTAGACAGCCTTGAGGAGGATTCCGTGATTGACGGCCCAAGAGCACAGCCGTTGTGCCTCCTGACAGAGAAGGAAGGAGCCTGTGCCTCCCTGTTTGTTCACGTAGAACATGGCAACTTGATTGTCCGTCTGGACCAGTACGGACTGGTGAGACGTGAGGTGGGAGAAGTCTCTCAGAGCTAGGCATATTGCCCATAGCTCCAGGAAGTTTATCTGCTGAGCAGCCTCCCAAGGAGTCCAGAGACCCTGAGTACATGCCCCTTGGCAATGTGCTCCCCAACCTAGAAGAGAAGCATCTGTCGTCAGCACTCGAGAATGCGGAGGGGATTGAAAACCCACTCCGAGAACCAGATTCGGAAGATGAAGCCACCATTGTAGAGAGGAGATGAGCAGGGTGGATACTCTCACCGAGTCTGCAAGGCTCCCTGTGGCCTGATGCCACTGGGTTCGAAGGCTCCACTGCGCAGGCGGGCATTGGGGGTGACATGAACCGTGGAAGCCATATGGCCGAGAAGTCTCAGGAATTGCCTGGCGGAGACCAGGGAATTGCTGTGAAACTGCCTGGCTACATCCATCAACCGGAGGGCCCTGTCCACTGGCAGAAAAGCCCTCGCCTGAAGAGTGTCTAGCCTTGCTCCTATGAATTCCAAGTTCTGGGATGGAAGCATAGTGGACTTTGCGAAGTTTATGAGAAACCCCAAGTGCTGAAGCAGAGCCACAGTGTGAAAGGTGGCTTGACTGGCCTCCTGGGAAGACTGGCCTCTTATGAGCCAGTCGTCCAGGTATGGAAACACAAAAAGACCTTGAAGCCTCAGGTAGGCCGCCACCACCGCCAGGCACTTGGTGAACACCCTGGGAGCGGAGGTTAGGCCAAAGGGATGTACTCTGTACTTGTAGTGGTTTCCCCCCACAACAAATCTGAGATACTCTCTGTGGTCTGGATGAATAAGGATGTGAGTATAAGCATTCTTTAGATCTAAGAAGCATAGCCAATCTCCCTGCTGGAGGTAGGGCAGCAGGATTCCAAGGATAAGCATCTTGAACTTTTCCCTCTCCAGGAACTTGTTGAGGTTGTGCAAGTCTAGGATGGGTCTGAGGCCTCCTGTTCTTTTAGGTACCAGAAAGTACCTGGAATAAAAGCCGTGACCTCTCAGGTGGTGGGGCACCAGTTCCACAGCCTGTTCCTTTAGCAGACTTGCTAACTCCTGAAGGAGTAGGTCCCTGTGCAGAGGGAGTCTTGGAGGATTCCCTGCAAAATAGGAGGGAGGTACCTGGTGAAAATGGAGAAGATAGCCCTTTTGGACTATATGGAGCACCCAGGTATCTGATGTGACGGCTGACCACCTGTGGGCAAAGTGGGCCAGCCGGCCTCCTGTGCTGATGTGAGCCAGCTGAGGAGAAGAGGCTATGCTTGCTGAGTCAAAAACCCCCACCCTGCTGAGCAGGGGCCGGTGTTGGTGTCTTGGGGGCCTTCTGCCTACAGGGCCCATGACCCTGCCCCTTGGCCTGCTGACCCTGTTGGGGAGCTGCAGAGGCCTGATAATGAGGGTATGGTTTATAGGCAGATGACTTCCTCGGGTAAAAGGTCTTTTTTCCCGAGCCCTTCTTCTTCTGAGAAGGGGCAGAGGTTTTTCTGAACAGCCTAGTCCTGGTTAGAGTCTCGGTCTCGACTTCTGCAGCCTTTTCAGCCATGGGTTTGCCAAAGAGGTTTTCACCTCGGCAGGGGACATCGACCAACTTGTCCTGCACCCATGGCTCAAGGTCGGATGACTGTAGCCAAGCCTGTCGGCGGGCACCGATGCCGGCCCTGGCTACTCGGGCCGAAGCCTCGAAGCCATCGTAGGCTGCTCGAGAGATACTCTTCGAGCACTCTCGAATACCAGTGGACAAGGCTTGGAACCGCTGCAAAGGTTCCTCGGAGAGACCAGCAGAGAACCCGGCAATCTCCTTTGCCAGGTCTCGGAGATACTTGCCCATGTAGAGCTGGTAAGTCTGGACACGGCAAGCAAGTATAGAGCCCTGGAAGCACTTCTTAGCAATGGCATCCAGGTTCCGGGCCTCCTGGCTGGGAGGCACCAAGGAGTGCATCTTCTGACTTTTCAGTCGATGCATGGCCGATTCCACAACCATGGAGTGGTGCGGTAATTGTGCCTTTTGGAACCCGGGGCTCTTGCGGACTTGATAGATGGAATCGACCCGCTTGCTTAACACCGGCGTCGAGGCCGGGGTCTCCCACATGCGGAAGAGCAGCCGCTCCAGCATCGGAGGAACCGGTACAGTAAAGGCCTCCTTTGGGGGAGAGTCATAGTGGAGGGCCTCGAGCTCTTCGGCTCCTCCTCGGGATCCGCGGGGAAGGCCAAGGCCTTGGCCGTATCCCGCACGAAGTCCGAGAACCGGGTATCCTCCGGTGGGGATTGTCTCCGAGGCTTGGACTCCGGCGAGTCCGATGGGACACACCAAGTCCGATAAGTGTCGGGTAACTCTTCGTCCTCCGTCTCCCAGCCCGACTCCTCGGAGGAGGAATCGAGCGGCTCCGTTCCGCTTGGACGTTGAGGTCCCGGTGGTCGGGGCAGATGCACTAGTGAGACCGGCGATCAATGCCCGCTGCTGTTCCATGAAGGCAGCGAGGCTGCTCTCCAAGGCCGTCAACCTAAGTCCGAGCTCAGGAGACCCAGCAGCCCCCGACTCGGGCCCCAACGGCATCGGGCCCAACATCGGCTCCCCTGGAGGTGAGTCCACGAGGACTACAGCACTCACGTGTCCAGGAGACTCCATCTCGATACGAGGATGCTTGGCAGGCCTCTCCGACTCCGAAGACCCGGGACAGCTATCGGGGCTATGTGACCTGGCCCTCGAGGAACCAGGAGCATCCACCGACACCACCCTCGCGGGTTTCTTCTTCCTGCGATGTTCCCGCGGAGACCCCCGCTCAGAGGAATCCCGACGCTGCTCGGGGCCGGAGTCCCGAGACGTCGAGGCCTCTGACGAGGTCCGGGCCCGTCCGGACGCGGAGTCAGAGAAGATCCTATCCTTCTGGTGCTGCCGACTCCTCAACGCCTTCGAGGACATTTTGCCACACGGACCACAGATCATCGGGTCATGATCGGGTCCGAGGCAGCAGTCATGCGTGTCGGTAAGAGACATAAGTTTCTTACACCGATCACACTTTTTAAACCCGCTGGTAGCCATCGGGGATAAAAGGGCCCCTGCAAGGTCAAAAGACCGGGCTGCCAGTGAAAAAAGAAAAATGGCGCGAATGCTAGTCACAAAGGACTAAAACTGAAAAAGAGAGAGTGGACTCGATACCGGCGTATCGGGCCAAGGCGGGAAAAGGATCCGGTGTCGAACCGAAGAAGAAAGAGAAAAAATAGGGAAATCAACTTTTTCCTCGGGGAAAAACGAACAACGTCCGTCGGGCTCCGCGGAAAAAAGAAGACTGAGCAAGATGGCACCCTTGGGCGGGAAGGGGACCGCGCATGCGCGCTGCAATTCCCAAAGGCTTTCTTTGAAAGCTGGGGAAATGCTCTGCACGGGGGCTCCGTCGGCGCCGACGTCACCCATATGTGAGGACTGACTTCCTGCTTGGTCCTGGAGAAATACATCCTTACATATGGAACTCCCAAGTTACAAGTTACTGAAAACCAAGGAGGCAAAAGCACAACTGGGGCAACAAATCTGGAGAACCAGGGCAATAAATCTGGAGAACCAGAACAAACAGTGAGGGTAGTCCCTCCAGGGGACTTAACTGATTCAGCGTCCTTCGTGCACAGTGATACAGATAGGACACTTTTTGGTAGCCTGGATGGACAGAAGGGTCAGTGGGAAGGAGTTGAACCTAAGTCCCAAAGAGATGTTGGAGTACCCCAAAGTTGCTGCCCAACTGAGAATCCCCATCCAGACAGTAGTGAGCTTTGAGAAGGTGGACAGACAATCATGTTGCAGCCCTACAAATCTCCTCCAAGGAGACTGAGTGCAGGTTGGCCACCGATGTAGCCATGACTGGGACGTTGTATGCCGTGACATTACCATCAAGGCTCAAGTCTGCCTGAGCATAAGCAGAAGAGATACAGTCAGCCAACCAAATGGACAGCATGCATTTGGAGAAGGCAGTATCCAACCTGCTGGGGTCAGAAGAGAGAAGTAGCTGAGTATGGAACGCTGGTGTGCCTCCATCCGCTTGAAGTAGAAAGTGAGGTCGTGCTTGTAGTCTAGCATGTGCAGTGCAGTGCAGTGCAGCCTCCCCACGGTTGGCATGAGGCCTGGGGAAGAAGGTGGGCAGAATGACCAACAGAGAGGTGGAAAGTAGAGACCTCCTTAGGCAAGAAACGTGGGTGCATCTGCAACACCACCTATTTTGATGGGGTAAAGTGGGTGAGCCCCAAGGCTTGAAGCTCACTGACACAGCGTGCCAAGGTGAACACTATCAGGAACAAGATCGTCCAAGTCAGGAATTTCAGAGGAAGAGAAGAGCCACCAAAATGGTAAAGGGGATGGAAGGATACTCCTATGAAGAAAGGCTAAAAAGGTTAGGGCTCTTTAACCTGGAAAAGAGAAGGCTGAGGGGAGATATGATAGAAGTCTATAAATTAATGAACGGAGTGGAACGGGTAAACGTAGATCGATTGTTTACCTTATCAGAATATAGAAAGACTAGGGAACATGCAATGAAGCTACAGGGTAAACTATTTAAGACTAATAAAAGAAAATATTTTTTCACTCAACGTGTAATCAAACTCTGGAATTTGTTACCGGAGGATGTAGTAAAGGCTGTTAGTGTAGCTGGGTTTAAAAAAGGTTTGGACAAGTTCCTGGAGGAAAGGTCCATAAACCATTATTAAGAAGGGACCCAGGATATCAATGCTTGAACCAATACAAGCATTGTGGAACCTGTGTCCCTTGGGGAAACTGCTAGGTACGTATGAGCTACATTGGCCACTGTTGGAAACAGAATACTGGGCTTGATGGACCTTGGTCTGACCCAGTATGGCATATCTTATGTTCTTAAGTGAGTGGCTCAAAGGGAGCAGACTAGGCAGGGGCTTGACCAGCGGTCTAGAGAGGAGTAAGCCCCGCATGAAGCGAGCCACCAGGGGCTGAGCAGAGATGGACTTCCCCTCCGAGTCGTGATGGTAGGCCCCAAACACACTCAGGTGGACTCAGACCAAACTGGACTCAAGGCCAGAGTTCGAGAGGTGCAGGAGATTCCAGGAGTGAACCTCTACCACTTAAACGTGTAGAATCTGCAAATGGAATCCCTGCAGGAGGTCAGGAGAATGTCCATCACATTTCTAGGCAGGTTAAATTCCAAGAGAACTAACCACTCAGAATCCACGCCGGACATTGGAATGCAGCAAGGTCCCATCCTCCTGTGAGATGAGGTCTGGGAGCAACCCAAATGCGAGGCTCCTGCCAAGAGAATTGAAGCAGACCACAAAATCCCAAAATCAGTGTCAAAATCAAATCATGCAAAAGAGACCCTGAATCAGTCCACACATGATGTAATAAATATTTTGTCAGATAAAACCTTGAGAGGGTAAGATTGTTGACTTAACCACACCAGACTGGTAATATCCTTTTATTTACTTTTAAGTTCTTTTTCAATTCTTTTTATATATGTAAAAAACTTGCAAAACTTATCTTGTCCCACCTCAGCAATTTCACATATTGAAGCACATTGAAGCACGATGTGCATGTTTCGGGGTGTTCAGTATCCCTGTATCAAGTGCTCACATGAAGTTGTTCAATATTAACCGCCGCTAAATGCCGACTTCAAACCGGCGTACAATCATCATATGGGACTGAAAAATTTGTCATTGGCTGATAAACTTCGTCAATCAAAGAAGAAACCAATCACCAGCAAGGAGAACACTCATAGTGAAAAACCCTTTGTTGGTTAGACTGTCATATCACAAACACAGTTGATGACGCTGTGGTAATCCCCAAAAAAACACTGGTGAAAACTGATGTCAATCAGAAAAAGAACCACCAATCATGAAGGGGATATCCCACACAATTTGGGAAACCCCTTACCCGATTGGTCCATCATGGAAGCAAGCTGGGCCAATCGATTTCGCAATTCAAACCCATAGGATGAACAGAATTTAACACATGAATCCATCATTGTTTACACCATTGTAAATGAGCTGTGCGATCACCCCCTCGCGGGTCCAATGGGACATGGTCAATGACTGTCCAAGACAACTTGCTGAATAAATGATTCTTTTCCACACAATGTTCAACTATAGGTGCAGAAAGCACTTGCCGCCATACAAGAGAAGCATGTTCTGCTATCCGACTCTTAATCGGGCGTATAGTCCGACCTACGTAGATCAAAGGACATTTACATTGGATCAAATAAACCACAAAGGTAGAGGTACATGTGGTGAACCAACGTTGATAAGTATGATTCGTTTGAGGATCAGTCCAAGTAGACCCTGATGTAGTGGTTGCACAAAACCCACATTCCTGACATGGAAAATGGCCCCCTAAGACTGCAGGGCTATCAGGTCTATCCCGCTGAGTAGAAGATTTCACCAACATGTCACGAAGGGTAGATCCACAAGTAAAAGCTATCATCAATGGTCAAGCAAAACAGGGATGCACGGACAATATTGCCCAATGTTTACGGAGAATGGCCAAAACCACAGAACTTTGACACATGTAAGGGAAAACTCCCACCAGCCGATCCATAACAATGTCATCTGAAACTGAAGTAATAGGTTGTAACAGCCAATCTCGATGTGTATATCGAGCCCGTCGGTAAGCTCGATCCACTATACATTGGGGATAACCCCGAGACATCAAACGCATCCTCAGATCTTGAGCATGATATTTAAATTCACCAAGGGAAGAGCATAAACGATGCAATCTAAGAAACTGACCATATGGGAGCCCCCATCTAAGAGGTGCTGGATGAAAACTCCGATAATTAAGTAAGCTATTTCTTTGCACAGCTTTTTGAAATAGCGTGGTGTGCAAGGAATTCCCACACCGATAGACCCACATGTCGAGGAATTCAATTTTTTGTGAATCTATATGAGCTGTAAATTTGATGTTAACCTTCAACGAATCCAACCATGACAAAAACTCATGAAGCTGACAGATCCAAAACCCATATAAAAAATATATCATCTAAAAACCTTTTCCAAATGGCACACAAGCAAAAAATGACGATTTATAAATGTGACACTCTTCTAGTTGCGCCATGTATAAGATCGCAATGGATGGAGCCACTGTAGCACCCATCGCGATGCCAAAAATTTGCTGAAAAAACATGCCCTCAAATAAGAAACAATTCCGTGTAAGGACCAAAGATATTAGATCCAACAAAAAAGATTTTGGTAACCTTGTAGGTGGACATAGTGAACAAAGATTTTAATAGCTGCAAAGCTTCCCCCTGATGGATATTCGTGTACAACGCAGCCACGTCTAAAGCAGCCACGTCCCCCTGATCTTTGGAAGGGGCGGTATAGAAAAGCACACAAATAAAAATAAAGTAACCAAAAAAACCTCTGAATCTGGAAAAACTGGAATGGAAAGTTGGGTCACAAAATGTGTGGAATCGCGAACAAATGACTGAATCATAGATACTTCGGTTTTCAAAAAAAACATCGCAAAACTTTGATAGAGGCTCAAGAACAGAACCCCTACATGACACAATAGATTTTCCTGGGGGAGAAGATAGGGATTTATGTATCTTCGGTACTGTATAGATTATAGCTTTGAAGCAACAGGGGAAACCATGGCTGCCTGAGCCAGTATGGGCAATTAGATCATTGTACCCCTCTAGGCCTGAAACTTCAGCAACGTCTTCGCTACAAACAAGATCGGAGTGATATGCGTAAAGCAGATCCGGTGAAGGAGGAAGGCATCCAGAGCCAACCAGCCACTAGAAGCCAGTGTGGAGAAAATCTGAGCCACCTGGGCATTCTGCGGTGTGGCAAAGAGATCTATCGTGGGAATACCCCGCTCCCAAAAGCCCTGGTTCACTACCCTCCTTTTGAGGGTCTACTCGTGGAGCTGGAGGAACTGATTCAGGTGATCTGCCTACATCCCATGGGTGGCAGCAAACTTCAACAAGAGAAATGTTTGTTGACGTAGAACATTGCTACCTGATTGTCCGTTTGAATCAAGACAACCTGGTTATCCAGATGCAACTGGAAAGCCCAGAGGGCATTCGCTATTGCTCAGAGCACAAGGAAGATTATCTGGTGCAGGCTCTCCTGCTCAGACCACAGGCCCTGGGTGCCTAGGCTGTCCAGATGAGCCCCTCCAAACCAAGTTTAGACACATCCATGGTCAGCGTCCTCTGGGGCAATGATGACCGGAAGGGGAGACTCCAAGGAGATTCTAAGGCACCAGCCACCAGCGCAGGGACTACACGAGAGCTGCGGTGACTGCCACCTAGTCCCAGAGGCAGCCAGTGGCCTGTTTCCACTGCATGCTGAGGGTCCACCGAACCTGCCTCATACAGAGATGAGCCAGAAGCATCACGTAAACAGTTGAGGCCATGTGGCAAAGCATCCCACATGCAGCCTACCACCTCTGTGAGCCGCCGCATGCAGTCCATCAGGAGAAAGTCCTGGGAGAGAGTTGTATCGAGGCGAGCCCCAATAAATTCCAGCTGTTGAGAGGGCTGGAGGAGTGATTTGGGGTAGCTGGGTATGAACTCCAGCCGCTCGAGCACCTGAATGGTGAGGCGAGATGACTGCCAGACTTCGTCTGGGGTGGAATTCTTGATGAGCCAATCATCTAAGGCAGTGGTCGGCAAACTCATTAGTCAACAGAGCCAAATATCAACAGTACAACGATTGAAATTTCTTTTGAGAGCCACATTTTTTAAACTTAAACTATATAGGTAGGCACATTGTTATTAACTTAATTAGGGTACTCCTAAGCTGGCCTTTGCTAAAAACGTCCTAAATCTGATTGAGGTACGTTCGCGGTGGTCGACCCCTTCCAACTCTCCCATCCACACTCGTCTTGTATACTTGTTTCGTCTATCTCCTTTCGTTCATCCTCTCTATATGTCCAAACCATCTCAACATACCTTTCTCAATCCTCGACACTACATCTTCTTTCACTCCACAACGTTCCCTAAAATTAACTTAATAAACTTTACTTAAAGTTTTAAGTCTTAATTAAACTATAGGTACGTTGAATAAAACTTGATATCATACTTAATAACGATATTATTTATTGATAAAATTAAATTCCTTACAATTTACTTTATAATATCCATAAAATTAAATCATGACAATGACTGACAAACACTAATGTGAACATTGGCCTTGCATCTCCTTGGAAAGTTTGGGTAAGTCAGGTTTATATGTTGTTGGTTTTTTTTTTTTTTTAATTTAAACTTTATAAACAGTACAAAAATACACAAATATAGCCACATCCACAATATGACCGTATATTAAAACCCCCCGTCCCCCCCCAACCTACCACAGTCCCGCCATACCCCCAAATACAAGAGAAAAACACCATTCAACAAGATCAATAGTTAATAACATTTTTCCAGCTTAAATATTTCTCCCACACATTATGGAACAATTTAGAACCATTATTCTTGATGGCAGTCGCCTTACTCCTCAAATAAGTAGCATCTAAGGACACAACATATTCCCCCATCGTGGGCGTATTGACCTTCTTCCAATTTCTAGCCAACATTTTCCGATATGTTACACACCCCACATTCACAAAAATGTCTTCTGCGTGAGTAAGGTCGTTTAGCCTCCTCCCCAACAGGGCCACTGCAGGGTTCGGCTCTATGTGCTTTCCCAAAATATCGCCCAGCAAGCCAAACACCTCACCCCATCTTGTATATACTATTGGGCAGGTCCACCAAATATGTAAATATATTCCCCGCTCCCCACACTCCCGCCAGCACTTATCCGACTGCCCTGGAAACATACCATGCAGCCGCTCGGGTGTTAGATGCCACCTATACAACAATTTGTAGTTATTTTCAATATAGCTGGCCGCTAAGGCCCCTTTATAGCGAGTTTGGAAAATGTCTGCCCACTCCTCCTCAGTCCACCGAATCCCCAGGTCTTGCTCCCAATTCTTTTGAAAGGAACCCCTCCGCCCCACTTCCTCCATCATATTATAAAACTTAGTCAGCACTTTTTTCGTTTGCCCCATCAAAAACACCCTCTCAATCTCTGTAGGGTCTCCTTGTAACTCTGGTAAGATCTTATGGGTCAGGTAATGACACATCTGCTGGTAGGGGAAAAGATCCCTTCCCTGAAAACCAAATTGCCGCACCATAACAGTGAATGCTTTAATCTCCTTGCCCGCTAGGGCTTGACCGATATGGTTGAGCCCCCTCTGAACCCATAACCGAAAATCACTGTTGCCCATCGCTGGAGGGAAATCAGGGTTGTCAATCAGGGGTATCAGCCGCGAAACTTCCCCCCCCCCCCCCAGCCATTTCCGCCGCCACCGATGCCAAAGAGCCAGAGTCCTCTGCACATACGGACTGCAGTCTCGCGTCCCGCTAGGCCGCCCTGGCAGCCACATCCATTCATTGAGCCTGTCAACTCGGAGTTCCTCTGCCTCCATGCGCACCCACTCCTTACAATCCTCCTGACCCCACTCCACTATGGCACACAATTGAGCTGCTTCCATGTACCTATGCACATCCGGAATGGCCATTCCTCCATTACGCCTGCTCCGCATAAGCACTGGCCAGGCAACTCGATTACTTTTCCCTCCACCGATAAACCTCATAATGATCCGTTGGATCTTCCCTGCAAAACTCCTAGGCAGCCCTATGGGAAGCGCCCGAAAGAGATACAACCATTGGGGTAAGATCACCATCTTTACGGCAGAAATTCGCCCCAGCCAAGACAGTTTTTTACTCTCCTATAATTCGAGATCCCGCCGCATCGTATGTTCCATCTTACTGAAATTCACTCTGCCCAGGTCCCATTCATTGGCCATTAAATAAATCCCCAAGTATTTCACCCACTGCTTAGCCCATTTAAAGGGCAGGCTTCCCTTCATCACCTGTTGAGTCTGCAGATCCGCTGAAATATTTAAAATTTCTGATTTGGTGGCGTTTATTTTAAAGCCCGAAAATTTACCAAATTCTATTAAAATCCTGTACAGGGCCTCCACTGACTGCCGCGGCTCCATCAGCATAAAAAGCAGATCATCCGCGAATAAGGAAATTTTACTCTCCCATGTCGTCCCCCGAACCCTTTTCACTAGGGGGGTTTCCCGAACCAATTGAGCCAGTGGCTCCATGGAAAGCACAAAAAGGAGAGGGGAAAGTGGGCACCCCTGGCGGGTCCCTCGTCCCAGCTCGAAAGGCACTGAATAGTCACCATTAACCCGAATCCGCGCCAGTGGAGCCGAGTAAATCGCCCGCACCCACTGCAAGTACCCATCTCCTAACCCCAGTAGGTCCAACACCTGCAGCAGATATGGCCACGACACTCGGTCAAAAGCTTTTTCCGCGTCGATGGATAAGAGAACTAACGGTATGCCTGCTTTCTTTCCCTTCCAGATCGTATTTAAAACCTTTCGAATATTATCAGCGGTCTGCCGACCTGGCAAAAACCACCCTGGTTTTCATGAACCAGCCTGGGCATGAATGGTAAAAGTCGATTAGCTAGAATCTTAGTAAAAATCTTGAAATCGGAGCCCAACAATGAAATAGGTCTATACGAGCTACATAAGGTTGGGTCCTTCCCTTCCTTAGGCAACAAAGTAACCCCTGCAGTACGCAGAGTATCAGGGAGGCATCCCCCCTCCCGGAAGGAATTATAAAGCCGGGCCAACAGACCACCCAGTTCTGCCCGAAAGGTTCTGTAAAATTTATTAGTATAGCCATCGAGCCCTGGTGCTTTATTAACCGGCAGGGATCCAATCACCACTCCCACTTCCTCTGCCGTAATCGGCTTCGCCAGCGATGTTGCCTCTGCCTCAGAGAGTTTAGGCAGTTTCATAGACAGGTATCGGGCCCGCTCCTCAGAAGAGCCAGATTCCTCCGCCTTATACAGGTTCTGATAAAACTGCACAAACTGCTCCCTAATTTGGGCCCCTTGTCTTATCTCTCCCCCTCCCTCCGCCCGAATCTTAGTAATAAAATTGCGTTGTTTGCGCTGTTTCAACCGGTAAGCCAGCCATTTGGTGGGTTTATTGCCAAGGGCATAGAAGGTCTGCTGCAATTGTTCCTGGGCGAATTTAATCTCTCCCAGCTCTATGTCCCCCAATTCCCTTTTCGCCTCTCGTAACTCCCATAATCCCTTATCATCAAGCTCTCCCTGTTGATGTCGCCTTTCCCCGTCTCTGATCCGGAGTCGCAAAGACCTTTTCCTTTCCTCCTTCATGCGCTTCGTATAGGTTCCCAGGGAGATCAGTTCACCCCGCACAACAGCTTTTAAACACTCCCAAAGTGTCCCCACACTACACCCATCCCGATCATTCAACTCCAAATAATCATTAATAACGACAACAATTTTTTGCCTTATATCAGGGTTTTCCAACAGGGCCTCGTTTAGCATCCATTGTCTCTGGGGTTTCTGCTCCGTCCCTATCACCACCTCTATCCAAACTGGGGCATGGTCTGTCCATACCCGTTCTCCTATTCCACACTCCAACACCTCCACCAGCAGATTGTCTGAGACCCAGATCATATCCAATCTTGAGAAGGTATTATGGACAGGAGACAAAAAGGTATATTCCCTCTTCTGGCCTCTCAACTCCCTCCAAGTATCTCTAATGCCTAGGGCTTGAAACATCAATTTTAAACGCCGTCTATCTTTAGCATTATCCCTCCCTCCCCCGGGGGAGTTATCCAAGGCAGGATTCACAGTCAAATTAAAATCCCCCCCCATTATCACTTCCCCCTCAGCAAACTGTTCCACTGTAGTAGTTAAATCTGAATAAAATCGCCCTTGCGCGGCATTGGGGCCATAAACATTCACTAGCGTGATCCATTTACCCCGAATCTGGAGTTTAATAAGCATATAATGGCCCTCTTTATCTCTAAGTACCTCTCCCAAATTATATCGTAAGTTCTCATGTATCAATATCCCCACTCCCCCCTTTTTCACTTCTACCATGTTGGAAGCAAACCACTGTCCGGGGAATTTTTTATGTTGCATCCTCCACTCCTATCCCTTTTTTAAGTGTGTTTCTTGGAGAAAAATAATATCTCCCCTCAGCCTCATACATTCTTTAAACAGACGCTGTCGCTTAATTGGGGAGTTCAACCCCCGAACATTCAATGTTAAAACACGTAGTTCAGCCATAGTCCCAAATAACTAGAGATCCTATGGCTGGCGGACCCGTGGCAGGCAACACCCCCTCTCCCCTCCTCCCCTCCCCCCTAAACCCCCAGTCCCTCCCTCCCCCCACCCCCAACCCCCCTACATCCTCCTCTCTCCCCGTCCAACTGCTACAAGGCATGACATCACCCCAGCCAGCATAGTAATCTTACCCAATACATTCCCACCCGCCGCACACCCCAAAAACACTCACTCACAAGCTCACGACCCTCACCAACAATACCCCTATTATCCACAGGAACCCTATATAAGTCCAGGACCAGAGTCCAGCTTCATTCTGCCACATTAGCCACGGTCTTCTTTGGCTTTCGCAGGCGTTTGTCCCCCAAGGAGACCCTCCTCCAGCGCCCCGCTTCTGGTTGCTGCTGCTCTCGTGGGGGGCACAAGGAACTTGCTTTTTCCAACCACCCTGCCTTCTGCATGGCTGCTGTAGCGTCGTCCACCGACCGCACGTGGGAAGCCACTCCCCCCCACACTGAACATCAAACCAAAAGGGAATGTCCACCTATAGCGAATGTTCTCTTCCCGCAGCCTTGTTGTTAGACCAGACAGGGCTCTACGTTTACGCATAGTGATGGCTGATAAATCAGCAAACAGCTCAATCTTTTGATTGTCCCATTTCACCTCGGAAAGTTTGCGTGCCGCGGACATCACTAGCTCCTTTGTATGGTATTCATGAAAGCATGCTATAATGTCCGGCGGACGACCATCCCTTCTGGGGCCCAGTGCTCGATGCGCCCGATCCACACTCCAACACAGTCCGGCACTGTTCACCCCCGCTTGTTCCAAAATCCGCTGGCCAATCTGCACCACCATGGTCGGGCAATCCTCCTGCTCCTTGCTTTCTGGGAGGCCCCGGATGCGGACCTTTGAGCGCCGTGACCTGTTCTCTAGGTCCTCTAATTTAGTCCACAAGTCCTCTTGCTCACCTAGGACTCCGTCCATTTTGCCTTGCATGGCATGTAGCGTGTCCTCATGTTCCTCCACTTTGCTCTCAACTTCCACCAGCCGTTGGCCCACCTCTTTCACTTCCTCCTTGAGCTCTGCCATCCAGTTTTGGGCCTCGGCATTAAAGAGCGCCAAGTCTTGCCTCAGGGCTTCAAACCAGCCCTTCAACTCTCCTTTAAAAGTCTCCAGCTCGGACCCGCGGGGCCCCGTGTCTTCCCGCCTCCTCCACGGTCCCAGCTGCAACTGCCGCCATTTTTGCTTTGCCGGCAGAACTCCCGCTGGAGGATTTGAAAGCATAAGTTTTAAGGTCAGTCGTGCTCTTTCTCGGACCCGACATCACCGCCACTCTCCCCTTGCTACCACGGCCGGTTTCTGGGTTTAGCACTGCGTCTGGGTCACGTTAGTGCGGGCTTTTTCATAAAACTCGATGGAGCTCCGTCTTCAAGCTGCCATCTAGCTGGATGACGTCATTTCCTCCATATGTTGTTGTTTTTAATTTTAGGCATGATTCCAGGTTCTCATCAATAAGAAGACTTCTCAATTTACTCTTAATAAGGTTCATGCTTGAAAATGACTGTTCACATAAATATGTAGACCCGAATAAGGAAAGAACAGCAAACACTAGTTTTTTTTCAGTTGATTATATGAGTCAGGAATACTATTCCAGGTGTTAAAAATCAACATATCTTCCTTCTCCAGGTCTTTCAAAGCAGACCACCTGTGCTGTGAATTAAGTTCACATTTGTTTTTCTCCAATATTTCTATATCAGCACAAAGACGTTCAAATTTCGAGCTCCACAATTCTTTGTTTTGAAAATCCAGCAATTTCATTTCAAAGTTGCCAATGTCAATATTAAAGGGAGAAAAATTTAATTCTGTTACAGTAGCATTAAGAGGTTTTTTTTAACAAAGGCTAACGTCGCTTTGCTGTTTCTGAATTCCTGAAACCTGTTGAGAAAAGCTTCCCTCATTTTTAAAAGTGATGTTTTGAAATAGCAAATGTCAATAACAGAATTGTTTTCTTGGCGATGTTTTCAACAGGCTTGGAAAGCGAATCAAAGTTTCTCTTTCAAAATCTTGAGCAAAAAGAGATAATTTGTTTTCGAATGAAATAACTTCTAACATCGAAAAAATTGTGTTTCCTTTCCCCTGTAGTTTATGATTAAGCTGATTTAGATGAGACGTAAGATCTACCATGAAATAAAATTTTTGGATCCACTGATCGTTCGTTAGTTCTGGATAGTGAACACCCTTCTCAAGGAGAAATGCTTTAATTTCTGTTAATAAGGAAGCGAAACATTTCAAAACGTTTCCTCTTGATAACCAACGTACCTTATTATGCAGCAGATGATCTGCGTACTCACTCTCCATTTCAACTAAAATTTCTTTAAATTGGCAATGATTAAGAGCTTTAGCTATAATGGAGTTGATAATCTTAATCACCAATTCCATAACTTTGCAAATTTCTTCTGGAAATGTCTGCGCACAAAGCGCTTCTTGATGAATGATGCAATGGTAAGTAAGTATCTTGTGATTAATTTTTTTCTTTCAAAATAGCAACAAACCCGTTTCTTACGCCGGTCATACTTTTCGCCCCATCTGTTGAAATTGAGACAATTTTATCGAGTGGAATATGATGTTTTTCAATGCACTCAATTACAGCATTTGCTATATCCTCTCCATGTGTTTGACCTTTGAGTGGCAATAATCCTAAAAGTTCTTCTTTAGGACCTGTAGATGAAATAAATCGTACAAAAAGTGAAACTTGCGCTGTATCATTTATGTCACAAGACTCGTCAACTGCTATTGATAAAGCTGAAACCAATTTAAGATCTTTGACTTGCTGGTTGGTTATATTCGAAGACATTTTGACTGTCCTATCTTTCACTGTTTTAGCAGACAATGGTAACTCTAATTTTTTTTTAGAATATCTGCTTTGTTCTTAAAATCCCGAAATAACTCTTCGGATGCATTTATAAAACAACTTTTTATGTATTCACCGTCTGTATATGGTTTTCCTCTCTTAGCAATCTCTTGACTAACCACAAAACTTGCAATATTAACATTGTTGGAAGATTGCATCCAGAAATTAAATACAGAACTTGATTTTTCTTGACTCTTCTGAAGTTCCTCAAGTGCTTTCTTCCTTGCATCACCGACAGGATATTTAGTACTAAATAAACGTGTTTAGTTGTAAAATGTCTCTCCAAATTTGATTTCTTGTTATGCGCCAATTTTTCCTGCCAAATAAGACAGGTCGGAAGGCCATTAAAGTTTTGATTAAACGCGAAAGTCTCGGTCCATTCAACTTTAAATTCACGGTTTTCATCTTTCGTTTTTCTTTGCTTCTTCTTTGTAGCCATGTCAAACAGGGAACCTAAAAAAAATGTTTCATTTTATAATAAAGCCACCAACACAAAATAATTACAATTCTTAAATTGATGACAAAAATACCTGTAGGATTTGCAGCTGGTTGGAAAAATACAGGTAACTTTATGCTTCGAGTAGGTACTTTTGTCACCCGCACGTGATTTGCGGACGCGACTAGCACTAACCACCGCACAATGAGACTGCTGACTGACTGGCTCACTCAGCTCATGCACGAATCGCGCGCGCCTCCCCCGCGCTGCCTGAGGACAGGAATTAAGCAAGATGACTGATCTCGATGCTCACATCCGCAGCCTTGCCAGCTGACTCAAAGGCACCAATAGTTGTGCAAATCATGTATTTCGAGCAATCCTTGCCATGGTCCACCAGGGCGCAGAAATAATCAAGGTGCTCTGTGGGAATGAGGGAGCTGAACTTGGCCAGATCTGCCATGATGCCCTTACGGAACATACTCATGCAGAGCTGGTAGGAGAGGATCCTTGTCACTAGTATGGAGCCCTGGAAGCATCTAGGGTCCTGGCTTCCCTACCCGGGGGCACCAAGGAATGGATCTTGGCTCTCTGAATCTGTTTCATGGTAGACTCCACCACCAAGGAGTTATGGGGCAGCTGAGGCTTCTCAAAGCCTGGGGTCTTCTGGACCAGATACATCGAGTCACACCTCCCGCCGATGGCCAGCACTCTGAGGGGGTTTCCCCACACATCCTCAGCAACAGTCACTGCTGAGGATGTGTGGGGAACTAAGACGACCTCGGAAACTATACCACAACTATTATTATGACCAACAGATTAATGTATGCAAGCAGCAATATCACACCAACTTAATGACATCCCTCAACAAGCCAAGAGAGTTGTTTAAAATTGTTCGCTCCCTCAGCAAAGACCGGCCTTTGCCCAACGAGGGAGATATGATTTGCCCACAACTTACAGCAGACTCCCTGAAACTTAAATTCAAGCCCAACGCAGAAACATCTCCATCTGTCACAATGGACTCTCCATCTGTCGCAATGGACTCACCATCCACGATCCCCTTCCTCGGACCTTTGGTGCCCCTTCCATGTGCCCTCACTAGAACACCTGGAGAAAATAATGAGTATAAACACAACCACGTCAACCTTAGACTCATGCCCGGTCTCTTGGATTAAGATCATGATTAGGCAACTCTGCCCTACTCTACTGAACATCACGCAGCTATCACTCGGTCAAGGCCAAGTACCTGCCACTCTCAAATATGCAATAAATCGACCAATATTAAAAAATATAAATGCTGACCCCAAAGATCCAAACTCCTATCATCCAATCTCAAATGTCCCATTCCTGATGAAGATGATTGAGAAAGTGATTCAATACCAAGTACAGGATCACACTGATAAACACTCTCTGCTAGACCAAAACCAACACGGCTTCAAGCCCCAACACAGTGTGGAAACACTTTTCACCTCACTCTTGGACAACATTCTGCTACGTCTAGATAACATTAAAAGGGGCTTTCTACTCATAATTATTGATATCACTGCAACCTTCAACTCAATTAACATAGTAACATAGTATATGATGGCAAATAAAGACCAGCATGGTCCATCTAGTCTGCCCAGAAAGGTAGCAAGAGTAGGTGCGCCTGCCACTCCCTGCAGGTCACCTCGACTTATTAAGATAGCTGAGACAGTTATATGTTTATTTTGATTTTATCTTGTTTCTATAAAAGGAATCCACTGTGACTGTCCCATGCCTTTTGAATTCTGTCACTGTATTTGCCCCAACCACTTCCATCAAGAAGGCATTCCAAGCATCCACCAGCCTTTCAGTGAAAAAGTATTTCCTGATGTTGCCTTTCAGGTTACCCCTTTGCAGCTTCATGTTATGCCCTCTAGTATTACAGCTTCCAAGTCTTTGAAAAAGGTTTGTTTGCTCATTAATACTCCTTAAGTATTTAAAGGCCTGTATCATATCTCCCCTGTCCTTCCTCTCCTCTAGAGAATACATATTTAGGTCTTGGAGTCTCTTAACATAAGAACATAAGATATGCCATACTGGGTCAGACCAAGGTCCATGAAGCCCAATATCCTATTTCCAACAGTAGCCAATCTAGGTCATAAGTACCTAGCAGTTTCCCCAAAAGACACAGGTTCCACAATGCTTGTATTGGGTCAAGCACTGATATCCTGGGTCCTTTATAATAATGGTTTATGGACCTTTCCTCCAGGAACGTGTCAAAAACTTTTTTCAACCCAGCTACACTAACAGCTTTTACTACATCCTCCAGTAACAAATTCCAGAGTTTGATAACATGTTGAGTGAAAAAATATTTTCTCTTAATGGTCTTAAATAGTTTACCCTGTAGCTTCATTGCATGTCCCCTAGTCTTTCTATATTCTGATGACGTAAACAATCAATCTACATTTATCTGTTCCACTCTATTCATTAATTTATAGAGCTCAATCATATCTCCCCTTAGCCGTCTCTTTTCCAGGTTAAAGAGCCCTAACCTTTTTAGCCTCTCTTCATAGGGGTATCCTTCCATCCCCTTTACCATTTTGGTGGCTCTTCTCTGTACCTCTTTTCAAACATCTTCTGGCGCAGGCTCCAAATAATTTTGGTAGCCTTCTTCCGAACCGTTTCCAGTCTTTTTATATACTTTGTGAGATATGGTCTCCAAACCTGAATACAATATTACAAGTGAGGCCTCACCAGTGACTTGTACAGTGGCATTAGTACCTCCTCCTTTCTGCTGGTATTTAATCTCTGTATGCAAACCAGTATCCCCCAACCAAAAAGCTAAGTGGTGACATCCCCCTCCTGAAAATCCTCCCCCAAGTGACAGGGCGCCCCCCCCCCAACACCCTCCAAGTACAGTCCCTGGACTTTTCAGGGTCACTGGTACCCAGTGGGAGCAGGAGCAAGACCCACTCGCTCCTGCTCTGCACACGTTCTCCAAAATGGCGCTAATGACCCCTAGAGGTAAACTCGTGGTACTGACTGTTCCTCCTCTGAAAGCTGGACTTCAGGAGAAGTGTACTCTATGTTGCCTCTCTGATCCTTTAAGTTAACCAGTTTCTTCCACCTGGTGCGCATGCAAGTGCAACCATTCATGACCTATTGGAACTCTTGCCTCTGCTTCAGCCCAGCTTGCTTTATTTATTTATTTAACATTTTTTATATACCTCTTTTCAGTCTTATCAAAGCAGTTTACAATGAAACAGAACAAGTATTACATGGAACGGTATAATGAACTATTTACATTTAACTGTTTACGTTTCAACTATTTACAGTAGATTGGAACTTAGCTTGAAGCAACATCCTGTTGGGAGGAGACAGCTGAGCAGGGATTTCATTACTGTGATTGTATACTTCATATATTGTCGTAGTGTTCAGTGAAAAGGTAGGTGTTTCGATATTTTCTGAAGTCGGCGATATGGTAGAGGTCTATAAATTAATGAATGGAGTGGAACGGGTAAACGTAGATCGATTGTTTATGTCATCAGAATATAAAAAGACTAGGGGACATGCAATGAAGCTACAGGGTAACCCTATTTAAGACTACTGAAAGAAAATATTTTTTCACTCAACGTGTATTAAAACTCTGGAATTTGTTACCAGGGGATGTAGTAAAAGCTGCTAGTGTAGCTGGGTTTAAAAAAGGTTTAGACAAGTTCCTGGAGGAAAGGTTCATAAACCATTATTAAAAGGGACCCAGGATATCACTGCTTGACCCAATACAAGCAGTGAGGAACCTGTGCCTTTTGGGGAGACTGCTAGTTACTTATGACCTAAATTGGCCACTGTTGGAAACAGGATACTGGGCTTGATGGACCTTGGTCTGACCCAGTATGGCATAACTTATGTTCTTATGATGTCTGAAATAGCTCTTAGGTGGTGTGGGAGTGAATTCCATAGAGATGGGGTATAATATTTGAATACCCTGTGAAGCAATCTTTGAGAAGAGTTGGTCGGTATGAGGGCAGTTGAGAGGGTGTTCTAGTGGAGCTTCCTCCTTGATCGTGTGTCTGAAGCTCTTTTGATTATTTTGTTTAAACATTCAGCAGACCCGTTATTTATTCTCTTGAAGACCATCATTATGGCTTTATATTTTATTCTAGATCAGATGGGTCTTTTAAGGCGGGGGTGATATGATCATGTTTCTTTGTTCCTGTAATTTAGCAGCTGTATTTTGTGCCAGTTTTGCAGCGGTATGTGTTGTACTTTTGGTTAGACCCTGGAGTATCATATTGATGTAATCTAGCTGCGGAGTGATTATTGCCTGGCAGACAGATCGGAAGTGGTTCTGATCTAATATGGGTTGTAAATTCTGCAGTATCTTCATTTTGTAGTAGACTTTGGAGGTGGTTTTGTTGATGTGAGATTGGAAATTGAGCCTCTGGTCTAGTTGTACTCCCAGATATATTACCCAGATATCTTACCTCATTCTTGATTGGAATTGGACAATTTCCAATTAGCAGATTATGTGGAGGGTTGAATGAGGTGTTTCTTGTGATTATGAGGGCTTCGGATTTATTGCAGTTGATTGTTAAATTGTGCTGTGCCAGCCATTCGGTTATTTCTATCATACATGAGGAGTGTCAGACGGCTGCCTGGGTGAGAATCTTCACAGTCTTGGCAAGTGCATATATCTATATGATTTGCAAGGTATTGTGGGCAATGTAGTTCATTCACACCAGACACAGCTGCTGACAATAATTTAGTTGTGCTCTTGGGTAAAGCCAATAAGATATTTATTTATGGGGTTATTTCTCCCAACACAGATATGCTTGGTAGCACATAAATCAGGTAACTTGCTTTCAGTGTTAACTTGGAAAAACAAAGTCAAAATCAGGAAAACAACAAATGAAAAGCCACAAAGCAAGAAACAAACTGTTCTTTTCAGGTTAACTTCTGATTACTTCTCACATAGATTCAGAAGTGATTCTCTCCTAGCTCACAAGCAATTAGGTAAGGCTTAATTGCTAGCAGTTATCCAGCTGAAACCCCTTTAGCTGGCTTGCTTTCTACTGTGTGGGTCAAATCCTGCTTCAGGAGCTTTTCTGAGTAGATTAAAGAACAAATTTGTATTTCTTTGTGATGGTTGCTGTACTTTATAACAGAAAGTTACCAACGGAGTTTAGACAGAGAACAGTCCATATAAATAGGATCTTCATCTGCTATTATTCCCCCTTGTTCAACAAGCATGGGTTCAATATCATGGATTGGCACAGATGAATCTCTCAATGGAGCACTTTCAGGAGAATACTTGTTTCCCTGCTGTCTTTCAAGGCTATAGCTAGGGCATAGATCAGTGTTCATACCTGAGCTTCCATTGCTGTTAGAGTTTCTCTCTATATAGCCTGGCCAGTATGTAGTCCAGTTCTTATGCCCAGCCTTCCAATCCAGATCCCTGGATACTGGATCTCTCTTCACATACCTTCTGGCACGGGTCTCAGGGTCCCTTCCACGTGCAGCCATCTCCCTCACAGGTAGCGTCTGGAGATTCCTAGCTCTGCAGCACCATTCCTCTGGCTTTCCCCAGTCCAATGGTGTATGCTGGCCCTTGGAATACCTCCCAGTATACGTACTGCTTTGGACTCTTCTAGACCTCTCAAAGGCTTTTCTCCTCTTTCTTCCAGAGGGTCTCTTTCCCTCTCTGTCCGTCCGGTTTGGCTTCTGCTTCTGATGATCCTTCAGATGAAACTGATGATCTTTCTCTGGATATCCAAGGTGATCATGAAGATGGTCATCTGTAGAATAAACTCTACTCTTATTCTGCTTAGATGAGTGCTCCCCCCTAATACAGCGCAGCTGTGCTGAATCAGGCCCTGCTCTTTGAGATGAGTGCTTAGGGATTACCTCATAGCCCTCCTGATTGAACACACGTTTCCCCACTTCAGCTCCTCTAATGGCTGTTGGAAACCTGGTGCATTCTGGGACTGGTAGTCTTTTATGGGAAAATTCTGTTTTCTTATTTCTACCAGAACTGACAGGTTGCTTGTTCAGAGTCACTTCACCTTTTCTATAGCTCCTTCCTGAGCTATGATAAGCTTCCTTATCACAGGAGATGGTAGAGAAGTCTGGGTTCGTAGTGTCAATTGTGGGAGTATATCATCAGGTCGTCTGCGTATAGGTGGTAATGTATGTTGTGTTTCTGTATGATTTTGCAGACTGATTGTATGTATATTTTGAAAAGTATAGCAGATAATGCTGAGCCTTGAGGTAGGCCTTGATGTAACGAGAACAGTCTTGATTTGCTGCTCTTAATCTTCACGTCTGTCCTTCTGTCGGATAAATAACAGCGGAACCAGGTCAGTGGAGTATCACTTATTCCAATCTCTGATAGCCTGTCCAAGAGTGTGGAGTGTATTATTGAGTCAAATGCAGCTGTTATTTCAATGAAAATGAATATGAAGCCATGCTTGATATTTTCAATCCCTTTACGGATTGTGTTCATCAGGGATGTGAATAAAGTTTCGACTCCATGAGATTCTCGGAATCCATGCTGCTGTGGGTCAAGTGGGGAGTCTACATAGTCCTGGAGCTGACGCTGAACAGTCTTTTCAATTATTTTGGATAGAAGTAGTATGCTGGATTTTGGACAGATATGTGATAAATGCTTTGCTATGTGCATAGTCTACCTTTCCATCAAACAACCCCATATTTATCTCCAAGTTGACTTCGAATGTTTAATGTAAAAACAATTCTTATGTAATTGTTATGTTGTTCTTTGTAAACCACTTTGGACAAAGTCGGTATAGAAAAATTGTTAAATAAATAAACGAAGATGGTGAGCTTGGGTCAGATGATGTACTCTTTAGGAATGGTCTTATAGAAGAGATTTTAAGCTGTGGTGGCATAATTCCTTATGAGAGGGAAAGATTTACTATTCTGCAGGGCGTTGGTGCTAGTTCTTGAGATATGCTTTTATCCAGGCGGCAGGGCAGAGGTTGAGGGGTGAAGTTATTGTATTAAGGGATTTCAGTAAGTTGGTGCAATATTCTTCAGAGATTGAGTAAAGCACTGTCCAAATCTTTGAGGAATCTCCTTTTGGTGTTGGTGAGGGAGGTTGGTTCAGTAAGTTATGTGAGCATGTGAGTTTGCTTTGAAGATAGCTTGCATATATTTCAGGGATTAAGGAATGTGTGTCATTGTTATGAGGGGCTCTAGTTACATCTTTGACTATTGAGAAAAGCTCGCTAGGCCAGTGTAGTGATTTATGATGTTTGTATGGTGTTGCTTTTTATGGTCCAGAATCAGTTTGTTGTGTTCTTGTTGCTTTGCTCCGTACTCTTGGCGATCTGTCTGTTCTTTGGTTCTTCGCCATTTTCGTTCCAGTCTTCGCAATGTGAGTTTTACTTGTCTTATATCTGAGGAGTACCTTGAGGCTTTGTTACCTATTTTATTTATTTAACTAGACTTCTATACCACCATATCCTTTAATCAAAGTGGTTTGCATTGCAACACAAACTTAAACTGGATACAGTTAACTAGGTCCAAATGGTTGGCATGCAGGGTATTTAACAAAGATATAACCTATTTATAATTGAATTGATTTATTTATAGTTTGCTCATGTTGTTATTTACAGTTTGGATAGGCTGTTAAAAAGCAGTTCTGGACTTCCGGTGACGTCACGGAGCTGATGGCGGCATAGAGACCTAGCTCCGTCCGAATCCTGAGTTTACGGTGAAAATAGAGGCCCCGGTGAATAAAAAGTGGACGGAAAATGAAGAAATACCTTGGGGATGGCTGCGAGGAAAAAGTTGGCGAGCTTTCAATCTCCGTATGTGCGGTGGGAGCTGAGAGGGGCCGCAGAGTCCGCCGGCTTGGAGGACGAGGCCGATGGCGGGATCTCAGAGGCGGAAGAGAGAGGAGTGAAAGAGGGCATGGAAGAACTGCCATTAAGGCAATGGCTTAAAGCTTTCAAATCCGAGATGCAGGAGGAGATTAAGGCCATGAGGAAGGAGGTAAAGGAGACACTGATGGTGATCCAGAAGGAGGTGGGCTGCCTCGGACAGAGAGTGGAGGAGCTGGAGAACCACGTGGAGCTCTGTGAGGAGGAGGTGAGAGAGGTGGCGGTGTTACAGAATAAACTACAAGCGCAACAGGAGGAGATGCAGGAGAAACTGGAAGAAGTAGAAGATAGAGCACGTCGCAACAATCTCCGCATTCGGAGGGTGCCAGAGGAGGCAGCCTTCAAGGATTGTGTCCAGGTGGTACAAACGTTGTGCAGCCACATTCTGCAACTGGGGGAAGAAACAGGTGCAAGAGTAACCACCATTGGAGTTGAAAGAGCACACAGAAGCCTGGGGCCGTGAAGGGAGATGCAGGCGAGAGATATTATAGCATGTCTGAGCAGTTTCCCCCTCAAAGAGCAAGTTTTAAATGCGGCGAGGAAATTTGGCAGGATTGCATGGGAAGGAAGAGAGGTGGAGGTATTCAATGACCTGTCTAAAGGCACGCTGGAACGGCGACGAATGATGAAGGAGGTCACTGCGTACTTGCGGGGGAAAGGACTGAGATACCGGTGGATGTTCCCCTTCAGGCTTCTGATGACTGTGAATGGGGTGACCAGGAGAGTGAGAACGGTGGAGGAAGCGTGGTTGACAATGAGAGAGCTGGGCTGTGAGAATCTCCCCCAGGCAGCGGGGAAAGAGCAGCAGAAGCCCTACAAAAATGGACTGGGCAAACAACAGGCGGGCTCGCAATGGCAGAGGGTCGGAGAAAAAGGGAAGAGACTGCAGCAGCTATCCAAGGAGCAGAAAGAGGCGAGGACTGCAGAAGACCCCTGAGGAAGAGGGAGAGTGTGGCCAGTTCTGGAATGTGAGCAACAGAGTATGGGGCGGTAGAGCTCTACTAACTCTGTCTTAAGGACTCTGGACTTTTAGGGCTGACGGGGGTGTGTGTAGAGGGGAGAGGTTGGTGGGGGAGGAGAGGGGGTCAGAGAAGGGATAAGACATGATGTCTCCGGATGGGTGGGTGGGTGAGAAATGGGGGGAAGTTGGGTTGGGGGAGGGATGGGAGGGGGGGGAGGGGGGAGGGGTATGATGACACAGTCTGGGGGAGAGGGAGGGGGATGGGTGAGAGCCAATGTTGCGGATAGGTACGATCAATGTAAAGGGTCTGAATTCACCTGAGAAGTGCAGTTTGTTGTTTCGGGAGGTGGTAAGGGCCCAGTGGGATGTGGTGATGCTTCAGGAGACCCACTTGAGGAGGGGGGAGGTGGGGAGGCTGAAACATAGGCAATACCCGGATCAATATTATTTGTGTAATAAAGAGGGAGTAAAGAAAGGAGGGTAGCCCTATGGGTGAGGAATGGGTGTGGGATACAAGTGGGGGGGGTGCTTTAGGGATTCGGATGGGAGGGTGGTGGGAATAAAGGGGAAGTTCGAGGGGGGGGGGAGGACATTGTCATGGTGGTGGTGTATGGCCCAAATGGGAATCAAGGGGATTTTTGGAAGGAGGTGGGGAAGTTAATAGAGGGGGCGGGTGGGGGGAAATTAGTAGTGGGGGGCGATTTTAATGTGGTAATAGACCCAGGGGTGGATAGGGAGCCGAAAGGGGGGGATGGTGGGAGTAAGAACAGACAAGGGTTGAGAAATTTGTTGAAAAAATTTAATTTGGTAGATGCGTGGCAGGCGCTTAATACGGGGAGGAGGGAGTATACTTTTTACTCCGCCCCTCATAAGAGTTGGAGTAGGATTGATATGCTTTTATTGGATAGGGGGTGGATGCTGGAGGTGGAGGAAAGGAATATTAGGACAGTTGCGTGGACGGATCATGGGGCGGTGGAGGTAAGCTGCCGGCCCCAGCGGCGGGGTGGAGTGGTGTTCTGGAGACTGAATGAGAGCATACTCAAGGATGTAAGGGTAGTGGAGGATGTGAGAAGGGCAATAAAGAAATATTTACTTTTTAATGATACGGGGGAGGTGGCGGAGGTGTTGGTGTGGGAGGGGTTGAAGGCTGTTATTAGAGGAAGGTTTATAATGTGGGGCGCCAGGAAGAAAGGGGAACGAGAGAGGAAGGAAGGGGAATTGGGGAAGGAGTTGAAGGAGGCGGAGGAGAAATATCGGGGGACTGGGGCAAAGAGGGATAGGGTGGAGATGGAGAGAGTGAGGGAAGAGTTACGCGCCCTGCAGGTGGAGCAGGTGACTTTCGCATTGCAGAGAGTGCGGCAAATATAGTATGAATTTGGGGACAAGACGGGCAGATTACTGGCCCGTAGATTGAAGCAGCAGCAAGGGGCTGCAATGATTTATCAGATAAAGGGGTCAGATGGGAGAATATGTAGGAAGGAGGATGAGATAATGGAGCAGTTCACGGAATATTATCAGAAGTTGTATGAGGGGATGGAGGGGGTGGGGGAACGGGATATAGAGGGGTATTTGGATGGGGTGACGTTAAGAGGACTTCTGGATGAAGCTAGGGTAGACTTGGAGGAAGAGATCGGGGAGGCAGAAATTGGACGTGCGGTTAAGGGGATGGGGGGAGGGAAGGCCCCAGGGTTAGACGGGTTGCCCGTAATTTTTTACAAGGTTTTATTGGGGGAGATAGGGGACCTATTAGGGAGGGTGTTTAATGGGGCGTTGTCTCAGGGGGGGGAACTGTCGCAGGGTATGTTGACTGCGGGGATTATGGTCCTGTTAAAACCGGGTAAGGACCCAGCACACTGTAGCTCCTATAGGCCCATCTCTCTCCTTAGTGTGGATGTAAAAATTTTGGCTAAAATTCTGGCAGAGAGATTGGCAAAGTGGTTGCAGGGGATAATTAATGTAGATCAGGCGGGTTTCATCGTGGGGAGGCAGGCTGGAGATAATATAAAGCGGGCAATAGCAGTAATTTGGGAGGCCAGACAGGAACAAGAGAATTTCATACTGATGTCAATTGACGCGAAAAAGGCTTTTGATCGGGTGCACTGGGGGTTTTTGATGAAGGTGTTGGAGAAAGTGGGGTGTGGGCCTAATTTTGTGAAATGGGTGAAGGGATTATATACGGGACCTAGGGTGCGGATCAAAATCGATGGGAGGTATTCTAGGGACTTCAAGTTGGGACGGGGGACAAGGCAGGGGTGCCCGCTATCTCCGCTATTATTTGCTTTAGCCGTAGAGCCGCTGGCGGAATATATGAGGGTGAATGACAGAATAGTTGGGTTAGTAAGGGAAGGGCAGAATCATAAGATTTCTTTATAAGCTGATGACATCCTCCTGTATTTAAGTAACCCTCAGGTATCCTTGCCAGCAGTGATGTGGGAGGTGGGTAGGTACGGAGCGGTATCGGGGTTTAAAATGAATATAGACAAAACGGAAGTTATGAAGGTGCAGCTGGCTAGGGATATAGAAGAGGGTTATATCCGCTGCAATGGGTTAGTAAGTCTTTAGGGTATCTGGGGGTGCGGCTCACGGCCCGCTATGAGGATTTGTATGAGGCAAACTACCCGCTGCTGCTTGGAACTATTAGTAAGGATCTAGAGGGGTTGATGCGGTTGGAGGTCTCATGGGTGGGCCGGATTGCAGTGGTTAAAATGAATGTGCTGCTGCGCCTGCTATATTTGTTTCAGGCCTTGCCGGTAGAAGTACCGGAAGGGGCAATGAGGGCACTGCAAAGGAGGGTATTTAGCTATATCTGGAAGAGGACACCCCCAAGAATTGCTCGGGAAGTTCTGTACGCAGATAAGAAGGAAGGGGGCTTAGGGGTGCCTAATCTGAGGGATTATTATAGAACTGCGCAGTTAACTCATGTGCTAGGGTGGAGGGGAGGAGAAACTGTGGGTGAGCTTAGAAAAATTAAGGGTTAAAGGAGGACATCTGGAGGCCTGGGTATGGGCCCCGAAAGTGGAGAGGGGGGAGTTGGGGGAGGGCTCGCCGGGGATGAGGCAGGTAGTGAAGATATGGGACAAGGTAAGAGAGCCTGAGATAGTAGGTAGGGGGAAGGGGTTTTCAGTGATGACTCCATGGAGGGGGTGGAGAACCTTTAAGCCGGGATGGGAGGGGGGTCGGTTTGAAGTTTGGAGGGGAAAGGGGCTGAAGTGTAGTCTGCAACTTTTGGAAGAGGGGGAGTTTACAAGTTTTGAGGAGATACAGGAGTTTGCTTAGGGGGAGGAGGATAGGTATGCATACTTGCAAGTACGCTCCTTCCTACAAAAGGAGTTGGGGAAGGTTGGGAGGGAGCAGGAGGTGTTGAGTTTGGAGGTGATCTGGTATGGGAAGAGAGGGTCGAGGGGGATGATTTTGGGCTTGTACAAAGGGGTTAAGGGGGAGGGGGGGAAGAAACATCGGCATATGGTCGAGTGGGAAAGGGACCTGGGGGCATCAATGTCGGTGAAAGATTGGAAAAGAGTGTGGGACCAGATAAAGCGGGGGCCCAGCTCGAGTAGAATCCAAGAAAACAGCTATAAAGTGATGCTGCACTGGTATTATACGTCAGAGAGATTACACCGGATATTTCCGGGAGCATCACCTCTATGCTGTGTCACCAGTAGTCGGCCCTTAGTTTAGGCATACGGGATAGACGGCCTGGGGACCCTTTATTGAAACACTGGAGCAATGCTTTAGGGTTGCATTGCCTCCTGGGAGTTGTAGTATTTTCCCTTTTCAATAAGATGCAGTTGTGGTGCGAGTGGTATAGGCAATGACAGGCTTTTAATTCCCCTCCCGGGGCGGATTCAAACACAAAATAACTCAGGACAAAAAGCCATACACTCTGGCACAAAATAAGAAAGGAAATAATAACAGCTTCTCAACTTAAATCCAAAGTTCCACGGTATTTACAGCATACAGTCCCTTTGTATAAACAAGGAAAATCCTGTGCTCTTCAACTGCCAGTTTAAACAGCTTTCACATCACCTGGCTCAGCACAGAGAAATTATATCATCTGTAACCATTAAAGTACAGTCCATTTGGTTATCTGATATTTCTTCTTCCTGAGGATCAATCAACATTGACTCATGCTGATTCTCTGGTAAGTACAACTTCTGCTTGGTATACAACGTTTCCAAACTTCCACCCTCTATCTGTTCCTGAGGCTTCTCTATCAAGCCCTCCGTGAGATAGGGTTCAGTATTACCATATATCTTAGAATAGCAGAAAGGAGAGTCACACCCTTTAGGGCAGCGTTTTTCAACCACTGTGCCGCGGCACACTAGTGTGCCGTGAGATATTGTCTGGTGTGCCGTGGGAAAAATTCCAATTTCATCCGTAACATGTGGCCTCGGCTCACAAATTAGGGTTGCCAACCGGCCGGTTTTCAGCCGGCCTGGCCGGTTTTTCCATGGCCAGGCCGGCTGCCAGCACAGTTGTAAAACCGGCCATTGAAAAGCCGGTTTTTTTGCTCTGGCCGCAAGATCGGGAGCGGCCAGAGCAAAAAAACGGCTTTTGTGCCGAAGTCTGCGGCGCGAACGCGATCGCGATTCCCTATAGCAGTGCAGCCGCTGGTTCTGCTTTGTACAGAGCAGCGGCTGCACTACACTTACATTGAAAAGTAAAGAGAAACTGTGTCAGGAGCCCTCCGATCATGCAGAGCCCGAGGAAGTGATGTCATGGGGGCGGGCTCCTCACAGGCTGTCTTTCCTTTTCAAATTAACTTTAGCTGCAATAAAGTTAATTTGAAAAGGAAAGACAGCCTGTGAGGAGCCCGCCCCCATGACATCACTTCCTCGGGCTCTGCGATGACCGGAGGGCTCCTGACACAGTTTCTCTTTACTTTTCAATGTAAGTGTAGTGCAGCCGCTGCTCTGTACAAAGCAGAAGCAGCGGCTTGGGCAGAGGGGGGTGTGTGTGTGTGTGAGTGAACCAGCAAGGGGGGGGGGGAGTGTGAGTGAACCAGCAAGGGGGGGGGAGTGTGAGTGAACCAGCAGTGGAGGGGGGGGGGGGTGGTGTGAGTGAACCAGCAAGGGGGGGGGCGATGGTGTGAGTGAACCAGCAGGGGAGGGGGGGGGGTAAGTGAGTGAGTGACCCAGCAGGAGGGGTGAGTAAGTGACAGGGGGTTGGGTGAGTGAACCAGCAGTGGAGGGGGGGGTGGTGTGAGTGAACCAGCAGGGGAGGGGGGTTGGTGTGAACCAGCAGGGGAGGGGGGTTGGTGTGAGTGTTTGATTCCTATTCAAGAGAATTACTTTATATATAGTCAATATAGGCACAGAGGTAAATTTTTTTAACATTTTCTAATGGTGGTGTGCCTCGTGATTTTTTTCATGAAAAAAGTGTGCCTTTGCACAAAAAAGGTTGAAAAACACTGCTTTAGGGTTTCTATAAGAGAACTTCTTATAACCACTTTTATCCTTATAGTAATTAGACAGCCTACCTTCTGGCTTAGAGACAGGGGAAAGTCCGTGCACAGCCTGGTCAGGAAGGGGTTTAAACCTCAGAGGTTTTCCTCTGTACTTTGGCTTCTCAACCTCTTCCTCTGACATGCAAATGTCCTCCACCGAATACCTTTCACTCCCTGGAGCTTGCAAGTGCTTCCCAGATAGCTTTACCGGTAACGTTTCCTTCTGTGTGTCTTCCCAATAGGACAATTGTCTGGAGCTCTTGCCACAGGGTTTTTGGGCCCTGCTCCTCCAGTTATTCCTGCTGGTTACTTCCTGTATTTCTCTATCACTCTCAGAATCACAATCCTCTGAGTCACTCACGTACTTTCTCTCGTGCTTCCTTCCACACTGAAACAAACGTTGCTTCTGAGTCTCAGACTTCAGCTCACTCAGTTTTCCCAGCTGGGTCTGTCCAAACTTTCTCTCTCTCTCTCGTTCTCCAGTTCCTCTGCTCCTCCTGCTCTTTGCTTCCTGTGCTTCTCTTGCTTCCTTTGCTGCCCTTCACACTGAAACTCTAATGAGCGTTTCTTATATGTCTGGTTTGTAGCTAATCTAGCCCTTCCCCCTCTCAGGTGAAAACTATTGGGCTCAGGAGATGGGGATTGTTTGCTAGCTGGGCGGGGCTGCTGCACTCGTGGCTGGGTTTGTTTATGTTGCTCCTGGCAACTGGGAGTCCTGTGCTTTGCCTTCCTGTCAGCAACAGACCTACTTCTCTCAAGTTCCTCTGTTTGCATGGCAAAGGACGTCTCTTCCCCATTACAGCTGGCGGGACTGTGGGGAAAGGGGTACTTTCTGGCATATTTGGTGGAATTGTGAAAAGGCTCAGGGGTATTGGAAGAGGGTCCTGAGGTGGATACAGAGGAAATTGGGGGTGGAGGTGGGCTTGGCGCCAAATATATGTTTGTTATCTTGGTGGGGGGATGGTCAGGTGCAGCAGTGGGGTAGAATGGTGATGGCACGCCTCAGTGCGGCAAGGTGTGAGGTGGCGAAGGCTTGGAAACATAAGGAGCTGCCGCCTATGGAGCACTATGAGAAGAGGTTTAGGGAGATGGTTCTTATGGAAAAGCTTACAGCAAGGTGTAAGCAAACGGGAGACAAGTTTGAGGTGGTGTGGGGGAAGCTGTGTCGGGTTCTGGGGGTGGGGGGTAGAAGGGAGAGGAGGAGGAAGGGGGGGTAGATCGATTAGGGGGTATTAACGAAAAAAATCAACTGACTGGTGGGAGAGGGGGCTACCACAGATGTTGTAGTATGGGGGTGAACGGTATTATGTAGGGGTGATCATGGTTAGATGAGGTACAATGGCTGGGGGATAAGGGGTGGTATGTAGGGTGCTGGGATATGCATTTGGGCAGTGATATATGGTTTACCTTTGACATAATGGCTAGCATATGTATAAGGGGCTTGGTTGGGTAGCCTTGTTGGATGTTAGATATTTTATGGATGGATGATGTTCTGGGATCTTTTGTTTGTATTGGGTGTTGTGTCGGAGTTGGTAACAAAAATTAAAAATAAAAAAAAGTTTTAAAAAAACCAGTTCTAATGGTCTGAACAGGTTCAAGGCAGGGGAGTCCAGTGCATTTGCTGTACTATGTGACGTTTCTGTAGTATTCCATGAACAGGAGGGTGTTGAACTTCTTTTTGATCTCATAGTGCTGATCTCGTTCATTGTGAGATCAGAACAGAGCTGTGCCTGCTTGCATGTTTTTAGCATGCTCACAAGCAGGCAGAGGGGAAGAATTGATGGCGGCAATGCCTGCTGCAGAAATCTCTCAGGGGTAAGGTACCCACAATGGGGAGACAAAAAAATCCTATACTGGATGAGGGAGTGAGTAAGAGGCAGGCAAGTGCATGTTCAAGGGTAATTAAGGGAGTAGCAAAGGGTTTCTGTTGGGATGTGATTAAGGGGAAGGCAGAAGAGAGACCACGTGATGCGCACACTGTAGAGGTCGCATCCTGAGCTAGTCCCGGAACCCTCGGACATTACCGGCGATTTCGAGCCGTTTATTACTGCCTTCACCCGCCAAAAAGGCAACTACTTGCCTCGGAGTACCGGCAGATTTTAATAGGGCAATTTGAATTGCCCTACTACATGGCGACCGCGGGAAAATCGTTGCGGAGAGATCGGGAGCGGGGGACCGGCTCAACTAAGATGGCGGAATCAGCCCAAACGCCGGCATCACCGCAGTCACCGAAGTCTCCTGCCTCCATCGACGAGATGTCTGCGGCTGTAAAGACTGCCTTGTTGCCTCAATTTGAAGCCCTTCATGAGAAAATAGATGGGCTGAAATCTGCATTTGACACGCTGAGTCAAAGACAGCAGGAGGCCGAAGATCGTGTGGGCTTGGTGGAGGAAAAGGTGGAGGCACTGACTGCGGAGGTGGCGGGCTTGAGATCTCAAATATCCCCCCTTGAAGCCAAACTTGACGATTTGGAGAACAGGTCTCGACGGAATAACCTGCGCTTCCTGGGAATCCCTGAAACAGTTTTGGACAAGGACCTGCGAGGATACCTGGAGGCCTTGGTCCAACAGATTGTGGAGGAAAGTGCATTGGGAGGTAAACTCTGTATAGAAAGGGTGCACCGGGTCGGGGTTTTAAAACAGCCTCGCGACCCTCGCCCCAGAATTGTATTGGCTAAATTTCTCCACTTTCCGCAGAAGGAGCAGATTCTTAAAACAGCACGGCAGAAGGGGGAAGTGGTATTTAATAATACCAAAATTCGTGTAGCCCAGGACTATTCAGTCGCCCTGAGCAGGAAAAGGAAAGAGTATGCCCCCCTTTGCGGAAAGCTGATCGATGCAGGGATTAGGTTTTCTGTGCAATATCCCGCTAAACTCCATGTGCTTAGTGAGGGAGCACATCGTACCTTTGACTCCGCCTCTGCTGCAGAGGAATATGTGAATCGACTCTATCTGCAAAAAACAGCAGTGTCAGTGACTCCTACATTGTGATTTACCCTGCTCCAACATTACAAAGTTGAGAACCCTTTTATTTTTGGAAAGTAGCGAGAGGGAGATACAATATAACATCTTGCAGTTGCCCAGTAACTTTGTGTTCCATGACTACAATTACAGATACAAATAGTTCTATATGGCAACAAAGTATTTAGTCATCAAGAACCTTATCCCTTGGTCTCCCCAGATTCCGTCCGCAAGAACAACCTCTGGCCCTGGAAGATCTCTTTGGCTAGTATCTCTGATTGACATGGAGAACAAGGCATAACGACAGGTTGCAGATTCGGCGGGGGCGAATCGGCTTACCCCGGAAGGGGAGGGTCTCCCCAGGATATGCCAGTTGTTGCCATCGAAGCGAAGGGAGTCCCTGCCCTCGAGAGGGGTCGAGGGGCTTTCCTTTTCCTGGAAGGGAGGGGGGTTCCCCCCACCTGTGCCCGGGACGATTCCTGGTGTTAGAGGTTTGGGAGACATGGCACATTTTGTGGCGCGAAGTGGCCAGTGGCGACGAAGGAGTCTTGAGAACTAAACCATGCTTCCCCTCAAACCGCTCACCGGAACAGCTTACAGCGGCGGACACATTACCTGTGCAGCTCCCACGGACATTGGTGCAGTAAGATTCTAGTGGGAGGGGCTTAACCTCTCTCTTCTGGCAGGAGCTGTATTAACAGTTTCAACGCATGCTGCACAATCCAGTTAGATCTTATCTTCCGCTGGGCCTACTTTGCCAATACGCCTGCTCCCGGTTGCTGGGGGAAAAAGGGAGACCTGTAGCAGGGGAACACCTAATATTTCAAGCACAGCGACCCGGCACTCTTAGCTCTCATAACTATGAGTATTACTGCTGACCAGTAAGGAAACGTGTAAAGGGCTGAGAATAATTTAAGCATATCAAAGCTTCATGTTCTCTGTTATGATGTTTTGCTACTGTTTTATTTACGGTCGGCTTAGCCGGCTACCATTCTGCCAGATAAACTCTCAAACGGTCCCAGAATTCCTGGCTACCTGTCCGGATAATGCAGTAGACATTTTTGCCTATAACTATGGCTATAGCTATGCCCCTCCCATACACACGCTTGCCCACTTATTCCTCTGCATCATTCACCCTTCTCGACATCACCCCCACGACTGGCATATTTTATTGCCATTTTTGTTTTAAAACCTCAAGATGCTTGTGCACCTTTCTGGCCACCCTGTTAGTCATTTATCTGAGGCTGACAAACGTTCAGTACTCCCTCAACCTTGCAATTGACATTTTTGGGTCAATTATGCTGGTGTTTATGCAATCACTCAGTAGCATCCCCTCAGGAATTTAACAGTACAAAGTTTGACTTGTTATTTTCAATCTTATGTTACCGCGAACAATTTTTGTGTGTGGGATTTTTTTTTAAAAAAAAAAGGCAAGTTGTTTATTATTGCTACAAGCAGAAGTATGCTATTTTTCGTTTAGAAAATGTCTTTTGTTTTTGCGCTATAATACCGAAGGGAGAGGGCGGAGTGTTGCTTTCTTTTTCTTTTCTTTCTTCCTTCAGAAGTTTGCCGAGGTAGGGAAGGGAGGTGGAAGACTGGAGGTGTACTCCTGAGGGGGGGGGGGACCCCACTTTCATTTTATTGCAAGCGATCCCACCTGTAGGCTAGGCATGGTGAGGTGGTTTCTCCCCTGAGGGAAGCTCTGACGGGTGGAGGAGAGGTGCCCAGCGAAGGCAGGGCGGGGCTCGTCCCCATAACTAAGGGAGATTAAGGGTGGGGTGGCGGGTGGTAGACGGTTGCTCTCGGGTCTGAGGGGGAAAGGGGGGCGTGCTCAGAGTGGTCTCGGGAGGGCTTCCTAGTAGGGGGTAGGAGTAGGGAGCCCTGTAGATAGGAGGTAGAGAATGGGGGATTGGGGGGGGGATTGGGCGTATTGGTTGGGGTAAGTTCTAGGCTGGGGGGGGAGGATAGGGGAAGGGTCACCAGGTTATGGGGTAAGGGGTTAGGTGGGGGGGGGGGAGGGGGGAATGGTCGTCGCACCTTACAACTTCTGCAAGGAGCTAATACAATCTATCTTAGTAGATATCTGGGGAGGCCCCAGGCTGGGGGGGTCTCCTTGAGCACGATGTGCCGGCAGCGGGGACGTCACCAGGCAGGAACCCTCTGAGAGTAATAACCTGGAATGTTTGTGGACTGGGTAGCCCGATAAAGCGCTATAAAGTGCTCAAGGCATTAGCTCGGCAGCGATGTGATATTGCGCTATTGCAAGAGACCCATCAGACGGCCGAAGAACATGCTAAATTGTGTCGAGACTGGGTGGGTCAGACATGGGGTGCGCCTGCATTGGGGAAGAAAGGAGGGGTGGTTATACTTCTTCATAAACGGGTGCGCTTCACGTTGCACCGTCAATGGGCTGATCCCAATGGAAAATTTTTGCTGCTATGTGGATTGTTAGAGGATCGGGATATTATACTGGGCGATGTATATGGCCCCAATGTATTCGATCGGGATTTTCTTAACTGCATTGCAGCCAAAATTGAACAAATGCCGGACGTGCCTATGCTTATAGGGGGGGACTTCAATGGTGTTCTCGACGTTAGTTTAGATACCTCTGCTGCCAAGGAGACGAGAGATAGGGTGCTTGGCTCCCAATTGCTGCAACGCTTTAGGGCCCGTCTGAACCTGGTTGATCCCTGGAGACTGCTACACCCGTCTGAGAAAGAGTTTACACATATCTCGCGGGCGCATGGGACTAGCGCGAGATTAGATTACCTTTTGCTCTCCACCACTACCTTTGCCCAAGTGGAGGAGGCACAAATAGGACCCTTGGAAATCTCTGACCATGCTATGGTTTGGTTTGAGTTGCACTGGGGGAGCGAGACCAGATCATCTCGCATATGGCGGTTTCCCACCGAGCTATATCATGATCACCACTTTCGGCAGTTTCTGGGTCAGCGCTGGCGTGATTTTGAATTAAACCACCAGGTCCACAAGGACGACCCGGAGCTGGTTTGGGAAACTGCCAAAGTGGTGCTGCGCGGGGATATTATCGGCTTTGCGGCTCGAAAGCGGAGATTATTGGCAGAACAAATTATCAGGTTGGAGCAGCAGGTGTCGCAAGCGCGGGTGCTAAGTGGCCATACCCCTACCGTGTCCAATCGGAAACGATTATGGGAACTACAGGTTGCCTTAAATGAACTACTCCATCAGAGAGCCAAGAAATCGATAATGTATTACAAATATCGCTTACAGTGTTTTGGCAATAAACCGGGGAAATTATTGGGACGCTGCTTGAAGGGCCAGAGAGGCGGGCGGGGGGTAGCGGCACTTCGGGATGAGAGAGGAATACTACAGCAGAAACGGGACGTGATAAGTGCAATTTTTAGGGGTTTCTTTCAGAAATTGTACTCGGCGGGGGGGACGGACCCCACGACTATGGAAAATTACCTCCAGGGGCTAGCGCTCCCTAGGGTGACAGACGAACAACGGGCCCTGCTGGGGAGTCCGATAACCCTAGAGGAGGTGCAACTTGTCATTAAGAAGGCTAACTGCTATAAATCTCCGGGACCGGACGGCTATGGGGCGGAATTTTATAAACTATTGTCGAACTGGGTTAGCCCTCTGTTAGTGGATGTGCACCGGCAGAGAATGGAAGGCAAGGGTAGACGATGGGGAGACAATCAGGCGTATATTACGTTGATACCCAAGCCGGGCAAAGACCCGCTGCAGGCGGCTTCCTACAGGCCGATCTCCCTGCTAAATTTTGATATGAAACTGATGGCCAAGATTTTGGCAGACCGACTAGCGGGATTATTGGGGGATATTGTTCATGCCTCTCAGGTGGGGTTTGTGAGAGGCCGATATGCGGTCCGTAATATTCGCAAAATCTTAACGTCGTTGGAGTGGGTGCATGGTCATCGGCTTCCATCCCTATTGGTTAATTTTTGATGCTGAAAAAGCCTTTGACCGGGTCGACTGGACATATTTGCAGCACTTATTACCGCTGTACGGCCTGGGACAGGCTTTTTGCGACATGGTTAAGAGTCTCTATGATACACCGACGGCTAGAGTACTCTGTAATGGGGTCTTATCGGATCCCTTTCCCCTGTATAGGGGTACCAGGCAAGGCTGTCCATTATCCCCTCTATTATTTGTTTTGTCCATAGATCCCCTAATAAGGCGTATAGAGCTTGACCCGCAAATTCGTGGAGTTGAGATCGGCAATCAAGGGTTTAAGATGTCGGCCTTCGCCGATGACATGCTGGTACACCTCCTAGATCCACGGGTATCTCTGCCCAGACTGTTAATGGAATTTCGATTATTTGGTAGTTTTGCGGGTCTCCGAATCAATGAAGAGAAATCAGAGGCCTTAGATGTTTCGGGGCAGTTACGAGGGCACTGGGGAGAAGAGGGGTTTCCTCTGAAATGGGCAGAACAGACGTTCAAATACTTAGGTGTTGTGTTGACGAGGATGCCGCAAGACCTCTACCATATTAACTTCGAGAGAGTTTTATTTGGGGTACGGAGCCAGTTGAGGGCGTGGAATCCACTACCTTTATCGCTGATGGGGAGAACTGCAGCGTTTAAAATGGTGGTGATGCCTCGTATACTATACTGGTTGCAAACCCTACCCGTGTGGTTATTGAGGCGAGACCAGCTTAGGTTGGAAAAGGAGATTCAACGTTTCCTGTGGAAGGGGGCTAGAGCGCGGATCCCAATATCCCGTATGGTTGGCAAATGGAGCAGAGGGGGCCTTGGGCTCCCAGATATACGGCTTTATGCTTTGGCGTGTCAAGCTCGTCATCTCGGGGACTATTTGGGCGACACTGACGTATACACTCCACGGGACCTAGAAGCGGCCTTTGTGGCTCCCCTCTCGCTGATGGGAGTCCTGCATGTGGACAGTACGCAACTACCAAGGCGTCTCGCGCGAAATTTTATGTTAAATGCGCTGCGCCGTACTTGGCGACAACTAAATAGCTTTTGGCAAAGGACTTGGCGGGTGTCTAGCTGGCTCCCCATACGTGGAAACGTACATTTCCTGCCGGGCTCCGATTCTAAGGCGTTTCAGTTATGGGCTCGACAGGGCATACGGTATATAGGGCATGTAGTGGACCTTACCGGTAAATGTAAGTCATTCTCTGAGCTTAGAGAGGAATTTCAACTGCCCTCCACACACTATTTTGCGTACCTCCAACTCTCTCACTACGTGGTCAAGCTGTCCAGAGAGGAACTGGAGGTGGATAGATCGGCGCAGCTTCTTGAATTTTTTGACCTTGGCGGTGCGGCACCACCGGCAATACGGGGACTGAAGTCTAGGCTGGAGTGCTTTGGGGTACGACCGGATTATGAGAGGGTGGAGACAGCTTGGGCAGATGAACTGGGGCTGGTGGTGCAGCCCGGCACTATCTGTGCGGCAGTAGGGCGGATACCAACATTGGTGGGGGGAGCGCGGTGGAGGGAGATTCAATATAAGGCCCTGACACGAGTGCACTTTTCGCCTCGGCGGGCTTTGAGGACTCATATTACACAAGACGGGTCTTGTCCTAGATGCTCTCTACCCTTAGCCTCCCTAACTCATATGTGGTGGCAGTGCAGGCGCATCCTCCCCTACTGGTCCCGTATTCGCAGATACCTTACGGGGTTGCTGCAGCAAAGATTTCCGTGGACTAACACTCTAGTTATTTTCGATCAATTGCATCCAGCATTGCCGGGGGGGAGGTGGGAGCGCTTATTGGTGCGTAAGGCCTGTCTGGTGGGGAAAGGTCCGATTCTCCATAGATGGAGAGATCAACACCCACCCACGTTCTTGGAATGGCGCAATCGTTTCCATCAGCTGATGCTAGAAGAGCGTTGGTGGGCCCGGGGCTCTGTAAAGCGCTGGTCCACTTTCATGTTGATATGGGAACCTTACATTCAAAGCTTAGGCCCCCGCTGCCGGAACGAAATAGTGAATATAGGTTATTGAGCTAGGCGGAGTTACGGGTTGCGACGACGAAGGGGGGGGGCGGTTGGGGGGGGGTGGTTGGGGAGGACAGGGGGTACCCTAGACTAAGTCTTCACAAAATAAAAAAAAATGGAAAATGACTATGGGCGCTCTGACATCTGTTCTGTATACATGACTATCTGTGGTTTGTGCCGCGGCGGAGATAAGACTCCACTCCGCAGCGGCGTGTTGTTGTATATCTTGTTTGTCTGTATCGAAAGTTATGTATATAATGGTTTATATATAAATAAAGTTTATAAAAAAAAAAAGGGGAAGGCACATGTGGTGGTGGTGGGGGGGGAAAGAATTAAGGGAGAAGCAGGATGCACATGTTGGGAGAAGGATGAGCAGGGGCTGGCTTTCCCTATTTCTTGTTTCTTCTTCCCCTTCCCTTATTCTTGGTAACTTCAATATTCATGTCTATAACCCAGGGGTCTCAAACTCAAATTGCTTTGAGGGCCAAATGAGGACTTGTAAAGTAACCCAGGGGCCGCATAAGACGCGGGGGCCTCATTTGCATAAGGGGCCTCATTTGCATAAATATTTGCATAATGTTACCATACACTAACTTTTAGTAAACATGCCTCTTTAATGAGTATGGATAAAGAAAGACTAAAAGATTTAGAAACAGGAAGACAATAATTAAACTGGGAACCCCAAAAGCCAAACTTGGAATGTACAACAACACTGTAGAAATAAAACTATAAATTAATTTCCTCTTGTACTAAACAAAGCGCAAACATTAATGATGCACATTTCCCAGAGCTGACATATTCCAGTTAATAAATTCAAAATAAAGAGAGATTTTTCTACCTTTTGTGCATTTTTTTTCAGTTGCAATTGTTCCAGCCACTTTCTTCTGGTTTCTTCATGTCTTCTGCTAACTCTCCATCGTCTGCTGTCCATTTGCCCTTTCTTCTCTCCTAGTTTTTTTTCCATTCTCTCTCTACATCTGCTTTAACATACTAATCTTTCTCCTTTTTCTCTTTCCTCATTCCTATTTCATCCACTCCAATTTTACCCCTCCATCCTCAATCCCCACTTACTCTCCCAATACCTGGCCAATTGTAGATTTGTCTTCTCTCCTAGACAAAATATTTTTCCCCTCTCCATTTCACTTTCCCAGCTCCATCCCATTCTAATCCTCCCCCAACATCAGCTCCCTTCTAGTTCCAGCCCCACCCAGCATCCGCTCCCTTCTAGTCCTTGCATCAGTCCATTTCCAGTCCTATCATAGCCTCACCATCAGCCCATTTCCAATCCTAGCTCCGTCCCCTCACAGCCCATTTCCATTCCAAGCCCCCCTCCCCATCAGCCATTTGCAGTTCAAGCCCCCTTCCACTCAGCCCATTTCCAGTCCTAGCAACCCCCCCCAGCCCATTACCAGTCCTAGACCCCCATAGCCCATTACCAGTCCTAACCTCCCCATAGCGCACTTCCAGTTTTACCCCCTATCACCCCATTTTCAGTCTTAACCCCCCCCATAGCCCATTACCAGTCCTAACCTCCCCATAGCGCACTTCCAGTTTTACCCCCATCACCCCATTTTCAGTCTTACCTCCCCTCATAGGCCATTACCAGTCCTAACCCCCCAATCAGCCCACCTCCAGTCCTAACCCCCCAATCAGCCCACCTCCAGTCCTAACCCCCATCTGCCCATTTCCAGTCCTAGCCCCCACCATAGCCCATTACCAGTCATAACCCCCCCTGCCAATAGCCCACTTCCAGCCCTAACCCCCATTACCCCATTTCAGTCAGCCCCTCCATAGCTCATTATCAGTCCTAACTCCCCCCATCAGCCCACCTCCACTCCTTCCTAACCCCCACCTGCCCATTTCCAGTCCTAGCCCCCACCATAGCCCATTACCAGTCATAACCCCCCCGCCAATAGCCCATTTCCAGTCATAACCCCCCCCTGCCAATAGCCCATTTCCAGTCCTACACCCCCCCTGCCAATAGCCCATTTCCAGTCATAACCCCCCCCCTGCCAATAGCCCATTTCCAGTCATAACCCCCCTGCCAATAGCCCATTTCCAGTCCTACACCCCCCCTGCCAATAGCCCATTTCCAGTCATAACCCCCCCCTGCCAATAGCCCATTTCCAGTCATAACCCCCCTGCCAATAGCCCATTTAAAGTCCTACCCCCCCTGCCAATAGCCCATTTCCAGTCCTACCGCCCGCCCCTGCCAATCGCCCATTTCCATTCCTCCCCCCCCCCCCATGCAAATAGCCCATTTCCAGTCCTCCCCCCCCCCGGTAAATAAAAAAAACACCTGGCTTCTGCTGCTGCAGCAGAAAATCAGCTGTCCCGCGGCCCCTTCCTCTCTGCCCGGAGATCCCTCATTGTGCTTCATCAGCGGCGTGCTTTTTAAGCCGCGAAGAGAGTATTTCCCTCTCGCGCGGCTTAATCCTATTCACTTTTCAAGCCTCGCGAGAGGGGAATACTCTCTTCGCGGCTTGAAAAGCACACGCTGATGGAGCACAATGAGGGATCTCCGGGCAGAGAGGAAGGGACCGCAGCACAGCTGATTTTGCTGCTTGAGCAGCAGAAGCCAGGTTTAAAAAAAAAATTGACAGTCGATTCTGCCGCTGCCACGGCAGCAACGGCAGAAGCAGAAGCAAGGCTTTTTTCTTTCCCTCCGTCGCGGGCCGCACAATGTTCTCTCGCGGGCCGCATGCGGCCCGTGGGCCACGTGTTTGAGACCCCTGCTATAACCCTTCTAACCCCTATGCTTCTAAACTCCTTTCCCTTAACTCCTCATTCAAACTCCAGCTTTGCTCTTCTGCTCCCACTCATCTGCACAGTCACTGCTTTGACCTGGTCTTCTTCTCTGTTTACCCTCCAATTTCCGTACCTCAGTTCTTCCCTTATCTGATCACCACCTCCTAACCTTCACCTTCATTACACCCTATCTCAGTCTCACACAGTCTTCTCCTACCTTTTCAGGAATCTTCATGGTATCGATCCTTTGGCTCTCTCTATTATCATCTCATCATCCCTTTCCCCACCTTGTCTTCTAAATCTGTTGATGAGGCTATAGTTTCCTATAATGCTGCCCTCTCCTCTGCTCTAGATACTCTTGCTCCACCATTCCCACGCATATCAGACCTAGTTGTCTTCAACTACCCGCTATCTATGCTCCTACGCCCACACAGCTGAGCATATATGGCTCAAATCCTGCTCCCTCTCTGACTTTCTTCACTTCAAATTCATGCTTACCTCATTCCAATCAGCCTAAGCACTTGCCAAGTAAAACTACTATGTCCACCTGAGCAACTCGATTACCAATGACCCCCGCCGTCTCTTCTCAACTCTTAACTCTCTCAAGGCTCCTCTCCCTCTGACCCCTCCTTCTCTTTCTGCCCAAACCCCTGCCGACTATTTCCATGACAAAATTCACAAGCTGGAGAAGTCATTTGGGAAGTACCAAGATGGCGGAAGCCAGAGTTTGAACTGCTGACACATGTGTTAGATGAGGAAGCATAAAGAGAAAGCGGCCAAGTCTCCTCTGACTGTCCACGTCCCAGCCACGTATTTACCTTTGACGGCTCCTCTGGACAGTTTCCTGCAGTCGCGTGTAGAGCAGCAGCTGGCCAGTGGTGGAGAAGTGTTTGGCCTGGTTGCAAGGGTGTTGGAGCGGGCAAGCATGGCGTCCTCCTTGGGAGTCTATCTAACCCTCCAGAGGTGTGGCACCCATTGAAGCTGTTGAAAACTGCCATGTGCACGGAATAAAGGAGATTGGCCGGCAGTCCAGTGATTGGTGTGTCGTCCAGCTCACGGGGGCTGGTGACCATAAATGACGGGGGATGTTTGGAGACCTTAGAGTGTCAACGAACTGGCAGTGAAGCTTCAGGGAACTACAGATACTAGCAGAGCTAGTGTATCTGGGGCTGAGCATGCCGAGATAGCAGAGCTGGAAAGTGCAGTCAGTGGGGTTAAGCTTGATGTTTTCCTCACTACACCCGACCGGATTACCCTCGAATCCATTTGGTGCACCATCAAGCAACTTGCTGAAGCTTTGCTTTGGCAAGTTCAGAATACAAAGACGCAACTCCAGATCACTTAATCGGAGTGTGTTAAGAATACTGAGGAAGTTTCTAAACTGCAAGTACTTTGGAATGATTTGACTGCCTGTATGAATAGTGTGGAAGGCTGTACTAAGGCTACTGTGAAAGACTCAACTTTTCTGAAGATGAAAATTGAACAGCTGGAGAATGCTTCTAGACTTTCAAATTTATGTTTAATACATTTTTCCTAAATTGCAATTAGTTACACCTAAAGATATGTTTAAGAATTATATGGCTGAAGTTTTGAGTGTTCTACCTGAAACTCATCATAACTCAAGTATATGCCCCAACAACAGCTGCAAAGAGGATGAAATTCATGAGTTCTATGAACAAGTACAAGCTGATATTGACAGAACATGCAAACAGGACATCCTGATAGTCATGGGTGACTGGAACGCAAAAGTTGGCAACAAAGAAGGCGGCAAAATGGTTGGAAAATATGGACTTGGTAACAGAAATGAAGCTGGAGAAAGACTGATAGAATTCTGCAAGACCAACTATCTATTCATCTCAAACATCTTCTTCCAGCAACACAAGCAGCAACTGTACACATGGACTTCACCCAGTGGACTGTGCAAAAATTAAATTGACTACATCTGTTGAAGTCAACAATGGAAAAGTTCTATAACATCAACAAAGACAAAACCTGGAGCTGACTGTGGTACAGATCACCAACTACTAGTATGCAAACTCAAGCTAAAGTTGAAAAAGAGCAAGTCACTCATGAATGTAGCAAAATATGACCTTGAGAATATACCACTGGAATTTAAAGACTGCATGCAAAATTGATTTGCTGCTTTAGATATAAATGACAGAGCTCCAGAAGAGTTATGGAATGACATCAAGAAGGTTGTGTTGGAAGATAGCGAGAAGTCTCTACAAAAGATAAAAAAGTAAAAACGGCCAAAATGGATGTTGGAAGAAACTCTGAAAATTGCCCAGAAACGCAAAGAAGCTGAAGCCAAAAGAGAAAGAGAGGCAATCACAGAACTCAACAGAGATTTCCAACGTGCAGCAAGACAAGACAAGGAAAAGTACTACAATAACGCATGCAAGGAAATAAAAGAAGGAACTATTATAGGAAGAACAAGATCGGCTTTCCTAAAGCTACGAGAGTTAAAGAAAAATTCTAGCCTCAAATTGGAATGTTTCAAAATGCTCAAGGATCAATTTTGAATGATGCTGAGAAGATCAAGAAAAAGTGGAAAGAATATACGGAGTTTTTATATGATAAAGATCAAGTGGATCAACAGATGTTTCAACCTGTACCTTATGATCCGGAACCACTGGTGATGGAAGAAGATGTCGAAGCAGCATTGAAAGCCTTATCAAAGAACAAAGATCTAACACAAACCCGAAATAGTGAATAACTCTAAACTGTTCGCAAATAAATTCACCAGTTAAATACCCCAAATATTTTTCTAATATTTTTGTCGAAGCATGCCGAGGGAGGGTAAGAATTGAATATCTAACCCCCTCCAGACGGCAAACTACTTTCTATTTTTTAAAGGTACACCACCTCTAGATGAAATTTAAAACTCATAACTTATCTATTCATGATTTTGAAGATTTCTTCATGTAAAGTTGTAACTTTTGCTCGCTGTATGATAGGCTGCACAACTTTACATGAAGAAATCTTCAAAATCATGAATAGATAAGGTATGAGTTTTAAATTTCATCTAGAGGTGGTGTACCTTTAACAAATAGAAAGTAGTTTGCCGTCTGGAGGGGGTTAGATATTCAAGTCTTACCCTCCCTCGGCATGCTTCGACAAAAATATTAGAAAAATATTTGGGGTATTTAACTGGTGAATCTATTATTAAAGAACAAAGCACCAGGCATTGATGGCATTCCCATGGAAGTATTACAACAATCTGATGCAGCTATTACCATACTTACAAGGCTCTGCCAGGAAATTTGGAAGACATCATCATGGCCAACTGACTCGAAAAAATCTGTGTTTATACCAATACTAAAGAAAGGTGATACAACTGACTGTAGAAATTATCGCACAATCGCTCTGATCCCACATGCCAGCAAGATTCTACTGAAGATTATTCAACAGAGACTACAACCATACCTGGAACAAGAACTACCTGAAGTGCAAGCAGGGTTCAGGAAAGGGCGAGGAACAAGAGACATCATTGTGGACCTGAGATGGATTCTTGAAAAGACTAAAGAATACCAAAAGGATATCTATTTATGCTTTATTGACTACAGCAAGGTTTTTGACCGTGTAAACCATGAGAAATTCTGGGCCACATTAAGAAGCATGGGTATACCAGAAAATCTGTTCGTTCTCTTGCACAATCTTTACATTGATCAAGAAGCAACAGTTTGAAAGGAACAAGGAGAAACAGAATGGTTTAAAATCAGCAAAGGTGTATGACAAGGATGCATACTTTCCCCCTACCTCTTTAATTTATATGCAGAACAAATCATCAGAAAAGCAGGATTGTATGAAGACAACAGAGGTGTGTGAAGATTGGTGGAAGACTCGTCAACAACCTTTGCTGTGCTGATAATGCCACATTACTGACTGAAAGTAATGGCGATCTGAAACATCTGCTTCTCAAGATCAAGGAACAGTCTTAAAATGGGCCTGCACCTTAATGTAAAGAAGACAAAGTTAATGACAACTGGCAAAATCAATAAGTTCAACACTGATGAAGAAGAAATTGAAATCGTGGACAACTTTAACCTACTTGGATCAACTATCAATAAAGAAGCAACAAGCAGTCAAGAAATATGACGATGCATTGCTCTTGGCAGAATGGCTATGAAGGACCTAGACAAGATTCTCAAGAGCAGAGATATCTCTCTCCATGCAAAGATTTGACTTGTTCACGCCATGGTATTTTTAATATCATCATATGGATGTGAAAGTTGGACAGTGAAAAAGATAGACAGGAAGAAAATTGAGGCCTTTGAATTATGGTGCTGGTGGCGAATACTGAGTATACCATGGACTGCCCAAAGAACAAATCAATCATTACTAGAGGAGATCAAACCTAAGCTTTCTTTAGAAGCTCAGATGACAAAACTTTGACTTTCATACTTTGGACACATCATGTGAAGAGAGAGATCATTAGAGAAAAACATCATGCTTGGCAAGGTAGGAGGTCAATGCAAAAGAGGAAGGCCAGCAATGAGATACATCAATACAAGAACAGCAGCTATGGATGCCAGTCAGTCAACATTGAGCCATCTGATTGAAGACTGAACACAATTTAGGACAACTATCCAGAGGATCTCCATGAGTCGATATAGACTCGACGGCACTTAACAAGGGAAGAAGACCCCTGAACAAGAGGGGTTGCTTCCCCCTTCAACAAATGGATAAATTAAATGTTTCTGAAATTTTAGAAAGTCTGGAGTTTATCTGATGCCAGAATGACCACATTTGAGTATGGTTTTTGAGGATGTTCCTTCAGAAAGTAGTGTGTTAGATATTGAGGGCTGCTGGTTTCGGTATTTCCCAATCTGGCTCAGGAGACCCAGCAACGAAGCAGGGAAAGAGTAGTTACTCAACTGTAACAGGTGTTCTCCAGGGACAGCAGGAATCAGTCTTCACATATGGGTGATGTCGGCGCCGACGGAGCCTTCGTGTGGAGCAAATCCCCAGCTTTCAAAGAAAGCCTTTGGGATTGCATCGCGCATGCGCAGTTCCCTTCCCGCACAAGGGTGCCATCTTGCTCAGTCAAATGACATAGCTAAAAAGACGGCAACATGAATAAAAATCAATAATAGGACTGCAACTCCAGGGGAGGAGGGAGATTTGTGAGGACTGAGTCCTGCTGTCCCTGGAGAACATCTGTTACAGGTGAGTAACTACGCTTTCTCCAGGAACCAGCAGGAAGTCAGTCCTCACATATGGGACTCCCTAGCTATAGGCTACCGAGAACCCATAACTGAAAAATGGCTCCCTCTAGAAGAGCTGCAGCAGCTGCAATAGGAATTCAGCTGAGAAAGCAACACCCCCCGGTAGCCTGACACCAAAGGGTTGGAGGGTTGGAGTTGCCTAAACCTGAAATAGGTTACAGAGTACCGCCTGGCTGAAAGCACTGTCCCGTCGGGACTCCCTATCCAGGCAGTAATGGGCTGCAAAAATCTGGCTTGAAGACCAAATTGCGGCCCGGCAGATGTCTGCCAGTGGAACAGAGCGGAAGTGAGCCACTGTTGCAGCCTTAGCCCTGACACGGTGGGCCGTGATTTGACCCTGCAACGGGAGGTCGGCCGCCCTGTACGCCCAGGCAATGCAGTCTGCCACCCAGGTGGACAGCGTACGCATGGAGACAGGTAACCCCAGATTACTGGGGTCATAAGAGACGAAGAGCTGAGTAGCCCTTCGATGTCCCTTCGCAAGCTCCAGGTAGAAGGACAACGCACTCTTACAATCCAGGGTATGCAGGACTGCCTCTGCCCGGCTGGAATGCGGTCTGGGAAAGAAGGTTGGAAGAATCACCTCCTGGTTGAGGTGGAAAGAAGAGACCACCTTCGGAAGGAACTTCGGGTAAGTGCGGAGGACCACCCTATTCCTATAAAACCTTGTGTATGGTTTATCAGTTACGAGAGCTTGCAGCTCACTCACACGTCTGGCTGATGTGAGTGCCACCAGGAAAAGCACCTTCCAGGAGAGGAAGCGCAGATATCAAGAGGACATCGGCTCAAAAGGTGGGCGAGTAAGCTGCTGTAAGACCACATTCAAATCGCACTCAGTTGCCGGAGGACGAACTGGGGGTTTCAGCAGAACTCTGAGGAATCTGGACACCAGGGGGTGAGCCGAAAGAGGTTGCCACTCCACTGGCGAGTGGTTTGCTGACAAAGCACTCAGGTGGACCCTGACAGAGTTAGACTTCAGACCTAATACTGAGAGGTGAAGCAGGTACTGCAGCACCACTGGTACAAGGCAAGAGAAAGGGTTTTCATTGTGCTGGTTACACCACACCTCAAATCTACACCACTTGAAAGCATAGGATTTCCTAGTGGACTGCCTCCTGGAGGTCAGTAACACGTCTTCTACATTCCGAGGTAGGAGGAGAGGAGCCAGTACTATCCTTTCAGCAGCCATGCCATCAGGTTGAGGGCCCTGAGGTTGGGGTGCAAGAGAGAGCCCTGCTCCTGTGAAAGGAGGTCGGGCTGTGTCCCCAGTGGAAGTGGGGTTTCCAATGCCAGCTGGAGGAGAAGCGGAAACTAAGGCTGCCTTGGCCATCTGGGGGCTACCAGAATGACATAGGCCATGTCCCGAAGGATTTTGAACAGAGTCCGAGCCACTAGAGGCGTGGGAATAAATGCATACATGAGCCCCCTGACCAGGAGATCAGGAAAGTATCTGCAGCCACCCTCAGAGGATGTGGCTGTCTTGAGCAAAATCTGGGCAGCTGGTGATTTTGCGGACTGGCAAATAAATCCATGGACGGATGTCCCCAGTGGTGGAAAATCCACTGTGTCACCACCGGATCCAGTTGCCATTCGTGAGGTTGGAGAATTCTGCTTAGTTTGTCCGCTAGGCAGTTCTCCTGACCAGGTACACTGCTTTGAGAGACATACCCTGCTTGATGGCAAAGGAGCAGAGGTCCAGTGTCTACTGACATAGGATACGAGACCCCGTACCTCCCTGCTTGTTCACGTAGAACACTGCTACCTGGTTGTCCGTCTGTATCAATACAGACTGATGTGAGAGGACATGACAAAAGGCTTGAAGAGCTAGGCAAATCGCCCGCAGCTCTAAGAGGTTGATTTGGTGTGCAGACTCCTAAGGAGACCTGTGATAAGGAAGCTTATCATAGCTCAGGAAGGAGCTATAGAAAAGGTGAAGTGACTCTGAACAAGCAACCTGTCAGTTCTGGTAGAAATAAGAAAACAGAATTTTCCCATAAAAGACTACCAGTCCCAGAATGCACCAGGTTTCCAACAGCCATGAGAGGAGATGAAGTGAGAAAACGTGTGTTCAATCAAAAGGGCTATGAGGTAATCCCCAAGCACTCATTGCAAAGGGCAGGGCTTGATTCAGCACAGCTGCGCTGTGCTAGGATGGAACACTCATCTCAAAGGGCAAAGCCTGATTCAGCACAGCTGCGCTGTGCTAAGGTGGAGCACTCATCAAGGCAGAATAAAGATAGAGTCTATTCTACAGAGAATCATCCAGAGCTGGGATGTCATGATCATTGGTATCTTGATCATCCACGGGATCCCGATCTTCATTCTCATCAGAAGCAGAGGTCAGAACGGACGGACAGAGAGAGCAAGAAGCCCTTTAAAAGAAGGAAGAGAAAAGCCTCTGGGAAGTCTACAGGAGTCCAGCACAGTACGTATACTGGGAGACAGACAAGAGGTCAGCATACACCATTGGACTGGGGGAAACCAGAGGAGTGGTATTGCAGAGCCAGGAATCTCCAGACGGCACCTGTGAGGGAAACAGCTGCACGTGGAAGGGACCCTGAGACCCATGCCAGAAGGTATGTGAAGAGAGATCCAGTGTCCAGGGATCTAGATTGGAAGGCTGGACACAGAAACTGGACTACATATTGGCCAGGCTATTTAAAGGGGAACTCTAACAGCAATGGAAGCTCAGGTATGAACACTGATCTATGCCCTAGCTATAACTTTGAAAGGAAGCAGGGAAATGATTATTCTCCTGGTAGTGCTCCATTGAGAAATTCCTTTGTGCCAAGCCAAGATATTGAACCTATGATTATTGAAGAAAGGGGAGAGGTCTTAGAACCAGAATGTGAATATATGGACTGCTCTCTGTCCAAACTCAAATGGTAGTTTTCTGTTACAAAGTGCAACAACCCTCACAAAGAAATACCAACTTGTTCTTTAATCTACTCAGAAAACCTTCTGAGTAAGATTTTGAGCTACACAGTGAAAGCAAGCCAGCTAAGGGGTTTCAGCTGGGTGATTGCTAGCAATTGAGCTTACCTAATTGCTTGTGTGCTCTGAAGGGAATCACTTCTGAATTTATATGTAAAGATATAAGAAGTTAACCTGAAGAAAAGAACATTTTTCCTACTTTGTGGGTTTATTTGGTTGCTTACTGCATTGCTAAGACATTATTTGCTAAAGCCTACAAGAAAGACCAGTTTGTTGCCAACCAGGTCTTTAATCCTTTGCTTTAATTACCTGACAAGTTCAGATGTTGTTTTTTTCCTGATTTTGTTTTCCTAACTTTAAAACTGCAAGCAAGTATCTTGAGTTCTGTGCTACCAAGCATTATCTGTGTTGGGAGAACCCCTCATAAATAAAAATCTTATTTGCTTTACCCTTGAGCAAGTATAATTAATTATTGGTCACGGCTGTGTCTGGAATGAATGGACTACATTACCCACAAATCCTTGCAAATCATATAGAGGTATGCTTTTGCCAAGACTGTGAACATTCTCACCCAGGCGGCCGTCTGACAGACCATAACCCCTGAGTGCATGATCCTTGGCAATGGGCTCCCCAGCCCAGCAAGGAGACATCTGTCGTTAGCACTCTTGTGTGTGAGGGAGTCTGAAAAAGCACTCCCTTGAGCAGGTTGAGTGGCTGACACCACCACTGCAATGATTTTACCAGTCGTTTGGATACTGTTATCCTGTCTCTGAGGCTGCCGGAGGCCTGAGTCCACTGATCTCTGAGGCACCACTGAGCTGTTCACATGTGGAGACGGGCATTTGGGGTCACATGCACCGTGGAGGCCATGTGGCCCAGGAGGTGCAAGAAGTGTCTCGCTGAGACCTGAGACCTGCGCCTGAACTGTTGTGCCAGTGTTAGCAGCCTCTGTGCCCTGTCCTCCGGCAGGTAAGCCTTCGCCTGAAGGGTGTCCAATCTTGCTCCTATGAACTCTAAGTTTTGAGTGGGGAGCAAAGTGGATTTTGCGTGGTTTATGACAAAACCCAGACGTTGCAACATGTTGATAGTGCGAGAAGTGGCCTGTTGGGCCTCCTGAGGTGACTGGCCCCTGATGAGCCAGTCGTCCAGGTAAAGGAAGACAAACATTCCTTGACTTCTGAGGAAGGCCGCCAGTACAGCAAGGCATTTTGTAAACACCCTGGGAGCAGAGGCGAGGCCAAAGGGTAGAACTCTGTATTGGAAATGTTTTCCTCCCACTACAAATCTCAGATATTGTCTGTGGTCTGGGTGTATGAGGATGTGCGTATAGGCATCCTTCAGGTCTAAGGAGCATAGCCAATCTCCCTGGTGGAGGTAAGGCAGCAACATTCCAAGGGAAAGTATCTTGAACGTTTCCCTCACCAGGAACTTGTTTAAGTTTCTTAGGTCGAGGATGGGTCTGAGGCCTCCAGTTCTCTTTGGTATGAGAAAATATCTGGAGTAGAAGCCCTTGCCCTGCAGGTGGTGGGGCACCGGTTCCACCGCCTGATCCTCTAGAAGACCTGCCAACTCCTACAAGAGGAGATCCCTGTGAAGAGGGGGTCTGAGAGACTCTCCTGGAAAGAAGGAGGGTGGTATCTGGCTGAAGTGAAGCAAATAGCCCCTTTGGACTATTTGCAGGACCCAGATATCCGAGGTGATGGCTGGCCACCTGTGGGCATACAGGGATAGCCTGCCTCCTGTGCAAGACCTTACCACTGGCGGAAGAGAGACTATGCCTTGGGAGTCAAAAAACCCCTCCCGGCTGGGTAGGAGCTGGGGCCTGGGGGTCTTCTGCTTACGCGGGCCATGTCCCTGCCCCTTAGCCTGCTGCACCTGTAGGGAGCTGGGGTGGCCTGGTAAGCGGGGTAGTTGCGGTAAGCAGTACCCTTCCTTGGGAAAAAGGGCTTTTTACCCAAGCCCTTCTTAGAAGGGGCAGAAGTCTTCTTTGAGAGTCTTGTCCAGGTCAAGTACTCGGACTCGAGCTCAGCAGCCTTCTCAGTCATGGGTTTGCCAAAGAGGTTGTCACCTCGGCAAGGGACATCGACCAACTTGTCCTGAACCCATGACTCCAGATCTGATGACATTAGCCAGGCCTGGCGGCGTGTACCGATGCTGGCCGCAGCTACTCAGGCCGAAGCCTCGAAGCCATCATAGGCCGCTCGAGATATGAACTTCTAGCACTCCCGAATCCCAGTGGACAAGGCATTGAAGCATTGCAAGGGTGCTTCGGAGAGGCCAGCTGAGAACCCAGCAATCTTCTTTGCCAGGTCCCTCAAGTACATGCCCATGTACAGCTGGTAGGTTTGGATACGGCATGACAGCATCGAGCCCTGGAAGCATTTTCTGCCGAGGGCATCCAGGTTCCGGGCCTCCCGGCCAGGAGGCACCGAGGAGTGTGGTTTTTGGCTCTTGAGCCTATGCATAGCCAATTCCACAACCATGGAGTTGTGCGGCAGCTGTGCCTTTTGGAACCCAGGGCTCTTGCGAACTCGGTAAATGGAATCAACCCACTTGCTGAGCACCGGCATCGAGGCCAGCGACTCCCACATGCGGAGCATCAGTCGTTCCAGCATCGGAGGAACCAGCACAGTAAGGGCTTCCCTCGGGGGAAAGTCATACTGGAGGGCCTCGAGCTTTTCAGCTCGAGGCTCCTCCTCGGTATCCGCCGGGAAAGAGTAGTTACTCACCTGTAACAGGTGATCTCCAGGAGCAGCAGGAATCAGTCCTCACATATGGGTGACGTCGGTGCCGACGGAGCCCTCGTGCGGAGCATTTCCCCAGCTTTCAAAGAAAGCCTTAGGGAATTGCAGCGCGCATGCGCGGTCCCCTTCCCGCCCAAGGGTGCCATCTTGCTCAGTCTGATGACATAGCTAAAAGACAGCAAAAAATAGCAAAAATAAATCATATGACTGCAACTCCAAGGGGAGGAGGGAGGGTTGTGAGGACTGATTCCTGCTGCTCCTGGAGAACACCTGTTACAGGTGAGTAACTACTCTTTCTCCAGGACCAAGCAGGAAGTCAGTCCTCACATATGGGATTCCCTAGCTCAAGCGGAAAAATGAGCTCCCTCTAGCTCGTCAGCACAGAAGGAAGGAATCTTCTCTGAGAACGCCTCCGACCGGTAGCCCAACACCAGGGCCGGAGGGTAGGAGTTGCCTAAACCCCAAAGAGATTATGGAGTACTGCCTGTCCGAAAGCACTGTCCCTGTGGGACTCCCTCTCAAGGCAGTAATGGGCTGCAAAAGTCTGGCTTGAAGACCAAGTAGCGGCCCGGCAGATGTCTGCCAACGGAACAGAGCGGAGATGAGCCACTGACGCAGCCTTCGCCCTGACACGATGAGCCGTGACTCGACCCTCCAACGAGAGGCCGGCTGCCCCATAAGCCCAGGCGATACAGTGAGCAACCCAAATGGACAGTGTACCCTTGGAGACAGGGAGCCTCAACTTATTGGGGTCAAAAGAAATGAAAAGCTGAACAGCCTTCCGATGCTCCCGCGTACGGTCAAGGTAGAAGGATAACGCCCTCCTACAGTCCAGGGTGTGCAAGACCATCTCAGCCTGGTTGGTATGTGGCCTCGGAAAGAAGGTCAGAAGAACCACCTCCTGATTAAGGTGAAAGGGTGAGACAACCTTAGGAAGAAACTTAGGGTGAGTCCGTAAGACTACCCTATTCCTGTAGAACCTAGTGTAAGGAGGATCAGACACCAGAGCCTACAGTTCACTCACCCGCCTAGCAGAGGTGAGAACTACCAGAAATAAAGTTTTCTAGGAGAGAAAACGGAGAGGGCAGGTAGCCATAGGTTCAAAAGGTGGACAAGTAAGTCTCTGTAACACCACATTCAGATCCCACTCAGGGGCCGGTGGACACAAAGGAGGCTTAAGCAGAAGGAGGCCTCTGAGGAAACGAGCCACCAGAGGGTGGTTGGAAAGAGGCCTGCCGTCCACCGGTGAGTGGTGAGCTGAGAGAGCACTCAGGTGAACTCTGACACAGCTAAACTTAAGGCCCAGATTGGAAAGGTAGAGCAAATACTGCAACACCACAGCTACCAAGCATGAGAAAGGATTCTCGTTGTGCTGAGCACACCATGTGGAGAATCTACGCCACTTAAGAGCGTAGGATTTCCTGGTGGATTGCCGTCGAGAAGCTAAGACGACATCTTCCACCTCTCGAGGCAGCAGTAGGGGAGCTAGGACCATCCTTACAGCAGCCAGGCCATCAGATGTAGGGACTGGAGGTTGGGGTGCAAGAGAGTCCCCTGATCCTGAGACAGGAGATCGTGTTGAAACCCCAGAGGCAGAGGGGTGTCCACCGCCAGCTGTAGCAGAAGTGGGAACCACGGTTGCCTCGGCCACTTGGGGGCAATGAGAATCAATGAAGCCCCGTCCCTGAGGACTTTGAACAGCGTTCTGGACACTAGTGGAGTGGGAGGAAACGCATACAGTAGGCCTGTGGACCACGAGATTTGAAAGGCATCCGCTGCTACTCGGAGGGGATGCGGTTGCCTGGAGCAAAATCTCGGGAGTTGCCGGTTCAGAGGACTGGCGAAAAGATCCATGGTGGGGAGTCCCCACTTGAGAAAGATCTGCTGAACCACCAATGGATTCAATCTCCATTCGTGTGGTTGCAGGATCCTGCTCAGTTTGTCTGTCAGGTAATTTTCCTGACCTGGGAGGTAGACAGCCTTGAGAAGGATCCCATGATTGACAGCCCAAGAGCACAGCCATTGAGCTTCCTGACAAAGAAGAAAGGAGCCTGTGCCTCCTTGTTTGTTCACATAGAACATGGCAACTTGATTGTCTGTCTGAACCAGTACAGACTGGTGAGAGTCGAGGTGGGAGAAGGCTCTCAGAGCTAGGCGTATCGCCGTTAGCTCCAGGAAGTTTATTTGTTGAGAAGCCTCCCAAGGGGTCCAGAGACCCTGAGTACATGTCCCTTGGCAATGTGCTCCCCAACCGAGAAGAGAAGCATCTGTTGTGAGCACTTGAGAAGGTGGAGGGGATTGAAAATCCACTCCGAGCACCAGATTCGGAAGATGAAGCCACCAATGCAGAGAGGAGACCAGTAGGTCGGATATCGTGATGGAATCCACCAGGGTCCCTGTGGCCTGAAGCCATTGAGTGCGAAGGCACCATTGAGCAGGCCGCATGTGCAGGCGGGCATTGGGGGTGACATGAACTGTGGAAGCCATATGGCCGAGTAGCCTCAGGAATTGCCTGGCAGAGACCAGGGAATTGCTGCGAAACTGGCTGGCCAGATCCATTAGCCTGTGGGCCCTGTCCAGAGGTAGAAAAGCCTTTGCTTGAAGAGTGTCGAGCCTGGCCCCTATGAACTCCAGGTTCTGGGACGGGAGCAAAGTGGACTTTGCAAAGTTTATGACAAACCCCAAGTGCTGAAGCAGAGCCACAGTGCGAAGGGTGGCCTGGTTGGCCTCCTGGGAAGAGTGGCCCCTTATGAGCCAGTCGTCCAGGTACGGAAACACAAAAAGACATTGAAGCCTCAGGTAGGCCGCCACCACTGCCAGCACTTGGTGAACACCCTGGGAGCGGATGACAGGCCAAAAGGGCAGTACTCTGTACTGGTAGTGGTTTCATCCCACAACAAACCTGAGATATTGTCTGTGGTCTGGATGAATAAGGCTGTGAGTATAGGCATCCTTCAGATCTAAGGAGCATAGCCAGTCTCCCTGCTGGAGGTAGGGCAGCAGGATTCCAAGGGTAAGCAACTTGAACTTTTCCCTCTCCAGGAACTTGTTGAGGTTTCGCAAGTCTAGGATGGGTCTGAGGCCTCCTGTTCTTTTTGGTACCAGAAAGTACCTGGAATAAAAGCCTTGACCTCTCAGGTGGTGGGGCACCGGTTCCACAGCCTGATCCTTTAGTAGACCTGTCAACTCCTGAAGGAGTAGGTCCCTGTGCAGAGGGAGTCTTGGAGGCTCCCCTGGAAAATAGGAGGGAGGTACCTGGTGAAAATGGAGAAGATAGCCCCTTTGGACTATATGAAGAACCCAGGTATCTGATGTGACGGCTGACCACCTGTGGGCAAAGTGGACCAGTCGGCCTCCTGTGCTGAGAGAAGCCAGCTGAGGAGATGAGGCTATGCTGTTTGAGTCAAAAACCCCAACCCTGCTGAGCAGGGGCCGGTGTTGGTGGCTTGGGGGCCTTCTACCTACGGGGCCCTTGACCCTGCCCCTTGGCCTGCTGACCCTGTTGGGGAGCTGCAGAGGCCTGATAATGAGGGTATTGTTTGTAGGCAGATGACTTCCTCGGGTAAAAGGTCTTTTTTCCCGAGCCCTTCTTTTTCTGAGAAGGGGCAGAGGTTTTCCTGGAAAGCCTAGTCCTGGTCAGAGTCTCAGTCTCGAGTTCTGCAGCCTTTTCAGCCATGGGCTTGCCAAAGAGGTTTTCACCTTGGCAGGGGACATCGACCAACTTGTTCTGGACCCATGGCTCGAGGTTGGATGACTGTAGCCAAGCCTGTCGGCGGGCACCGATGCCGGCCCCGGCTACTCGGGCCGAAGCCTCGAAGCCATCGTAGGCTGCTCGAGAGATAAACTTCGAGCACTCTCGAATACCGGTGGACAAGGCCTGGAACCTCTGCAAAGGTTCCTCGGAGAGACCAGCAGAGAACCCGGCAATCTCCTTTGCCAGGTCTCGAAGGTACATGCCCATGTAGAGCTGGTATGTCTGGACATGGCAAGCAAGCATAGAGCCCTGGAAGCACTTCTTACCGAGGGCATCCAGGTTCCGGGCCTCCCGTCCGGGAGGCACCGAGGAGTGCATTTTCTGACTTTTCAGCCGATGCATGGCCGATTCCACAACCATGGAGTGGTGCGGTAATTGTGCCTTTTGGAACCCGGGGCTCTTGCGGACTCGATAAATGGAATCGACCCGCTTGCTTAACACCGGCGTCGAGGCCGGGGTCTCCCACATGCGGAAGAGTAGCCGCTCCAGCATCGGAGGAACCGGAACAGTAAAGGCCTCCTTCGGGGGAGAGTCATACTGGAGGGCCTCGAGCTCCTTGGCTCGAGGCTCCTCCTCGGGATCTGCGGGGAAGGCCAAGGCCTTGGCCATATCCTGCACGAAGTCCGAGAACCGGGTATCCTCCGGTGGGGACCGTCTCCGAGGTTCGGACTCGGGCAAGTCCGATGGGACACACCGAGTCCAATGAGTGTCAGGTGACTCTTCGTCCTCCATCTCCCAGCCCGATTCCTCGGAGGAGGAATCGAGCGGCTCCGGTCGGGTGGGCACCGATGCCCTCCGCCCCGACGCCGAGGGTATTGGCGTCGACGACCTCGGCCCCAAACGGGAGGTCGAGGGAGACCGTGGCCGAGGATCGACTCGAGCCCACATGGACTCGAGGATCGACTCAGCCTCCGGGGTCGACTTGGATGTCGAGGTCCCGGTGGTCGGGGCAGATGCACCAGTGAGACCGGTGATCAATGCCCGCTGCTGTTACATGAAGGCAGCGAAGCTGCTCTCCAAGGCCGTCAACCTGAGTCCGAGCTCAGAAGACCCAGCAGCCACCGACTTGGGCCCAGACAGCATCGGGCCCGAAGTCGGCTCCCTCGGAGGAGAGTCAACGAGGACAACAGCACTTACGTGTCCAGGAGACTCCATCTCGACACGAGGATGCTTGGCAGGCCTCTCCGACTCCGAAGACCCGGGACGGCTATCGGGGCTATGCGACCTGGCTCTCGAGGAACCAGGAGCATCCACCGCCGCCGCCCTCGCGGGTTTCTTCTTCCTGCGATGTTCCCGCGAAGGAGACCCCCGCTCAGAGGAACCCCGACGCTGCTCGGGGCCGGAGTCCCGAGACGTTGAGGCCTCTGACGAGGTCCGGGCCCGGCCGGACGCGGAGTCAGAAAAAATTCTATCCCTCTGGTGCTGCTGACTCCTCAACGCCTTCGAGGACATTTTGCCACACGGACCACAGATCATCGGGTCATGATCGGGTCCGAGGCAACGGAGGCAGCAGTCATGGGTGTCGGTAAGAGACATAAGTTTCTTACACAGATCACATTTCTTAAACCCGCTGGCAGCCTTTGGGGAAAAAAGGGCCCCTGCTAGGTCAAAAGACCGGTCTGCCAGGGAAAAAAGAAAAAAGGCGCGAACGCCAGTCACAAAGGACAAAAACCGAAAAAGAGAGAAAAGGACTCGATACCGGCATATCGGTCCGAGCGGGAAAAGGATCCGACGTCGAACCGGAGAAAAAAAGAGAAAAACAGAGAAAATAGACTTTTTCCTCGGGGAAAAACGAACTACGTCCGTCGGGCTCCGCGGAAAAAAGAAGACTGAGCAAGATGGCACCCTTGGGCGGGAAGAGGACCGCGCATGCGCGCTGCAATTCCCTAAGGCTTTCTGTGAAAGCTGGGGAAATGCTCCGCACGAGGGCTCCGTCGGCGCTGACGTCACCCATATGTGAGGACTGACTTCCTGCTTGGTCCTGGAGAATGCCAAAGCCTTGGCCATGTCCCTGACGAAGTCCGAGAACCGGGTATCCTCTGGAGAGGACCTTCTTCGAGGCTCCGAACCCAGTGAGTCTGATGGGTGTCCGGGGACTCCTCATCTTCCGTCTCCCATGCTTATCCCTCCGAGGAGGAATCGAGGGGCTTCAGCCCCGACCGCCCCGACGCCGAGAGCACCGGTGACGATGACCTCGGTCCAGAGCAGGAGGTCAAGGGAGACCTTGGCTGAGGATCGACTCGTGTCCAAAGAGTCTCAAGGTTTGGCTCAGCCTACGGGGTTGACTTGGAGGTCGAGGTCCCGGTGGTCGGGGCGGATGGATCGGTGAGACCGGCTATCAGCGCTCGCTGCTGCTCCATGAAGGCAGACATGCTGCGCTCCAGGGCCGTCATCCTGAAACCGAGCTCAGAAGACTCCGCAGCCTCCAGCTTGGGCCCCGACATCGTCGGGCCCAACGCCGGCTCCTCTGGAGGGGAATCCACAAGGACAACAGCACTTACCCGCCTCTGCATCTCCGGCTCCGTGTGAGGTATCTTTGCAGACCGCCCCGACTCCGAGGACCCGGGGCGGCAGTCAGGACTCTGTGACCTGGCCTTCACGGGCCCAGGGCGATTGGAGGCATCCAACGACTCTGCCCTCACAGGCTTCTTCTTCCTCCAGTGTTCCCGGGAGGGAGACCCCCGTTCAGAAGACCCCCGACGGTGCTTGGGTTCAGACAGCTCCCGAGACATTGAGGCTTCTGATGAGGTCCGGATCCGGGGGGAATGCAGACTCTGAAAAATCCTTTCAAGCTGCTGCTGTCTACTTCTGAGTGCCTTAGAGGACATTTTACCACACGGGCCACAGACCTTCGGGGCATGGTCGGGCCCGAGGCATCAGAGACAACAGTCAAGTGTGTCGGTGAGGAACATTAACTTCTTACATCGATCACACTTTTTAAACCTGCTGGCAGCCATCGGGGGAAAAAGGGCCCCTGCAAGGTCGAAGGACCGGGTTGCCAGTGAAAATAAAACAGAGCGCGAACACTGGTCACTAAGGACAAAAATGCAAAAAATTGACTGGACTCGATACTGGTGTACCGAGCCGCAGGCGGGAAGGGGAAACGGCGAACCGGTCGAAGAAAAAAATTCTTCTCAAGTTTTGATGCACTTTTTCCGTGAGGAATTAGGGACAACGTCCGTTGGGCTCCGTGGAAAAAGGGAGACTGAGCAAGATGGCACCCTTGGGTGGGAAGGGGACCGCACATGCGCGATGCAATCCCAAAGGCTTTATTTGAAAGCTGGGGAATTGCTCCGCACGAGGGCTCCGTCGGCGCTGACATCACCCATATGTGAGGACTGACTTCCTGCTTGTTCCTGGAGAATTCCTCCTCCTTCACCCCCAGGTTTCCTAGTTGAGTGCTCTTTATATTTTTTTAATATAATTTAATATTTTATTAATTTCAAATATATCACAAGTTAACACACTTGCAAAAGAAATGGGGGACACTTCAGAAAAATACAGTACAGGTAATATAACAAGCAAAATTATCAAAAAGTAAACCCCTCCACTAGCCCACCACTTAAGAGATCCAAAAAAGAAAAAAAAATCAATATCAAAGTTAGAAAACGAAGCAGACGTAGAAACTTTTGAACATCGAAGGAGACCCACTCACTCGCCCCCAACTGATCCCTTGGAATTTAAAAAGGAAATCAACTGAGAAGGATAAAGAAAAATACAGGAATTGCCCTGAAATTTTACCAGGCATTTACATGGGTATATTAGGAAAAACAAACCACCGAGCTGGAGAACCCGCGGTCGCAGAATTAAAAACTCCTTCCTGTGTCGACGGGTTTCCCGAGCCAGGTCAGGGAATATCCGAACAAGACACCCCTTGAATAACATTTCTTTTCCTAAAGAAAAGTCTTAACAACCATGCACGATCGCAAATCAAAGCAAAGGTGACTAAACATGTTGCAGGTCTATCTAGAGCTGTATCTGAGGTTTCTAACAATTCAGAAATATTTAACTCATCAAATTGTCCAGGTCCAGCTGCCTTAGTAGAAACCAAAGCATTCCGGGCCTTAGGAAGATAATATCTCTTTACAATAGGAGAACAGGATTCCACAGGGACCCACAAAATTTCAACCAAATATTGTTTAAACATTTCTTTAGCTGAAAGAGTAGGTGAGCTAGGAAAATTAACCAAAGATTTGCCATTTTAGAGTAATTTATCTAACTGCTCCAACTTAACTTTCAACTGATTAGAGTCCTTAATAAACATCTCAAACAAAGTCTCCAAATGATTAGTTTTTCCAGAAACTTCTTCCACTTTAACTTTCATTAAACTCAAATCCTGCACCGATTGTACAATATTTGCAGTGTTCAATACGACCTGATTTTGAATTCCGTTGATCTGAGACATGAAGGATTCTCCCAAATGGTTAATAGCAGTCCAAATAGACTCCAGGGTAAAGTGCTCCGGACATGGTAATGAAAAGGAAAAAGCAGGCACACGTTGAACACCCGGCAGAGCTCCAGTAAACCACGGGACCTGGGGAGAGATTACAGCATCACTACCGACCACCTCAGCAGATCTTCCACTCTCAAGCGCTGGTCTGGAAGGTTGCTCCGGCAGAGAGACGTCCCCCTCTGACATACTTGGCGATTGCAGCCCCAGCGGGGACCCAGGAACCCCCAACTCCGGAGAGATCAGGACCTCCGCACTACACCGAGTCAATTCCGGGCACAGCTGCTTCGAGGCACGATGCAGTTCCGGGGGCGTAAGGTCGGTGCTCGAGGGAGACGCCGAGCTACCCAGCCCCAACCGTCCTCCAGCTGAGCTTCCGTCCCCCGATGCTGACTGCGGCTCCTGATGACGAAAAACAAAGTAATCCAACAGACTAGAAACAGGGGTCGAGGTCAGTGCGGGGGTCTGGGGCATCAGACTGCGCCTAACCTTCCTCTTACGACCCATCTGTAAACGAGGTCAGGAGCCTAAATGCCACACTCCGCCATCTTGGATCCCCTCGCTCTATTTTTTTTTTTAAGTACCCTTGCAACTGTTTAGTCAAGTATCAATCTAATTCTTATGTGCTTTTGTACCCTTCTCAGCTTGTTTCATTTCTGAATGCTCACGCACTTCCTAGAATTCTGCTATGGATGTATCTGAGCTGCCTCAGAGTTAAGTGTCTGGCTGTAACACTGGCTTCTTTTTTCCTTCATATTTTGATATTAATTTTCCTATCAGAACTTCTCTCATATAGTGGGCTAGGGTTTGGGTCTGTTTTTGTTGCCTCTTTTTCTTTCAATATTATGTATATTTCACCCAGTACCTATGCTTTTCCACAAGCTGTGGTTTCCTGCACTTGATTTTGTAAAATGCATAAATATAAAATTAAAAAGAAAAAAATTCACAAGATTACACTCCAGTTCCCCACTAGCACTGTGGCAGGTGCAGGCCTGTGACCCACGGTGTCTGACATAGGCAGGCCAGCATGGCTAGCTTGACCTGTAAATGAGGCCTGTGGAGAGGCATATAGGATTGCACATCCCCCAACATGCTGCTATTGTAAGAAAGAACTCAGTAGAAATATTGAATTAGCTTAGATAAGCAGAATTGCAGAATTAAGAAATGGAAAAATACAGAAAAGATGTGTTTTAAAGTTACTGATAAGAAAGAGTACATTTGCAGAGAAATATTGAGGAGTGCTGACAGATGAGTTACAGAACCTTGCTCTTCTGCACGCACAAATGTTCCCATAGCCTTGAAAGTGTGAAAGTAACAAGTTGATGAACTGACCATTGTAATTGGGACTAGAAGGGGGGCAGGCAGGTGTCATGCCTACAGAAGCCCACAGGAGGAACATAATTGGAGAAACTTATCAGTACCGGGACCAATAGAAGGGCTACGGGAGGTACGGGAGCGTACCGGGACCAATGAATTGTTTTTCTATACCTAGAATGGAACAGAAGTCTATAAAAGTTGTTGTAATGCTTGAAAACTTTGCTCAGCCATTTTGAAATTGCCTTGCTTGAGACTTGTGCACAAATAAATGATTTGGACCTTCTGAACAGACTCCTGGTATCATTGGTTTGTCTGCGCTTTGCTGCTACATATTCCTTGGTGCGTTGGCCGGGAAGTTGTGGAATCAAAGTGTATATAGGGCAATATACCACGACTTTCCGCCTCTATAGGCTTGGTCCTGCCGGGATCGCGCCCTTCCGACGAGGGCCGCTCCCTGGCGCCACCGGTCCCTTGTATCGGAGGGAGCTGGTCGGACCTCGGCGGGTGCCGGGCCCGGTCGGAGCCAACGCCTCGAACCCGAGTGAGGGGAGTCAGAGGTCCAAATCATGCGCCTGCTTGGGAAGTTTGAGGACCGGATCCGGTGAGTATAGTTTTGATTTTGGGTCTAGACAGAAATAGAAAGAGCAGTACTGCCATTGGAACTTGGAATTTGGAATTTGTAATCTCGAGATATTGGGAATTGGTAAGAGAGCTTGATCAACTCTCAAGGAAGAGCCGAGTAGCCTGGCATGGGAATTCGCTAGGTGAAACCCTCATCCTTTTTGTAATTTGGGAAAAGGCTAGTCAGAACAGATAGAAACGAATGCATTCTGGGAATACGTTGCTAGCATGATTGTGTGAACGAAGTGTGAATGAGAGGTCTGGCAGCACGGACCAAGTGAAGGCGGACCCCTGATTAGCGCATTTCCTGACCGGGCGACCGCGTTCAGGTCGCGAAAAGGGGGAAGCGATTGTCGTCTTGTCTTGTTATCTGTATTCCCTATACGTTTCCAGGGCCGTGAGGACCCCTTACCCACGGTCCGCCCACCTTTTCCCTTCTGTCTGTTGTTGCGCGCACACATCGAAATGGGAGGGGCGGAGTCTACTAGAAACACTCCATTAGAATGTATGATCGCACATTTTAAAGAGGGATATTCAGGAGATTATGGTATTAAAATGACAGCAACCCGTTTGCAGATTTTGTGTACTAGGGAGTGGCCCGATCTAGACCCCATCTGGCCCCGAGAGGGAACGTTCACCGTAGAGATTATTCAGTCAATACACCGTAGAGTGCGGGTAGCGCACCCCGATCAGTACCCCTATATAGATTCTTGGTTAAGTATTTGTGAAGATCCGCCCTCCTGGGCGCAGCGCTGTTATGAGGAACAGTGCAGAATAATGTTAGCTAAAACAGATTCTAGACAGAAAAAGGAACAGCCTAGAATGAAAGAGCAGGATAAGAAAGCCAAGAAGAAACCCATCTTGGCAGATCCCGATTCCCCAGAAGTAGTCCTCAGGCAGCCCCGAACCCCAGGTCCAGTAAGAATAGCCCGGCGGCGTCCTGCCCCAGAACCCCAGAGACCGCCGGAGCCGAGGCGAGACCCAACCCCTGACCCCCCTCCTCCTGGAGGAGAGGAAGAGAAAGAATTAGCGGGAAGAGAAGAGGAGGATGTAAAAAGTGAGCCAGAAGCGGAGCTAGAAGAAGAAGGAGGGAATTCCCCAGAAGAAGAAGAAGAGGACAGTGTACAAATAATTGAGAAAGCTAGCGCTAGCACTAGCAAGCCAGTGAAAGAGAAACCCAAAGCAAAACCAGTTGAGAAAAAGAAAGCGACTCCTGCAAAGACAACGACAATAGCCCTTAGATCCCAGACCCAAATGACGCCTGGGACGACAGCCAAACTGTTTCCCTTAAGGCAAGTCCCGGGGGTGCCCGTAAAGAATGATAATGATGAAGTGGTAGCGGGACCCTTAACTTATGTGTATATTCCCTTCTCTACAACTGATTTATTAAATTGGAGGTCACATTATGCCTCCTATACTAGCAAGCCCCAGGAGCTGACAGAATTAGTAACTAGTATTATGGAAACTCACCAACCCACTTGGCCAGATTGCCGTCAGCTCCTGACCACCCTATTTACTACAGAAGAACGAGCGAGAATTAGAAAAGCAGCTATCGAATGGATGGCAGAAAACCCTGCAGCTCCAGCGCAGGGGCAGAATATAATAGATCGTAGAGAAGCAGCTCAGAGAGAATTCCCGAATGAAGACCCCCAATGGGATCCAAATACAGATGAAGGATCCACCGCCCTAGCCCGTTTTCGCCAAGGCTTTTTACAAGGCCTGAGAAGAGGAGGCCAAAAAGCTATGAACCTTTCCAAAGTAGCAGGAGTTATCCAAGGAATAGATGAGAGCCCAGCAGATTATTATGAAAGATTAACTGAAGCATACAGAATGTATACTCCCTATGATCCCGAGGCACCAGGAAGTTTATGCATGGTGAATTCTGCTTTTGTAAACCAGTCTCAACCAGACATTAGACGTAAATTACAGAAATTAGAAGGGTTTGCGGGCATGAATGCAACACAGTTATTGGAAGTCGCTCATAAAGTGTATGTGAATCGTGATACTGAAAGACAGAGAGAATGTGATAGAAAAATGAAGAAGAAAGCTGATTTTTTGGCTGCGGCCATAGTTGAAAAGAAAAGGGGAGGTGTCCCTAATCGAAGGAGCAGAGGAAGAGGGCGGGGTCAAGGCGGAGGCCGGACCCAGAGACTAGGCGTGAACCAATGCGCCTACTGCAAAGAAGAAGGACATTGGAGAGATACGTGCCCGCAACTCGAAGACGCCCAGCAAGATGACGAATACGATCATCAGTGGCGAGAAGAAAGACGAGGCCGTCCCCGAGGCCGAGGAGGAGCCAATCGAGAACAATTCCAGAGAGAGAGGGGAGGAGGAGCCATCCAAGCATTGGCCACACAGGCCCATGATGAGGATGACGTGGATTAGGACAGACCGGGCTCCAAGTTTGCTTTAGGTCTCCAGGAGCCTATGGTCGAAATACAAATAGGAGACCAATTTATGAACTTTATGGTTGATACTGGAGCAGAGCATTCAGTAATAGACAAAAAGATAGCCCCATTCACCAAGAAAGCAGTCACCATTATAGGAGCAACTGGTGCCAAAGCCACAAAGTCTTTTCTACAAAACCGAATATGCAGTCTAGGAGGACAGCAAGTAACTCATCAATTCCTTTACATGCCCGAATGTCCAGTACCCCTACTGGGACGAGATATGCTAGCCAAGCTTCAAGCCCAAATATCTTTCTCCGAGCAAGGAGAAATGCAAATGACAGTGAATTCTCAAGCCAAACCAGCAGGAGTAATGCTGCTGACAGTACCCCGAGAAGAAGAATGGAGATACTACATCGATGATTCGATTCAAGATACCTATTTTGAACAAACTTTAAAGAACATTCATGCACCACTTGAAGTATGGGCAGAAGGCAGTCCCCCAGGCCTAGCCAAGCATATAGCACCAGTGATTGTAACCCTCAAGCCTAGCGCTACACCAGTGCACGTCAAACAGTACCCTCTCCCAAGAGCCGCAATTGAAGGCATTCATCGCCACCTACAGAGATTGCTTGAGCATGGCCTACTGAAAGTATGTCAATCCCCATGGAACACCCCACTTTTGCCAGTGAAGAAACCTGAGACAGATGATTATCGCCCAGTGCAAGATTTGAGAAGAGTAAATGATGCAGTTGAAACTATACATCCAGTTGTGCCCAATCCTTACACTCTTCTAGGATTGATACCCGCTGAAGCTACCCATTTCACTGTACTGGATTTAAAAGATACATTCTTTTGCATAAGATTAGCCCCTGTAAGCCAAATATTGTTTGTATTTGAATGGCAGGACCCCATCTCTGGAAGAGGGGGCCAACTCACCTGGACAAGATTACCCCAAGGATTCAAGAATTCACCTACCATTTTTAGTGCTGCACTAAATCAAGATCTTTCAAGCTATCCAGTAGCCCCGGGGAAGAGAGTACTTCTCCAGTACGTGGATGATCTGTTGATAGCTGCCGTATCAGAAAAAGAATGTATATTAGCCACCCAAGATCTCTTGCAGTTACTAAATGAAGCTGGATATAAAGTTTCCAGAGCCAAAGCACAACTATGCCAAACAGAAGTGAAATACCTGGGTTTTCGTATTACCCAAGGAAGCAGAAGATTAGGCAGAGAAAGAAAAGAAGCAGTATGCAGAATCCCAACTCCAACAACCAGAAAGCAAGTCAGAGCCTTTCTGGGAGCGGCAGGATATTGCCGAATCTGGATACCCAACTTTGCCCAAATTGCCAAACCACTGTATGAAGCCACAAAAGGAGAAGAGAAGTCACCACTGGAGTGGGGACTTGAGCAGGATACAGCCTTCCAGAAGCTAAAAGAAGAATTGATGTCATCACCAGCACTTGGACTACCAGATGTCCACAAACCTTTCCGCTTGTTTGTACATGAAACACAGGGAAATGCCCTAGGCATGTTGACTCAGAAATTAGGAAATTGGGAACGACCTGTAGCCTACCTATCGAAACAATTGGACCCTGTGGCCAAAGGATGGCCACCCTGCTTGAGAGCAGTTGCAGCTACAGCACTATTAGTGAGTGAAGCAGACAAACTCACACTAGGACAGAACATACGAGTCACTGTGCCACATGCAGTCCTTGCCCTTATGGAACAGAAAGCAAATTACTGGCTCACCAATTCCCGAATGTTGAAGTACCAGAGCATGTTATGTGAAAACCCACAGATACAACTCGAAGTGAGCCATGCCTTGAATCCAGCTACCTTGATACCCATCAGTGAAGAACTCCCAGAACATGACTGTATCGAAGTCATGGAAACTGTGTTCCCAGTCGACCTGACTTGACAGATGTGCCCATAGACAATCCCGACCAGATCTATTATGTTGATGGGAGCAGTCTCATCCTTGACGGACGACGCTGTGCCGGATATGCAGTCGTCACTCAACACGAAGTAGTTGAATCATCAGCCCTAGCCTCAGGCACATCAGCCCAGAAAGCCGAATTGATAGCACTCACCAGAGCATTGTTGTTAGGAGAAAAACTTGTGCTAAATGTATATACAGATTCCAAATATGCCTTCACTACCTTGCATGCCCATGGAGCTCTCTACAAAGAAAGAGGACTCATCACATCCGGAGGAAAATCAGTCAAGTATGGTCCCGAGATATTGATGTTACTTGATGCAGTCTGGGCCCCAACACGTGTAGCTGTCATGCATTGTAGAGGACATCAAGCAGGAAAAGGAGAAGTTGCTCGAGGAAATAGATTTGCAGATGCCTCAGCACGACAAGCAGCTATGACAGGACAGATTGCCCCACAAGCTATACCAATGCAAGCAGCATTGTTTCCAGTACCTTTGAATCTATGGACCCCACGATATACCACCAAAGAATTGGATTACTATTGTGACAAAGAAAATGGAGTATTGAAAGACGGATGGATTGAGCTGCCGCCAGAAGAAGGCAGTCAACCTCCAGGAAGAATAGTAATTCCTGAACTATTAGGACCATCCTTTGTCAAAGCTTTTCAAGAAGCCACCCACTATGGGAAGAGTGCTATGGAGAAAGCACTCAGATCACATTTCTACATTCCTCTGATGACAACCATATCAGCCTCAGTCGCACGACAATGTCAAATCTGTGCCAAGAATAATGCCAAGCAAGGCCTTATTACAGCACCCCGAGTTCAGTCAAGAGGTGTGACCCCCATGCACAACCTCCAAGTTGATTTCACCGAAATGCCAAAAGCTAATGGATACCATTACCTACTAGTATTAGTTTGTACTTTCTCTGGGTGGGTAGAAGCATTCCCAACCAGAACTGAGAAAGCCCGAGAAGTTACCAAAGCCTTAATGAGAGAGATTGTCCCCAGATTTGGAATCCCAGCAGTAATAGGGTCAGACAATGGACCCTCATTTGTCTCCCAAGTTACTCAGCAGCTAGCAAAAGCTTTGCGGATACAGTGGAAGCTCCACACTGCATACAGACCCCAGAGTTCAGGGAAAGTTGAGCGAATGAATCGTACATTGAAAGCCCAAATGTCTAAGCTTTGTCAGGAGACACACTTGAAATGGCCTCAAGTGCTTCCCATAGCTTTACTCAGAATACGCTCAGCCCCTGTAAAGTCAACAGGATTTTCCCCTTTTGAAGTTTTGTATGGTAAACCCCCACCAATAGTGCAGGGAGTCAAAGGAAATCTAGCCCAGATTGGTTCAGAAGTAACCAGACAAGAACTCCTAGCTCTTAGTTTTGTTCTGCAGACTCTCCATACGTGGATCCAAGACCAGTTGCCCATCAACCTGACGGAACCCTTGCATCCCTACCAGCCTGGAACTTCGGTGTGGATCAAAGATTGGAAGAAGATACCGTTGGAACCCCATTGGAAGGGACCGTACACCGTCATCCTGTCTACCCCAACTGCAGTAAAGGTAGCCGAGATCGACGCCTGGATCCACCACAGCCGAGTCAAGCCCGCCGCCGATCCTGAACCAGAGCGGTGGACAGCAGAGCAGCACCCTGATGTACCCTTGCGAGTTACTCTGAGACGGCAACCAGCAGCATAGACACTTCATCACAAGTGCTTTGCAGTAGCCAAGTCTTTCGAAGAGGATTGCTGTTTTCCATACAGCAACAGTTTTGTTTCAACGAACCCAATTTGCGTGTGTGTTTTGACACACTACTTTGAGACTATGTTGACTAAACCAGATTTCACAAGCCAACTGAATTGCTAAGTTGGTTAATGTGTGCTGGACATCTTGAGGATCTTCAATCAACACTCAGCGCCCGTTAAATTGCTTCATTAGCAAACGGGACGAAGAATAATAGACCGTCGGGATCAAGATCAGCAAGCTGAGGATTCAGAAGAACTCCAATCAACATCAACATGTATCTTTGCTTCTGCTTTGCCTTGATTGCCCTCTTTGGAGGTTTTGAACAGACTTATGCTCTACCTCCATGCACAGCCTGCATTACTTCTACTAGAACTGGACTGAAAGTAACTCAGACTTTGCTTTACCATTCTTACTATACCTGCAAGGGAACAATAACTCGGTGTATCTATAACACCACTGAACTAAATGTTTGCACTCATGGCAAAATTAAAGCATGCTATAATCCGCATCAGAATCCATCCTATTACACGTTGGAAATAAGATGGAAGGATGCAGATGGACCTATATTAGCTGCTACACCACCACTTAAGGACATTACTAAACCTGCTGTTTTGAATTTTGATGCATGTAATGCTATTAATAGAGATAGTCAGTCCACCTGTGGTACATGGGAGAAAGCGTATCGAAATGACCATAAATATATGTGTCCAGAAGGTGCCACGGGATGGAGGAAGTGTACAGGTAAAAAGGAACCAGGGTATAGTACTGCTACAGCGGCAGACTACTATTGCCCGTATTGGGAATGTGTTTTCTATGCTACCTGGAACACTGGTATAACTGATGAGAAATAGATAAGCGGATGGCTACTCTAACCAAGCCAACCACAAATGATAAATGTCAGAAAGATGCTTGCAACCCCTTACATTTGCGTGTACATAACCCCCATGCATGGAAACAAGGATATAAGTTTGGTTTGCGTATTGCTGGAGGAGGAACAGATCCAGGGACCATTGTATATATTAGATTGAATACTCAAGCCCATAAGTCATCTAAATATCATATTCATAATACCTTTTATGAAGCTATGCATGTAAATAAGTTTGAGATCCCTCACCCTTCACAGAATTTGTTTCTAGAATTAGCCGGAGCAGTAGTATCTAGTCTTAAGATCACAGATTGCTATTTCTGTGGCGGAACCCAAATGGGAGACCAATGGCCCTGGGAAGCCCAAGAATTGAATTATTCCATGATTTACAATCAGACTGAATTACACAAGACAACCAGTGAATGGGTGTTAGCGCACTCAATCGTTGGACGTCTTTGCTTTGCCAGAACTGGACCCCAGTTCACTCAAAAGGTAGGACAGCTGGTCTGTCTTAGCCAGAAATACTATAATGCCACGACTAAAAAGACAGCATGGTGGTCAGGAATCAGACATCCTGAACCTCCTAACCCATTAGCCAGATTCCCTGAACTTGCAGGTCTATGGACTAATCTTGCCAAAGTCCAAGCCTGGCAAGCCCCACCTGGCCTATATTGGATCTGTGGAAACCGAGCATATGCGCAACTCCCACCACAATGGGGAGGAGCATGTGTCTTAGGAACCATCAGACCTTCTTTCTTCCTGTTAAACACTGAACATGGAGAACAATTAGGATACCCTGTATATACTACCCACAAACACAAAGGAGCATCCAGACAAAGAAGAGAGGCCTTACAGATAGGCAAGTGGGAGAAGTGGCGAGGTGATGATTGGCCACCAGAAAGAATTATTGAGTATTATGGACCTGCCACTTGGAATGATGATGGTATGTATGGTTATCGTACCCCAATATATATGATTAATCGTATTATTCGCTTACAAGCAGTAGTTGAAATAATAACCAATGAAACTAGTCATGCTCTCACGCTCTTAGCTAGACAAAGTACTCAGATGCGCACTGCCATATACCAGAATCGCTTAGCCCTTGATTATTTGCTAGCAGCTGAAGGAGGAGTATGTGGTAAACTGAATTTAACTAATTGCTGTTTGAAAATAGATGATAAAGGTCAAGTAGTTGAAGAAATTGCTAAAGATATGCAAAGACATGCTTATGTGCCAGTACAGACTTGGCACGCCTTGAAATTTCCTAATTGGTTTGCTAACCTTTTCTCTTGGCTGGGAGGATTTAAGACTTTCGTTATCTTAGTACTAATCCTTGTTGCTGTTGTCCTTTGCTTACCATGTTTAATCCCATGTTGTATGCGTTCCCTTCATAGTGCTATTGATAGTACAGTAGAGCGGAAGACCGCAACTAGAATAATGGCTTTATATAAAGCTAGCCCTAGTGGAACTAGTAAGAATCCTTTAATCAGGATGTGAATTTTCTGGAAAGTGATTTAATTCTCACACCTTATTAAGTAATAGGGTGAGATTAATCAAAGGGGGGAATGTGGCAGGTGCAGGCCTGTGACCCACGGTGTCTGACATAGGCAGGCCAGCATGGCTAGCTTGACCTGTAAATGAGGCCTGTGGAGAGGCATATAGGATTGCACATCCCCCAACATGCTGCTATTGTAAGAAAGAACTCAGTAGAAATATTGAATTAGCTTAGATAAGCAGAATTGCAGAATTAAGAAATGGAAAAATACAGAAAAGATGTGTTTTAAAGTTACTGATAAGAAAGAGTACATTTGCAGAGAAATATTGAGGAGTGCTGACAGATGAGTTACAGAACCTTGCTCTTCTGCACGCACAAATGGTCCCATAGCCTTGAAAGTGTGAAAGTAACAAGTTGATGAACTGACCATTGTAATTGGGACTAGAAGGGGGGCAGGCAGGTGTCATGCCTACAGAAGCCCACAGGAGGAACATAATTGGAGAAACTTATCAGTACCGGGACCAATAGAAGGGCTACGGGAGGTACGGGAGCGTACCGGGACCAATGAATTGTTTTTCTATACCTAGAATGGAACAGAAGTCTATAAAAGTTGTTGTAATGCTTGAAAACTTTGCTCAGCCATTTTGAAATTGCCTTGCTTGAGACTTGTGCACAAATAAATGATTTGGACCTTCTGAACAGACTCCTGGTATCATTGGTTTGTCTGCGCTTTGCTGCTACAGCACAGCTTCATTCTCCCTTCCTCCACCTCAATACCAACTTTTCCCCTCAATCTCTGCTACCCTTTCTTCCTTTCCTATGATCTCTGATGAGGAAACCTCTCATCTCTTTTCTTCCTCTAAATTTAGGACTTGCTCTTCTGATCCAACCCCCACCCATCTCCTTAGCTCCATGTCCTCCTCTATCATCCTTTCCATCTCACATATTCTCAACCTCTAGCTCTCCATCACCACGGTTCCCGCAGCCTTCAAACATGCCGTGGTCAAACCTCTCCTTCTCTTGTCCCTAGATGTCCTTCTCATTATCAACCCATCTCCCTTTTCCCCTTCATTTCTTTTTTTCTTTTTTTTATTAAGCTTTTTAAGATTACAACCACAAAATAAAAAGAAACCACCAATACAAAGAGAACAATAAATAAACACATCACATCCATTTCCACAAAACATATATGATAAGCCCACATTAAGGAAGCAGCATTTGAGAATAAGAATCACATCAACCAAAAGGAAACTAAGGGGTATGCTTACTAAACCGTGGTAGCGGACTCTGTGCGATATCGCGGTTTAGTAGACATACCCCTAAGTGTCATTCAACACCACAAAAGGAGATATAAGTCTTACGCTAATAACCCGCATCCAAATCACCTATTTCTCTCTGTCCCTCAAGAATAATTGCAGTTGTAAGGCATCAAAAACAACAAAAATCTGTCCCTGCCAAGCTATTACACACTTGCAGAGAAATGTTAAATAAAAAGCTGTCCCCAACTGAATAACCCGCTGTTTGAGTTCCCAAAACCGATGCCTGCGTGTCTGGGTCTGACGAGTAATGTTCGGAAAAACATTAAGTTTATGACCATTAAGGAGCTCATCTTTGTGCTGAAAAAAGGTTTTAAGAATTCTCACCTTAACGTATTCTTCCCCAGGTTAACAACTAGGGTACTCCACTTATTTATAACATCTAAAGAATCTTAAAGGAAAGCTGTCAAATCTTGGCTAGGCAATGAGTGAAGGGGATCCATATCACCATCACTCTTACCAGCCACCCTAACCTTACTAGGAATGTAATAAAACTGTATATCATCAATAACATCTGAAAACTTGAGAATTTCTGAGAAATATTTCTTGAGAAGAATTTCTGGGGGAAGGCGATGAGTTAAGGGAAAATTCAGAAAACAAAGTTCCTTGCACAAGCATCATTCTCGAAAGCTTCCAGTCTGGCTTATATCTAATATGGCTTTTATTAAAGATTCTTTGGCTATGTAACACATGACTGGACTTGGGAATGGGCTTGAGTAACGGACTTGGGAATGGGCTTGAGTAACGGACTTGGGAATGGGCTTGAGCAACAGACTTAGTCAAAGTACAAAACTGTTTCTCCAGCTCAGAAAACTTGTTCACTACCCCATGAGTGAACCCACACAAAGACACTACAGTTGCAGTAAGTCTCACATCTATATTAATCGCCCCCAGAATATCTTTAAGAGTTATATTTCCCTCATCAGAGATAGCGTAGTTACTCACCTGTAACAGGTGTTCTCCAGGAGCAGCAGGAATCAGTCCTCACATATGGGTGACGTCGGCGCCTCGCGGAGCAATTTTCCCCAGCTTTCACAGAAAGCCTTTGGGAATTGCAGCGCGCACGCGCGGTCGCCTTCCCGCCCAAGGGTGCCATCTTAGCCAGTCTGATGACATAGCTAAAAGACAGCATAAAAATTTGCAAAAAAACTTAAGCAGATGATTGCAACTCCACGGGGAGGAGGGAGGGTTGTGAGGACTGATTCCTGCTGCTCCTGGAGAACACCTGTTACAGGTGAGTAACTACGCTTTCTCCAGGACCAAGCAGGAAGTCAGTCCTCACATATGGGACTCCCAAGCTTAAGGCTACCGGAGACCCTAAGCACAAAAATGAGCTCCCTCTAGCTCAGCAGTACAGAAGGAAGGAATCTTCGCTGAATTGTTACCCACCGGTAGCCCCCATCCGGGATGGAGGGTAGGAGTTGCTCAAACCTCGAAGAGATTTCGGAGGACTGCCTGTCCGAAAGCACTGTCCCTGCGGGACTCCCTCTCGAGACAGTAATGGACCGCAAAAGTCTGGCTCGAAGACCAAGTAGCGGCCCGGCAGATGTCTGCCAGCGGAACAGAGCGGAGGTAAGCCACTGACGTAGCCTTCGCCCGAACACAATGAGCCGTGACTCGACTTTCTAAGGAGAGTCCGGCTGCCCCATAAGCCCAAGCGATACAGTCAGCAACCCAGATGGACAGAGTACGCTTGGAGACCGGGAGCCCCAATTTATTAGGGTCAAAAGACACAAAAAGCTGAGCAGCTTTACGGTGCTCCCGCGTACGGTCAAGGTAGAAGTTCAATGCCCTTCTACAGTCCAGGGTATGCAGGACTTGTTCAGCTCGGCTGAAGTGAGGCCTGGGAAAGAAGGTTGGAAGTACCACCTCCTGATTGATGTGAAAAGGGGAGACAACTTTTGGAAGAAATTTTGGGTGAGTCCGTAGGACTACCCTATTTTTGTAGAACCGAGTGAAGGGAGGATCAGACACGAGGGCCTGCCATTCACTTACGCGTCTAGCGGAAGTGAGGGCTATCAGGAATAAGGTTTTCCACGAAAGAAAACGCAGAGAACAGGTAGCCATCGGTTCAAAAGGCGGATAGGTGATCCGCTGTAATACCACATTCAGATCCCAGTCAGGTGCTGGCGGGCGCAGAGGTGGTTTAAGTAGAAGGAGACCTCGGAGAAACCGTGCTACGAGAGGGTCGCTGGAAAGAGGTCTACCGTCCACCGGCACATGGTGTGCTGAAAGAGCACTGAGGTGGACTTTGACGGAGTTGGACTTAAGTCCCAGATTAGAGAGGTAGAGCAGGTACTGCAAGATCACCGACACCGAGCAGGAGAAGAGATCCTGAGACTGCTGTACACACCAAACGGAAAAGCGACGCCATTTAAGGGCGTAGCATTTGCGGGTAGAAGGGCGCCGAGAAGCTAGGACGACCTCTTCCACCTCTGCCGGCAGGAGAAGGGGAGCAAGGACTACCCTTTCAGCCGCCAGGCCATTAGGTTGAGAGATCTGAGGTTGGGGTGTAGCAGAGACCCCTGATCCTGTGTCAGGAGATCTGGTTGAAACCCCAGAGGGAACGGATCCTCCGCCGCTAATTGTAACAGGAGTCGGAACCACGGCTGTCTGGGCCAGCGAGGAGCCACCAGGATCATGGACGCTTTGTCCCGGAGAACCTTGAACAGAGTTCGAGAGACTAGCGGGATGGGAGGAAAAGCATAGAGAAGGCTTTCCGACCATGAGAGCAGAAAAGCATCTGCCGCTACCCGAAGGGGATGTGGCTGATGAGAGCAGAAGCGAGGAAGTTGCCGGTTGAGAGGACTGGCAAAGAGATCCATCGTGGGGAGGCCCCACTTCAGAAAGAGTTTCTGAACTACCAAGGGATCCAGACGCCACTCGTGCGGCTGGAGTATCCTGCTGAGTTTGTCCGCCAGGCAATTTTCTTGGCCTGGGAGATAGACTGCCTTGAGAAGAATGCCGTGACTGACGGCCCAAGAGCAGAGCTTCTGAGCTTCTCGGCAGAGAAGGAAGGAGCCCGTGACCCCTGCTTGTTTACGTAGAACATGGCAACTTGATTGTCCGTCTGGACAAGGACGGACTGGTGAGAAGTCAGGTGGGAGAAAGCCTTGAGCGCCAGACGAATAGCTCTGAGCTCCAGGAAGTTGATCTGTTGAGCAGACTCCCACGCGGTCCAGAGACCTTGAGTACATGCCCCCTGGCAATGAGCTCCCCAACTCAGGAGGGAAGCATCGGTCGTCAGCACTTGAGACGGCTGAGGCGACTGAAACGGCATTACGAGCACCAGGTTCGGCCGATGAAGCCACCACTGTAGGGAAGAGGCCAGCGGTCTGGAGAGGCGCACTAAGTCGGCTAGTCCGCCGGTGGCTTGTTGCCACTGCTGGCGAAGGCACCATTGAGCCGGCCGCATATTCAGGCGAGCATTGGGGGTCACGTGGACGGTGGAAGCCATATGGCCGAGTAGTCTCAGGAAGCGCCTGGCGGAGATCAGGGACTGGCTGCGAAAACGGCCGGCTAGGTCCATGAGCCGTTGAGCCCTGTCGAGAGGCAGGAAAGCTCGAGCCTGAGGAGTGTGCAGTCTTGTGCCGATGAACTCGAGATCCTGTGAGGGGAGCAAAGTGGACTTTGCGAAGTTTATGACAAAGCCCAAGTACTGCAGAAGAGTCACCGTGCGGTGTGTGGCATTGGCGACTGCCGGAGAGGACGACGCTCTGATGAGCCAGTTGTCGAGGTACGGAAAGACAGAGGCCGTGAAGCCTGAGATAGGCCGCCACCACCGCGAGACATTTTGTGAAGACTCGCGGTGCGGAGGATAGGCCAAAGGGCAGTACTCTGTACTGGTAGTGATTTCCTGCCACCACAAACCTTAGGTACTGGCGGTGGCTTGGGTGGATGAGGATGTGCGTGTAGGCATCCTTTAGATCCAAGGAGCATAGCCAATCTCCCTGCTGGAGGTAGGGCAGAAGGATTCCAAGGGTAAGCATCTTGAACTTTTCCCGCACAAGGAACTTGTTGAGGTTGCGCAAGTCCAGGATGGGTCTGAGGCCTCCTGTCCTTTTTGGTATTAGGAAATACCTGGAATAAAAGCCTTGACCTCTCAGGTGGTGGGGCACCGGTTCCACAGCCTGGTCCTGAAGAAGACTTGCTAACTCCTGAAGGAGTAAGTCCCTGTGCAGAGGGAGTCGAGGAGGTTCTCCCGGAAAATAAGAGGGAGGGACCTGATGGAAGTGGAGAAGATATCCTTCTCGCACGACTTGAAGCACCCAGGCATCTGAAGTGATGTTGGACCACCTGTGGGCGAAGTGAACCAGCCGGCCTCCGGTGCTGGGAGGAACCAGCTGAGGGGGAGAGGCTATGCTGAGGAAGTCAAAAACCCCCACCCTGCTGAGCAGTGGCTGGTGGTGCAGGCTTGGGGGCTTGCTGCCTACGGGACCCGTTACCCCGTCCCTTGGCCTGCTGACCCTGTTGGGGAGCTGGAGGGGCCTGATATTGGGGGTAGTGTTTATAGGCAGCCGCCTTTCTCGGGTAAAAGGACTTCTTTCCCGAGCCCTTCTTTTTCTGGGAAGGGGCGGAGGTCTTCCTAGAAAGCCTGGTCCTGGTGAGAGTCTCCGTCTCGATTTGTGCAGCCTTTTCAGCCATGGGCTTGCCAAAGAGGTTCTCACCTCTGCAGGGGACATCGACCAACTTGTCCTGCACCCAAGGTTCAAGGTCAGACGACTGAAGCCAAGCCTGTCGGCGGGCACCGATGCCAGCTGCGGCCACACGAGCCGATGCTTCAAAGCCATCATAGGCTGCTCGGGACATGAATTTGGAGCATTCCCGTATACCAGTTGTTAAGGCTAGGAACCTCCGCAAAGGTTCCTCGGACAGTCCAGCGGAGAATCCGGCTAGCTCTTTAGCCAGGTCTCGGAGATACATGCCCATGTATAGCTGGTAGGTCTGGACCCGACAAGCCAGCATAGAGCCCTGGAAACACTTCTTACCAAGGCCATCCAGGTTACGGGCCTCCCTGCCAGGAGGCACCGAGGAGTGCATTTTCTGGCTCTTAAGCCTATGCATGGCCGATTCCACTACCATGGAATGGTGTGGCAACTGTGCTTTTTGGAAGCCAGGACTCTTGCGGACTCGATAGATGGAATCGATCCGCTTGCTCAATACCGGCGACGAGGCCGGACTCTCCCACATGCGGAAGAGTAGTCGTTCCAGCATGGGAGGCACCGGTACAGTAAAGTGCTCCCGGGCGGGAGAGTCGTACTGAAGGGCGTCGAGCTCTTCGGCTCGAGGCTCCTCCTCGGGATCCGCAGGGAAGGCCAAAGCCTTGGCCATATCCCTGACGAAGTCCGAGAACCGGGCATCCTCCGGAGGGGACTGTTTCCGAGGTTCGGACTCAGGTGAGTCCGAGGGGACACACCGAGTCCGAAAGGAATCAGGTGACTCCTCCTCTTCAGACTCCCAGACCGACTCCGAGGAGGAATCAGTGGGGTCGGCTCGGGCAGGCGGAGGCGTCGGCCGCCCCGGCGCCAAGGGAGTCGGCGGCGACGACCTCGGTCCCGAACGGGAGGCCGAGGGTGACCTCGACCGAGGATCGACTCGAGTTCGCATGGACTCGAGGATCGGCTCGGTCTCCGGGGTCGACTTAGACGTCGACGTCCCGGCGGTCGGGGCAGCGGCGCCAGCGAGGCTAGCGATCAGTGCCCGCTGCTGGTCCATGAAGGCAGATAGTCTGCTCTCCAAGGCCGTCAACCTGAGTCCGACCTCAGGTGACCCAGCAGCCCCCGACTCGGGCCCCGACGGCGTCGGGCCCGACGTCGGACCTCTCGGAGGCGAGTCCAGAAGGACCACAGGACTTACCCGAGCAGGCAACTCCGACTCCAGGCGAGGTCGCTTCGGTAGGTGCTCCTTCTCCAAAGACCCGGGACGGCTGTCGGGGCTATGCGACCTGGCCCTCACGGAGCCAGGAGCGTCCACCGACGCCGCCCTCGCGGGTTTTGTCTTCCGTCGATGGTCTCCGGAGGGAGAACCCCTGTCGGAGGAGCTTCGGCGATGGTCAGAGCTGGAGCCCCTGGATGCCGAGGCCTCCGACGAGGTCCGGGTACGGCTGAGGTCAGCGAAGATTCTATCCTGCTGATGCCGCCGATGCCGCCGACTCCTCAACGCTTTGGAGGACATTTTGCCACAGGCTCCACAGATCATTTCTTCATGATCCGGGCCCAGGCAGCGGAGGCAATTATCGTGTGTGTCAGTGAGTGACATATTTCTGTCACACTGACCACACCGCTTGAAACCACTGGCAACCATCGGGGGAAAAAGGGCCCCTGCAAGGTCAAAGGACCGGGCTGCCAGCGAAAAAACCGAAAACGAAACTGACCAAAATCAGAAAAACCGAAAAATAAGAGAAGGACTCGCAACGGCGTCGCGAGTCCGGGCAGGAAAACGACCGGCGTCGAACCGAATTGAAAAACGAGAAAACTCACGAAAATCAACTTTTTTAGCGGGGACACGACGGGTACGTCTGTAGGGCTCTGCGGAAAAAAGAAGACTGGCTAAGATGGCACCCTTGGGCGGGAAGGCGACCGCGCATGCGCGCTGCAATTCCCAAAGGCTTTCTGTGAAAGCTGGGGAAAATTGCTCCGCGAGGGCTCCGTCGGCGCCGACGTCACCCATATGTGAGGACTGACTTCCTGCTTGGTCCTGGAGAACAGGATAACCACCACAGGATCCACCGGAGACACCGGCTTCAGTATTGGGAACTCCAAAAACGAGATCAGAAGAAATATCATCCAGAATTGTAGAGGATAGAGCCAGAACAGGGGATGGCGGCGGGGTCCAGTTGTCAGGGCTCAATGAAACCCCTTCCGGAGATAGTGAACTGGTGACCAGAGGAATCAAGTGTCTATCAAGGGGACCGACTGTCTTACCTAGTGCTCCAGCAGAAACACTGCCTTAGTACAGGCTTTATTCTTTCTCTTCTCTGACCTTTGTTCTTCTAGCTATCTCGGTGCTCCAAAGTGGCACCAAAGGAGCATGTCCTGCCCTTTTGGTTATGCCCCTTTGGTTCACGACTCACGGGAACATGTGCCAGCTAATGCTGTTAAATAGGGCCTGGGGTCCTCCAGCAGGTAGGTCCTCCAAGCACCTGCCCATTCCAGGAGCAGACGCCAGCAACACCAGGAGCAATCCAGCAAAGCTGATGTCAGGGCCAGCGATCTCCTCCACTCCTCAACGTGGCTCCAGTTAGCGTGTGCCAGCTAGTGCTGTTAAATAGGGCCTGGGGTCCTCTAGAAGGTAGATCCTCCAAGTGCCTGCCTGCTCCAGGAGCAGATACCAGCAACTCCAGGAGCAATCCAGCAAAGACGATGTCAGGGCCAAGCAATCTCCTCCACTCCTCAATACAACTCCCCCTTTCATTTCTAAACTTCTTCAGCATGCAGTCCTCCACTGTTGACTTGAATTTCTTTCCTCTCAAGCCCTACTGGATCCACTTCTATCTGGCTTTTGTCCCTTACATTCTACTGAGACGGCACTTGTCAGTCTCCAGTGGCTTGTTCCTGGCTAAATCCAAGGGCCTTTATCCTCTTCTTTCTTGACCTTTCTGCTGCTTTTAACACTGTTGACCACCACTTTCTCCTTGACACATTGTCCTCACTTGGTTTTAGGGGAACTGTACTGTCCTGGTTCTCTTCTTATCTCTCCCATCACTCTTTTAGTATTTCTTCTAGTGGTTCCTCCTCTACTGCTATTCCTCTCAGTTGATGTACCCCAGGGATCTGTTCTCAGCCCTCTCCTTTTCTCTCTTTACACTCAGTCCCCTTGGTGCTCTCATTTCCTTCCTATGGAGTTTTTCCTCGGCCCACAACCTTGGGGTCATCTTTGACTCTTCCTTTTCCTTCTCCTCACATATCCAACAGATAGCTAAAACCTGTCATTTCTTTCTTTACAACATTAACAAAATTCGCCCCTTCCTTTCTGAACACACTACTAAAACACGTGTCCACTCTCTAATTACGTCCCATCTCAGCTATTGCAACTTCCTCCTTGCTGGTCTCCCTCTTAGCCACATCTCTCCCCTTCAATTTGTTTAGAAAGTCTGCTGCAAGGCTAATCTTTCGCCAGCCACGATGTACCCATATAACCCCTTTTCTCAAATCACTTCACTGAGTTCCTTTCCATTTCTGTATCCAAGTCAAGATTCTTCTTTTGACCTATAAGTGCATTCACTCTTCTGCTCCTCACTACCTTTCCTCTCTCCCTGTACCCCTCCTCATGAACTCCACTCTTCTACTGGCTTACTTCTCTCTTTGCCCTTTTCTTCCACTGCCAATTCCAGATTTCGGTCCTTTTATCTTGCTGCTCCTTATGCCTAGAACAGGCTCCTTGAGTCTGTGTGTCAGGCTTTATCTCTGCTCCTTTTCAAGTCTATGCTGAAGGCTCACCTCTTTGAAGCTGCTTTTGGATCCTGACCCCTTCTTCCTTATGTCTTTTCACCCTTCATTTTTCCCCTTATTCTTATCTTTTGTCTTGTCTGTCTTAATTAGATCATTAAGTTCTAATGAGACGGGACTATCTTTATACTTGTCTGTACAGCACTGTGTATGCCTTGCAGCATTTTATAAATGTTTAATAGTGGTAGCAGTAGTAGGTAAAGCAGTAATTTGGGGATTAGGTTGAAAATGAAGAGGGAACTTGGAGGGGAGGGAGAGAAGTGACTTGGACTGGAGAGGATGAATGTCGATTGGTGTAAAAGTGTTAAGCAGGATCTGGGATATGGTATAGGAGGAAAGGGATGCTTGCAAAAGAGACAGCAGGTTATCAAGAATTCAGAAGAGAGCATATGGACAGGCAGGTGGATAGAAATTGTGTGGGGAGGTATAAGGGCTAAGTGATTTGAGGGAGGGCTAGAGGAAAAGAGTGGACGCTGGTAATGAGGAGAGAATGAAGACTGATGGAAGAAAGAGGTCTGGTGATTGGAGGGGGAGACACAGAAACTGAGCATTAAAGCAAGGATATGGAGAAGGAAAATAAAGTTAGAGAATAATGAGATACCTGAGGAGGAAAGGCAGGGATTCAGGCTGAGTGACAAATGTTCGAACGAGTGTGAGAATAAGAACTTAGAGGGAAGAACAGGCCTATGGGATGTGTGGTGGGAAAAGCGAGGAACAGAGTTGAGGGGCAAAGGTCAACAATTTGAACGGTAGAAATAAAATATATCTGCCCCTTGTGAAAGTACAATACTGAAACCTGATCATGTTTATTTTGTAGGGTCATTGGTTAATTGATGCCATTTTGTTTTCTGATTTATTTGTAAGAATAATTAACTTATTTTGATTTTTTATATTATATTGTCTTATTCATTGTGTTAGCGGCCCCTTCACTGCTTTCTTTTGGTTATTTCACAATGTGCCTGTAGTGGAAGGACTTGTGGGTATGTTACGATAACATGTGAATCAGAACTTACCATACCTTCTATGTAACTCTCCTTGAGATACCATAAAAAAGTATAAGCTAAAACCTAATTCTTTCTGTAGTGAATTGTATGGGGAAATGTCAGAGTTCTGCTTGTTAGCCATTGTCAGGGGAGGCTGTCTTTAGATGCAAATTATATGTTCTCCATGACTGTCACGTGTGCAGTGTGTCATGTATGCAAGTATCATTCATCAGGTGTGTTCCAATGGAAGAAAGAATGAAAATCACTGGATTAGGCTATAAATAAATTTGATTACATAAATAAAATGTATGAGGCAGTGTACCACATACCAGTATCACCACTAATTAGCACCACCATGGCTATTTCAGTGCTGGATGAATTTATTATTTAGTGTTCAAATAATGCAGCATCGAACAAACAGCTGAAACCAGAAATTAGCATGCCATAGTGCCTGTTCTAACATCATAAATGAGCCCCTCGGGGCTATAGGATAAATAGAGAAAAATATGAGACTTTGATAAAGGATGTGTTTGCAATGAACCTAGAATTTCTGGTGCTGAATAATCATCATTTTGCACCTATCAGACCAGGTGAATTCCAAAGGGATAGCAGATGCTTAAGAAAAATAATCTGAGAAAAGAAAGCAGTCTTTAGTCTAACTCTGCTATGCTTTGATGAATGAGTCCCTGTTTGGTAATGAGTTTGAAAAACAAGGTCTCTAGTAAGTCCCTGAGTGCTCATTTCAAAGAATGTGAACATTTTAATTTCTAATGTTTTACTGCCACAGTGGTTTTGGAGTTCCCTTATAGTATCTGGATCAGAAAGGTAAATGGGGAACAGATCACAGCAATTGATGACAGACTTCTTATCTAACTTCTATCTCCTGATTTTTTGTTAATTAACAAAAAGCAGTCAATGTTACAATGCCAAGGTACACCTCTACTAAACTTCCAAGCATAGCAATAAGTTACAAGGTAAGAGCAACCAACCTGAAAGGGATTAGACACACCGGGAAAAAAAATTCTAACTGCGACCACTGGTAATGGGGCAGGTGCTACAACTAGTGCATCTAGATGTCCAGTTAAACAGATAAAAGATAAATGCACAGTTTAGCCCACATTTAGTTTTCAAAGTAAAATTATAATAAAAAACCTATAAAACTGAATGAATTCTAATCATGAAGAAGGCCTCTTATAAAATTGCTCCCAGACATGAAGCTATACGTAATGAAAGGAATGTGCATGCTTGGAGAGGTGTAGCAGCCTAGTAGTTAGACCAGGTTTAAAATCCTTCCACTGCCTCAAGTGCAAACTTATGGGCCAATGCAGAAAGATTAGAGCACCCTTCAAGCGCAGATAACGCAACATATATAGCACAGTTACTTACCTGTAACAGGTGATCTCTTGGAACAGCAGGAATAAGTCTTCACATATGGGTATCGTCGGTACCGACGGAGCCTGCGCGGGAACGCTCCCCAGTGTCCAGAAAGAAAGCTTTTGGGAGCATCCCACAGCGCCTGCGCGCTGCCTTCCCGCCTTTCCCAACCGCCTCTCTCCAGTTCGAGTTTTAAGCTGAGACAAAGCGAGAGAGAGGAAAGGAAAGATAGATAGAGAGATACAATTTTATTTATTTATTTATTTAGCTGTATTTATATCCCGCTTTTCACTGGGTCAAAGCGGTCAATTGGGGGATACATTTAACACGAGGGGTTATGAGACACATACGCTAATACTTACAGGGAACATGGGCAATGGAGGGTTAAGTGGCTTGCCCAAGACCACAAGGAGTGCCTATAGGACTAGAAATCCCAGACCCTCCGGCCTGAGATTGCTGTCCCCAGGTGGGACTTGAACCCCCAGCCCTCCGGCCTGAAGTACCTTGTCCTAAGCACTAGACCACTCCTCCCTCCCTAGATACAACTCCTAGGGGAGGTGGGTGGGTTGTGAAGACTTATTCCTGCTGTTCCCAGAGATCACCTGTTACAGGTAAATAACTGTGCTATCTCCAGGAACAAGCAGGAATGAGTCTTCACATATGGGGACTCCTCAGCTAGAGATGCCAGGGAGATCTCCAAGGTTGTGAGTCCCTGAGAAGGGCTCTACCTGCCCCCATGGATCTCAGGAATCCAACCAGGGATGGGGGGTAGGAGTTAATTAGGTATGGAACAGGTGTTTGAGAACAGCCTGACCAAATAAGGCATCCCGGCGGGAGTCCTTATCCAAGCAGTAATGGGCTGTAAAGGTATGAACCGAGGCCCAGGTGGCCGCTCGACAGATTTGGTCGATGGACACAGAGTTTAGATGAGCCATAGAGGCTGCCATGGCCCTCACATTGTGAGCTGTGACATGGCCCTCCAGAGAAAGGTTCTTACTCTGGTAGGCGAAAGAAATACACTGAGCAATCCAATTGGACAGAGTTCTCTTAGAGACTGGAAGTCCCAAATGAGAGGGATCAAAAGCAACAAAGAGTTGAGAGGACTTTCTATGTTGCTGTGTCCTTTGTAAGTAAAAAGCGAGCGCTCTCTTACAATCCAGGGTATGGAGATTCCTCTCTGCACTTGATGCATGAGGTCCTGGAAAAAAGACAGGTAAATACACCTCCTGGTTCAGATGAAAAGGTGAGACCACTTTAGGCATAAAGTGTGGATTAGTCCTGAGGACTACCTTGTCATGATGGAACCTTGTATAAGGAGGATTAGCCACCAAGACCTGCAGCTCATTGATGCGGCGAGCTGAGGTGACTGCAATGAGAAAAGTAACCTTCCAGGAAAGAAATTTCAAGGAGGTAGTGGCTAAGGGTTCAAAGGGTGGCTTCATAAGCTGGCCAAGAACCAAATTCAAGTCCCATGCCACTGGAGGTGGTCTAATGGGAGGTTTAGTTAAAAGAAGGCCTCTCATGAATCTTGCAATAAGAGGATGAGAGGAAATAGGCTGTCCATTGAGAGGCTTAAGGGATGCTGCAATAGCACTCAAATGGACTCTTACTGAATTCGTTTTAAGGCCTGCATGGGATAAATGCAGCAAATACTCTAGTAAAGAATTCAGAGGTATTGCAAGGGAGTTAAGACCCTTCTGTGCACACCAAATGGTAAACCTTATCCATTTAAAAGCATAGGAACATCTAGTGGAAGGCTTTCTGGAAGCATGAAGGATATCCTTCACCTGCTGAGAAAGATGCAAATCTTGAAGGTCTAGGCCTTCAGCAACCAGGCTCTGAGATGAAGAGACTGGGGATTTGGGTGCCACAACGTTCCCTCCTCCTGGGACAGGAGGTCTGGAGCAGATCCCAAGCCCAGGGAGGGAGCTTGAGAGAGATTGCAGAAGTAGAGGGTACCACACCTGGCGTGGCCAATGTGGTGCTATGAGGATCATAGACCCCTTGTCTCTCTGAAGTTTGAACAGTGTCTTGGGAATTAGGGGAATGGGTGGAAAGGCATAGAGGAAGTCTTGCCCCCAATGGAGGAGGAAGGCATCCCTGGCCTGAACTCCCTGACACGGAATCCTAGAACAGAATCGGGGAAGTTTGGCATTCCATGGACTTGCAAACAGGTCTATGTCCGGGGTTCCCCAAATTCGGAAGATCCTGGCTATCTGGTCCCCATGGAGGGACCATTCGTGTGGAAGCAGAACTCGACTGAGTCTGTCTGCCCAAGAGTTTTGAACCCCTGGAAGATACACTGCCACGAGATGAATTTGATGCTCTCTGGCGAAGGCCCACAATCTCAAAGCTTCGTTGCAAAGCGACAGAGAGCCAGTCTTGCCCTGCTTGTTCACGTAGAACATGGCTACTTGGTTGTCCGTGTGGATGAGGACTGTCTTGTAGCTGAGCAGGGTGTGGAAGACTCTGAGAGCTAGAAGAATTGCTCTGAGCTCCAAGAGGTTGATATGTAGAGATGTCTCTTGTGGAGACCAGATGCCCTGGGTGGAGAGATCTTGTAGATGAGCTCCCCAACCCCTTGGAGAGGCATCTGCTGTAAGGGTTGCTTGGGGTAGCGACTGTTGAAAGGGGGACCCCAGCAACAGATTTTGAGTGGACTTCCACCACTGGAGAGACCAGAAGAGGCGACTGGAGGTTGCTATTTTGTCTGACAGGCACCCTGATGCCTGGGTCCATTGGGTGGACAGAGTCCACTGAGCTGCCCTCATGTGAAGGCGAGCATAAGGAACCACATGCACGGTGGATGCCATGTGGCCAAACAGTTGTAACATTTCTCGAGCAGTTAAATGGGACTTTAACTGAATTTGTGAGGCTAACTGCACCAAGCGTAGGCAGCGGGCCTGGGGAAGATAGGCCCTTGCAGTTGTGGTATCCAGCAAGGCCCCTATGAACTCTAAAGACTGAGTAGGGGTGAGATGGGATTTTGGGATGTTTATTACAAGTCCCAGATACTGAAGAACACGCCTTGTGCAGGCTAGGGAAGTCTGGGCCTCTGACTGGGACGGAGCTCGGATGAGCCAGTCGTCCAGATATGGGAATACAAATATTCCTAGAGTGCGTAGAAATGCAGCTACTACTGCCATGCATTTTGTGAACACTCTTGGAGAAGAGGCCAGACCGAAAGGAAGCACTCTGTATTGGTAGTGCTTTCCTTGATAAAGGAACCGATGGAACCTTCTGTGTGTTGGATGGATGAGGATATGGGTGTACGCATCCTTGAGATCTAGAGAACAAAGCCAATCCTGACTCTGAAGGTATGGAAGGAGAGCACCGAGAGAAATCATCTTGAATTTCTCCTTGCATAGAAACTTGTTCAATTCTCTGAGATCTAATATGGGTCTGTAGCCCCCTGTTTTCTTTGGGATAAGAAAATAGGGGGAGTAGAACCCTGAGCCCTGTTGAAGAAGGGATACTTCTTCTATTGCCCTTTGGGCAAGAAGGGTAGCAATCTCCTGACCCAGAAGGTCGAGGAGAGATGTTGGAGAATTGAACTGTCTCATCATGGTGTGAGGAGGAAGGTTTAAGAAATGAAGCTTGTACCCTCCCTTATGATGGAGAGGGCCCATTGCTCTGCCGTGACTTGTTCCCATCTGGGAGCAAAGTGGGCTAACCTTCCTGGAATGGTGAGAGGCTCTGGTTCTTCTAGAGCCAGAAAGGCTAAGTTCTCTAGATGTAAGTCAAAGGCCGTGAGGAGGCTGAGGCTGTTGGGCCGTAGCAGTCCTTGCAGCCTTAGGCTTGGCTTGTTTAGGTTGTTGCTGATGCTTTGCAGCAAAATGACCTGCAGAAGATGCTTGCTGACCATAAACAGGATAATATTTCCCCTTTTTGGGAAAGAAAGCCTTTTTGAACAACCTTTTTTTAAAAGGAGCAGAAGTAGACTTTGAAAGTCTATCTAAGGCAAAATTCTCAGCATCCATCTGAGTGGCCTTTGCTTGCCAATCCTTGCCAAAAAGGTTTTCACCTGTACAAGGAAGATTTCCTAATCCATCCTGGACCCAGGGTTCCAAATCAGAAGCTTGTAACCAAGCAACTCTGCGTGCACCTATGGCAATAGCCGAGGCTCTGCTGGCACACTCAAAAGAGTCAAAGGCTGCACGGTTGGAAAATTTGGAAACATCCTGGGCATGTTTAAGCCAGGTGAGAAACTCCTCCCTTTTATCTTCTGAGATAAAAGGAGATAAAGTTTGCAGATGATCTGTAACTTCCTTTAGAAACATCCCCATATAGAGACTATAGGAGTTGATTCCGGCAGCAAGCATATTGGCCTGGAAAATTCTCCGGCCAATAGCATCCAAGGTTCTGCATTCTCTTCCTGGAGGATTAGATGAGTGTCTTTTTGCACTCTTTATCTTCTTCATAGCAGACTCCACCACAATAGAGTGGTGAGGAAGCTGAGTCTTATGAAAGCCAGGACAAGGAGGAACACGGTACATGGTGTCCAACCTACGAGAATGAGGGGAGATAGTGAGAGGTGTCTCCCATATTCCCAACATGTGATCATAAAGGATCTCATGAATTGGTAAAGTAGCTGCCTCTTTAGGAGCCTTAGGATATTGTAAAATATCCAATTTCTTAGATCTAGGCTCTGATTCAGGGGCCACTGAAATGGAGAGGCCCCTGGCCACTTCCCTAATGAAGTCTTGAAAAGACAAGTCTTCTGGAGGAGACATTCTTCTTTTTGGAGAAGAGGGCTCCTGAGGAAGGAGTACCGATGCTTCGACAGAAGCCTCTGATTCATCAGAGTCTTCGGAGGAATCAAAGTATCGCCTGTCTGGCTGCTCCTGCAGAGCCCGATACGCGTACCGAGTGGTATCGACATCGGGAGTGATCGGTACCGATTTGGTACCGATGGGCATCACAGAACAGGGTACCGCTGCAGTCAACACCGAAGCCGATGTCGATGCAATCGGTACCGGCGTCGGAACCGATATCTGTGCCGGAACCGGTACCGACAACGGAGTTTGTTGCGGTACCGGAGGCGTCGCAGCTTGTATGAATGCCGTAATGGCACGCTGCATGGTCAGAATATTCTGATCCATCGACGCAACCAATGTCTGGATGTCGGTACCAGTGGAAACCACCGGTACCCCAGAACATGGCAACAGGTGATCGGTCGAGGCCGCGCCATCGATGTCAACCTGTGACCCCATAGATAAAGCTTTGGAAGCCGGAGCTTCACGCCGGGGTAATTTTGCCGGTGCGGGATCCTCGAGAGCAAGCCCGGAGGCATCTCGATACTTAGAGGGAGATCTACTCTTCGAGGACCGGCTGGACTTATGTTTGGTTACCTGAGATCCATGGGAGGAAGAAGCAGCCCTGGAAGATGTCGATGCCACCGAAGCTGCATCAGAGGGAAACAGGGTACTGAGCTTGGCCGCTCGATTCTGTCGACCTCTTTTAGACATCATGGAACAGGACTCACAATCGGTGATGGAGTGGTCAGGACCCAAACATTTTAGACCCCAGTCATGGGTGTCGGTGATAGAAATAGTACGGCTGCACTTCGTGCACTTTTTAAACCCGGAAGCGGGCTTTTCCATGAGGAAAATCTTTCTAGCCCTAAGGCCGAAAAGAAAAAAAAAAATGCACAGAAGTGGGAAACGGTAGGTTTTTTTTTTTTTTTTAAAGAAGAAAGAAGAAAAGACCGGTGGTACCGGTCCGACGTCGAAGAAGGCAGACGCGCGACCAAAGAAATAAAGAAATATAAAGAACGTCTTCAGCGGTGACAGGAACACGACCTGCTGGCTCCGCGGAAAAGAAGAACTGGAGAGAGGTGGTTGGGAAAGGCGGGAAGGTAGCACGCAGGCGTTGTGGGATGCTCCCAAAAGCTTTCTTTCTGGACTCTGGGGAGCGTTCCCGCGCAGGCTCCGTCGGTACCGACGATACCCATATGTGAAGACTCATTCCTGCTTGTTCCTGGAGATGCATAAGTACCTCTAAGCCAAAGGCAGAAGAGAGGTTGATGTGCAGGTAAACAGTTAAAAAAATTAAAAAAGTACGTGCACACAGCAATGCCCAGCATATTTAAATACTATGAGGGTCATTCTGATCTGCATTTAGCAGGTCCAGAAGCCCAGGTTCCGATCCAGATGTCCAGACCCGCTAAATGTCTGGACCGTGCTTGCAGCAGAAGAGCTCCCTGCACATACAGCCGAGTTGTGTGGGGGGCTCTGTTCGTGGATGGGAGTGGGGAGGGTTGTGGGAGGTGCGAGGGCAGGTGGGAATGCGACCCTAGATGTACAGGATAGATTTTGAAATCAGCCCTGTATGTCCAAGGTCGGCAGGGTAGACAGGGGACTTATTCCACCCAGGAGGTAGAATAAGTCACCCTGGACGTCGGGGACCACGGAGCCTGGTGACCTCAAAGAGGTGAGTGTGTGCAGGGGATGCCCCAAAGTCTAACCCTTGCCAATGGAGGCCATATCGGGGGTTGGGCTGTGGAGAAAGAACCTTTTCTTTGGTGGCTAGGGATCATGGCTCCTGAATAAAGCCGTGGTGCCATGGCAATGGGATGCCATGGCACTGCGGCTCCATTCAGTTGCCTGGCCGAGGTAGCTGGGGATCTGCTGGATGTGCAGCCAATCAGAATCGGGCTACCACTTGCACGTCCAGGCCAGTAGACCCAATTCTGATCCCGCTGGCATGTCTAGCCCCCACAAGATCAGGATCGGGTGTTACCGCTGTGTGCCCAGATTCTGATCAGCTGTACAGGAACAGGACGTCCAGGACAGAAATGCCCTCTATGCAAATAAACTGAGCATATTAAAATGAATGCTAACAAGGTCTGTGCCCAATGCAGGATTACATAGCCAGCAGGAACGCCATTATCTCTACGCCTGCTCTGAGGTGCCAAACATCTTGTGCATGTAGAGAGAGACTGTGTCAGGGTATGTACCAGTGAACAGTTACACATACTGTAGAAAATGTTCACGTTGAAGGTATTTTTAAGCATCTAAGCAAAAGTTCAGAATTCAAGAAGAAATCTCTTGCTTCTTATCCTTTCTGTTCTCTTTGGACTCACAGTATATCATTCTCCATTTACTGTTAGGTCTCTTTGTTGTGATTTCATAAAAAAATGGTTTTGGATGAAACAGAGTTGATTATAATGGGGTGAGTACCAAAAGAACCTGCACGTCATATGCCCATAATGTGAGCATTTTACATTTACGTACATGTACACATGGCCACTTGTAGCACTTCTATTGTTTACGCATGCATTGGCTCCCTTCTTTTTGACTTTACACCAAAGTTTTGCACATGGTTCATTTGTATACACACCCTTTAGTGCATGCCAGCACTGAAATTTCATGCTATTGGTGCACTACAAATACCTACAATATCTGATTGTAACTTGCCTTGAACTGCTACTGGAAAGGCATGAGATAAATACTATTAAATAAAAAAAATAAAATAAATATGTGATTTTAGAGTAGGTATGTCCCGGGGCATAGTTTAGGCAGAGAGCGAGCAGAGTCACAATTTATGTGTGAACATCATAAAATGAGTGCAAACATTGATGCGTACTTCTAAACAGGTGTAAATGTCCACAGCTTTATTTTAGGCAATATTTGTGAAGACATTTTATAAAGATACATAGGTGCCTTTATAAAACAGGCTTGGAATAGGCACCTTTCCACCTGCCCACATAGGGGTCCTGTTATAAAATTACCCTCAAAATGTACTCTTGCATACATACCGTATGACTTGCATTCATTTTTTTTATTTACATTTGCTTATCTAATGCTCTCAAAGGGGCATGTTTACTAAAGGTTAATGCGTATTAAGTAAAGTTAATGCGTGTTAAGTGCTGCCACTGCCCATCTATGACTCACTGCAGCACTTAACGCACATTAACTTTTGGTAAACATGTCTCAAAGAGTGTTTTTATTTAAAGTGCCATGGTACAAGATAAGAAATAATAAAAATATGTAATCAATAAATTGCTTAATATCTAAATTCTAAGTCTTATTAAAATTTAGCAATCTCAAACTTCTTGCCTCATTCAAAAAGCTAACTTTTCACAAATTTATGGAATCCTCTATAATCTGTTAAAGCTAACATGCTCCTTTAATGGGGACCTGGATAAATGAGTTGAGCACGTTGCAATTGGCAAAATTAATAATAACTGCTGAGAAGAGCGTAAAAGGCGAGTAGGTTCATAAGAGGTCAACAAAGCCTCCAGATGAGCTTTTTTCTCAAGGAAAGTGCCTTAAAAACTAGGCAGTTTTCAATTTAGATCTATTTTTAACTGTTAAGCAATGCAGAGAATAACTTTTTTCACCATTGCAAACTTCTAGTCTAGAATATAAATGTTTTTTTAAATGTCTATTTGGAATTTTATTTCTCTTCATCTCTGTTCTCTCTTATCCTAATCTATTTTAATACTTTTTCATTACATTCCTTATTTTGTCTTTGGCTACTGTGTATAGCTCTTCCTTTGTCTACCATTCCCATACCAACCCTCCTCTCTCTGTTTACCAACTCACCTTAATTCATTTCTCCTACATTTTCATCCTGACTTTCCTCATCACTTTACCACAACTCTTAGCAATCTCTTTCTCAGCCCTCTAAAAACCTTTGAAGTCTTCTCTCCCTACATCTATCCTTACTTCAGGCTTCTATCTCTAGTCCCATACTTATGCAGCCTTCTGCCAATCATTGCCCTTCAAAATGGCACGGGACAGACACAGTGGATCCCTTTATGGCAACAGGATAAAATCAATATAAGCATAACTATCTCTTATATCTGAACAAATAGGGGTGACCTACACGGAGCAGTGGGTACACTCCTAAACAAAGGCATGGGGAGAGGTGACTTGCACAGAGCAGCAAGTGCACCTACTCTTGCCGTCTTGCTGGGCAGACTAGATGGACTATACTGGTCTTTATCTGCCATCATATACCCGGCATGTACTCAGCAACACTAACCCCACTCTCCCTACTTTCAGGGCCACTCCCTGTGTCAATGACATTCCTTGCCATCAGCCATTGCCCACTCTTTCAATGCCAATCTTCCTATTGGATTCATTACACACACCACAATGCCTACTGCATTCTCTCAGAATGTGATTTCATCCCTTAGTGAACTGTCGCTCTTCGATATGTTTTTTTCTGATTCAAATTGTCTGACAGATTACCAGATGGTTTGAACATTACAGTATGTTTGGGCAGCATCACATCTTCACCTTAAGATGATTAAAATACCTGTTGAACTTCCCAGCATTAGGTAGTTTTTTCTTATGGAAAAATAAACCTCAGGTAAGTGATGCTTAAAGCATTACCAAGAAGGTTAACGTCAAAGTGCAAACAGTGAGAAATACCTGTAGCAGTGTAGTGCATGCAGACCTGAAAAGGCTATCAATAAAAGTTATACAATAAGCTCTTCTGGATTTTCTCAGTTCAATTTCATTTCTTTCCCTTCCTCTAGCCACACCAATTTCCCACAGAAGTGTAGATTAGCAAAAAAAAAAAAGAAAAAAAGAAGCAGGAAAGCATTGTGAGAGCTTTGGTTAAATACCACAGGATTTGTTGTATCCAGTATCATCATCTACATTTTTCTGACAAATATCTTAACTGGAAACATTAAATGAAAGAATCTCTCTCTTACAGGTACATCATCCAGAAAATGGGAAAGTCTACTGGTTTAGCAGAAATGCCACTACCTAACATAAGGGCATGCTTACTAAAGTACACTAACGGTTAGCACATGTTTTAGCACACATTAACCTTTAGCGTAGCCTTGTGGTAACTGTTACTGCGTAATAAAAAATTCAGAGTGCTAAAAATCCCATGTGATGGGGCAAGGACTGGGCAGGAGAAAGATGAAGATGAAGAGTGGGCATGGCAGCCGGTGACAACTAGCACATGGACTGTTGCTACGTATTAGCTGTCGCAATTACTGATAGCGCAGCTGAACTCACCACCACCTCAAACTGATCCTTAGAGGCAGATTACTGCTAAGGATCAGATCCATCATTTTGAACCCAGATGGCAATGGAACAATAGCACAGGGGGAATATTCCTGCTCCAACCACTGGACACCAGGGAGACAAACTTTGTGAGTAGCTGGATGTCGAGCGGGGAGGGAGGGGGCACCAAGGGGGTTTTCTTCAGCAGGGGGATCTGATACTGGGGGAAATCTCTTTCGGAGGCTCAGTTCAGGGTGTCATGGCACTTCTATCTATAATAATTTTTCTTCTCTGTCCAGGCCCACATTCCTTGCCTCAGCAGGTGGCGTGGAAGGCCCTGCACCATCTGCCAAGGCAGGAAATACAGGCCCATGCAGCATCTGTCCTGTGTCTTAAATGCAGGGCAGATGCTGCGCATGCCCCCTACATTTACTGCAACTTAACCTTCGCAATTAAGATGCAACAAGTGAACTTACCTCACTTTTGTAAACATGTCCCATTGCAAAACGCTAAATGACAGCAGATAGACTAGCATGGCCCATCTAACTTATTCAGTAAGGTGCCTACGGTTCCAATTGCTGCTTCATATATATTACCACCTCTATGCCTTTAAGGTTATACCTGCTGCTCCATGCAGGTTAATCCCTCTATGTCTTTGTTTAGAGCTTCACCTGACGCTGCATGCCTTTTTAAAATGTGAAAGAAATTTTTTGCTTTTAGTGGTACTCTCAAGTTATTCATGAGCCTCCTATATGGGACAGTATCAAGACTTTGCTGAAATTTAAGCAAACCACATCTAATATATGTTCTCAATATAATTCTTTGGTCACCCATTCAAACAAATCCATCAGATTTGTTTGGGGCCATCTGCCTTTGGTAAAACCATGTTGCCTTGGATCTTGCAAATCATTGGATTGTAGGAAGTTCATTACCCTTTCCTTCGGAAACGCCTATATTACTTTTTCTACTGCCGAGATAAGGCTTATCGACCTGCAGTTTCCAATCTCTTCTCTGTTACCTCTCTTCGTCAATCTCATGGAACCTCTCCCTTCTCTAGGGCTCTATTAAATGCATCAGTTAGATCTGCTAGAAACTCTTTGAGCTCCTTTAGCATTCTGGGATGTATCTCATTCGGCTCTATTGTATTATACATTTTCAGTTTTGCAAGAAGTTAATTTATACTTACTTCCATAAATGGTTGGTATCTATTCTATCTACTCTATTTCCATATGCACCTTAGTGTATCATCTGCAGTTATCCAGGATTTTCTTCCTTCAATAATGAACAGACATATTTATTTAGTATTCCTTTTTTGCCTCATCACTTTCCATACTTTACATCTCAGCATCTCTGGGTCTTGCAATTCAACCTTTGGTCTTCCTCCTCTCCCGAATGTAATCCATTTATTCTTAGTTTGTTTGATTCTTTGTGGGAGTGGGCGTGGATTGTCCTTATGTTGTATCCTGAGAGAAGCCCTTTTCATTGCAGCTAATTCTTCATTCAACTGAAACTACTCTTATCATAGTGGAGAGCTGGACACAGACGAGGCAAGTTCTAAAACTCCAAATGGTTGCCCTTATCTCTCGGAGTCACTGAAATTCAGGCAGACTGCAGAGGTGATGCAGTCGCCCAGGAGTGCATGGTTGGGAAAAAAGTATCCTTGAAGAATACTAGCAAAAGACTGAAGTTAGGGCATATCAGCAGAGAGGTTCCAATAAAGAAAAAAGCAGCCCAAATGCCCTTGAGTACAGAGCAGAGAGAGCTTAAAGATTCCAAATTGCCCCTGCCTACCAACAGCCAGATTAATATGAATAAAATACAGCCTCTAAAATGCTTGTATGTCAATGCTAGAAATCTAAAAAATAAGATGGGAGAGTTAGCATATATAGCACTAAATGACAACCAGTGGGATACTGTGATACCTGCATGCAAACTATATTGTAATGACACAGCAGATCAAATTGGTGGTGGGGTTGCACTCTATATTAGAGAGAGTATTGAGTCCCAAAGGATTAAAGTTTTGCAGGAAACAAAATTCACTGTAGAATATCTATGGATTGAAATTCCATGTAAAAAGGGGAAAGGGAAGGCAATGGCAGTGGGAGTGTACTATCAACCGCCTAGCCAGTGTGAACAAATGGATGATGAAATGCTCAAAGAAATCAGGTAAGCTAACAAAAGTTACGGTACTGACGGGATCAGAGTCACGACAGGAAATGCTAGGGAGATAAAGTTTCTAGATGAAATAAATGACTGCTTCTTGGAGCAGCTGGTTCATGAACCGACCAGAGGGGAAGCCATTTTGGAACTAGTCCTTAGTGGAACACCAGTCTGGTGCAAGAGATAAGGGTGTTGGGGCCACTTGGCAAGTGTTCATAGCATGATCATGTTTAATTTAATAAATGGAGGAAAGACGGTAAGGAATTCCACAGTATTATCTTTTAACTTTCAAAAGGGAGACTATGATAAAATGAGGAAAATAGCTAAGAAAAAACTAAAAGGAGCAGTTGCAAAGGTTAAAGATTTACGTAAAGCATTGGTGCTGTTTAAAAATACTATCTTGGAAGCCCAGACCAGCTGTATTCCATGCTTTAGGAAATGTGTAAGGAAGTCCAAAAAACTACCAGCATGGTTTAAAGGTGAGGTCAGAGAGGCTGCTGTAGCTCAAAAAGGCATCTTTCAGAAAATGGAAAAAGGAGCCAAATGGCAAAAACTGGAAACAACATAAGCACTGGCAAGTTAGATGCAAAGCATTGATAAGGCAGGCAAAGAGAATTTAAGAAGAAGCTTGCTGTGGAAGCAAAAAAGCACAATAAAGACTTTTTCAAATACGTTTGTAGCAAAAAAGCTATGAGTCAGTTGAACCATTAAATGATAGAGGGGTAAAAAGGGGCACTTAGAGGGAACAAGGCTATAGCGGAGAGACTGAATGAATTCTTTGCTTCGATCTTTACTGAGGAAGATGTAGGGATGTTACCCATGACTGAAATGATATTTAAAGGAGATGTCGCCGAAGATTTGAAAGAAATATCGATACACCGGGAAGATGTATTACAACTATTTGATAAACTGAAGAGTAGCACATCACCTGGACTGGATGGTATACATCCAAGAGTGTTGAAAGAACTGAAATATGAGATTACAGACCTACTATTAGTAATCTGTGAACTATCATTAAAATCATCTGTAATACCTGAAGATTGGAGGATGGCCAATGTAACGCCAATTTTTAAAAAGGGTTCCAACGGTGATCCTGGAAACTACAGATTGGTGAGCCTGACGTCAGTTCTGGGAAAAATGGTAGAAACCATTATAAAGAACAAAATTACTGAACATGTAAATAGTCATGGCTTAATGGAAGACAGCCAACATGGCTTTAGCCAAGGAAGGTCTTGTCTTAATAATCTGTTATGTTTTTTTGAAGGTGTGAACAAACAGGTAGACAAATGTGAGCCGGATGATATAATGTATCTGGATTTTCAGAAAGCCTTTGACAAGGTCTCTCATGAGAGACTTTTGGCAAAATTAAAAAGTCATGGGATAGGAGGCAGTGTACTATTGTGGATCAGGAACTGGTTAAAAGATAGAAAGCAGAGGGTAGGGCTAAATGGCCAATTTTCCCAATAGAGAAAGGTGAATAGTGGAGTACCCCAGAGATCTGTGCTGGGTCTGCTGCTTTTTAACATATTTATAAATGACCTGGAAATGGGAATAATGAGTGAGTTAATCAGGTTAGCAGATGATACAAAAATATTCAAAGCTGTTAAAACCCATGAGGATTGTGAAAAATTGCAAGAGGACCTTGATAAATTGGAAGACTGTGTATCCAAATGGCAGATGAAATTTAATGTGGGCAAGTGCAAAGTTATGCACCTAGGAAAGAACAACCCAAACTATGGTTACACTATGCAAGGTTCCACATTAGGAACCACCACCCAGGAAAAAGATTTAGGCATCATCGTGGATAACATGAGGGAGGAGTGGCCTAGTGGTTGGGGCAAGGTACCACAGGCCGGAAGGTCGGTTGTTGAAATCCCACTAGAGGACAGCAACTTTGGGCCGGAAGGACTGGGATTTCTAGTCCCACAGGTGCTTCTTGTGGTCTTGGGCAAGCCACTTAACCCTCCATTGCCCATGTTCCCTGTAAGTATTAGTGTATGTGTCTCAAATCCCCTCGTGTTAAATGTATCCCCCAACCGCTTTGACCCGGTGAAAAGTGGGATATAAATGCATCTAAATAAATAAATAAACCTTCCACCCAATGTGCAGCGACGACCAAGAGAAAAAATAGAATGCTAGGTATCATAAGGAAAGGAATTGAGATTAAAACAAAGGATATTATAATGTCTCTGTATATTTCCATGGTGTGACCGTATCTTGAATATTGTTTGCAATTCTGGTTGCCATATCTTAAAAAGGATATAGCGGTATTAGTAAAGGTACAGAGAAGAGCCACCAAAATGGTAAAGGGGATGGAAGGATACTCCTATGAAGAGAGGCTAAAAAGGTTAGAGCTCTTCAACCTGGAAAAGAGATGGCTGAGGGGAGATATGATAGAGGTCTATAAATTAATGAATGGAGTAGAATGGGTAAATGTAGTTTGATTGTTTATGCCATCAAAATATAGAAAGACTAGGGGACATGCAATGAAGATACAGGGTAACCTATTTAAGACTAATAAGAGAAAATATTTTTTCACTCAACGTGTAATCAAACTCTGGAATTAGTTACCGGAGGATGTAGTAAAAGCTGTTAGTGTAGCCGGGTTTAAAAAGGTTTGGATAAGTTCCTGGAGGAAAGGTCCATAAACCATTATTAAAAGGGACCCAAGATATCCATTGCTTGCCCCAATACAAGCACTGTGGAACCTATGTTTTTTAGGGAAACTGCTAGGTACTTGTGACCTAGATTAGCCACAGTTGGAAACAGGATACTGGGCTTGATGGACCTTGGTCTGACCCAGTATGGCATATCTTTTGTTCTTATGCATTTAAGAGTTTAGATGTGAAGCTATCAACTAACCTATGTAAGCTGTAGTCTACTACTGGTTTCCCCCTGGGCTAAAATAATCCTGAAAGTAACCTATACACCATTCCAGGCAAAGATTGAAGATAATGTCTTATACGAAATTAAAATACAGACCTCCCTTATTGCATCTCAGTTGCTCTATTTATCCAGTTACGTTATAGGCATATCAGTAATCCCCCTTATTCCATGATCTATTAGAAACTTTATATAGCAGTTACCGCTGCTCAAGCCATGGCACTCACAGTTCTGGTCTAAAAAGTTCATTGACGAGTCATGACACTGCCTCCAGTTACAAACTCACATTGAAGATATCCTTCCAAAATTTCACATATGTTGGTAGAAAGACTTCTCTTACACGAGAAAAACAAAAGAAGCACTACGACATTAAAAGGCATTTATCTGGATAACGGTAGCTGTTTTTCAGATAAATGCCTTAGCTGCCACTATCCATGGATATTCAATGACACTATCCAGAAAGAGCCACTTAGAGAACCTCAGCACTATCCAGATAGTGCCTGGGAAGTACAGGTATAGAGCAGCACGCTATCTGGATATTCAGATAACTTAGGACAGCAAAAGTGTTATGCTAAGTTGTCCAGACAGTTGTGATAATTAATCCAGTGGTTGCTGCACTGCAAAGACATTCAGCACCAGCTGTAATCCGGATAGCAGTGCTGACTATCCATGAATTATATAAAGATAGCAGCTAGCATGTAAAAAAAATGCTGACTGCGGTGTTTGAATATCGACCCAATTATAAAATGACTTCAAAAATATCAAATAGATACAGTATGAGGGTAATTCTTTAACAGTTTACCTATGGGTGAAGACCATGCAGGTGCCTATATTTAGCCTATTTTATACAGACATAGGCACTCATGTGTCTTTATAAAATACTAGCACAAATCCAGCTGAAATAGCAGCTATAATGAAGTCACGGATATTTACGCCTACTCAGGAGCTGGTGTAAATGTTAGCATGCAAAATATGTGCTTATACATGTAGGAGCCGATTTTTAACAGTGGCGGCCAATACAAAGCAGCTGGCTGTCATCACTTTAAGAGCGGATATTCAGCGTGAGAGCATATTCAGCGACAAGCGCTGAATATCCGGTGTGGCCAGACTGCTTTTTTGCAATTCAATTAGTGGGATATCAGCCACTAATCAGATTGCACAACTGCATGATGTTAGGACAGCTTGTCGCCTGTCTTAACTTTATGCTGTTTAGCTATCCAGTTAGAGGTTGAAAATAGTCTCTATTTGGATAGATACTGGTGCCGCCCCCTCTCCACCCACGGAACGCCCTGGCACTATCTGGATAGCGCCAAGGCATTAAATTGGGTTAGCACTATCCCAGTCGGTGGGAACTATGCAATTTGCAAGTCTGAAAACTGCATAAATCTCAGCCCCATATTTTATAGAATATGCGGATAAATTGCTACTGTGCCCATATTTCACCCAAACTATTGTTCTGAACATTCCATTCTAAAGTACTGTACAAGTATATGTCTGACTGCATTGCACATACTTTTATGACTTTTACACGTGTATACTGCTATACATATGCAAAGAATTCTCTATAAGATTACCTCCTAGATGCAACAGTCATTTTTTATGTCATCCAATTTTAGTAGATCTATCGTATGTACCTGATCTTCAGATCTGTTCTTGTCACCTCGTTTCAAGGATCCAGCTACAACCAAGACAGATTTTACAGCACGAAGTCCCCAATCATAATGATCCTAGGATTAAAGTAAACATCTAAACATCATTAAAGTGTATTAAGAAAACTAGTTTAACTATTTTTAAAGCAGTTTCCAAAAATTTGAAAGATGTGATTTGTCTTTTTGCAAATGTAAGAAAAATATCAGATAATTATCTGCATTATGAGATACTAAAGAGAAGGCAATGGAACCTGAAAGCAAGCATTATTTTACCTTTACTACCAAATGTATTACCAGTACATACTGAGGACAATCTTTCAACTCATTTACTTGGTTAAACTGGCCTGTGTGAAAACTTCCCTCCTCTGCTTAGCTAAAAATAGTGTACATTTCCACAGCTTTGCATACTTTCAGTTGGAATGAAATGGAAGATTCCTGTGAATATGTTTAAGTTGAAAGGGTAAGACAGCACACGCACATTTGATACAAGAGTGCTATTCTGCCCCCATTCAGGCACCTGCACAAATAGAAGCTACTTAGTACATGACCATTTTCAGCATACATGATTTATAGATGCCATTTTTCAAAGGAATAAGGAAGGTGCTTTTCCTTTGATAATTTGCCACAGTATAGAATGGCTTAAAGTTCCTACATACCGAAGAAAATAAGTTTGTTTGGGGTTTTTTTGGTTTTTTAGAAAAAAAATAAGAAAAGAGAACCGGCGGTACCGGTAGGAGTCAAATGAAGGCAGACGCGACCACAAAAAACAAGAAAGACGATAAAGTTTTCTGTGGTGATAGGAGAGATGTCCTGTCGGCTCCGCGGAAAACGAAGAACTGAAGTGAGAGAGGCAGTGAGGCGGGAAGGCAGCACGCATGCGCTGTAGGATGCTCCCAAAGGCTTTCCTTTTGGATGCTATTATTCCAACTGTTGATCAGGTTTTTTTTGGTTTTTTTTTTATTGAGCTTTTTAGTGAAATTTACACCAAATCAAAAAGGTCAATCAAATACAAAACAATACAAAGTACAAGGAAACATAATACAGTGATATAGTCCACATCAAGCGATGCTGGCAAAAGGTTAAGTATAAGAAACAAAGCAAAGTAAACCAGGCACAAGCCTACACTTAATTGGAGGAACCTTCCATTAACCAGATTTAATTCCAGTCCCCACACCAGAGCGATCAGCAACAAATTTCTCCAACTGGGTCACATCCGTGAAAACATAAGCGGCTCCTTCAAAACCAATCACACATTTACATGGGAAACGCAAGAAGAAAGTGGCACCCAAGGCCACTACCTTAGGTTTAAGAGCCAGAAAATGCCTTCGCCGAAGCTGAGTCTCGCGGGAAACATCGGGAAATATATTAATGGCCTGACCACAAAACAGGACAGACTTCTTTTTGAAGAAAGCTCGAAGAATCCGCAGCTTAACTTCGGTGGAGGCAAAGGTAACCAATAGAGTGGAGCGAGAGGTAATATTATCAGTGGAGTCTTCCAGAAAAGCAGTGAGATTTGATATAGCAGGAACAATTTCATCCATCTCCCCTTCGATGGGATTAACATTTTTAGTACTAGCAAGAATATAATAAGCCTGAGTGACAACAACTGGTTCCTGAATATTAAGAACTTCCTTAAAATACTTTTCTAAAAGTATTCTAGGTGTCAATAACGAAGTACGCGGAAAATTAAGAAACCGGAGGTTGCATAAGCGAAAAGAGTTCTCAAGAGCCTCCACCCGAGAATATAGAACCAAAGAATTTTTAACCCCAACAGCATGTGCGGCCACGAGTGAAGGGACCTGAGAACTCATATGCGTAACAGTTTTATCAACAGAGCAAACCTTTTGATCAAGTTGCTGCAAGGTTACAACAGCATCTTGAGAAAAGGCGCAAAGCGCATTCAAAGTTGAAGAAACTTTTTTATCAATAGCTAATAAAGCGGACCAAATATCTTTCAATGTAATTTCACCACCGACAGGGGGGGGAGCAATATCAGAAACAGTAGTTAATGACACAGATTGTACGGGTGTAGGAAATACAGTAGGAGATTTAACAATACTTGCAATTTCAAGAGACTCAACAGATAGCACAGATATATGCAAAGGCGCGGGTAATGGAGGAGGGGATCTCCCACTAGAATTGAGGGAGATTCCATCTGGAGAAGACTGCGCAAGCGGGACCGGCAGAAAGTGCCTATCCAAAGGACCAATCTGCTTCCCTCCAGAACCAACTTCAGGTGCCTTATCCACGTTTCTGGTCTTCCGTTTCCCCATCACTAACCTAGGAAGGGGAGTAAGGAAGAACCAGGAGCGAGTCGCCGCAGTATCGCCGAAGGAGCATCAAAGGAGCAGAACCTGCCCCTTTGACCACGCCCCTTCGATCCACGCCCCGCGGACACGCTCCGCGGTACAAAGATAGAGCAAAATATATAACAAAAAGGTCCCTAGAGACAAGAGGGTGCCCGGGGCCCGCCTGCCCGATCTTCAAAGGCACCGGAGGGAAACGCTGAAGCCAATACTGGCTGCGGTAGTCCAGGCAGTCTGGGAGCTGATGTCCTGCCCCAAATCCTCCACGTTCTCTGCCCACACAAGGTGCCACTGCAGGGGAAGCTGATTTAAAGGGAGGAAAGTCCCCGCCGACAAGAGGGTGCCCGGGGCCCGCCTGCCCGATCTTCAAAGGCACCGGAGGGAAACGCTGAAGCCAATACTGGCTGCGGTAGTCCAGGCAGTCGGGGAGCTGATGTCCTGCCCCAAATCCTCCACGTTCTCTGCCCGCACAAGGTGCCACTGTAGGGGAAGCTGATTTAAAGAGAGGAAAGTCCCCGCCAACAAGAGGGTGCCTGGGGCCCGCCTGCCAGATCTTCAAAGGCACCGGAGGGAAACGCTGAAGCCAATACTGGCTGCGGTAGTCCAGGCAGTCTGGGAGCTGATGTCCTGCCCCAAATCCTCCACGTTCTCTGCCCGCACCTGATCAGGTTTGTTTTAGTGTGTAGTTATATTTGATATTTTGTATTAAGTAGGTAGCTGATGTGTGTTCCTTTTTGTGTTGTTTGATTATTAAGTTAAAAAGTGTCCCTGAAGAAGCCGGGCATTGGGCGAAACTGATCTATGGCGTTTCCTGAAAAGCCTTCATGCATAATCACTTGGGATTGATCGGAGTATGGTCTATGTGCTACCATTAGGGGTTTTCTTGCCGATGTTTGTTTAATTATGATTCACGGATTTACAGCCCTGGATGTAATTTGAGGAGGTTCCACATATGGTGCGTATAAAGGTATAACAATGCAACAGTTAGTGTGCGGTTTGAGGCAATTCTTGAGGTAAGTGAATTCTACTAAGGCTTATGTATGTCTTTTTGGATTAGATCTCAACATATGATCTGTGAGACGTTATTGTGGGACTGTTCGTGGAGTCATTTATAAGTGGTGGTTTCTTAGGATCTACTGCGTGGAAAATTTATACAACGGAACGCTTTTGGCAGCCAAGATGATCGGGTGATGGTGATAGGAATAACTTTTCATTTTACAACTTGCAATGATCAACAGTTGGAATATGAGATATAACATGAAAAGATATATAAATTGTGGCGTATGGTATATGAGTGACAACATAACATGATATGAAATGATATATGTAATATATATGTAAAATGAAGGACTATTTTTTCATCATTCCTGTTTAATGTGGTAAATGGTATTCAATGAGATGAATGTGCAGGATAGCATTAAATAGGCTATTGGAAGATGTATACGAATAATATGATGTAACCGAGGGAGCGCGGACTCGCCGCTCCTCTGTACTTCTCTAATCAATTCTTTCTTTCCCTTTTTCGCCCCCCCACCCCCTCCCTATTGGAACACAAAGTCTGACACCATTCCATAGTTTGGTAAACCACTGGTCGCAGCTTTATTAACAATTAACACATAAAACCACAACTCAATTAACACATAACAGCGGAATAAAGGATCACCAGCCATATCACTAGCAAGGTGATAGCGCCTCTGCTTTTGTACTCTTCTTTCCCCCCCTTAGCCCCCGACTTCGCCATGTCATTAGCAAAAGCCCAGCCAGGGGGTTGTCCGGGTCGGGGGTACCCAACCCCCGGCCCAAGCTTATCCTCGGCGTCCGGACCCCGGAAACCTCCGGGATCCCGCCTCCAACCCCCCCTCCAACTGCGACACCCCTAATTATCTCACCCAGCCTTATCACCATAGCAAAGGGTGGGCGGGTGGGACACCGGCATCCGGCTCCACACCCGTTCAGTTGGGGCCGTCAATGCCAAAGAAGTCCCGCCTTTTCCTTCTAACTCCTCATTGGCTCCCCTCCCAGGCTCCCGCCGTGTGGGGGGCCAATGAGTTTTAAGGATGCATCTCTCGACGTCCTTCCTCCCCCTCCCCCAACCCTGAAGCCTCCGCGTCGCCCTCGCCGCGCCGCCCGGTTACAGGCGGCCGGTGTGTACGCGGCCATCCTTAACCGAAGGAGCGCGGACTCGCCGCTCCTCTGTACTTCTCTAATCAATTCTTCCTTTCCCTTTTTTGCCCCCCACCCCCTCCCTATTGGAACACAAAGTCTGACACCATTCCATAGTTTAGTAAACCACTGGTCGCAGCTTTATTAACCATTAACACATAAAACCACAACTCAATTAACACATAACAGCGGAATAAAGGATCACCAGCCATATCACTAGCAAGGTGATAGCACCTCCGCTTTTGTACTCTTCTTTCCCCCCCTTAGCCCCCAACTTCACCATGTCATTAGCAAAAGCCCAACCAGGGGGTTGTCCGGGTTGGGGGTACCCAACCCCCGGCCCAAGCTTATCCTCAGCGTCCGGACCCCGGAAACCTCCGGGATCCCGCCACCGGCACAGACGTTCCCTAACGCAACTGCACCGCCCCCCTGAACCAAAGCTGCGACCAGCGAGAATCCCGCAAAGCTACCCACTCAACTGCCTCCTGCCAATCGTTCAATAACAGATCTAACCCCACTGGAGATGTGTACCCCGTCCCTTCTGTACAAACCTTCACAGCTCACCTCAACCCAGGCATGCATTATTTGGTATCCTCCATGCTCACAAACCCAATGGCCGATCTGTCGGTTTATCTTAGCCAGGCCCCGCGACCAACGCCGCAGGTCCCGACAACTTGGCCGCGGAATAATGTCCGACCACATTACTATTACCCCCGGGAATAATTGTAACACTTCCCCCAAGTCCTTTTGCACTGCTCTGATCAGCTGCTTACAGGTCCAAGCTGATAAGTCATTGCCCCCCAAATGCAGTAATATCAAGCCAGGTGCACTTCGGAGGCGCGCATGGTGCCGAAGCAAGGGGAGCAACTGCGTCCACCGTAGTCCTCGCTCACCCAGCCATAAGACGGTCACCATTGCAGGATCCAGGCCCAGATTCGACCCCACTGGCCGCACAGCTGCACGCCGACTTGCCCAATGCATGAACAAGTGGCCGATCAACCAACAGCTATGCGGCATCCGTCCTTGGTCTGCAAAAGAAACACACAATTAGTCGCCTGCTTCCCCTGCCCCTCAACCTTTTACAAACGCACATAGCCCAAGAAAGCCTTAGAACGCCATCTCCCTATTCGCTGCACCTCCTGCCCAGACAAACCAGCCGCTTCAGCACTAGTTGCTGCACCTATATGGAAGGAATGTGCTGCGAAGTGAAGCGGTTCCTCACCGACCTGCTGTAGCACCAACTGCAATACCGCTGTCACCTGAAACCTGGAAGCTCTTTTAGCATCAGCGTGTATAAACAGCAAACCCCCGATTGCCGGGCGGCACCCCAGGTAATCCCGCAATGCCGCTACTGGACAAGTCGGTCCGCCAGAAATCTCCTGCAACACCACCCACAGCCCTCGCCCTTGCTGATCAGTCTTAGACCGAGCCAACAAGACCCGCAGGCTCCCGCCCTCCAGCTGGGCATGCTGGTATAACAGCCCTCCTGAGCCCTCTGACCCCCCCCGATGAAGCAACTAAACCCGGAAGGCTCCAAAAAATGCTAAGCAAAATATAGCCTTAAACAGCACCGCTTCGTAACTGGACGACGCCACTTTCGGCAGCACCTCACACATCCGCACTAGCAAGTCATGTGTGATCGGCCGCCTGCGATCACCTTGTCTCGGCTCCACTCTCTCCCAACCTTGCATCATCCTCCGGATTAAAAAACTGCCTGCTGCCAGGGCCCAAACCCACCGCTTTTGCAAAAAACATGAAACCGGCCAAATGTGACCGCACTGTAGCCTTGGAAATCCCTCTCTGTTTTGCATCCACTACATACTGTGCAAGTATCCAATCTGAAACCGCGTCCAATCGCCACCCCTGCGCCTCTCAGAACTCTTCAATCTTGCCACAGCCCCTCAGATACGCCACCTATGTTGCGCGTGCCACGGAGCTCCGCAGCAAACTCAACATCCCGTCAGGCCAACGTGCCATAAGCGCTCTGGGACCCTCGCTCCTGATGCATCTGCTCCTAGCGCCAGCTTCCGAAATCGTTCCCACTGCAAACGAAACAGAGCGTCAGCCACCTCATTGTTGCATCCTGGGATATGTCTTGCTTTGATCACCACATTCAAACATAAGCAGGACAACACCACCTCCCTCATTAGTTCTGCTACCTGCCTGCACCTTGGTGTATAATGGTTGATTACGCTAACCACCGACGCATTATCGCACCACCACAAAACCCGCCTATTACGCAAGCGCTCTGGCCACAATTCCAGGGCTACCAAAATGGGAAACAGCTCCAAAAATGCCACATTCTTCACCAAACTCGCATCATGCCATGTTTGCGGACATCTCTCAGCACACCAGGCACCGGCAAAATAAATGCCCAAACCTATTCCTCCTGCCGCGTCCATGTACAACTGCAAGTCGTTCGAGGAAATCTCTTCCTTCATCATGACCGAAGTCCCATTGAATTCTTTCAAGAATATATCCCAGATCCTTAAATCCGCCCTCATCACTCCTGACACCCTGATGAGGGGTGGTGAGGTTTTCTTAATCCCGCCGTGGCTCTTGCCAAATGCCACAGAAACACCCTGCCCATCGGGATGACCCGGCAAGCAAAATTCAAAGCAACAAGCAGTGCCTGCAACTCCCGCAAGGTCAACTTACTAGACGCCCTTGCATTGGCCACCAACACCCACAAACTCACCACCTTCTCACGCGGAAGCCGAACCACCATCTCCTTTGAGTCCAACTCAACCCCTAAAAAAGTCAACCGCCTCGTGGGACCTTCCGTTTTTTCCTCTGCCAGAGGCACACCAAGCTCCTTCGCCAAGCCTAGAAAACCTGTCACTAGGCTCTGGCACTCCCTGGACTGCTCGGTACCCACAAACAAAAATTCATCCAAGTAGTGGACCACGTTTGCACAACCCACGTCCGTTCAGTTGGGGCCGTCAATGCCAAAGAAGTCCTGCCTTTTCCTTCTAACTCCTCATTGGCTCCCCTCCCAGGCTCCCACCGGGTGGGGGGCCAATGAGTTTAAAGGACGCATCTCTCGATGTCCCTCCTCCCCCTCCCCCCGCCACCAACCCTGCAGCCTCTGCGTCACCCTCGCTGCGCCGCCCGGTTACAGGCGGCTGGCGTGTACGCGGCCTTCCTTTACTGATATAATATGATGTTACTGATTATATAATATCTTGATATGCTTGTGGGGGCTTTTGTTAAGGTTTATATTGTGAATAGAGTGATTTTGTATGAATTTTGTAATGTGTATTTATAGGGGCTTTTGTTAAAGTTTATATTGTGAATTGACTGTGTATGAATTTTGTAATATGTTTTTTTGAAATGAGAATATGATTTCATGAGGTTTTTTTTTAGAATGAAAATCAATATTAATAAATGGTATGTTAAATATCAATGAATACAGTAATTTAAATTAATACACACTATTGAGTGAATTATTTTATTATATATGTTTACTTATTATAAGGAGATTAGTATGTTTATTATATTATTTATATATTTATTTGCATTGTGTATTTTGGATATGTGTTGTTGGTTTGCAAATTAATGGTGATATCCTTGGATTCCTCATGCATTAATGAAAGACCCCTGCTTATGAGTACCAGGACCTTTTTTGCTAGGAAAAAGGAACTGACTATTTGGGCATAATATTGGATCAGAATTTGTAGTCATGTTAGGGATGTAGCTTTTTCTCAGCTTTTTTAAGGAATGAATCTTCTATCTCAGTCTCCAATAAATGTCTGCCCTCTTAATCCCTTCTATTCCAAAGACACCATATAATCGGTTCTCACTTTATCCTTAAAGTGTCTGTGTTAAAAGGATCCCCTTCTATTCACTCTTCCATGTTCACTGATTGGAAACTTTTATGTCTGGACATGTATACTATTCCCAGGGGCTCCAGGCTTCACCAGGAGCTTGGCATTCTCTCTGCATCCATACATCCTGTAGACCTTTAGTCTCTCAGCTCCTTTCACTGCAGCTGCATACAAACATGCTGCCTCACAGTGAAATCCAACTCAGAACTGACTCACACTTCTAAAGCATGCTCACTTATCTCTGTAAGAAATCACCACTAAGACTCAAAGTGCTGGGGTTCACATGCCCTGTGGCACAGGTGCTACACTCATTTGAAATGACACCTAGTTGGCAGCTGGTAGCACAATGAGTTGAGTGCATATTGAAAGCTACAGTTCTACCAATTAACACACAACACAGTAATATGCAGTTAATTTGATTAAAGAAAGGTTTTGATCCCTAAAGAATATCACTTAAAAATATAGTTTCACAGATGCCTTCGTTTGCAAATACTTGGCACTGTTGCTTTAAAAAATTCTTCCAGTTTATGAAATAACTTCATTGACTTCTCTAAAAGTCTAAGCATCGTGAGTCTGATAAACCATATATTATTGTTAAAAGAAATTAAATGATTATTTTCTCTAAATTAATTTACTATATTAATTTTGGTGTGAAGGGGGATTTTGTAGTCAATGTTAATTAACTTTTTAATGGAGGTAATTAAAAACCTAAATACCTTTAATCGCTAACCTGAATAAATCATGGTCAGAAGTCGATCATTCTTTTCTCAACATGGGGGGAGGGAGTGGGGAAGTAGACAAGTAACTAAGAAAATGGAAGATCAATAGCTGGGCAAAAAATTAGATTATTTATAGCAAGAGGCAATTTTCAAACTTCAGGAGGTTGTACATTAATATTTTATTGAATGCTGTAGTAAATTATATACAGTGTAAAAACTAATAAAGGTTTACAGTGCAGAACTTAAAAGTCAAAAGAACATTGCTGGGAAACCTGAAAGATTAATGTTTTTTTTGTTTGCTTACAAATCTATAACCACATTACAGTATCAATAAAACTGCTCAGTTTTATTAACTGAAACAAAGTGCAGAGTAGCCCTTGTTCTATGGGCTAAGTTATGACTAGTAAAGCCTTTTGTCCTTCTCAGTTAATAAGCACTTACAAATGAAAAGTGAAGATGAAGAATTATGTCAAGTTCCTTATATTTCTGCTTTCTTTCAAACCACAGATGATTTTCTTATGGTTTTTTTATGCAAAGGGTAAACAGATTAAGCACTTCTTAATGGATGGATATAAAATGTGCTGCTATAGTGTTATCGGCCTCCTTCCATGTTAAAGTTGGACCAGTTTTGGAATGGTCTGTATTCATTTCAGATCCGAACAAATATAAATCCCTGCTGCCAGAGAGAGATCTGGTTATCCTTGCTTTTGAATACTTTCACCAGCAGACCCTTCTACCAACTGATCAACTACTGTACCACTGCAAGAACCTTAAGATCATTCACAATTTTCCCCCTAATTGCCAATTAAATGAATATCGGAGTCTGGTAGATGCCTCTGAATTACAGTCCATTAAAACTGTAAGATATATTGTTTGCTGCACTGCTCTCTAAAATTTGACCTTGTGTGTTAGCTGTTACTTACCTGTTTAGAAAGAAGTTCTCTGCAGAGAGTATACAAAGTAATGAACTTCCGGGCTAACAGTCGTGCATTTAGGAACCCTTCTGCAATAAGCATTATCTCACAGATCAGTTCAATGTCGGGGACAACCATAGCACAGGGCCTAAAAGTAAGCACAGTTTTTACCATGAATAAATTTGATAAATTTTGTTGTTCAAAATAGTCATTAGCAAATAGCGTAGTTACTCACCTGTAACAGGTGATCTCCGGGAACAGCAGGAATTGAGTCTTTACATATGGGTGGACATTGGCACCAATGGAACCTGTGCGGGAACACTCCCCAGCATCCTATAGGAAAGCCTTTAGGAGCATTCCACTGCATCTGTACTGCTGCCTTCCCACCTTTCCAACTCTCCCTCCTCTGTTGGGTTTATAGCTGAGATAGAAGGAGAGGAGAGAGAGAAAGAGAGATCAAACTCCTAGAGGAGGAGGGTGGGTTGTGAAGACTCAATTCCTGCTGTTCCTGGAGATCACCTGTTACAGGTGAGAACTACGCTATCTCCAGGAACAAGCAGGAATGTAGTCTTCACATATGGGACTCCCTAACCTGGAGATGCCAGGGAGATGTCCCCAGAGAGAGCAGTGAAACACAGGTTGAAGTGGGTCATGTTTCCTCCCAAGGATCTCTGGTATCAAAACCCGGGACGGGGGGTAGGAGTTGTTCTAAGTCTGAAAGAGATGCTGGAGAATAGCCTGGCCAAATGAGGAATCTTGACAGGAGTCCTTGTCCAAGCAATAATGGGCCGCAAAGGTGTGGACAGAGGACCAGGTTGCTGCTTTGCAGATTTCATCAATCGCCACCAAGTGTAGATTTGCCAAAGAGGCAGCCATTGCTCGCACATTGTGTGCTGTGACATGACCCTTCAAGAGAAAGTCATTTACTCTCATAGGTAAAAGAGATACAGTGTGCAATCCACCTGGAAAGTGTTCTCTTAGAAACTGGTAGACCGAGGTGACTGAAATCAAACATAACAAAAAGCTGTGAAGCCTTTCTGTGCTGCTTAGTTCTCTGAAGATAAAAGGCCAAAGCATGCTTGCAATCCAGAGTATGTAGACTTCTTTCTGCACTAGAGGCATGAGGTCTAGGGAAGAAAACAGGCAGGTAAACCGATTGGTTCAAATGAAAAGGTGAAACCACCTTCGGCATGAAGTAGGGATAAGTCCTAAGGACTACCTTATCATGGTGGAACCATGTATAAGGAGGGTCAGCCACTAAAGCTTGGAGCTCACTAATGCGCCTTGCAGAAGTGAGAGCAATTAGGAAAGAGTAGTTACTCACCTGTAACAGGTGTTCTCCAGGAGCAGCAGGAATCAGTCCTCACATATGGGTGTCATCGGTGCCGATGAAGCCCCAGCGGAGCATTTCCCCAGCTTTCTATGAAAGCCTTTGGGAATGCAGGCACGCATGCGTGGTTCCCTTCCCGCCTAAAGGTGCCATCTTACCTCAGTCAAATGACATAGCTAAGAACAGCACACAAAAATGAAAAATAAACTATGTACAACTGCAACTTAAAGGGGAGGAGGGAGGGTTGTGAGGACTGATTCCTGCTGCTCCTGGAGAACACCTGTTACAGGTGAGTAACTACTCTTTCTCCAGGACCAAGCAGGAAGTCAGTCCTCACATATGGGTGACTCCCAAGCTCTGGGCTACCGAGGAACCCAGGCTGAACAAGAGAACTCCCTCTAGTCCCAGCAGCAAAGAAAGGCTTTTCAAGGACACAACCTCCACCGGTAGCCCAACAGAGGGCAGGAGTTGCCTAAACCTCAAAGAGATTCCGGAGTACTGCTTGGCCAAAAGCACTGTCCCTACGGGACTCCCTCTCCAGGCAGTAATGGGCCGCAAAAGTCTGGCTTGAAGACCAAGTTGCAGCCCTGCAGATATCTACCAAGGGCACAGAGCGGAGATGAGCAACTGAGGCAGCCATTGCCCTGACTCGGTGGGCCGTAACCCGACCCTGCAAAGGAAGGTCAGCCGCCTTATAAGCCCAGGTGATACAGTCAGCTACCCAGATGGACAAGGTATGCTTGGAAACAGGCAACCCCAACTTATTGGGGTCAAAGGAGACGAAGAGCTGGGTAGCCCTTCTATGCCACTGCGTACGGTCAAGGTAGAAGGATAAGGCCCTCCTACAGTCCAGGGTATGCAGGATTGCTTCAGCCTGGCTTGCATGAGGCCTAGGGAAGAATGTTGAAAGAACCACCTCCTGGTTGAGGTGGAAAGAGGAGACAACCTTATGGAGGAACTTTGGATGAGTCCTAAGGACTACCCTGTTCCTATAAATCCTGGTGTAAGGCCTATCACAGACCAGGGCCTGAAGCTCAATTACTCGCCTAGCCGAGGTAAGGGCTATCAGGAAGACTGTCTTCCAGGAGAGGAAGCGTAGTGGACAAGTAGCCATCGGCTCAAAAGGTGGGCGAGTCAGTTGCTGCAAGACCACATTCAGCTCCCACTCAGGGGCAGGAGGACGGATAGGAGGCTTGAGCAAAAGCAAGCCCCTAAGAAAGCGGGACACCAAGGGGTGACCAGACAGAGAATGTCCCTCCACCAGAAAGTGGTGAGCTGCTAGAGCTGAGAGGTGGACCCGAAAAGAATTGGATTTAAGACCTTGATTTGACAAGTGCAGTAAGTACTGAAGGACTACTGGCACAGTACAGGAGAAAGGATCTTCTGTACGTAGCTGACACCACACAGAAAACCTCTTCCATTTGAGAACATAGGTTTTCCTAGTGGACTGTTTCCGAGAGGCTAGGACAACCTCCTCAACATCCTGAGGCAGGCCCCAGGGAGCCAAGACTACCCTTTCAGCCTCCAGGCCATCAAATTGAGAGCTTTGAGATTGGGGTGCAGAAGGGAACCCTGCTCCTGTGAGAGAAGGTCGGGTTGCAACCCCAGAGGCAGTGGAGGATCCACCGCCAGTTGAAGCAGAAGAGGAAACCAAGGCTGTCTCAGCCACCTGGGAGCCACCAGCAATACCGAGGCCTTGTCCTGAAGAATCTTGAAGAGAGTTCGGGCCACCAAGGGAGTGGGAGGAAACGCATAGAGGAGGCCCTGAGACCAAGATATCAGAAAAGCATCCGCTGCTATCCGCAGAGGATGCAGTTGCCTGGAGCAGAACTTTGGCAGTTGCTTGTTCATTGGGCTGGCAAAGAGATCTATCAAAAGGAGACCCCATTTCAGGAAGATCTTCTGAACTACTGAAGGATGCAGCTGCCACTTGTGGGGCTGCAGTATTCTGCTTAATCTGTCGGCCAGGTAGTTGTCCTGGCCTGGAAGGTACACAGCCTTGAGGAGCATGTTGTGCTTGAGGGCAAAAGAACAAAGGTCCTGAGCCTCCCGACAAAAGATCCTGGACCCAGTTCCGCCCTGTTTGTTCACATAAAACATGGCAATTTGGTTGTCTGTCAATCAGGACAGACTGGTGAGCCAGGGTAGGAGTGAAAGCTTTGAGAGCTAATCAAATAGCTCTGAGTTCGAGGAGATTGATCTGCTGCGCAGCTTCCCAGGGAGACCAGAGGACCTGGGTGCACTTGCCCAGACAATGAGCTCCCCAGCCCTGCAGGGAGGTGTCTGTGGTCATCACTACTGTGTACCCTGGAATCTGAAAAGGCACCCCCTTCAGTAGATTGGGTGGGTGCAACCACCAGTTGAGGGAGTGCAGAAATGGTCTGGACACCCTTATCCTGTCTCTGAGGCTGCCTGTGGCCTGTGACCACTGAGCCCGAAGGCACCACTGTGCAGGCCTCATATGGAGCCTGGCATTGGGGGGTCACATGTACTGTCGAAGCCATGTGGCCTAGAAGCCTCAGGCAGAGTCTGGCAGAGACCAGGGACCTGCTGAGAAACTGATTTGCCAAGGCCATCAACCTTTGGGCCCTGTCTGCTGGCAAGAAAGCCTTTGCCAGCAGAGAGTCCAGCCTTGCTCCTATGAACTCCAAGTTCTGGGAGGGGAGCAAAGTGGACTTTGCGAAGTTTATGACAAACCCCAGCCTTTGGAGAAGAGCAATAGTGCTGAGGGTGGCTTGTTTGGCCTCCTGGCATGTCTGACCCCTGATGAGCCAGTCATCCAGATAGGGGAAAACAAAGATGCCCTGGTTTCTCAGGTAGGCCGCCACCACTGCTAGGCACTTTGTGAAGACTCTGGGGGCGGAGGTGAGGCCGAAAGGCAGCACTCTGTACTGATAACGGTTTCCTCCCACAATGAACCTGAGGTACTTTCTGTGGTCTGGATGAATGAGGATGTGAGTGTACGCATCCTTTATATCTAAAGAGCATAGCCAATCTCCCTGCTGGATGTAGGGCAGAAGTGTCCCAAGAGTAAGCATCCTGAACTTCTCCTTCACTAGGAACTTGTTGAGGTTCCTGAGGTCCAGAATGGGTCGAAGGCCACCGGTTCTTTTGGGCACCAGGAAATACCTGGAGTAGAAACCGTGACCTTGTAAGTGGGGAGGCACAGGCTCCACCGCCCTGTCCACCAACAGACCATGAAGCTCTTGTAGAAGAAGGTCTGTGTGCAGGGGAGGCCTTGGAGGCTCCCCTGGAAAATATGGTGGAGGCAGTTGGTGAAAATGGAGGGCATAGCCCTTGTGGACTATCTCCAGCACCCAACTGTCCCCGGTGATAAGGGGCCACTGGTGGGCAAAGAGGGCGAAGCGACCTCCTGTGCAGGGTTGGGAGAGCAGTGGAGAGGCTACGCTCAAGGAGTCAAAAACCCCCACCCTGCTAAGTGGTAGCAGGGGCCTACGGGGCCCGTAACCCTGGCCCTTGGCTTGATGACCCTGGGGGGCAGCTTGGGCAGCCTGATATTGCGGGAACTGTTTGTAGACAGTGCCCTTTCTCGGGTAAAAGGGCTTTTTACCAGAGCCCTTCTTTTTATGAGAAGGGGCAGAGGTCTTCCTCGACAGCCTTGTCCGTGTGAGGTGCTCAGTTTCGAGCTGAGCGGCCTTCTCGGTCATGGGCTTGCCAAAAAGGTTTTCACCTCGGCAAGGGACATCGACCAACTTGTCCTGAACCCATGGCTCGAGGTCCGATGACTGCAGCCATGCCTGGCGTCGAGCCGCGATGCCGGCTGCCGCAACTCGGGCCGAAGCCTCGAATCCATCGTAGGCGGCGCGGGACATGAACTTCGAGCAGTCCCGAATCCCCGAGGACAAGGACTTAAATCTCTTCAAGTGTTCCCTGGAGAGACCAGCAGAGAACCCGGCCAACTCCTTGGCCAGATTCCGCAAGTACATGCCCATGTACAGCTGGTAGGACTGGACACGGCAAGCAAGCATCGAGCCCTGGAAGCACTTTCTACCGACGCCATCGAGGTTCTGGGCCTCCCTGCCAGGGGGGCACCACGGAGTGCATCTTCTGGCTCTTCAGACGATGCATGGCCGATTCCACAACCATAGATTGGTGTCGTAGCTGTGCCTTCTGAAAACCAGGGCTCTTTCGGAGTCGATAGATCGAGTCAACTCGCTTCCTGAGAACCAGCGCCGAGGCCGGTGCCTCTCACATACGGAAGAGGAGCCGTTCCAGCATCGGAGGAACCGGAACAGTAAAGGCCTCCTTCGGAGGAGAGTCATACTGTAGGGCCTCGAGCTTTTCAGCTCGAGGCTCCTCCTCGGGGTCGGCTGGAATAGCCAAGGCAGCAGCCATATCCTGGACGAACTCCGAGAACCGAGTATCCTCTGGGGGGGACCTACTCCGGGGCTCAGACTGCGGTGAGTCCGACGGGATGCACCAAGTCTTGAAGGTATCAGGAGACTCCTCGTCCTCTGTCTCCCAAGCTGACTCGTCCGAGGAGGAGTCAGGGTCCGACCCCGCGGGGCCCTGGAGCACCCGCCCCGACACCGGAGGCACCGGCGTCGACGCCCTCAGTCCCGAACGGGAGGTCGAGGGAGACCGCGACCAAGGTCAACTCCGAGCCACGATGGACTCGAATATCGGCTCGGTCTCTGGGGTCAACTTCGAAGTCGATGTCCCGGTGGTCGGGGCAGATGCGCCAGACAGACTGGCCATCAGTGCCCGCTGCTGCTCCATGAAGGCAGACAATCTGCTGTCCAAGGCTGTCATCCTGAGACTCAGCTTGGGAGACGCAGCAGCCACCGACTCGGGCCCCGGCGGCACCGGGCCTGACGTCGGCTCCCTGGGAGGAGAGTCCTCGAGGACTACAGGGCTTACGTGTCCAGCAGACTCCGGCTCCACGCGAGGAACTTTTGCAGGCTTCTCGTGTTCCACGGGCCCGGGGCGATGGTCGGGGGTCTTAGACCTGGCCCTCGAGGAGCCAGGGTCCTCCTCCGATGATGCCCTCGTGAGCCGCTTCTTCCTCTTGCATTCCCGGTCGGGGGACCCCCTGTCCGAGGAGCTTCGACGGCGCTCGGGATCGGAATCCCGAGATGTCGAGGCCTCAGACGAGGTCCGGGCCCAACCAGAGGCTGAGTCCGAGAAAAGCCTTTCCTTTTGCTGCTGTCAACTTCTGAGTGCCTTGGAAGACATCTTTCCACATGGCCCGCACGACTTAGGGTCGTGGTCGGGCCCGAGGCACCGAAGGCAGCAGTCGTGTGTGTCGGTGAGACACATCAATTTCTTACACCTATCACACTTTTAAAAACTGCTGGAAGCCATCGGGGAAAAAAAGAGTCCCCGCGAGGTCAAAGGACCGGCCTTCCAGGGAAAAATGGAAAAAAGGGCGCGAACGCCAGCCACGAAGGGCAAAAACCGAAAAAGAAGAATCGGGATCGATACCGGTGTACCAAACCCTGCGGGAGGGGAACCGGGAGAAAAAATAGCGAAAATCGCCGAAAAAATCTAATTTTAACCGGGAGAACAGGACACATGTCCGGGGGGCTTCACGGAAAAAAAGAGACTGAGGTAAGATGGCACCTTTAGGCGGGAAGGGAACCGCGCATGCGTGCCTGCATTCCCAAAGGCTTTCATAGAAAGCTGGAGAAATGCTCCGCTGAGGCTTCATCGGCGTCGATGACACCCATATGTGAGGACTGACTTCCTGCTTGTTCCTGGAGAAGATGACTTTCCAAGAAAGAAACTTCAGGGATGTGGTGGCTAAGGGTTTGAAGGGCGGCTTCATAAGCTGTCCAAGGACAAGATTGAGACACCATGCCACAGGTGGTGGCTTAATGGGAGGCTTAGTTAGGAGTAGACCTCTCATAAAACGCGCTACAAGAGGCTGAGAGAAGATAGGTTGCCCATCAAAGGGCATGTGAAAAACAGCGATGGTGAACTCTTACTGAATTAGTTTTTTAAGTCCAGAGGATGAAAGGTGGAGGAGATACTCAAGTAACCCCTCTACTGGAACGGAAAAAGAATTAAGATCCTTTTTTGAACACCAAATTGAGAACCTTCTCCATTTAAACGCATAAGCACACCTTGTGGAAGGTTTCCTAGAGGCCAGAAGGATATCTTTAACTTGTTGAGAAAGGTTCACATCCTGGAGTTCTAAGCTCTCAGCAGCCACGCCATCATGTGTAAAGACTGAGGATTCAGGTGCAGAAGTGTCCTGTTCTCCTGGGATAGAATATCTGGAGCACATCCGAACTCCAGAGGTTTGGCTTGAGAGAGACGTAGAAGCAGTGGATACCACGTCTGTGTGGCTGGCGTGGGGCTATGAGGATCATATGGCCCCTGTCTCTCTGAAGCTTGAACAGAGTCTTGGGAATGAGGGGAATGGGTGGGTAGGGATATAGGAAGTCCTGACCCCAGCGGAGGTGGAAAGCATCCATCACCTGACTGTTCTGAGCAGGAATTCTGGAACAGAAGCGGGGAAGTTTGGCATTCTGAGGACTTGCAAACAGATCTATTTGAAAGATTTGAGCAATCTGCTCTGAATGGAGAGACCATTCGTGTGGCAGTAGTGCTCGGATGAGTTTGTCTGTCAGGAGATTCTGCTTGCCAGGGAGAAACACCGCTAGTAGGCGTATCTGAAGGCATATGGCAAAGGACCATAGGTGTAGGGCTTTGTTGCACAATGCCTAAGAACCTGTTCCACCCTGTTTGTTCACATAGAATGTGGCAATCTGATTGTCCGTCTGGACTAGAACTGTTTTGGAGCGGAGGTAGTCCTGGAACACTCAGAGCATTGAAGATGGCTCTGAATTCTAGCAGGTTTATGTGAAGCTGAGCCTCCTGCTGAGTCCAAAGCCCCTGAGTGGAGAGATTGTCCAGATGAGCTCCCCAATCCAATTTGGATGCACCCGTCATCAGGGTGGACTGGTGTGGTGGCTTCTGAAAAGATGACCCTACGAGTAGGTTTTTTGGTATTGCCACCATTGGAGGGATGAAACGAGGCGTGCAGAGTTCCTGATTTTGTCCCCTAGATGACTTGATGCTTGAGTCCACTGCGAAGCTAGGGTCCACTGAGCTGCACGCATGTGTAGACAAGCATAGGGAACCACATGTACAATGGAAGCCATATGACCGAGCAACTGAAGCATTTCTCGAGCAGTTAGGGAGGTTTTCATAACTGCTTGAGAAGCCAGTTGAACTATTCGAGCGCAGCGAACCTGTGGCAGAAAAGCCCTTGACTGCTGTGTGTCTAGAAGGGTCCCTATGAATTCTAAGGTTTGAGAAGGGGTGAGTTGGGATTTTGGAAGATTTATCACAAACCCCAAATGTTGAAGAACCTGCATTGTGCGGGACAGAGCAGAGATGGCCTCTGGAGCTGACAATGCTCGGATGAGCCAGTCGTCTAAATAAGGGAAGACAAATATCCCTAGAGTTCTTAGAAATGCTGCTACTACTGCCATGCATTTTGTGAAGACTCTTGGGGCAGAAGCCAGGCCAAAGGGTAGAATCCTGTACTGATAATGTCTTCCCTGAAAGAGGAACCAAAGAAACCTCCTGTGTTCTTTGTGGATAAAGATGTGTGTATTTGCATCCTTTAGGTCTAGAGGACATAGCCAATCCTGACTCTGGATGTAAGGGAGAAGTGTTCCCTCGGCCCAGTGTGCAGCGGCAGCCAAGAGAGCAAATAGAATGCTAGGTATCATATGGAAAGGAATGGAAAATAAAACAAAAGATATTATAATGCCTCTATATCGTTCCATGGTGAGACCGCACCTTGAATATTGTGTGCAATTCTGGTCGCCTTATCTTAAAAAGGATATAGCGTTATTAGAAAAGGTTCAGAGAAGAGCCACCAAAATGGTAAAGGGGATGGAAGGATACTCCTATGAAGAAAGGCTAAAAAGGTTAGGGCTCTTTAACCTGGAAAAGAGACGGCTGAGGGGAGATATGATAGAAGTCTATAAATTAATGAACGGAGTGGAACGGGTAAACGTAGAGCAATTGTTTACGTTATCAGAATATAGAAAGACTAGGGGACATACAATGAAGCTACAGGGTAAACTATTTAAAACTAATAAAAGAAAATATTTCTTCACTCAACTTGTAATCAAACTCTGGAATTTGTTACTGGAGGATGTAGTAAAGGCTGTTAGTGTAGCTGGGTTTAAAAAAGGTTTGGACAAGTTCTGGAGGAAAGGTCCATAAATCATTATTAAGAAGGGACCCAGGATATCAATACTTGACCCAGTACAAGCATTGTGGAACCTGTGTCTTTTGGGGATACTGCTAGGTATGTATGACCTAGATTGGCCACTGTTGGAAACAGGATACTGGGCTTGATGGACCTTGGTCTGACCCAGTATGACATATGTTCTTATGAGAGAGATCATTTTGAATTTCTCTCGGAACAGATACTTGTTTAATTCTTGGAAGTCCAGAATGGGCCCGTATCCTCCTGTTTTCTTTGGTATAAGGAAGTATGGGAATAGAAGCCCAGGCCTTGTTGGGAAAGTGGCACTTCCTCTATTGTACCCTGAGCGAGAAGGGTGGCAATCTCCTGGCACAGAAGAGTTGTAAGAGGGGGTCAGGAGCTGAACTCTCTTGGAGTGGAGGGAGGGGGCATACTTTGGAAGTGAAGTTTGTACCCCTGTCACTATGGAGAGAGTCCAATGTTCTGATGTTATCTGGTGCCATCTTTTGGCAAAGTAACACAGTCTGCCTGAGATGCTGACTGGCTCTGGAATTTCCAGGAGTAAGATAGCTAAGTTCTCTAGTAGGAAGTCAAAGACCTTGTGGAGGCTGGGTCTCCTGAGCTTGTTGAAATCTGGGGGCCAGAGCCTTCCTTTCTTGCTTCGATTGTTGCTGTCCCTTCTGGGAAGCATGGACCAGACAGTGGACCGCATGGGTTTAAGAAGGATAAAACTACTTTTTCTTGTTGAAAAAGGGCTTCTTAACGGTCTTTTTTTTAGCTGGGTTGAGTGGTCCTAGAGAGCCTGTTTAGGGTGGTATTCTAGGACTCAAGCTGAGAAGCTTTGTCTTGCCAATCCTTATCAAAGAGGTTTTCTCCCGTGCAAGGAATATTCCCCAGCTTATCTTGCACCCACTGTTCTAAATCAGATGCCTGTAACCAAGCAATCCAATGTGCACCAATGGAAATAGCAGAAGTCCTGCTAACACACCCGAAACAATCAAAAGTTGCTCTGTTCATGAACTTGGAAACATTCTGAGAATGTTTAACAAGTGTCAGGAAATCAGCCCTCTTATCGTCTGGGAGAAGAGGAGCCATTAGTTCCAAATATTTAGTCACCTCCCGAAGAAACATACCCATGTAGAGTATGCATGAACTTATTCTGGCCGACAACATGGAGGCCTGAAAGCATCGACGGCCAAAGGCATCGAGAGTTCTTGCCTCATGACCTGGGGGATTAGATGAATGTGTCTTAGTACTTTTGATTCGACGCATTGCCGATTCCACAACCATGGAATGGTGTGGTAACTGCGTCTTCTGGAAACCGGGACACTGCGGAACCCGGTACATGGTATCGAATCTCTGAGAATATGGAGACACCGTTAAAGGTGTTTCCCACATCCTAAGCATGAGGTCATGTAATATCCTTAGGGGCTGCCGGATACTGAAGAATTTCAAGTTCTTCAGGTCTCGGTTCCTTCTCAGAGGTCACCGTAGAGAGGCCCCAAAGCCACATCCTGTATAAAGTCTTGAAAAGACATGTCTTCCAGTGGAGACATTCGGCATTGTGAGGAAGGAGCAGGATCTTCCGGAAGAGCCTCACCGGTACCGACTGATTCATCGGAAGAATGGGAATCGGATGACTCGAAGTATCGATGGGCTGGGTGCTCCTGCCCAGCCCGACGACAGTACCGATCGAAATCAGCATCGGAATGCCTCAGTACCGGACCCTCGGTGCCAGACACTGACTCCAGGGCTGGCATGGATGATAGCATGGAGAGCGGCGCAATGGTCGATGCCGATTCCTCCGATACCGGTACCGATGGCTGCGGAACCAATTGAAGAGGCTTTAGTGGTACCGAGGCCGCCAGCAATGCTGCAAGACTCCATTCAATGGCTAGGATACGTTGATCCATGGAGTCAGCCGATGCCTGGGTATCGGTACCTGAACAGCGGGCCATGACCCCAGAACAGGGCACCAAGAGCTCTCCTTGGGAACATCTTGGGACCCCGATAATGCTTTGGAGGCAAGGACCTCCCGTCGGGGCAGTTTGGCCTGTGTATTCTCCTCTAAGGCAACGCTTAAAGCATCTCGATGCTTAGAAGGAGATCTACCCATTGAGGACTGACCAGTCTTCAAAGAAGACCTGGGTTTTGTTACCTGAGATCCATGGGAGGAAGATGAAGCCCTGGATGACGTCGATGCTACGGACATTGCATCCAAGGCAAAGAGGGTGCCGGGTTTCGCAGCTCTATTCTGTAAGTCCCTCTTTGTCATCTTTCTGCAAAGGAGACATTCCGACGGTGAATGGTCTGGTCCCAAACATTTAAGACACCAGTTTGTAACACTTTTTGAAACTAGTTGGTTTCTCCATTTTGAGGAACAAAGGGGCCTAAGGCCCAAAATGGAGCCTAAGCACCTAGAGGGCAAAGACCCTCCAAGAAAACACTTTTTTTTTTTTTTAAAACAAGAAAAAAGAAGAAGAAAAGAACACCGATGATACTGGTGCTGGCGTCGACGGGAAGCCACCACAAAAGAAAAAGATTTTCTGCGGTGACAGGAATTGATCCCTGTCGGCTCCACGGAAAACAAAAATCTTGAGGAGGGAGAGTTGGAAAGGCGGGAAGGTAGCAGCGCAGGCGCAGTGGGATGCTCCCAAAGCCTTTCCTATAGGATGCTGGGGAGCATTCTCGCGCTGACTCCGTCGGTGCCAACATCACCCATATGTGAAGACTACATTCCTGCTTGTTCCTGGAGATGTGTTCACCAAAGTGGAACGCAGGATGTAGTGAAGCATACTGCTATTGAAAATTATGCAAGGTTAGATAAAACTTTCTTCTAAAACAATGAGAAATATACTGCAAAATAGTCAATTTGCTCTTAGATTTTTCTTGTTGCTGCTCTTTAGACTGCTCCAGGTTCCTATAGTCAAAAGACTACAGAGGAGCAACTCTTACTAGATTCTGGCATCAGAGGACATGAACAAAAGGAATATCTCCAGAATTACAACATAATTTTCAACAATTTTCTATACACCATTGTCCTATATCATTCACTGCTGCCGAATTTAGTAAATTATCAGCAGTATTTGCTTCCATAAGTAAAATCTCACTTGACAAAAACTAGTAAATGAAATTTTTTCAGTGATCATCATCAGATTTGGGCAAAGAGTGGTTTTGATTATATGTTTATGTTTCTTGTGAACTTTCTGTACTACCTTTTACTGACTAGGTAATGAAGCGGTTTACAAACAAGACTAGATGAAATTAAAAAGGAATTGCAGTCATGAAATAGTAAAGGGACAGTACAGGTTGAAAGTTAAAGTATTAAAGTATCAATCCAGCAGTGATCACCGCCCATTCTTAGAGCTGCACAGATCAGGACAACACATAGGGTTAAGTATTCAATCACATTAGATATACAGTATATTCAATTACAATAGTCCACATAGGCAGATTTGAAAAATAAATTTTAAGAGCCACTTTAAATTTACGGTTAGAGAACTCAAAGCAAATAGACTGGGAAGGGAGTTCCACAGAGATGATGGCAAAAGAAAAAGGTAGAGCAGTACACGCATAATATAAAAACGAAAAATGGTGACAAACTTAATTATTCAAGTCTATACACTTTTAACAATATAACGTCTTAGTAATTTTCTTTTTCATTAGATTTTAAAATGTATATATGTATAAGATGACAATTTAATAATTGCCAAGCATTTTAACATATTTCTTAATTATTCAACCTGAACACAATCCATGCCTCTCAGTAAAAAGTAGAGGAACCCCTCCAGCCCCTCACCTCAGCACTACAAGTTGATGGGATATGCTGGCTCCAATCCTCATCCAGCCCCCTAACTAAAACAAATTAATACTTGATAGAGGCAAAGAGGACAATTGTCTTGCCCCACCACTATCAAAATCCAAAATGACCCCAGAAAAATTTTAAGGGCAAAAGACCAATTTGCGTCTTCGTGTTCATGGGTTTTCATGGCATTTTGGATTTTCACATTCATGGGGCAAGAGGTGTCATCCATTTCTGCCTCCACTGTGCACTTTCCAACTTCAGGTGGGGTAGATTGAGGGTATCAAAATTTGGAATGTTATGGGGGGGGGGGGGAGAGACAGGTGCTCCACTTGTTGCTGGCAGGGCATGAAAATGTGATCTCCCATGGGGAAGGAGATAGAGGCATAGAAAGACATAAATTCATAAAAAGTAAGCTGAAGAATAGAAAAAGGAAGAAAAGGAAGAAAAGCACATGCACAAGGGTTTTGTAAAACAGTGTGAGGTACAGCACAGTTACTTACCTGTAACAGGTGATCTCTGGGAACAGCAGGAATTAGTCATCACATATGGGTACGTCGGTACCGACGGAGCCCGCGCGGGAAAGCTCCCCAGCTTTTCAAATTAAAAGCTTTTGGGGCCTCCCACTGCACATGCGCGTTGCCTTCCCGCCTTCCTGACCAGCTCTCGTCAGTTCGAGTTTAAAGCTGAGACAATAGAGAGAGAGGACAGGAAGATAGATAGATAGAGATACAACTCCTAGGGGAGGTGGGTGGGTTGTGATGACTAATTCCTGCTGTTCCCAGAGATCACCTGTTACAGGTAAGTAACTGTGCTATCTCCAGGAACAAGCAGGAATAAGTCATCACATATGGGGACTCCCTAGCTAAGATGCCTGGGAGATCCCCCTCCAAGGGTAAACCATCTTCGCATGGATCTCAGGCATCCATCCAGGGAAGGTGGGCAGGAGTTGTTTAAGTATGGAACAGGTGTTTGAGGACAGCCTGACCAAACAAGGCATCCCAGCGGGAGTCCTTGTCCAAGCAGTAATGGGCTGTGAAGGTATGAACCGAGGCCCAAGTGGCTGCTCGACAGATCTGATCTATGGACACAGAGTGAAGATGAGCCATAGAAGTGGCCATGGCTCTCACATTGTGAGCTGTGACATGGCCCTCCAGAGAAATGTTCTTACTCTGGTAAGCAAAAGAAATACACTGAGCGATCCAATTGGAAAGTGTACGCTTGGTGACTGGAAGTCCCAAATGAGAAGGATCAAAAGCCACGAAAAGTTGGGAAGACTTTCGATGTGGTTGAGTCCTGTTGAGGTAAAAGGCAAGAGCTCTTTTACAATCCAGAGTACGAAGGTTCCTCTCTGCACTGGATGCATGAGGAGCCGGGAAAAAGACAGGTAGATATACCTCTTGATTAAGATGAAAAGGCGAGACCACTTTGGGCATAAAGTGGGGATTCGTCCTAAGGACCACCTTATCATGATGAAACCTAGTATAAGGTGGATGAGCCACTAAAGCCTGCAGTTCACTGATGCGGCGAGCCGAAGTGACTGCAATAAGGAAAACAACCTTCCAGGAAAGAAATTTGAAGGAGGTAGAGTCCAAAGGCTCAAAAGGTGGCTTCATAAGCTGACCTAGAACTAGGTTCAAATCCCATGCTACCGGAGGAGGTCGGATGGGAGGTTTAGTTAGAGTCAGGCCTCTCATGAAACGTGCAACAAGAGGATGAGAGGAGACAGGTTGTCCATTTATAGGTTTTAAGGATGCTGCAATAGCACTCAAATGGACCCTTACTGAATTTGTCTTAAGGCCTGCATTTGAAAGATGCAGGAGATAGTCCAAGAGGGAATTCAAAGGAAGTGCTAGAGGGTCAAGACCCTGCTGAGCACACCAAATGGAAAAACGTTTCCATTTGAAAGCATAAGAACGCCTCGTGGAAGGTTTCCTAGAGGCATGAAGGATATCTGTCACAGGTTGAGAAAGATTAAAGTCTTGAAGACTTAGGCCTTCAGTAACCAAGCTCTGAGATGTAGGGATTTGGGGTTTGGGTGCCACAAAGTCCCGTCCTCCTGAGACAGAAGGTCTGGCGCAGCTCCCAGGTCCAGGGAGGATCCCTGGGAGAGATGCAGAAGTAGAGGGAACCACACCTGGCGTGGCCAGCGGAGGCTATGAGGATCATTTATTTATTTATTACAATTTCTTATATACCGCACTATTGTCAGCGCGGTTTACATAAAACAAAATGACCATAACAAACTGTTTGGCTTCACATAGAACAGGAGAAAACAACTTGGATAACATGCTTCTGCTTTACATAGAACAGGAGTAATAACTTGGATAAACGGGGTATGCAAACTAAACTACTTACATATGTACAATGAGATCGAGTATTGGGAATTCAGTGTGAACATGTGTACAATAGAGTTGATATATTAACTTGAGGGGGTGAGGGAGAGGCACTTATGTAGGGGTAGGGTTAATCTGGTAGTATTGAGTAAATAAATGGGATTTGAGAGCCTTTCTGAATTGTGATAGGTCAGTAATCGCACGGATGCCTGGTGGTAATGCGTTCCAACATTTTGGGGCATAGATACTGAATGCCCTGTTAGATGTTGCGGTTGTGTACTTTGTTGAAGCCTTTGGAATTACTAGCACATTTGTAGATGGGGTTCTCCTTGTTCTGTTGGGAGGAGCGGGCTGGATGATGTTGGTTAATGAGGGGGAGGTGATGCCATGGATAGATTTGAAGGTGAGTAACAAAGATTTGAATGTAAGCCTTCCTTGTACGGGGAGCCAATGAAGTTGTATCAGGATAGGCGTTATATGGTCGCATCTTGCTGCTCCCACCAATATTCTAGCTGCGGCATTCATGGCAAGTTGCAACGGATTCAGATGGCAGCATGCTTCAATCATAGTCCCGTGATCCCTCTGGAGCTTGAACAGAGTCTTGGATATTAGAGGAATGGGTGGAAAGGCATAGAGGAATTCCTGACCCCAATGCAGGAGGAAGGCATTGTGGGCCTGAGCTCCCTGACACTGAGTTCTGGAACAGAACCGGGAAGTTTGGCATTCCACGGACTTGCAAAGAGGTCTATGTCCGGGGTCCCCCATTCCTGAAAGATTCTGCGTATCTGGTCCATATGTAGGGACCATTCGTGTGGAAGCAGAACTCGACTGAGTCTGTCTGCACGAGAGTTTTGAACTCCTGGAAGATACACTGCAAGAAGGTGAATTTGATGCTCTCTGGCGAAGGCCCATAATCTGAGAGCTTCGTTGCAAAGCGACAGAGAGCCTGTCCCTCCTTGTTTGTTTATATAGAACATGGCTACCTGATTGTCTGTCTGAACTAGGACAGTCAGGTTGACAAGGAGGGTATAGAAGACCTTGAGGGCAAGGTAAATTGCTCGCAGTTCCAGGAGGTTGATATGAAGGGTGGCCTCCTGTGGAGACCAAGTGCCCTGAGTGGAGAGGTTCTGAAGATGAGCTCCCCACCCTGTCTGGGAGGCATCTGTTGTGAGGGTTGCTTGGGGCAAAAAAGGTTGGAAGGGGGCCCCCAACAACAGATTCTTGGTGGATGTCCACCATTGGAGGGACCAAAATAGACGGCTTGAGGTGAGTATTTGGTCGGAGAGCGCTCCAGATGCTTGAGTCCACTGGGTGGCCAAGGTCCATTGAGCTGCTCTCATATGCAGACGAGCGTAGGGCACCACATGTACCGTGGAGGCCATGTGGCCCAGAAGTCGCAGCATTTCCCGGGCTGTCAAATGACTGCTGGACTGAGCTTGGGAGGCCAAACTCAGCAGGCGTTGGGCCCTGACCTGAGGCAGGTAGGCCCTTGCAGTGATGGTGTCTAACTGGGCCCCTATGAACTCGAGAGACTGAGTAGGGATTAGTTGAGACTTGGGAAGGTTTACTACCAGTCCTAGATACTGCAGAAGACGCCTTGTGCGGTCCAGGGAAATTTGGGCCTGGGACTGAGAGGGAGCTCGGATGAGCCAGTCGTCCAGGTATGGGAATATGAAAATTCCCAGGCCTCTTAGAAAGGCAGCTACGACTGCCATGCATTTGGTGAACACTCTTGGAGCAGAGGCTAGACCGAAGGGGAGTACTCTGTACTGGAAATGTTTTCCCTGAAACAGAAATCGAAGGTATTTTCTGTGGGATGGGTGGATGAGTATGTGTGTATACGCATCCTTTAGGTCTAGAGAACAAAGCCAATCCTGACTCTGAAGGTATGGAAGGAGAATGCCCAGAGAAATCATTTTGAATTTCTCCTCGAAAAGAAATTTGTTCAATTCTCTCAGATCCAGAATTGGTCTGAAGCCCTCTGTCTTCTTTGGTATTAGAAAATAAGGGGAGTAGAATCCCGTCCCCTGTTGAAGAAGAGGGACCTCCTCTATTGCCCCCTGGGCAAGGAGGGAGGAGACTTCCTGACCCAAGAGGGCCAGGAGAGATGGGGGAGAATTGAACTGCCTCACCATAGTATAAGGAGGAAGGTCAGAAAAATGGAGTTTGTAACCCTCTCTGATGATAGAGAGGGTCCATTGCTCTGATGTAATTTGCTCCCATCTGGGAGCAAAGTGAGCTAACCTTCCGGGTATGGTGAGGGGCTCTGGTTGTTCTAGAGCCAGAAAAGTTAAGTTCTCTAGGGGCAAGTCAAAACCCCTGAGGGGGTGGAGCCTGCTGAGGCGTAGCAGACGCCGCAGGCTTTGACCTTGCCTGTTTAGGTTGCTGACGTTTAGCAGCAAAACGAGGCTGAGAGGATTGTTGGCCAGTATTTGTGGAAAATCTGGACTTCTGGTAATAAGGCCTCTTAAAAGACTTCTTCTTGGCAGAAGTGGAGGTAGACTTAGAAAGTCTATCTAAGGTGGCATTTTCTGCGTCCATTTGAGTGGTCTTAATTTGCCACTCCTCACCAAACAAGTTCTCACCTGTACAGGGCAGATTTCGTAAGCCATCTAGGACCCAAGGTTCTAGATCAGAAGCCTGGAGCCAAGCAAGACGTCGGGCTGCTATAGAAATGCCCGAAGCCCTACCAGCACCCTCAAAGGAATCAAAAGCTGCCCTGTTGGAGAACTTTGAAATATCCAAAAGGTGTTTCACTAAGGAAATGAACTGCTCCCTCTTATCCTCAGGGATAAAGGGGGCAAAATGCCGAACTTTTAGAGTGATTTCACTGAGAAACATGCCCATGTAAAGACTATAGGAATTAATCCTGGCTATAAGCATAGTAGCCTGGAAAAGTTTTCCTGCCAAAAGAGTCTAGAGTCTTACATTCTCGCCCTGGAGGAGTAGAAGAGTGCCTTTTGGTACTCTTTATCTTCTTCATTGCAGACTTCACCACAATAGAATGGTGAGGCAACTGGGTTTTTTGGAAACCAGGAGAAGGGGGGACACGGTACATGGTGTCCAACATGCGAGAAGAAGGAGACAATGTTAGAGGAGCCTCCCATAAGTCCATCAAGTGTTCTTGAAGGATTTCATGGATAGGCAGGGTAACTGCCTCTTTAGGAGACTTAGAGTATCCCAAAATATCCAGTTTCTTTGATCTGGGTTCCTTTTCAGAGGATGAAGCAATAGAAAGACCTTTAGCCATTTCTATGATGAAGTCCTGAAAGGACAAATCCTCTGGTGGAGACATTCTCCTGTTAGGAGAAGAAGGCTCCTCAGGAAGATCAAGGGAGAACTCATCAGAATCATCAGAGGAGTTAAAATCCTCTGAAGAAGCAGAGTATCCTCTATGTGCTTCCAACGCACGATACGCATACCGTTCGGTATCGACATCGGGCGTACCGGGTATGGGATCGGTACCGGGCAAAAGCCCGGATCCGGCATGCGGAACCGATCTGCGTTTGGAAGACGATGGCCTCGGTTCCGGTATGGAAGCCATTACCGGAACCGGGCCCGGTACCGCTGGCTGCGGTACCGAGGGCGTAGCAGCATTAATAAAAGCCAGAATGGCCTGCTGCATGACTTGGACAGTATTGCCCATAGACGCCACTGCTGCCTGGATGTCGGTACCGGTATGGGCCGGTACCCCAGAGCAGTACAACAGGTGATCTGTCGAGGCCGCGCCATCGATGTCAACCTGTGACCCCATGATTGCTTTGGAGGCCGGAACCTCCCGCCGGGGTTTTTTGGCCTGGGCAGAATCCTCGAACTCAGAATTGAGAGCCTCTCGATCTTTAGAAAGAGATTTGCTTTTAGAGGATTTGCCCACTGGAGTTTTGGTTACTTGAGATCCATCCGGAGAGGAAGACCTGGATGACTGTGATGCTTCTGAAGGAAACAGCACATGGAACTTGTTGGCCCGGTTCTGCAATCCACGTTTCGACATCTGGGAGCAGGATGGGCAGTCCGGTATGGAATGGTCAGGTCCTAAACATTTAAGACACCATTCATGGGTGTCTGTAAGAGGAATGACAGCACTGCACTTGGTACACTTTTTAAAACCAGGAACTGGCTTCTCCATGAGGAGAATTTGTGTAGGCCTGAAGGCCTAACAAAGTACCAAGCTGTGCTGAAGAAAAGAAAAATATATATATTTTTTTTTTCAAAAGAAAGAAAGAGAGACCGGCAGTACCGGTTTCAGAATGGGGAAGGCAGGTACGCGGTCTAAAGAAAACAATAAAATTAACAATTTCTTCAGCAGTGACAGGAACACGACCTGCTGGCTCCGCGGAAAAAAAGAAACTGACGAGAGCTGTTCAGGAAGGCGGGAAGGCAGCGCGCATGTGCAGTGGGAGGCCCCAAAAGCTTTTAATCTGAAAAGCTGGGGAGCTTTCCCGCGCAGGCTCCATCGGTACCGACGTACCCATATGTGATGACTTATTCCTGCTTGTTCCTGGAGATCTGTAGAATAGCCAAACTCTGTAACATGATTACAGTTTATAAGGGTTTACCTTAAAGCCAAGCCATCATATAATCTCTGGGCCTTTAACATGGTTTGGCACTCAGCTAAACCCAGAATTCAAATAGCACTTTTCCTCAACAAAAAGTAAAAGAGAAAAGCTTCTTAGAAGCAAACAAAAAGGAATATGACCCCAGTCTCCTAGCAGCAGAGGAATCAATGATCTCTTACAGTGTCTCTTGTTCTTGGGTACAGAGCCTTGGCTCTGCTCACTTGTCTCTTCCCTACTTGCTTTCAGGCATCTTTAATTAGGGTGTATCTGTACCCGGGGGTCTGTTCCCTAACAAACTGAGGATTCATTCTCTCCTATTTGTGCAGCAGGGAAGCACCAAACCCTGGATTAGACTATATCCACACTCCTATGACTGCAGGCAGGGGCGGCCCAAGGGGGGTGCGGGGCCATGTGCGGAGACTCGGTGCGGGGCCTCATTTGCATAAGGTGCCTCATTTGCATAAATATTTGCATAATGTTACCATACACTAACTTTTAGTAAACATGCCTCTTAATGAGTATATGGATAAAGAAAGACTAAAAGGTTTCTACATTACTATAATCCAGTACCAACCGCCAGGCACATTAGGAACTACTACAAACACTGCCCATTTAGAACCCATAGCAAACCCGCCGTATCCTAACAGCACTACCAGGACTCACAAAGCACCATACCCTAACTATCAAAAGGCAACACTGCAAATATTAAACCAATACATTTCAGAGAACAATAATACATGACCTACTGGGGAAAGAACAAGTGGCAATGTCAAATAGGAATTACATAAACAGAATACCTCAGCTCAGTTACACATGCAGAACATAGACCATCACCAAACAAGGAATCACAATTTAGAAATAGGAAGACAATAATTAAACTGGGAACCCCAAAAGCCAAACTTGGAATATACAACAACACTGTAGAAATAAAACTATAAATTAATTTCCTCTTGTACTAAACAAAGCGCAAAAATTAATGATGCACATTTCCCAGAGCTGACATATTCCAGTTAATAAATTCAAAATAAAGAGATATTTTTCTACCTTTTGTGCATTTTTTTTCAGTTGCAATTGTTCCAGCCACTTTCTTCTGGTTTCTTCGTGTAGCGTAGTTACTCACCTGTAACAGGTGTTCTCCAGGAGCAGCAGGAATCAGTCCTCACATATGGGTGACGTCGGCGCCGACGGAGCCCTCGCGGAGCAATTTTCCCCAGCTTTCAAAGAAAGCCTTTGGGAATTGCAGCGCGCATGCGCGGTCCCCTTCCCGCCCAAGGGTGCCATCTTAGCCAGTCAGATGACATAGCTAAAAGCATAAAAATTTGCAAAAAAACTAAAGCAGATGATTGCAACTCCAAGGGGAGGAGGGAGGGTTGTGAGGACTGATTCCTGCTGCTCCTGGAGAACACCTGTTACAGGTGAGTAACTACGCTTTCTCCAGGACCAAGCAGGAAGTCAGTCCTCACATATGGGACTCCCAAGCTTAAGGCTACCGGAGACCCTAAGCACAAAAATGAGCTCCCTCTAGCTCAGCAGCACAGAAGGAAGGAATCTTCACTGAATTATTACCCACCGGTAGCCCAACATCCGGGATGGAGGGTAGGAGTTGCTCAAACCTCGAAGAGATTTCGGAGGACTGCCTGTCCGAAAGCACTGTCCCTGCGGGACTCCCTCTCGAGGCAGTAATGGACCGCAAAAGTCTGGCTCGAAGACCAAGTAGCGGCCCGGCAGATGTCTGCCAATGGAACAGAGCGGAGGTAAGCCACTGACGTAGCCTTCGCCCGAACACAATGAGCCGTGACCCGACTATCTAGCGAGAGTCCGGCTGCCCCATAAGCCCAAGCGATACAGTCAGCAACCCAGATGGACAGAGTACGCTTGGAGACAGGGAGCCCCAATTTATTGGGGTCAAAAGACACGAAAAGCTGAGCAGCTTTACGGTGCTCCCGCGTACGGTCAAGGTAGAAGTTCAACGCCCTTCTACAGTCCAGGGTATGCAGGACCATTTCAGCTCGGCTGGAGTGTGGCCTGGGAAAGAAGGTCGGAAGTACCACCTCCTGATTGATGTGAAAAGGGGAGACCACTTTTGGAAGAAATTTAGGGTGAGTCCGTAGGACTACCCTATTTTTGTAGAACCGAGTGTAAGGGGGATCAGACACGAGGGCCTGCAATTCACTTACGCGTCTAGCGGAAGTGAGGGCTATCAGGAATAAGGTTTTCCAAGAAAGAAAACGGAGAGAACAGGTAGCCATAAGTTCAAAAGGCGGACAGGTGATCCGCTGTAAAACCACATTCAGATCCCAGTCAGGTGCTGGCGGGCGCAGAGGTGGTTTAAGTAGAAGGAGACCTCGGAGAAACCTTGCCACGAGAGGGTCGCTGGAAAGAGGTCTGCCGTCCACCGGCACATGATGTGCTGAAAGAGCACTGAGGTGAACTTTGACGGAGTTGGACTTAAGTCCCAGATTAGAGAGGTAGAGCAAGTACTGCAAGATCACCAACACCGAGCAGGAGAAGAGATCCTGAGACTGCTGGGTACACCAAACGGAAAAGCGACGCCATCTAAGGGCGTAGCATTTGCGGGTAGAAGGTCGCCGGGAAGCTAGGAGGACCTCTTCCACCTCTGCCGGCAGTAGAAGGGGAGCAAGGACTACCCTTTCAGCAGCCAGGCCATCAGATGTAGAGATCTGAGGTTGGGGTGTAGCAGGGACCAATGATCCTGTGTTAGGAGATCTGGTTGAAACCCCAGAGGGAACGGAGCTTCCACCGCTAGTTGCAGCAGGAGTGGAAACCACGGCTGTCTGGGCCACCGAGGAGCTATCAGGATCATGGAAGCTTTGTCTCGGAGAACCTTGAAAAGAGTTCGAGAGATTAGCGGTATGGGAGGAAAGGCATACAGAAGGCTTTTCGACCATGAGAGCAGAAAAGCATCCGCCGCTATTCGAAGGGGATGCGGCTGCCGAGAGCAGAAGCGAGGAAGTTGCCGGTTGAGAGGACTGGCAAAGAGATCCATCGTGGGGAGGACCCACTTCAGAAAAGACTGAAAAGGCATTCCGAGTACTAGGTTCGGCCGATGAAGCCACCACTGTAGAGAAGAGGCCAGCGGGCCGGAGATCCGCACTAAGTCGGCTAGGCCGCCCGTGGCCTGTTGCCACTGCTTGCGAAGGCACCACTGAGCAGGCCGCATATTCAGGCGGGCATTGGGGGTCACGTGGACGGTGGAAGCCATATGGCCGAGTAGTCTCAGGAAGCGCCTGGCCGAGACTAGGGACTGGCTACGAAAACGGCCGGCTAGGTCCATGAGCCGTTGAGCCCTGTCGAGAGGCAGGAAAGCTCGCGCCTGAAGAGTGTGCAATCTTGCGCCGATGAACTCGAGATCTTGCGAGGGGAGCAAAGTGGACTTTGCGAAGTTTATGACAAAGCCCAAGTACTGGAGAAGAGTCACAGTGCGGTGTGTGTGGCTTTTGTGACTTCTGGAGAGGACGATGCTCTGATGAGCCAGTCGTCTAGGTACGGAAAGACATAGAGGCCCTGAAGCCGGAGATAAGCCGCCACCACCGCGAGACATTTTGTGAAGACTCGTGGTGCGGAGGATAGGCCAAAGGGCAGTACTCTGTACTGGTAATGATTTCCTGCCACCACAAACCTTAGGTATTGGCGGTGGCTTGGGTGGATGAGGATGTGCGTGTAGGCATCCTTTAGATCCAAGGAGCATAGCCAATCTCCCTGCTGGAGGTAGGGCAGAAGGATTCCAAGGGTAAGCATCTTGAACTTCTCACGCACGAGGAACTTGTTGAGGTTGCGCAAGTCCAGGATGGGTCTGAGGCCTCCCGTTCTTTTTGGTATTAGGAAATACCTGGAATAGAAGCCTTGACCTCTCAGGTGGTGGGGCACCGGTTCCACAGCCTGTTCCTGAAGACGACTTGCTAACTCTTGAAGGAGTAAGTCCCTGTGCAGAGGGAGTCGTGGAGGCTCTCCCGGGAAATAGGAGGGAGGGACCTGGTGGAAGTGGAGAAGATAGCCTTCTCTCACAACATGAAGCACCCAGGCATCTGATGTGATGTTGGACCACCTGTGGGCAAAGTGGACCAGCCGGCCTCCTGTGCTGGGAGAAACCAGCTGAGGGGGAGAGGCTATGCCGATGAAGTCAAAAACCCCCACCCTGCTGAGCAGGGGCCGGTGGTGCAGGCTTGGGGGCTTGCTGCCTACGGGACCCGTTACCCGTCCCTTGGCCTGCTGACCCTATTGGGGAGCTGCGGAGGCCTGATATTGAGGGTAGTGTTTATAGGCAGCCGCCTTTCTCGGGTAAAAGGACTTCTTTCCCGAGCCCTTCTTCTTCTGGGAAGGGGCAGAGGTCTTCCTAGAGAGCCAAGTTCTGGTGAGAGTCTCCGTCTCGATTTGCGCAGCCTTCTCAGCCATGGGCTTGCCAAAGAGGTTCTCACCTCGGCAGGGGACATCGACCAACTTGTCCTGCACCCAGGGTTCAAGGTCAGACGACTGAAGCCAAGCCTGTCGGCGGGCACCGATGCCGGCTGCGGCCACTCGAGCCGATGCTTCAAAGCCATCATAGGCTGCTCGAGAAATGAATTTGGAGCATTCCCGAATACCAGTTGTCAAGGCTAGGAACCTCCGCAAAGTTTCCTCGGACAGCCCAGCGGAGAATCCGGCTATCTCTTTAGCCAGGTCTCTAAGGTACATGCCCATGTAGAGCTGGTAGGTCTGGACCCGACAAGCAAGCATAGAGCCCTGGAAACACTTCTTACCGAGGCCATCCAGGTTGCGGGCCTCCCTGCCAGGAGGCACCGAGGAGTGCATCTTCTGGCTCTTAAGCCTATGCATGGCCGATTCCACCACCATGGAATGGTGCGGTAGCTGTGCTTTTTGGAAGCCAGGGCTCTTGCGGACTCGATAGATGGAATCGACCCGCTTGCTTAATACCGGCGACGATGCCGGACTCTCCCACATGCGGAAGAGTAGTCGTTCCAGCATGGGAGGAACCGGTACAGTAAAGTGCTCCCTGGCGGGAGAGTCGTACTGAAGGGCGTCGAGCTCTTCGGCTCGAGGCTCCTCCTCGGGATCCGCAGGGAAGGCCAAAGCCTTGGCCATATCCCTGACGAAGTCTGAGAACCGGGCATCCTCCGGGGGGGACTGTTTCCGAGGTTCGGACTCAGGGGAGTCCGAGGGGACACACCGAGTCCGAAAAGAATCAGGTGACTCTTCCTCTTCAGACTCCCAGGCCGACTCCGAGGAGGAATCGGTGGGGTCGGTTCGGGCGGGCGGAGGCGTCGGCCGCCCCGACGCCGAGGGAGTCGGCGTCAACGACCTCGGTCCCGAACGGGAGGCCGAGGGTGACCTCGACCGAGGATCGACTCGAGCCCGCATGGACTCGAGGATGGGCTCGGTCTCCGGGGTCGACTTAGACGTCGACGTCCCGGCGGTCGGGGCAGAGGCGCCAGCGAGGCTAGCGATCAGTGCCCGTTGCTGGTCCATGAAGGCAGATAGTCTGCTCTCCAAGGCCGTCAACCTGAGTCCGACCTCAGGTGACCCAGCAGCCCCCGACTCGGGCCCCGACGGTGTCGGGCCCGACGTCGGACCCCTCGGAGGCGAGTCCAGGAGGACTACAGGACTTACCCGAGCAGGCAACTCCGATTCCAGACGAGGTCGCTTCGGGAGACGTTCCTTCTCCAAAGACCCGGGACGGCTATCGGGGCTATGCGACCTGGCCCTCGCGGAACCAGGAGCGTCCACCGACGCCGCCCTCGCGGGTTTCGCCTTCCGATGATGATCCCCGGAGGGAGAACCTCTGTCGGAGGAACTCCGGCGATGCTCAGAGCTGGAACCTCTGGACGCCGAGGCCTCCGACGAGGTCCGGGTACGGGTGGGATCTGCGAAGATTCTTTCCTGCTGATGCCGCCGACTCCGTAAAGCTTTGGAGGACATTTTGCTGCAGGCCCCACAGATCAGTTCCTCGTGATCTGGGCCAAGGCAGCGGAGGCAATTATCGTGTGTGTCAGTGAGTGACATATTTCTGTCACACTGAACACACCTTTTGAAACAACTGGCAGCCATCGGGGGGAAAAAGGGCCCCTGCTAGGTCAAAGGACCGGGCTGACAGCGGAAAACAGAAAACGAAACTGACAAGAAAAATCAGAAAAACCGAAAAATAAGAGAAGGACTCGCAACGGCGTCGCGAGTCCGGGCAGGAAAGAGACCGGCGTCGAACCGAAGAAAAAAGAGAAATAAACTACGAAAAATCAACTTTTTCTGCGGGGACAAGAAGACCACGTCTGTAGGGCTCCGCGGAAAAAAGAAGACTGGCTAAGATGGCACCCTGGGGCGGGAAGGGGACCGCGCATGCGCGCTGCAATTCCCAAAGGCTTTCTTTGAAAGCTGGGGAAAATTGCTCTGCGAGGGCTCCGTCGGCGCCGACGTCACCCATATGTGAGGACTGACTTCCTGCTTGGTCCTGGAGAACCAGTCCTAACCCCCCCCAGCCCATTACCAGTCCTAACGCCCCCCACAGCCCATTACCAGTCCTAACTCCCTATCAGCCTACTTGTAGTCTTAGCCCCCCCATAGCCCATTACCTGTTGTAACCCCCTATCAGCTCATTACCTGTCCTAACCCCCCCATAGCCCATTTCCAGTCCTAATCCCCCCATCAGCCCACTTGTAGTCGTACCTCCCCATAGCCCATTACCTGTTGTAACCCCCCATCAGCCCATTACCTGTCCTAACCCCCCCATAGCCCATTACCAGTCCTAATGCCCCCCACAGCCCATTACCAGTCCTAACACCCCCCATCAGCCCATTTCCAGTCTTAGCCTACCGCCCCATAGCCCGTTTCCAGTCCTAATCCCCCCATCAGCCCACTTGTAGTCGTAGCCCCCCATAGCCCATTACCTGTCATAACTTCCCCCATCAGCCCATTTCCAGTATTAGCCCCCCCCATCAGCCCACTTCCAGTCCGAACCCCCTATAGCCCATTACCAGTCCTAACCCCCCCCATCAGCCCATTTACAGTCCTTACTCCCCCCTCCCTCCCTCCCTCCCCCCCTCCCCATCAGCCCATTTACAGTCCTTACCCCCCCCCATCAGCCCATTTACAGTCCTTACCCCCCCCATCAGCCCAGCTAAGTTTAAAAAAAAAAAAAACCCAGAAACCGGCTGCTGCTGCCGCCACCGCCGTGGCAGCGGCAGAATGGAGAATCCCGCGGGGCCCCCCTGTCCTGCAGTCTTCTATGCAGCCTCAGCGCGGGCTTTTCAGAGCCGCGCGAAGGGAGAGTTTCCCTTTCTCGCGGCTCTGTTAATCCCGCCGTGGGGGGGATGGGGTTTACCAAAAGCCCCGCGGCGGGATTAACAGAGCTGCGAGAGGAGAAGCTCTCTCTCTTCGCGCAGCTCTGACAGCCGACGGAGGCTGCATAGAAGACTGCAGGACAGGGGGGCCCCGCGGGATTCTCCATTCTGCCGCTGCCACGGCGGCAGCAGCAGCCGGTTTCTGGGTTTTTTTTTTTTTAAACTTAGCTGGGCTGATGGGGGGGGGGGGTGGTAAGGACTGTAAATGGGCTGATTCTCGATTCTGCCGCTGCCACAGCGGCAGCAGCAGCCGCAGCCGGTTTATGATTTTTTAAAACTTTGCTGGGATGCAAGATGTTTTTTGCGCGGGGCCCCCTGAAACGCGGGGCCCTGTGCAAAAAACATTCTTGCTCAATGGACGGGCCGGCCCTGACTGCAGGTGCCCTTTACCCCATTACAGGTGGTTGATTGCAACACTTGACAACAGAAGTGAAATTGTGACAATCGAAAGAGAACCAAGGAAAGTACCCTAAAATATCTGGGATTGATTTAGAATGTAACAATAGTTTGTAGGAAAAGTATTCTCCTCTAAAAGAATTTTTCTGACAATAGTGCACAAAAAGGCAAGTGGAAGTTGAATGGTGTGAACAAATGTCTTGCTTATGGGGGAGAAGGGAAAGTGAAGGGAATACTCAAATTCTAAAACAGAGACTGAGTACCATTTACAAGAGACTGCAAAGAGAAGCAGGAAGAAGAAACAATGTCAAAATTAAGTATAATTTGAAATACCCAATCAAGTTTATTTTGTACCTGTGTTTTCACATGTGTGTATATAGAGCAAAAATAGGGGTCCTTTTACTGAAGTGCGCTAAGCATTTTACATGCATTTTACCATGCGGTAACCATTAGTGTGAGCCCAAGATAATGGTCACCATGTGGTAAAAGCAGCCAGCGTGGTAAAACTCCTGCACTAACAATGCATGAATGGGCAGAGACTAGGCAGGTTACAGATGGAAAGCGAGTGTGGACACTGCAGCTAGCTCATGGTACTTATCACATGCTGTCAATTTTGCAGTTAATGCAACTGCGCTTACCACCACCTTAAGAGAAGTGCACTTGTGCTAAATGCTATTGCACTTAACACACAGTAAGGACCTTTTCCATGCAGTAACTGCAGGAAATATGTTGGGCATGCTCCCAGGAGTTACCACATGGTTTTTGCAACTACCATGGTTGGGTCTGGCTCCTAATGCCCGGTAAGCACAAAAGCTTACTGCTGTTTAATAATATTGCCTCATATAAACTTGTGCTTTCATGAGAACTGAAAGCCAAACATCATGAGGTCTAATTTCAGCATGATTGTTATTTGTTCATCTTTAGGCATATTTTCAACCACTTAAGACAGACTGCTGATTATACGGTCCTAAATTTAAAAGGGTAATTAATTTAGGTTAGGTCAATGATTTATGCAGTCCTGATTAAATTTAAGCCCCAGAAGCTTCCACGGCCTTTTCTGCATATCTTATGGCTAGAAATTTTAATGTTCTTTCAAAAGTTGTGTTTGTTGGCCAACCCCAAATTTTCAGTCCTAATGATTTAAATGGTTAACTCTAAAGTCAACCACATACATCATTTTAAATATCAGTCTTTAATTATCAAACATTATAAACCATGTTAGTAATATTTGATGACTTAAGTGCTCTAATTGAACATTACAACTTGCCTAAACAGAGCCTTAAGATTTTCTGGCAGTTCTGTTCGTCCAGCATAACCTGGGTTCATTGTGATGAATATTCCCACTGATGGTTTCAGTGATATATTTTCTCCAAGAAATATAAACCTATAGGGAGAAAAAGGAAAAAAAGATAACAATAAAATCTGCTTTTGCACTAAGATTCCATTTATATTACTGCAATAAATGTGTCATGTATTCATTTACCTTGTTTTCTTGGACCTAATAGCATCCTGAATGCTTTTCACTTGCACGGCCACCACAGAAAGGACTTCCACTGAAATTCGGTTAAACTCATCAAAACATCCCCAGGCTCCTGTCTGGACCAGTCCTTTATAGATACTGCCTATGGACTAGCAGACAGATTTAAATAAGCAGCAGTCCACTTTTTTGAAAGGCATTGGGTGAGATTTAAGTTTCAGAAAAATGTGCAAAAAGAAATACCAATGGCACAAAAGTCACTTTGCACATGCATATCTTTTGCCCAAGGCTTTAAATTCCTCTATTTTATGGAAAGAAAAACAATTTCAGAGAAAACATTTGTGCAATAAAAACTAACTATGAAATCATTGCCGTATTTTTTTTTATCTGTTGTTTAAATTTAGCCTTTTCATGCAAACATATTGCGGCACGTAGTACACATTTTTTTCCAGAACAAATATTTTTCTACCCAAACTGCAGAGAGTCAAGGTCTTGGACAAATGGATGTGCTATTTCAAAATTGTACAAGAAAACTGACTTGCAGGCTTTTTTGTACCTTTTTGTGCAGTCCTTAAAGTCTAGTTCAGTTTTTCCTTTGTAATATGTAGCTTACTAGATATCTCACATCCTTGCAGGAAAAAAGCTTTACATATACCTTGTAGTCCATTTGCTCAGAGCAGTTGAAGACATAGACCATAATGCCTAGTGCACGACCCAAATCTTTAGTTGTCTCTGTTTTACCGGTGCCAGCTGGACCTGCAGGAGCCCCGCTCATGGTCAGATGAAGAGACTGGGTTAGAGTTATGTAACACCTATAAATAATAGATCATCATCCTATTAGCAATACCATTCAATTTAATGTCTGTTATCATAGTCTTTTTAATAAGCCATAAAAAAATTGAAATTCATTTGAAACATATCAAATACTAAAGAAATAAGGTGGTTGCTTTTCTAAAAGAAAACCTTAGGTAAAGTATATTGTGAAATATTTCAAGTGTTCCTTTGATAAGCAGCAATATTCACCATGCCATTACAATTTCCGAGATTAGAAAATTAGGTCACAAAACTTGCAAAACCATAATTTGAAAAGATTACTGCCTTCTACTGCCTAATCTGGCAATTTTCTCCATCAGGGAATTCGTCCACATATCAACTGTGGAAAGTGTGAAGTAGAATCCTCAATTCACATTCATCTCTAGTATAAAATGCCATAAAACAGACCCTCATTCCTCTGGTGTCAAAATACAAGGCTGTGACAACAGACCCAATGATTATATAGTTGCAGATTTTAAGGGAAACAATGGAAATGCAGTTAGATGAAATAAAGCTTGTTCAAAACAAATTAGAGAATTTAACAATTTCACATGAGTGGCTTAAAATACTTCAGGGTCAAAACAAGAAGCTGGAGTAAGCAGCACCACAAAATGTTTAATATGACTGATATCCGCAGACTACAGAAAGATCTGGAGGACCTAGCTAATCAGTAATATATGCATTTTGGGGTTGCCTGAGGGATTGAAAAGAATAGAAATGGTGAATTTCCTAGAGGAATTTCTACCTCGCTTGTTAAGCATCTCTTCGACAAAACATTTTAAAATTCAGCATACTTATTGGGTCCAATTGAGGCCTATTTTATCCATAAAAAAGGCAAGGTCAATTGTGGCCAAGATCTTGTAGTACCTATAGGACTTCGAGATCCTGATGATCGCAAAGCTGAGATTACCAGTTTTGCACAGTGGAAAACATATCCTATTGTGCCTGATCTAGACAAAACCACTGCCCTGACATACAAGCTTTCTGAATGGGAGACCCCAGATGAAGGATTTAGGGGCTCTTTTATATCTAGTCCATATGAAGGTCACAACAACAGTGATTTTTGATAGGGCAAAAAAGCATATTTTGAATGGTATATTGGGTCTATAATATTAATATGATAGGAAACTTAGTTTTCAGGCAAGCTGTGATGAATCAGTTCAGCACTGGCTTTAATTATGCAAAGAAGAATAAAGTGGGGGAATGGCTGGGAACATTTGGAAAGCTGTAGTTGCAAGGATGATGATTCTTAAAGTGGCATTTTACTTACCAGATAACGTCCTTTCCTTGAGTCCTGCTAGATCAGTCCAGACAAGTGGGATGTGTTCCCCTACCAGCAGATTGGTGGAGACAAAGAACCAATGAAAAGCCCATGTTTAAATGACATCACTCCCATGCCTCTATCTGACTCAATCACCAGAGGTCTTTTCGGTATTTGTCCCAAAGCATATGGGAGAGCATGGCAAGCCTCACATAACTTTTTTTTTATTTTTATTTTTTAATTTGTTTATTGAGTCATTAGCAACCATTACAAAATCCAACCGACACAGCACTCCGGTAACACAGCAGTATTCACAATATTACAATGCACAACAAACATGGTTGAAAATACAACAACATAACCCTCCCCCCCCCTCAGCCCTCCCTCTCTATCACCGAACAAAGATGGATCAAGCCTGACCCATGAGCTACTGTGATTCTGTCCAATGAATGTATTTGTCCCACACCCTCCGAAAAGTGGTTTGATTACCCTTTTTTTGTGCTGTTAAGCTACTCATCAAGTAGATCTGCGCTAACATGGCTTGAAATTCAGAGACTGAAGGTACAGCTACTTGCTTCCATTTCCTAGCAAGAAGAATTCGCATAGCTACACACCCCAGTTCCACAAACACCCCCTCCTCCTTGGATACCCCAGGGATCCGAACCCCCAGAAGCACATTCTCCGGCTGGTATTGCAACAAACGGCCCAATATCCCCCCAATCAACCCCAGCACTGCCCCCCAAGCTGCCTTTACCACCCACATTCCCACCAGACATGCAGGTACGTACCCCTCACCCCACAATTCCTCCAGCACTGCTCAGATATAGACGCATGCATCTGATGGAGCCGAGCAGGTGTGAGGTGCCATCTATAAAGCACCTTATAGTTATTTTCTAGCAGGTTGGTAGCCAGGATACCTTTATATCTACTGACATAAATCTGGTCCCATACATCATCAGTCAATGGCAACCCCAAGTCCTCCATCCACGCCCTTTGATATGCCGTAACTCGTTTATCACTCACCATGGACCAGTAAAGAGTAGCTAAGACCCTCCTCAATTGTCCCCCCAAGAAAAAACGTTCGATATCGGTAAGATCTGAGGCTAAATGCGGGAGCACCCTCCTCTGAAGATAATGGCGCAGCTGCATATAGCCAAAGAACGCCCGGTCGTCCAGCTGATATTCCCGCGCAACCGCTGCAAAGGTCTTCACTTGTCGCCCCTCTAACAATTGCCCCACCCTATACAGGCCCTTACTGCGCCAACTAGCAAAAATAGAGTTCCCCACGGCGGGTCGGAAGTCTGGGTTCCCTTGTATCGGCATTAGCCTGGAGAGCCCCTGTTCCCCCAGCCAAAGACACCTCCATTTGTTCCAAACCCTCAAGGAGCCCAACACATAGGGGTTATGGCCAGGGTATCTACCCGAGCTCCCCCTCGGTCTCCAAACCCAATCCCCCAGGCACCCCTCCTCCAACTCTTCTGCTTCCATACCCACCCACTCCTTGGGATCCTCCGCCTGCCATTCCACCACCGTGCACATTTGGGCCGCCTCCCAATATTTCATCAAGTTCGGGACTGCTAGCCCTCCCCGCTCCCTTCGCTCCATCAATATACAGGCAGCCACTCGGCTGCCCTTCCCCCCTCTCACAAAAGTCAGAATTAACCTCTGCAACCGGGCGAGATAGCTTCTAGGGAGCCCAATGGGGAGGTTCATAAAGAGGTACAGCCATTTAGGTAAGGCCATTATTTTGATTGCCGCGATTCGCCCCATCCAGGATAAATGCTTATGTTTCCACTCTACCAACTCTTTTTGAATAGCCCTCTCCACCCGTATATAGTTTTCCCTAAACAGATCAGCCTCCCGGGCAGTCAGATAAATCCCCAAATAACGAATACTCGATTTCGCCCACCGAAACGGAAAGGAAGCCTTAAGCTGCTGTTGTGTTTCCCTGCTCGCCGAAATATTCAGCAGTTCTGATTTGGTATCATTAACCTTAAAGCCCGAATACGTGCCAAATTCCTTTAAGATCCCCTGCAATACCCCTAGGGAAGTTAGCGGGTCTGTCAGCATAAACAAGAGATCATCCGCAAACAGGGCCATCTTGCTCTCCCCGGTCTTCCACTGAACCCCATGGATCTCCACACTATCCCTCACTTTCTGGGCGAGTGGCTCCATAGATAACACAAAAAGCAACGGGGACAGTGGACACCCCTGCCGTGTCCCTCTATGCAGAGCGAAAGAGCTGGAATATTCCCCATTAATCCGAGTCCGTGCCATCGGCTGTTGATATATGGCCTTAACCCATTTTAAAAAATTCCCGGTCATCCCCATTCTCTCCAAAACCTTAAAGAGATAAGGCCACGATACCCGATCAAACGCCTTTTCAGCGTCGATAGCCAGCAGTACCATTTGCTCCGAACCCCTCTTTCCCTTCCACATTGCAGATAGCACCTTCCGCAAATTATCCACAGTGTGGCGCCCCGGGATAAACCCAGATTGGTTTTCATGGACCAGCCGTGGCATATGCTGTAACAACCAGTTAGCTAAAATCTTAGTGAAAATTTTAAAGTCTGTGCCCAGTAAGGAGATCGGCCTATATGAGCCGCACAAACTCAGATCTTTCCCATCTTTAGGCAAAACAGTGATCCCTGCCGTACGCAAGGTTTCTGGGACAGCCTCTCCTTCCGTAAAAGCATTAAATAAGCGCGCCAACGGCCCACAAAGCAAGTCTCTATAAACTTTATAGAATTTGTTCGTAAAGCCATCCAGCCCAGGCGCCTTATTTGTCGGGAGACCCCGAATGACCTCTGCCACCTCATCCTCGGTGATGGGCCGAGAAAGTCGTGCCCCCTCCACCTCAGTCAAACATGGGAGGTTCAGCTGCAGATAGCCATCCAATTCCGCCCCCCCCCCCCCGGATTGGGGTCTGCCGTATAGAGTTGCTTATAAAAAGTTACAAAGCTCTGTTGAATTAAATCGGTACCCCGCACCACAGCCCCTTTATCATCCCGTATTTTTGTAATGAAATTTCTAGTTCGGTGTCGTTTCAACTTTTGCGCTAGCAACCTACTGGGCTTATTGCTAAATTCAAAAAATTGCTGTTGCAGAATATCTTGGGCATGTTTAATCTCCGCTAATTCCAGTTCATTGAGTTCCCTACGCACGTTAATTAACTCGTGCACTATCCCGTGCTCTCACCCCGCCGCATCACCACACTTTCCAGCTCTCTAATCCTCTCCCGGAGCTCCTCCTTCCGCCGCTCCTTCTGCTTTTTTACATAAGCCCCCATCGAAATCAAATCTCCTCTAATAACAGCTTTCATGCATTCCCACAATGTTCCAATCGCACACCCATCCCGATCATTAAGCTCAAAATACTGCGTAATTTTCGCCCCCACCCAGTGCGCTATATCCCCATCGTCCAGAAGGGACTCATTCAACAGCCACATCCGACCCTTCCTGGATTCTATCCCCAAGCCCACCTCCACCCAAAAAGGCGCATGATCTGACCAGGTCCGGTCCGCCACATCACACTCATGCACCTCAGGCAATAGGGGTTTAGACACCCAAAACATATCTATCCTTGAGAAGGACTGATGTACCGGGGAATAGAAGGTAAACCCCCTCTCCTTCCCCCGTAATTCCCTCCACGTGTCCACTAAGCCCACACTCCTCACCAACGCTTTTAATTTCCTCCTCCCCGAAGCATGTCCCACTCCCTTCCCAGAAGAAGTGTCTAAAGCAGGGTCAATGGTAACATTAAAGTCCCCCCCCCATAATAATATGGCCTTCCGCTATCTTCTCCACAACACCCTGAAGCTGCCCAAAAAAGGTCCCATACCCCACATTCGGCCCATACACATTGATCAGTGTGAACATGCGTCCGTGAATGCGCAATTTAACAATAAGATATCTGCCCTCCTTATCCCGGTGTACCTCACAATCTGAGTATTCTATCGCCCCCCTAAGCAAAATCCCCACTCCCCCTTTTTTCAGGGCCACCCTATTAGAGGCAAACCATTTCTCTGGAAAGCTTTTGTGTGCCACTCGCCACTCATCACATTTTTTCAAATGTGTTTCTTGGATAAAGATAATGTCTCCGTGAATTCTATGAATTTCCTTAAACATTCTCTGCCTTTTCACCGGAGAATTGAGGCCCCGAACATTCATGGACACTACTTTAACCCTATCCACTGGACTTTACCCGCCCCCTCACCCCCTGCTCACAAACCCGGCTGACCAAACCCCACCAGCTCCCCCCCCCCAACCCCTCACCCCCACCCCCACCCCGTCTCCCCACATTCCCTCCCTCCTCACCCACATAATGAGTGCTCCTGCCATCCCGTTCCGACCGCCCCTCCCCCCCACCCCACCTAGACACCACTCAACCACCCCTTATCCTACCCACACCCCACACAGCACACAAACTCCCCCACATCACCCCCCTTCCCGATTCATCCCACAATTACATAGCCAAGTAACAATTACATGAACATCAATGCAACATTCCCCCCAACATATCCCCCCCCACATAAATGTATGCTTAGCCTCCTACTCCATCTCCATTCTATTAGACTCCCGACCAGTCCAAAAACAGTAAACTATCAAGGCCCCAAGGGGCTGCCCAGAGCGGTCACTCTCCATCCTCTTCCCGTCGCTCTGCGGTCCCGGGTTTCCAGGCCCGCTGCCGCTTGCAGTCCACCTGCTGCCATCTGGGCCGTCCAGCCGGTCTGCCCCCGCTGCTGTCAGTCTCCTCATGCAGGCCCGTCATGCCCGCGGATCGCAGTGCCTGAACAGCTTCCGCCCGTGTTTTCACCCGAATGTTTTGGCCTTTATAAGAGATAGATAGTCCAAAGGGGAAGGTCCACCCATACCGGACCCCCTCCTCTCGTAGTTTGCTCACAATGTCTCTCAACATGCGCCGCTTCTGAAGGGTAATCTGCGCCAAGTCAGAGTAAATGTCTACTTCACAAGAGCTCCATTGTACTCCACCGGTCCCGCGGGCCGCTCGCTGTACCTGCTCCTTAGTTTGAAAGTCCTGATAGCAGGCAATAATATCTCGTGGCCGGTTCCCGCGCCCCGCTCCTGCTGCAGCCGCTTGATGAGCGCGCACAATGCGCCAATCCATATTGTCTATGGATACTCCAGCCTTTTCCAGCGCGGCCTTAGAAATAGCCTGCACCACTGCCGGACAGTCCAGATAGGGTTCCCCCTCCGTCACCCCGCGGAACCGCAGGTTGCACCGGTGGGACCTATTCTCAAGGTCTTCCATTTTCTCCTCGAGCCCTTGCTGCTGCTGTTGCAGGAGCTGTACTTTACTCTCCAGCGACTCCAGGCTTTCCTCCTGGCCCTCCACCCGGCCTTCAACTTCCTCCACTCTCCGGCCCAGGTCCGTAAGTTCCCCTCTCAAGCTGTCCACGCTTGCTACCACATCGGCTCTAATTTGTAGGATATCCTGTCTTAGTTCAGAGAACCACATGCGGACATCACTCTGGAAGTCACCGGATCCCCCTCCAGCGCCTGTACTGCTCTCCCCGGGGCCCTTCTCCGGACGGTCCCGCATGCTTCGTTTGTTAGTAGCATTTTCTGCGGTCTTTCCCTCTGCCCCCGCCATCTTGTCTTTGCTCGGCCGGGGCGGCGTGCTCTCTCCGTATGCAAACTCCTTCAAATTCACTTTTTTCAATTTCGTGGACATTACATCCAGTCGCCCCCGTTATCTCCTGCTACTCCAACAAAACTGGGGTGAAGGTAGCACCTCACTCTCTGCAACAATGCACTTTTCGGTAGGGTCGGGTGGGAGCTCACCACTCAAGCGGCCATACTAGGTGATGACGTCACCGGCACTCAAGCCTCACATAACTTTTAACGTTAGCAACAATGAGAGGTCAAACAGAAGTGAACTAGTCACAGGAAAGCATAAATAGAACATCCATGGAATATGAATCTGCAGCATATAAATCATAGCAGACCCGAAGGTACCGCCTCATAATCACAGAGCAAATACAGTTCCACGGGAAGGCACTGAACTGGTTTAGCATGACTCGTGGAAGGCACTGAACTGGTTTAGCATGACTCAAGGGAAGGACATTATCTGGTAAGTAAAATGTCATCTTCCATATTGTCCTGCTAGACCAGTCCAAACAAGTGGAATGTACCAAAGCTACGCCTCCACTGGGCAGGAAGAAGACACAGCAGCTCACAAAACCTTGGGGCCAAAGGTCATGAACATCTAAGTAGTAATATTTGACAAAAGTGGAAGGTGATGTCCACATTGCCACCCAACTAATGTCTGCAGGGGCTACCCAAGCTCCGCTCCACCCATGAATATGCTTGCGCTCAGGTAGAATGGGTACATAAACCCTCCAGAACTGGCTGGTTCCGCAACAAATATGCAGAGGCAATGGCCTCCTTAATCCAGCGCCCCAAGATAGACTTAGACACCACGTCACCCTTGAGTGGGCCAGCAAACACAAAAAGATGGTCTGACTTAGAAAAAGAATTTGTAGCATCCAAAGCACGGAGTCATCTTTTCAGATAAGTGCATAGTATTATTGCACTGTTTGCTCTGCATTTTCAGAGAAAGATCACTGTTCACGCAGTTATTTCTTTAGATAAGATTATTCAGTCATATAACTACACAAAAGTTTTTTTTCCCAAAAAAACGTTTGGGTTAATTTTGTGTGAGGCACACAGTTGTGTGTTTTCACACAATTTTAACATGTGTTCAATGTCTAAAATTGAGTAAACCTTCATCTGAGTAAAACAGAAGAGTGGTCATGAGAGAAGTGTCTCCTCAAGATAAATCTTCCAAGAAGTATTCTTAAGATCATCATGCTCGGCTAGTACTGCTCTTTTTGTTGTTTTATAAGATCTATCTCGGCATGACCCCAGCATCGTGGAATCAACTGAAACGCCTCCTGACAACTCCCACTCTCCTGGATCCATAGAGTGCCAGCTGAAAAAGTCCGCTGCCACATTGTCCACCCTGGCAATGTGCAGAGCCAACAAAGCTACGAGGTTCTTCTCCACCCAGGCAAACAGGAGAGCCATCTCCAGGGCTACCCTGGCACTCCTCATGCTGCCTTACTGATTGACATAAGTCACCACCACTATGGTGTTGTCCGAAAATACTCAAACCACCCAGCCCTTGATCAGGGGTCAGAAATGCAGAAGAGCCAACCTGATGACCTTCACCTTGACAATGTCGATGGCCCTTACTGCTTCCCTGCAGTTTGGTCTTAGCAATGGGCTTTCCAGTCCTGAGACTGACATCAGTCATCAGAAGGATCCATGAGAAATCAACCAGCGGTACCCTTCCTAAGATGACAGGGCCACTGCCACCACTGCAGGCTTGAACACCTGAGCACTCAGGAACCACAGAGTCAGCAAGGACTATAGGTGCAGCTGCATGTAAGCATGCGCCTATGACACCATTTTAACTGTCACCGCCAGCAATCTGAGGAGCTAAAGATAATCTTGGACTCTGGGAGCCTGCTACGAACAGAACAGTGCCAGGCAATCCAAGAGCCTTTCGACTTTCTCCTCTGGCAGAAAGACACTATCCACTTGAGTATCAAAACATGCTCCCAGGAACTCCAGGACTGAGACGGCATCAACTGACTCTCTCCTTGATTGATCAACCCAGCTATGGCTTCCCAAAAAAGACAGCATTTGGGTCACTCCCTGAAACGCCTCTGAAGAAGAATAGGCTTAGATGATCCAGTCATCCAGATATATCTATTTATTTATTTAACAGGGTTTTTTTTATACTGCTTTATCATTTCAGTCAAAGCGGTTTACAATGTAACAAACTTATTAATGTACATTAAATAGGGACATTGATAAATTGGATTCTTCTGAGGCAATCCTGTCCTTTCAAATTGCTCAGAGCAGGTTACAAATTACATACTGTGATGAGGAGAGTATGGCTGATTCCATGGAACTGGAAGAAAATCAGACATTTACCTTTAAAGAAAGAGCAAGGAATCAGTAGCTCTCAAACTGCAGGTAGAGAAAAAAAAACACGCAGCTATTGAGGACAGGACACACCCAAGCTCTGCTAATCCAAGGGCAGGCTTGGAAATTAATGAGGGACACCTGGGTGAAGGGGAGTGTACGGTAGTTCAGAGACACTCTTATAAACCCAGGGAAATATTGGAGGAGGAAGGAGAGAACAGCCAGAGAGAGGGCAACAGGAACAGGAGTACCAGACGAGGCAGGACACGCAGCAGCACGCTGGAAGGAAAGATACAGGAAACCAGCACTCGAGAGAGCTGACCAGGGAGAACAATGGAGAATTCAGTGGGGAGAGAAACACCAGAGAAAGGCCCAGAGAGTTCACCGTGGAGGAGAACGGTGAAGACTTCCGAGGGAATCTCAGAGGTGAAAGCCCTAGTCAGAAGGGAAGCCAGGATTGCAGGGAAACTGCAATTGGTTTTAAAACTAGGAGAGCTGTGCCAGAGAGAAGTGCTGATAAGGGTCAGGCTGCAGTGCCAACCGTTCCTGAACCAGCTAAAGAGCTGCAACTTCCAAAAAGGTGCGTGAATAAAAGGGTAGCCAAAAGTGCCCTAAGCCAGTTAGAGGCATTGTGTCATTTGATGCAAGAAAAGAATCTCCACGTTCCTGGTGGAAACCCTGTGCATAGGGAAAAGCCTCAGTGGAGAAAGGTTCGGGAACTTTTAGAGAATATTAAGCCTGAAGTTTTTCATGATGGATTAAAGCCAGATTTACCGAACACAGGTCCTGAGAAAATGCAGATAGACTATTATGAATCTGATGAGGGGTCTGAAGATTCAGTAATGGATTGTTCTCTGTGCCAGAAGGCAGAATAAAAAGTTTGTGGATAAAAGAAGGGAAAAGCCTATAACCTGAATGTCCTAGAAGGCAGTGGGAAAACAGGGAGAAATGTGTTTAGCCAGGAATGCTAAAGAACCCTGTTGCTGAAGAAAGGATATTTCTTTTGGGTTTGAAGCGAAGAGAAACCTTGCTTGATTGCTGAATGATTTGAAAAACAGCGACACATGTTAAAAAGCTACATAAAGCAGTTTCATTGTTTGGTTTGGTATAAATGCCTATGGATTATTGTTTGGAGAAAGAATCCTGTTTGTTTTGCGTTGAGCCTTAATGCTCTTTAGAAAAAGAAATAAATTCCTGTGTTTTGCCTTGTAAACCATCGGTCTCCACACTACTTGTTTTTTAAACACAACAACAAATCCCTGCAGCCCCGGCGCTGGATGAGGAAGAAAACTCTTTAATTAAAGGACTAACAAGTGCAGCCCTAGGCTTATAGGCTGTTGCCTGGGCCAGGGGCCTCCACAATACATAATAATAAAAAGTAACACCACAGGCTGACAATACCTCATCATAAAGCATAATTACTCACCTGTAACAGGTGATCTCCGGGAACAGCAGGAATTTAGTCTTCACATATGGGTATCGTCCCGACGGAGCCTGCGCGGGAACGCTCCCCAGCATCCAATTAGGAAGCTTTTGGGAGCATCCCACAGCACCTGTGTGCTGCCTTCCCGCCTTTCCCAACTGCCTCTCTCCAGTTGAGTTTAAAGCTGAGACAAAGAGGGAGAGAGGGAAAGAGAAAGAGATAGAGAGATACAACTCCTAGGGGAGGTGGGTGGGTTGTGAAGACTAAATTCCTGCTGTTCCCGGAGATCACCTGTTACAGGTGAGTAACTATGCTATCTCCAGGAACAAGCAGGAATGTAGTCTTCACATATGGGGACTCCCTAGCTTTAGATGCCAGGGAGAGACCCCAGAAGTTGTGTGTCCCTGTGAAAAGGCTCCACTTCCCCCATGGATCTCTGGCATCCAACCAGGGATGGTGGGTAGGAGTTGATTAGGTATGGAACAGGTGTTGAAGAACAGCCTGACCAAACAAGGCATCCCGGCGAGAGTCCTTGTCCAAGCAGTAATGGGCTGTGAAGGTATGAACCGAGGCCCAAGTAGCTGCTCGACAGATGTCGTCGATAGACACAGAGTGCAGATGAGCCATTGAAGCTGCCATGCTCTCACATTGTGAGCTGTGACATGGCCCTCCAGAGGAATATTCTTACTCTGATAGGCAAAGGAAATACACTGAGCAATCCAGCTGGACAATGTTCGCTTGGAGACTGGAAGTCCCAAATGAGAAGGATCAAAAGCAACAAAGAGTTGAGAGAACTTTCTATGTTGCTGTGTTCTTTGCAAGTAAAAGGCTAAAGCTCTTTTACAGTCCAAAGTATGAAGATTCCTTTCCGCATGAGATGCATGAGGCCTTGGAAAAAACACAGGCAGGTAGACCGTTTGGCTTAAATGAAAAGGCGAGACCACCTTTGGCATAAAGTGTGGATGAGTCCTAAGGACTACCTTATCATGATGGAACCTTGTATAAGGTGGATCAGCCACTAGTGCCTGCAACTCACTGATGCAGCGTGCTGATGTGATTGCAATGAGAAAGATGACCTTCCAAGAAAGGAATTTCAATGAGGTAGTAGCTAAGGGTTCGAAAGGTGGCTTCATGAGCTGACCAAGAAGCAGGTTTAAGTCCCATGCCACCGGTGGTGGCCTAATGGGAGGCTTAGTTAGAAGAAGGCCTCTCATAAATCTTGCTATAAGAGGATGGGAGGAAATAGGTTGTCCATTTAGAGGCTTGAAAGAAGCTGCAATAGCACTCAAATGGACTCTTACTGAGTTAGTTTTAAGTCCTGCATTGGATAAATGAAAGAGATACTCCGGTAATGATTCCAGAGGTATCGCAAGGGGGTTAAGACCCTTCTGCGAACACCATATGGTAAACCTTTGCCACTTGAAAGCATAAGAGCGTCTTGTGGAAATCTTCCTGGAAGCATAAAGGATATCCTTCACTTGCTGAGGGAGGTTAAGATTATGAAGATCTAGGACTTCAGCAACCAAGCCCTGAGATGCGGAGACTGCGGATTGGGATGCCATAACATTCCGTTCTCCTGAGACAGGAGATCTGGAGCAGATCCTAACTCCAGGGAGGGAGCTTGAGAGAGATGTAGAAGCAGAGAGTACCACACTTGCCGTGGCCAATGTGGAACTATGCCTCTGTCTCTCTGAAGCTTGAACAGGGTTTTGGGAATTAGGGGAATGGGTGGAAAGGCATAAAGGAAGTCTTGACCCCAGAGGAGGAGGAAGGCATCCTTGGCCTGAGAGCCCTGAGCCAGAATGCTGGAACAGAACCGGGGAAGATTGGCATTCAACGGACTTGCAAAGAGGTCTATGTCCGGGGTTCCCCAAATTTGAAAAATCTTGGCCACCTGGTCTGCATGCAGAGACCATTCGTGTGGAAGCAGAACTCGACTGAGTCTGTCTGCCCAAGAGTTTTGTATGCCTGGAAGGTACACTGCCAGGAGATGAATCTGATGCTCTCTGGCGAGGGCCCATAGTCGCAAAGCTTCGTTGCAAAGCGACAGAGAGCCTGTTCCCCCATGCTTGTTCACGTAGAACATGGCTACTTGATTGTCCGTATGGATGAGGACTGTCTTGTAGTTGAGCAAGGAAGATTGCTCTGAGCTCTAAGAGATTGATGTGTAGATGAGTCTCCTGTGGAGTCCAAGTGCCTTGGGTGAAGAGGTCTTGCAGATGAGCTCCCCAACTCATTGGTGAAGCATCTGTTGTGAGAGCTGCCTGAGGTAAAGGTTGTTGAAAAGGGGACCACAGCAACAGGTTCTGAGTGGACTGCCACCATTGGAGGGACAAAATAAGGCGATTTGTGTTTGCTATTTTGTCTGACAGGTACCCTGATGCCTGGGTCCATTGAGTGGATAAAGTCCACTGGGCTGCTCTCAAATGGAGGCGAGCATAAGGAACCACATGCACTGTAGATGCCATGTGGGCTAGTAGTTGTAACATTTCTCAGTGAGATGAGGTTTTAGCACTGCTTGAGAGGCTAACTGCACCATGCGAAGGCAACGGGCCTGAGGAAGATAGGCCCTTGCTTTTCTGGTATCCAGCAAAGCTCCTATGAACTCTAGGGACTGAGTAGGAGTTAGAGTGGATTTTGGGATGTTTATGACCAGACCCAAATACTGAAGGATACGCATTGTGCAAGATAGAGCAGTCCTGGCCTCTGACTGTGATGGGGATCGAATGAGCCAGTCGTCTAAGTAGGGGAAGACGAATATTCCTAGAGTGCGAAGAAATGCTGCTACCACAGCCATGCATTTCGTAAACACTCTTGGAGCTGAGGCCAGGCCAAAAGGAAGAACCCTGTACTGGTAGTGCTTTCCTTGAAAAAGGAACCGAAGGAACTTTCTGTGAGTTGGGTGGATGAGAACATGGGTGTACGCATCCTTGAGATCTAGAGAACAAAGCCAATCCTGACTCTGAAGGTATAGCAGCAGAGATCCCAGAGAAATCATCTTGAATTTCTCTTTGAACAGGAATTTGTTCAATTCTCTGAGGTCCAGAATAGGTCTGTATCCTCCTGTTTTCTTTGGGATAAGGAAATAGGGGGAGTAAAACCCTGTACCCTGTTGATGAATGGGTACTTCTTCTATTGCCCCTTGGGCAAGAAGCAGAGTGACCTCTTGATCTAACAGGTTGATGAGAGAGGTCTGAGAATTGAACTGTCTTACCATTGTGGGAGGGGGTATGCATAGAAAGTGAAGCTTGTACCCCTCTTTTATAATGGAAAGTGTCCAATGTTCTGCGGTTATCTGCCCCCATCTGGGGGCAAAGTGACACAACCTTCCTGGAATGGTGAAAGGCTCTGGTCCATTGAGGGCCAGGAAGGCTAAGTTCTCTAGATGAAAGTCAAAGGCCTTGTGGAGGCTGAGACGGTTGAGGCTTAGCAGTCTTTGCTTTCCTTTGTTTAGGTGGCTGCTGACTCTTTCGGGCAGGCTGACCTGCAGAACGTACCTGTTGGGAATAGGAAGGATAAAACCTCTTCTTTTTAGAGAAGAATGGTTTCTTGAAAGATTTCTTTCTTGCAGGATCAGCTGTAGCTTTGGATAACCTATCCAAAGTGGAGTTGTCAGCATCCAACTTATTGGCTTTCTCTTGCCAATTTTTGCCGAATATATTCTCACCTGTACAAGGGATATTGCCCAGTTTGTCCTGCACCCAGAGTTCCAAATCGGATGCCTGGAGCCAGGCAATTCTACGTGCACCTATGGCAATGGCAGAGGTTCTGCTTATGCACTCAAAACAGTCAAAGGTTGCACAGTTGACAAACTTAGAATCATCCTGGGCATGTTTGACCAGTGTGAGAAAATCCTGCCTTCTATCCTCAGGAAGAAGAGGACTCAAAACCTCTAAATCTCCTGCGATTTCTTTAAGGAACATTCCCATATATAAAATATAGGAACTGATCCTGGCAGAAAGCATGGAAGCCTGGAAAGTATGACGTCCAAAGGCATCCAAAGTTCTACACTCACGTCCTGGAGGATTAGAGGCATGCCTCTTTGCACTGCTGATCCTTCTCATAGCTGATTCCACTACAATAGAGTGGTGAGGAAGCCGAGTCTTCTGGAAGCCAGGACAAGGAGGGACTCGATACATAGTATCTAGTCTGTGAGAGTGAGGAGAGGTGGTAAGAGGTGTCTCCCACATTCTCAACATGAGATCATGCTCATGGATAGGCAAGGTAGCTGCCTCCTTAGGAGCTTTGGGATATTGTAAAATCTCCAACTCCTTTGCTCTGGGCTCTGTTTCGGGAGCCACAGTAATGGACAGACCCCGAGCCACCTCCCTGATAAAATCCTGAAAGGAGATATCTTCTGGAGGAGACATCCTATGTTTAGGAGAGGAAGGCTCCTCCGGGAGAAGTTTTCCGGTACCGACAGAGCTGTCAGAATCCTCGGAGTCCTCCGAGGATTCGAAGTACCTTCTGTCCAGATGCTCTTGAAGAGCCCGATACCTGTACCGACCGAAGTTTGTACTGGGGGGAATCGGTACCAGTGTATCGTACCGGAAGGCATCGCATGACTGGGTACCAGCAAAGCGGACACTGATGTCGATGCCGATGCTGTCGGTACCGGTTGAACTGTCAAATGCGGTTCCGAGGGTGTCGATGCCGCAAGGAGAGCCGCCAGACTGCGTTCAATAGCCAGAAACCTCTGGTCTATCAATGCTGCCGATGCCTGGGTATCGGTACCAGGGAAAGCAGCCAGTACCCCAGAGCATGGCACCAGTAGTTCTGCCGAGGTCGAGGCCTCGAGAACATCCTGGAGCCCTGATAATGCTTTGGAAGCCGAAGCCTCCCGCCGGGGCAATTTTGCCGGTACAGAACCCTCAAGGGCAACGCCAGAGGCATCTCAATGCTTGGAAGGAGATTTACCCTTTGAGGACCGGCCAGATTTATGTTTAGTTACCTGAGATCCATGGGAGGAAGATGAAGCCCTGGAAGACGTCGATGCCACAGAAGCTGCATCTGAAGGAAAAAGGGCACTGAGCTTAGCAGCTCGGTTTTGTCGACCCCTCTTGGACATCATGGCACAAGCCATACATTCAGAGATGGAGTGGTCAGGACCTAAACATTTAAGACACCACTCATGGGTGTCGGTGACGGAGATGGTACCGCCACACTTGGTGCACTTTTTGAAACCCGAGGCGGGTTTTTCCATAGTGGAGGAAATTTTGGGCCTAAGGCACAAAATGGCGCGTGCACCTGGAAAGTAAAAATTTGGACAAAAAATAGAATATATATATATTTTTTTTTAAAGAAAGAACCACCGGCGGTAGCGGTATAGCGTCGAGGAAGGCAGATGCGACCACAAAAAAGAAGGAATAAGGGAAAAAAAATTCTGCGGTGACAGGAACGACGACCTGCTGGCTCCGTGGAAAACGAAGAACTGGAGAGAGGCAGTTGGGAAAGGCGGGAAGGCAGCACGCAGGCGCTGCGGGATGCTCCCAAAAGCTTCCTAATTGGATGCTGGGGAGCGTTCCCGCGCAGGCTCTGTCGCTACCGACGATACCCATTATGTGAAGACTACATTCCTGCTTGTTCCTGGAGATCACATAATATCTACACTCTTCATAAAAATGACAGTACAGGACATTACTTTATTTACAAGATCTTACAAAGTCCATCAAATCTCAGGAAAAAGGTACGTTTTTATCACCACTCGAAAACATAACAGATTGTCTATAGAACAGTACATTTTTGATATTCCATTCCATAGTAGTGGCAAAGAACATGATTAAACATTATGACGTGCACATTCAAGATGAAAATGTTTGCAAGAGGAAACAAGTAGCAGACAATCTGATTGAGACTTCAGAGTATGGGCTGGGATATACTTCTGCAATTTATTAACATAAGCTGGAAGCTGACCATAAAAATATTTAAAAGCCAAGACAAGCAGTTTAAAAATACAACACTTCTCAATCAGTAGCCAATGAAATGAGTTTAGATAAGGAGAGACAATCTTTAAACCTCAAATCAAAAATCTGTCTCACAGAAACATTCTGTGTCCGTTGTAGTCACTTTTTTGATTTCGCAGTCAATCCATAAAACAGAATGTTACAATAATTGAGCATATATACAAGTTAAAATCTCAGACTGCGAAAAAAACTGATGGATCTTATACAATTGTCGCAAGTAATAGAAACAGGTCTTAACAGTTTGGGAGACGCATCCATCAAGAGAAAGATCACTATCAATGATAACTCCCAGACTGCAAACCTGATTCTTGATGTGAAGCTCTACTCCTTGCCAAAAATATTTTGGGGTAGGGAAGGAGCTATTACGATGAATCCACAATACCTCAGTTTTTGAAGGATTAATCTGCAACTTATTCTGTCCGATTTACCATCCACTGTTTAACCAAATCCGAACAAGACACCAATCTGTTAAGTCCAGAGGTTTGATCTACGTCCAAGGGGACATACAGTTGAATATCAGCAGCATAAAAGTGTGCCCGAACCCTTTGGGCAGATATTGCATCAGTTACAGGCTTGATGTAGATGTTAAAAAGAAGGGGTGATGATAATGCCCCTTGTGGAATACCATATTTCAATGGTCTGGGATTAGAGATCATGTTTCCCACTGCTACATATTGGCACCTAGCAATCAGGAACAACTTAAACCAAGTAAGTACCAGATCTGTAACTCTCATATCAGATATTCTGCTGCAGAGACTATCATAGTTAATAGTATCAAATGCTGCACTTAAGTCCAACAGGACCAAAAGAACTTCCTGACCATGGTCTATAGTACCATCCAAAATATCCAGCATGAGCAATTCAATACTATGATTTTCTCTAAAACCTGACTGATAAAGGTGACAACAAATTGTTGCTGGAAACAAAATCAGATAACTGATTCAGGACAATCTTTTCTAGCACTTTGAAAAAAAATAGGGCAAATTTGACACAGGCCTAAAATTTTCCGGTTTGTTCTGATCTAAATTAGATTTTTTCAACAAACGTTTAAGAACAGCCTTCTTCCAACTATCAGGCGCTATTCCCTAATTCACCAACTCACTAATCAGGGATGTCAATGTAGTAAGAGTAGATACAGTCAATTGTGCAAAAAAGTTTGAAAGACAGGGATCAAATCGCATATACGTAGGACGAAGAGAAGTCAAAACTTCCTTAAAATCCTTAATAAAGACAGAAGTAAAAGAGAAGATAGTCCTTTTCTGAGAATTAAAAGAATCACCTCCTTCAATGATAAAATCATACCCAACTTCTCAACATACTGAGCAAAGGGGGAATTCTGAGAATCCAAACCTATCCGAATCTTATCTTATCTGAAAAAAATTGCGAAAATATTTCACAAGTCAAGACTGTCCTTTAGTCACATTAAAAAGTTTACCCACTTCTCCAAATAATGTTTTGGAGTTAGTAGAGTTCTTTAGATCAGAATAAAATAATTTCTTAGCATCTTGAATTGACTTTTTATATTTTGCAGCATCCTCTTTCCACCAAACCTTATTCAAATCAATTTTATCCTTAACCCACTTCTTTTTATATCTCCTAACCTCCCTTTTCAAAACTCTCAATTCATCATGAAACCATGGGGAGTAGTTCTTACGCTCCACTGATTTAATCTGCTTTTTTTTAAAGCCATACACAAATTCCATGGTACCGTCGCGGCCATAGCCATGGAATTTGTGTATGGAAAATGTCCTTGGGGCAGTAGAGAGCCTGAATGAGAGGGTTGCGAACTGAAAGAGCCAAGCATGACAAAATGCAGACACTTCTGCTGATCCTCCCAGATCGGGATATGAAAATACAGTATGCTGGAATCACTGATTGCAAAGTTTACATCCAGATGTGTAGGCAGTGCCAGTGCGTGTTGACACCCTTGAAGACCAGAGTGGACCGAAATCATCTATCCTTTTTTTTTTCCCGTTTCTCGTTGGACCTCACGAAATAGATGGAGTATCTGCCCTTGCCACAATCATCCAGGGAAACAGGCCGACAAGAAGCAATAACTTGCCCAAGGTTATTCTAACAGCCATCCTTTTGTTCGCAGACCCACAGTGGGAGATAACGAAAACGTGCAGGATCGGCTCTTGGCATTCCAGAACATATCCATACTGAACGGTGTCTAGCACCCAGCAATCCTTGGTGACCCGGGCCCATCCTTGAGAGACTAGGCAAAGCCTGCCCGCAACTAGAGGAAACACAAATCTTCATCACACAGCTCAGAAGGGACCTCCTCTAGAGGGCATCAAGTCCCTGAGCCCATACGCTCCCCAAAAGAGCTGAAAACAAGCCCGAAATCCGGGAGCAGAAGGGAAGGGGACCTTCCAGACCAGCAGTAATGGGGGTCTGAGACCCCCCAGGAGTCCAACCAGCATGTCTGTTGGAAATGGACAGAAGCTGACAGAAAAGGGCTCCTGCCAGTTTCAGAGGCCCCTTGGACCCATCATCTGGAAGGTGGTAAGGTTTTGTCTCGCCCAGTTCCTTTGCCAGTTACTTCAAAACACCACAATGGGCCAAATGGGCTTTGGGAAATGTGTTCACCTCCCAGTATCAGAGCCAAATCAAACGCCATGTCACTGTCGACAGGGCACTACCTCTGGCGGCTAAACATTACAGACCATACACGGCATCAGAAAGGAAGGCCACAGCCAACCCCAAAGGAGAGATAGTATTGTTTGGCGGGAAAGACAATCCACTGTAGCAGGGATCGAAATGTCAGGCCTACACAGACTGCCAACTGAAGAGCAGCAGCCGCCACAGCAAACTGGTTCTTCAGTGCCAAATCCATCCTTCTGTCCAGAGTATCTTTTAAGGCCGATCTACCTTCACAAGAATAGTGGTCCATTTGGTAACCACTGTGACCTGTACATCCAAACTACACAACACACTCCTTTTCCAGAAGAGTGTACAACTGCTTATACACCCTTAAGCAGGAAATAGGGAAAACTCCACTCCAACCAGATAACTTGATCACCTCCAAGAGCAGAAAGAATGTAGTTGATTTTGCACCCCTTGCAGGAGTGGATGAACCTTCAGCCCCGGCTCAGTTTCTGGAGCATCTGCCAAGACCAATTTGAATAAGACCTGAAAACAAGGCTTCCACTCTCAGTCTGCTGCTCATGAGACCCCACTTGGGGGCACCCAGAGGCCACAGGGTCTGAAAAGACCAGGCCTGTAGTTAAAAAGGAACAGAGTTCCAGGACGGAATCTAGGTTCCGGAAGCCCCCCTTTCAGCAATGACTACCCAACCCCTAGAGGAAGGGAGAAATCAACAGTGGGGAATCTCCAGCTGATTGGTCACCATTACCCACACTGCCATCTGCCATCTTCTACCCTGGGGCAGGCAAGGCCGGACCAACTGCATCTCTCTCATGAGAGGGGGGAAATGGGCTCTCCAGGGATGATTCAGATGCCTCCATGCAAGAAAAGCAGAGTCCAGAATGTGTACTTCGCTTGCCACAGGTCAAACAATGTTTTCTGGAAGAAGATAAAGGGTTAGAGCAAGTGCAATAGCAGCAACGTATTAAGACTGCGGTGGCCATAAGGAGCACGTTAACAGCACTTGTACAGCAACATGCACTGGAGCTGCTTGGAGAGAGCGCAAACTAGGACTGTGTGACCGCCAAGCGCACAATAGAAAAAATGCAAGTAACGTGTGCAGAAAACAGCGGGAAAATCTCATACCATGCCAATGGTCCATCCCAAATTGTGCCTCCAAACAGACGGAATAGGGGGCCCCCAAAAAGGACAATGGTCAAGCCTTGGTACTCACTCCTTGAGAGCCCCAGGCACAAATCCACACCAAGCTCAGTTTTACTCCCCTGAAGCAGTTTCTTTTGCTTTGCAGACACCACATTTCAGGTGGCTGGCAGGAAGATTCCTCTGAGAGCCTTCTGCAATCTTCGCGAGAGAGCAGGGGGGACAGAAGAGGAGAGAAGGGACATTGAGGCTGTATGAGGCTGCTGAAATCTTCCAAATCCTTCCAATTCTTCCATTTTTTGGCTGCTCAACAGGCTCTTATAATAAGAGAGCAGAGCTGAACCAATTTTCTCTCCTCCTATGGCTACTGAAAAGACTGCAGTCTAGTGGAGCCTACCATGACAAGTGAAAGAGTCACCCTCAAGGTGGTCATTCACGAGCGTTTAAATCAATCTTTTTCTCTCAATTATTCAGATTTTCTTCAGAGTGGAGAAAATCCATCTACCATCAGCTGGAGACAAAGAAATACCGAAGAGACCTCTGGTGGGTGAGCTGGATAGAGGCATGGGAGTGATGTCACTGAACGCTGGACTTTTCATTTGTTGTTTGACTCCACCAATCTGCTGGTACGGGAACACAAACCACTTCTCTGGACTGGTCTAGCAGGACAATATGGAATTATTATTTAAGATTGCATAATATTCTGAAAATTTAGCTATCTTTTAAGTTATATAGGTCAGACGTAGCACAGGATAGTCCAGACAGAGATTTTTTGGCTAAATTCCAGCACCCAATAATAGTCAATGATAAACATCTATCACAGAGAAAGCGTAGTTACTCATCTGTAACAGGTGATCTCCGGGAACATCAGGAATAAGTCTTCACATATGGGTACCGTCGGCACTGACGGAGCCTGCGCGGGAATGCTCCCCAGCATCCCAAAAGGAAAACTTTTGGGAGCATCCCACCACGCATGTGTGCTGTCTTCCCGCCCAACTACCTCTCTCACTTCAGTTGAGCTGAAAGCTGAGACCAAAGGAGAGAAGTAGAAAAAAAATAGAAAGAGAGAGAAAGACAACTCCTAGGGGAGGTGGGTGGGTTGTGAAGACTTATTCCTGCTGTTTCCAGAGATCACCTGTTACAGGTGAGTAACTACGCTATCTCCAGGAACAAGCAGGAATGTAGTCTTCACATATGGGGACTCCCCAGCTAAAAATCCCTAGGGATGATCCCAGCATGTTGCGGATCTAAGTAAGATGGGCCATGCTTCCTCCCAGGGACCTCAGGCATCCAAGAGTGGATGGTGGGAAGGAGTTGATCTAGGAATGGAAGAGATGCTGTAGAACAGCTAGACCGAACAAGGCATCCCGACGGGAGTCCTTGTTTAAACAATAGTGGGCAGTGAAAGTATGCACAGAATCCCAAGTTACTGCTTTGCAGATCTCATCCATAGCAACTGAACGAAGATTAGCTGTTGAGGCTGCCCATGGCTCTAACATTATGAGCCGTGACATGGCCTTCAAGAGGGATTCCTTTACTCTGATAGGTAAAGGAAATACAGTCTGCAATCCACTTAGAGAGAGTACTCTTAGTGACTGGAAGTCCTAAATTTATTTATTTATTGTTCTTATATACCGCACTCTTAAAAATCAGCGCGGTTTACATACAACAGCATTGTGCCAAAGAGGCATTTACAATGAACTGGGGACTTAAACTTGGGTTTCAACTGGGTGAAACTATGTACATCGATTTCAACTTATCTACAAACTGTATCTGCAATATTTACATCCATTGACAGTGGTTCATGTGTTCGTGTTGGGTGTATGCTAGGTGGTGTCAGGTTGGAGGGCTGTGAGTAGTGTAAGAGAAAGAGATGGTGTTTAAGCGCTTTTCTGAATTGGGCTAGATCTGTTAGGGCTCTGACAGCTGCTGGGAGTGCATTCCAGCAGCTAGGGGCATAGAACTGAAAAGCTCTGTTCCTTGTTGACTTGGTACATTTTGTTACTTCACTGGGGATCAATAGGGTATTGGTGGTACATGTTCTCCTTTCTCTGTTTGCTGACATGGGGTGGCCAAGGTCCATTAGGGCTGGGGGGGCTAACTTGTTGATGACCTTGAAGGTGATGATGATTACTTTATAAGATAGCCGACAGTATATTGGTAGCCAATGTAGGTCCTTAAGAACCGGGGTGATGTGATCGCCTCTGGCGGCTCCACTCAGGACACATGCGGCAGCATTCATAGCTAGCTGTAGGGGCTTTAAGGTGTTTTTGGGAAGGCCCTGTAGGATTACATGACTAGATTAAATGACTAGAGTCAAATGCCAGAAAAAGCTGCGAAGACTTTCTAAATGGCTGAGTTCTGTGAAGATAAAAAGCCAGAGCCCGTTTACAATCTAAGGTATGAAGACTTCTTTCCGCGCTGGAGGCATGAGGCCTAGGAAAGAAGACTGGGAGATAAACCGACTGGCTTAAATGAAAAGGTGATATCACCTTTGGCATAAAATGAGGATGAGTCCTCAAGACTACTTTGTCATGATGAAACCTCGTGTAAGGCGGGTCAGCCACTAAAGCTTGCAGTTCACTAATGCGTCTTGCAGAAGTGATAGCAATTAGGAAAATGACTTTCCATGAAAGAAACATACTGTCTTGAAGGACTAGAAAGGGGGACTGTTACTTCTGGAGAGAAATCTGCAACTGTGAGTATATACTTCTGGTAATTTTCTAAAAAGAATTCTTTGTATTAAAGCTACTTAATCTGTGAACCCACTGTTTTTTGTTGAATCAGTTAGGGCCTAGTAGCAGCAATTAAAGTTTGAATTTAAAACACAGAGGAGAGCTTTCTGGTTACATTTCATACCCAGCAGAGAGCGTGTAGTTTAAATTTAATAGTCACTCAGGGCCAAGTAACAGCAAAGTACTTTTAGTTTAAATTTAACACACAGAAGAGAGCTTTCTGGTTAAATTTAGTACCCAGCAGAGAGCTTGTAGTTTAAATTTCATAAGAAGTTAGAGCCTAGCAGCAGCTAAGAGCTATAATTTAAATCAAATCAGAATTTAGCTTACCTCAGCAGCACAAGACAGGGTACTGTGTAGCAGCTCTCTTTTAATAAGTGTTATTTCCCTCCCTCCCTCCCCACACCCACCCTCCCCTGGGATAATCATAGCTTTATAGGTACTTACACATCTTAAAAGACAGGAGGTGCTTTCAGGTGAAGCTCATTACCCAAATCAGTCATACACTAAGGACCTGAGATTAATTAAGCTTCAGGTGAACAAGGTATATTAAACGTATTAGGTACAGTTTTATTGGTATAAATACCCATAGCAACCCCTAGTAAGAACTTAAAGATCTAGACACAAACTTAAAACTAAGATGCAGACAGCAGTCCAGCAGCGGGATGGGGGCTTTCCAGTCTTTTGCATTGAGTGTCACATGTATGATTTTCTCCCAGTTGGTGAGAGGTCTTACGTGTGCACTAGGTGCAAGGAGCTCTTTTCTCTCAGGGAACAAGTCCGTTCTCTAGAGGCTAAAGTAGCAGACTTGGAAAACATAAGACAGAGAGGTACATAGACGAGACCTACAGGGATATAGTCCTGACGTCCCACCTCCAGTCTGGCAGCACCCCTGTTGTCATGGAGGAGAGAGGTCATGTGACAGGAGAGCATCACCCTGGTGTGGCAGGAAGTGATCCTGTAACTAGGACCTGTCCTCCAGGTGATGTAAAACCCTCTCGCACCGAGGAAGTTTCTCCAGGGCCATGTGCCCATGAGGGAAGGGTTAGGACAGCCGTTATAGTTGGTGATTCGATCATTAGGCATGTAGATAGCTGGGTGGCTGGTGGACGTGAGGATCGCCTGGTAACATGCCTGCCTGGTGCGAAGGTAGCGGACCTCATGCGCCACCTAGATAAGGTCTTAGATAGTGCTGGGGAGGAGTCTGCTGTCTTGGTACATGTCGGTACCAATGACATAGGAAAATGTGGTAGGGAGGTTCTGGAGGCAAAATTTAGGCTTTTAGGTAGGAAGTTGAAATCCAGAACTTCCAGGGTAGCATTCTCTGAAATGCTTCCTGTTCCACGCACAGGACCCAAAAGGCAGGCAGAGCTCCGGAGTCTCAATGCGTGGATGAGACAATGGTGCAGAGATGAGGGTTTTGGATTTGTTGGGAACTGGGGAACATTCTGGGGAAAGGAGGGGCTCTTCCGAAGGGATGGGCTTCACCTTAACCGGGATGGAACCAGGCTGCTGGCATTAACCTTTAAAAAGGAGACAGAGCAGCTTTTAAACTAGATATTAGGGGAAAGCCGACAGTCGCCCAAGAGCAGATGGTTCGGAAGAATGTATCCTTGAAGGATACTACCAAAAGCAGAGAGGTTCCACAAAAGAGTAAAGTAGCCCAAATGCCCTCAAGTATGGAGCAGACAGAGCTTAAAGATCCCAATTTACCCATGTCTAACAATAGCCAAATTAACATGAATAAAATACACTCTCTAAAATGCTTGTATGCAAATGCTAGAAGTCTAAAGAATAAGATGGGAGAGTTAGAATATATAGCACTAAATGAAAGGTTAGATATGATTGGAATATCAGAGACATGGTGGAAGGAGGACAACCAGTGGGACACTGTGATACCTGGGTACAAACTATATCGTAATGATAGAGCTGATCAAATTGGTGGAGGGGTTGGCTCTATGTTAGAGAGGGCATTGACTCAGAAAGGATTAAAGTTTTGCAGGAAACAAAATCTGCTGTAGAATCTATATAGATTGAAATTCCATATAAAAGGGGGAAGGCGATGGCAGTGGGGGTGTACTATCGAGCACCTGGCCAGAATTACCAAATGGATGATGAAATGCTCAAAGAAATCAAGGAAGCTAACAAAAGTTACAGCACAGTAATAATAATGGGTGATTTCAATTACCCCGGTATCAACTGGGTCAGTGTCACGTCAGGACATGCTAGGGAGATAAAGTTCCTAGATGAAATAAATGACTGCTTCTTGGAGCAGCTGGTTCATGAACCGACCAGAGGGGAAGCCATATTAGACCTAGTCCTTAGTGGAACACCAGATCTAGTGCAAGAGATAAGGGTGTTGGGGCCACTTGGCAATAGTGTTCATAGCATGATCGCCTTTGATTTAATTAGTGGAGGAGGGATAGTAAGGAAATCCACAGTACTACCTTTTAACTTTCGAAAGGGAGACTATGATAAAATGAGGAAAACAGTTAAGAAAAAACTAAAAGGAGCAGTTGCGAAGGTTAAAGACGTACATCAAGCTTGGGTATTATTGAAAAATACTATCTTGGAAGCCCAGACCAGCTGTATTCCACACTTTAAGAAAAGTGGAAGGAAGTCCAAAAAACTGCCAGCATGGTTTAAAGGTGAGGTCAGAGAAGCTGTTGTTGCCAAAAAAGCATCTTTCAGGAAATGGAAAAAAGAGCCAAACGACAAAACCTGGAAACAGCACAAGCACTGGCAAGTCAAATGCAAGGCATTGATAAGGCAAGCAAAGAGAGAATTTGAGAAGAAGCTTGCTGCGGAAGCAAAAACGCGAAATAAAGACCTTTTCAAGTACATTCATAGCAAAAAACCTGTGAGAGAGTCAGTTGGTCCATTAGATGATAAAGGGGTTAAAGGAGCACTAAGAGGCGACAAGGCGATAGCGGAGAGACTGAATGAATTCTTTGCTTCAGTCTTTACTGAGGAAGATGTAGGGATGTTACCCATGACTGAAGTGGTATTTAAAGGTGCGGAAGAATTGAAGGAAATATCGATACATCGGGAAGATGTCTTACAACTATTAGATAAACTGAAGAGTACCAAATCACCTGGACCGGATGGTATACATCCAAGGGTGTTGAAAGAACTGAAATATGAGATTGCCGAACTGCTATCAGTAATCTGTGAACTATCATTAAAATCATCTCTAATACCTGAAGATTGGAGGATCGCCAATGTAACACCAATTTTTAAAAAGGGTTCCAGGGGTGATCCGGGAAACTACAGACCGGTGAGCCTGACGTCAGTACCGGGAAAAATGGTAGAAACCATCATAAAGAATAAAATTACTCAGTATGAAGATAATCACAACCTAATGGGAGACAGCCAACATGGCTTTAGACAAGGAAGATCTTGTCTTACTAATCTGTTATGTTTTTTTGAAGGCGTGAATAAACAGGTGGACAAAGGTGAGTCGGTTGATATTGTGTATCTGGACTTTCAGAAAGCCTTTGACAAGGTCCCTCATCAGAGACTTGGCAAAACTAAAGAGTCATGGGATAGGAGGCAGTGTACTATTGTGGATCAGGAACTGGTTAAAAGATAGAAAGCAGAGGGTAGGGCTAAATGGCCAATTTTCCCAATGGAGAAAGGTGAATAGTGGTGTAACCCAGGGATCTGTGCTGGGTCCTCTGCTTTTTGACATATTCATAAATGACCTGGAAAGTGGAATAACGAGTGAGGTTATCAAATTTGCAGATGACACAAAACTATTTAAAGTTGTTAAAACCCAAGAGGATTGTGAAAAATTGCAAGAGGATCTTGATAAATTGGAAGACTGGGCATCAAAATGGCAGATGAAATTTAATGTGGACAAGTGCAAGGTTATGCACCTAGGGAAGAACAACTCAAACTATGGTTACACGATGCAAGGTTCCACATTAGGAACCACCACCCAGGAAAAAGATTTAGGCGTCATTGTGGATACCATGTTAAAACCCTCGGCCCAGTGTGCAGCGGCGGCCAAGAGAGCAAATAGAATGCTAGGTATGATAAGGAAAGGAATGGAAAATAAAACAAAAGATATTATAATGCCTCTATATCGTTCCATGGTGAGACCGCACCTTGAATATTGTGTGCAATTCTGGTCGCCGTATCTTAAAAAGGATATAGCGATTTTAGAAAAAGTACAGAGAAGAGCCACCAAAATGGTAAAGGGGATGGAAGGATACTCCTATGTTGAAAGGCTAAAAAGGTTAGGGCTCTTTAACCTGGAAAAGAGACGGCTGAGGGGAGATATGATAGAAGTCTATAAATTAATGAACGGAGTGGAACGGGTAAACGTAGATCGATTGTTTACGTTATCAGAATATAGAAAGACTAGGGGACATGCAATGAAGCTACAGGGTAAACTATTTAAGACTAATAAAAGAAAATATTTTTTCACTCAACGTGTAATCAAACTCTGGAATTTGTTACCGGAGGATGTAGTAAAGGCTGTTAGTGTAGCTGGGTTTAAGAAAGGTTTGGACAAGTTCCTGGAGGAAAGGTCCATAAACCATTATTAAGAAGTGACCAAAGATATCAATGCTTGACCCAGTACAAGCATTGTGGAACTTGTGTCTCTTGGGGAAACTGCTAGGTACATATGACCTAGATTAGCCACTGTTGGAAACAGAATACTGGGCTTGATGGACCTTGGTCTGACCTAGTATGGCATATCTTATGTTCTTAGTTCCAAAGTCGCTAAAGGTTCAAAGGGAGGCTTCATGAGTTGACCCAGAACAATATTAAGATCCCATGCCACCGGAGGTGGTTTGATGGGAGGTTTAGTTAAAAGGAGACCCCTCATAAATCTTGAAACAAGAGGATGAGAGGAAATTGGTTGTCCATTAAAGGGTTTATGAGATGCAGCAATAGCACTGCTCAGTCTTGAAGGTCTAGAAAGGTAAAATTAGACTTACCTGCTAATTGTTGTTCCTGGAGTAGATACAGTCTAGTCCTGGACCTCTGGGTTGTCCACCTTAATCAGCAGCTTGGAGACTGAGGAACCTCCTTCTTTTCATGATGTCACCAGTATAGCACCCCGGGAGCCACCTTCACTTCCCAGTTCCCTATTGACAAAGCAGACTCACCGGAGCAACAAGTAAGTATTACATCCACATTCAATTGATTAAAACTCCACTAAACTAACTGAAACTTCCAACTACGGAAAGGAAACTCACTCTCCGTTCCTCACATTTGAAAATGGCAACTCATGAACCTTTAACATGCGAAGTATCACCGCCCACCCGCCATTCTTGTCGGCGGTAAAAGTTCCGGCGAACTCCCCTTCACCTAACAAAATTCTGGAACAGAACTCTCTTACCTGTGACCACTGGAATCCTTTGCAGCCCATCTCCCTTGGAAAATCACAGCACCGGGGAGGGATACGGGACTACACTGTATCTACTCCAGGAACAACAATTAGCAAGTAAGTCTAATTTCACCTTCCTGATCGTATCTCCAGTCTAGTCCCGGACCTCTGGGTATGTACCAGAGCAGTATTCAACGGGAGGGACCTAACTTAGCCCCTTGCAGAACAGCCGCTCCAAAACACACGTCTTGCTGTGCCTGCACATCTAACCAATAAAGCTTCACAAAGGTACTCAACGACGACCAAGTCGCCGCCCTGCAAATTTCTAATGGCGGAATGCAGCGCAATTCCACCCAAGACGCTGCCTGCGCCCTTGTAGAGTGGGCCCTCAGCCCTTCCGGCACCGACCTGCCCTTCAGCACATAAGCCGAAGCTATAGCCTCCTTAATCCATCTGGCAATGAAAGCTTTGGAGGCCACTTCACCTCTCCGCGGCACCCCAAACAGTACAAACAGCCTGTCTGATCTGCGGAACGACTCCGTACGGCGCAGATACTTCTTCAACACCCGTTTAACATCCAAACTCCTTTGATTCCTCGCGCCCAAATTCCCCTCGCTACCAGTAAATACGGGTAAGGAAATCACCTGGTTCACGTGAAAAGACGACACCACCTTAGGCAGAAACGCTGGCACTGTCCTCAAAACTACCTTAGACTCAAAGGAGGACAGATACGGCTCCCTACAGGACAAAGCTTGCAATTCAGAGATCCATCTCGCCGAACAGATCGCTACTAGGAACACCACCTTCAAGGTCAAATCCTTAACCGATGCCCTACTCAAGAGCAAAAAGGCTGTCGTTCCAACGCTTCCAAGACCAACGGAAGACTCCAGTTTGCCACTAACCGCCTCACCGGAGGCCGTAACAGCGAAATCGCCCGGAGAAAGCGCTTGATATCCCTGTGCGCTCCAAGCGACCGCCCCCCTATCCTGCCTCTGTAGCAAGCCAGCGCTGCGACCTGCACCCTTAGCGTAGCAGTCGCCAACCCTTTGTCAAACCCATCCTGCAGGATTTGCAAAATCTGCGGCACCGTCGCCCGTAACGCCTCATAATCGCGGACTGCACACCAGGCCTCGAACACTCTCCAGACCCACACATACGCCAACGTCGTAGATCTTCTCCTGACCTTCAACAACGTGGAGATTACCGCCGCCGAATAACCTCTCGCTTTTAAGCGCGCCCTTTCAATAGCCAAGCCGTAAGCGAGAACTGATCCAGGTGAGGCATGACCAGCGGACCCTGCGATAACAGATCTGCTCACCTTGGGAGCCTCCACGGCTTTTCCCAATAGTCTCACGAAGTCGGCGTACCATGGCCGCCACGGCCAGTCCGGGGTTATTAGTATTACGAGCCCCTTGTACCTTTCTACCCGCTGCAGAACTCTGCCTATTAGGGCCCAAGGGGGTAAAACATACAGCAGTTGATCCTCTGGCCACCTTTGAAGGAGAGCATCCAGCCCTTCTGACATTCTCTCCTTTCTTCTGCTGTAAAAACGAGTGACCTTTGCCGACTGGAACGTTGCCATGAGATCCATTACTGGCTTGCCCCAGCGCCTCTCTATGCACCCGAACACCTCCGGATGCAGAACCCACTCCCCTGGGTCCACCTTCACCCGACTGAGGAAGTCCGCCTGCACATTGTCTACTCCTGCCACATGCGCCGCCAAGAGAGCCAGCAGATTTTCCTCGGCCCAACTGCACAGGAGCTCGGCCTCCTCCCCTAGCGCCACACTGCTGGTGCCTCCTTGATGATTTACATAAGCTACCGCCGTCGCGTTGTCCGAGAACACTCTGACCGCCGACCCGGCTAGGCAATATCGGAAGCTTTGCAGCACAAGGGACACTGCTCTCATTTCCAGCCTGTTGATTGGCCAGGTCCTCTCCTCCAAGTTCCAAAGCCCCTGTGAGAATCTTCCCTGGCAATGCGCCCCCCAGCTCACCAGACTGGCATCCGTCATCACTGTTACCCAGTCTGGCGCTTCCCGGGGTCTCCCTTTCTCCAGCGACCCCGGCCTTAACCACCACTGGAGGGCCACCGAGGTCTCTTCTGGGCAAGGCAGCCTCCTTGACAACGAATCCCTCTGGTGCGACCATCGCCTGAGGAGAGCCCTCTGCAAAGGTCGCATATGCGCCCTTGCCAACGGAACTACCTCTATTGTGGCAGCCATCATGCCCAAAGGTTGCAGGTACTTCCAGGATGTGGGCGCCCGGCTGCACAAGAAGCGTTGAACCAGCCTGCGTAAACCCTGGGCTCGAAGCCGAGGGAGAAACACATGCCCTGTTTCCATATCGAAGTGAGCTCCGAGATACTCTAAATTCTGAGACGGACTGAGATGGCTCTTCCCCAGGTTCACTACCCAACCTAGACTCTCCAGGAAGGCTACCACTCTGGACGTGATTCGCTCGTTCTCGACCCTCGACTTTGCTCGAATGAGCCAATCGTCCAGATACGGGTGTACCATGATTCCTTCCTTCTGCAGCTGCCGCCACAACCACCATAATCTTGGTGAACATGCGGGGAGCCGTTGCAAGGCCAAACGGCAGTGCTCGGAACTGAAACTGACCGAAGGGCACCGCAAAGCGCAGATAGCGTTGATGCTCTGGGCGAATGGGAATGTGGAGGTACGCTTCTGACAGGTCTAGGGACGTTAGGAACTCTCCTTTTCGTACCGCTACTATCACTGACTGTAGTGTTTCCATATGAAAGTGCGACACATGGAGACAACGATTTACCCCCTTGAGATCCAGGATTGGTCGAAAGCCACCGTCCTTCTTTGGTACCACGAAATAAATGGAGTATCGACCCAACCCGAGTTGGTCTCGCGGTACCGGAACCACCGACTCTAGGTCGAGAAGCCTCCGAACTGTCTCCCTCATCGCCTTGCGTTTGCTTGGCGACTTGCCGGGGGACCGCATGAAGGCGTCGCGCACCGGGGTTCGAAACTCTAAGGCGTACCCCTCTCGAATAATCTGCCCTGCTTAGGCTTGTCCACCACCCAGGAAAAAGATTTAGGCGTCATTGTGGATAACATGTTAAAACCCTCGGCCCAGTGTGCAGCGGCGGCCAAAAGAGCAAATAGAATGCTAGGTATCATAAGGAAAGGAATGGAAAATAAAACAAAAGATATAATACCTCTATATTGTTCCATGGTGAGACCGCACCTTGAATATTGTGTTGGAATTCTGGTCGCTGTATCTTAAAAAGGATATAGCGTCATTAGAAAAGGTTCAGAGAAGAGCCACCAAAATGGTAAAGGGGATGGAAAGACACTTCTATGAAGAAAGGCTAAAAAGGTTAGGGCTCTTTAACCTGGAAAAGAGACGGCTGAGGGGAGATATGATAGAAGTCTATAAATTAATGAATGGAGTGGAACGGGTAAACATAGATCAATTGTTTACATTATCAGAATATAGAAAGACTATGGGACATGCAATGAAGCTACAGGGTAAACTATTTAAGACTAATAAAAGAAAATATTTTTTCACTCAAAGTGTAATCAAACTCTGAAATTTGTTACCGGAGGATGTAGTAAAGGCTGTTAGTGTAGCTGGGTTTAAAAAAGGTTTGGACAAGTTCCTGGAGGAAAGGTCCATAAACCATTATTAAGAAGGGACCCAGGATATCAATGCTTGACCCAGTACAAGCATTGTGGAACTGTGTCTTTTGGGGAAACTGCTAGGTACGTATGACCTAGATTGGCCACTGTTGGAAACAGGATACTGGGCTTGATGGCCCTTGGTCTGACCCAGTATGGCATATCTTATGTTCTTATGTTCACTAAGATGGACCCTAACAGAACTGGTCTTGAGACCAGAAGCTGATAAGTGAAGGAGATAGTCCAGAAGGGACTCTACCGGTACCAAGAAGGGATTAAGACCCCTCTGGGAACACCATATTGAGAACCTCTTCCACTTAAAAGCGTAAGAACGCCTTGTGTAGGTTTTCTGGAAGCCAGAAGAATACCCTTCACTTGTTGTGAAAGGCCTAGATCTTGAAGTTCTATGCCTTGAGTAGCCAGGCTTTGAGATGAAGGGACTGGGGATTGGGGTGCAGTAGGGATCCGTTGTTCTGGGACAGAAGATACGGAACACTCCCCAACTCCAGAGAAGTGGCTCGAGAGAGACCTAAGAGAAGAGGATACCATGTTTGCCTTGGCCAGCAGGGAGCTATGAGTATCATGCGACCTCTGTCTCTCTGGAGTTTGAATAAGGTTTTGGGAATTAGGGGAATTGGTGGAAAGGCATAGAGAAAATCCTGGCCCCAATGGAGCAGGAATGCATCCCTCGCCTGACAATTTTGAGCTGGCAGTCTGGAACAGTACCGGGGAAGTTTGGCATTCTGTGGACTTGCAAAGAGGTCTATGTCTGGTGTTCCCCAGACTTGAAACACTTGGGCAAGTTGATATGAGTGGAGAGACCACTCATGTGGCAACAGGACTCGACTGAGCCTGTCCGCCCAAACGTTTTGAATGCCTGGAAGGTATACTGCCAACAAATGAATGTGATGCTCTCTGGCAAAGGCCCACAGTTGCACAGCTTCATTGCATAATTGCAGAGAGCCTGTTCCGCCTTGTTTGTTTAGGTAAAACATGGCCACTTGATTGTCGGTTTGCACCAGAACTGTTTTGCTTATGAGATGAAAGCAAAAGACTTGAATAGCATTGGAAATGGCCCTTAGTTCTAGGAGGTCTATTTGAAGAGAAGCCTCCTGTGGGGTCCAGAGACCCTAGGTAGACAGATCGCCCAAGTGGGCTCCCCAACCCAACTTGGATGCATCTGTCGTCAGTACAGCCTGAGGTAGGGGTTGCTGAAAAGGACAGCCTACTGTAAGGTTTTCCAGAGATTGCCACCAATGCAGAGACGCAATCAGGCGTGTGGTAACTCTGATCTTGTCTGACAGGCATCCTGAGGCCTGGGGCCATTGGGAAGCTAAGGTCCACTGGGCCGCTCGCATATGAAGGCATGCATAAGGAATCACATGGACTGTAGATGCCATGTGTCCTAGAAGTCGAAGCATCTGTCGAGCAGTGAGGAAGGTTTGTAGCACTGCTTGAGATGCTAGTTTGATGATGCACAGACAGCGAAGCTGAGGAAGGAAAGCCTTTGACTGATGTGTGCCCAAGCGAGCCCCTATAAACTCGAGGGATTGAGATGGGGTGAGCTGGGACTTTGGAAGGTTTATGATCCATCCTAAGTACTGCAGTATTTGCATTGCTCGGGAAAGAGCATGACTTGCCTCTGGAGCTGACGGTGCTCGAATGAGCCAATCGTCTAAGTAAGGGAAGACAAAAATTCCTAGAGTCCTCATAAATGCTGCTACTACTGCCATACATTTTGTGAAGACCCTTGGAGCAGAGGCCAGCCCGAAAGGAAGGACCCTGTATTGAAAATGTCTTCCCTTGACTAGGAATCGAAGGAATTTTCTGTGATCTGAATGAATAAGGATATGCATATGTAAGCATCCCTTAAATCCAGAGAACATAGCCAATCTTGCTCGTGAAGGTATGGAAGAAGAGTGCCGAGGGAGATCATCTTGAACCTTTCTCAGACTAAATATTTGTTTAGTTCTCTGAGGTCCAGGATTGGTCTTAGTCCCCCTGACTTCTTTGGAATAAGAAAATAGGGGGAATAGAATCCTGTGCCCTGCTGGGACTTTGGAACCTCTTCTATAGTCCCTTGAGCCAGAAGAGTGGTGACCTCTTGCCACAACAGTCCTGAGACTGGTGTTTGAGATTTGAACTGTTTTATTAGCGTGGATGGGGGCAAGCTGAGGAAATGGAGCTTGTATCCCAGACTCACTATAGATAGAGTCCAATTTTCTGAAGTGATTTGTTGCCATCTTTTGGCAAAATGGCAAATACGGCCTGGAATATTTAAAGGTTCTGGGCTTAGAACAGGAAGAATGGCTAAGTTCTCTAGACAATAGTCAAAGACCCTGAGGAGGCTGGGTCTGCTGAGCCTGCTATGCCTTCTGAGCTTGTGTTTTTCTTTGTCTAGTTTGTTGTTGCCCCTACTGGGGAACATGTGTTTGCTGGGTGGAAGATGGATAGAATTTCTTCTTCTTAGAGAAAAAAAGTTTTTTGAAAAACGTTTTCTTGGCTGGGTTAGCTGTAGATTTTGACAACCTGTCTAAAGTTGTATTATCAGTGTCAATTTAATTAGCTTTAAGCTGCCAATCCTTGCCAAAGAGATTTTTTCCTGTGCAAGGAATGTTAACCAGCTTATCTTGCACCCATTCCTCCAAGTCTGAAGCTTGGAGCCAGGCAATACGACGTGCTCCTATGGATATAGCAGAGGTTCTGCTAATACCTTCAAAACAGTCAAAGGTAGCACGATTCATAAATTTAGAGACATCTTGAGCATGTTTGACCAAAGTCAAATAATCTGTCCATTTATCCTTTTGAAGAAAAGGGTTCAAAAGCTCCAGGTCTTTTGTAACCTGCTCAAAAAACATTCCCATGTATAATATATAGGAACTGATTCTTGCTGATAGCATGGAGGACTGAAAGCATCGACGACCAAAGGCATCCAGTGTTCTCGACTCATGACCTGGTGGATTGGAAGAGTGTCGTTTAGAACTCTTAATCCGCCTCATGGCGGACTCTACCATCATAGAATGATGTGGTAATTGAGTCTTCTGAAACCCTGGGCAAGGTGGTACTAGATACATAGTGTCAAGACGTCTAGAATGTGGAGATACTGTTAAAGGAGCTTCCCACATTCTTAACATTAGATCATGTAAGATCTGGTGTATAGGAAGCATAGCTGCCTCCTTTGGAGCCAAAGGATATTGAAGAATTCTCAATTCTTCTGCTCTAGGTTCCTTTTCTGGTACTACTGTAATGGCAAGACCCTTTGCCATATCACGTACATAGTCATGAAAAGACATATCCTCAGGAGGGGACATTCTGCGTTGAGGAGAAAGAGATGAATCTTGCAAATGTTCAGCTCTGGTACCGGTGGAATCATCTGAGTCATCGGAATCGGAAGACTCAAAAGGAGCAAGTGCCGGGTTCTCCCGAAGCAGATGGTGTCGGTACCGCTCGATGTCAATACTGAAACGAGTCGGTACCTGATCCCCCATGCTGGAGAGAGATTTCAGGCTCGGCATCTGGGGAAGCATGCCTGTTGAAACAGGTACCGAGGGCACTGGCACTGGTAAGTACCAGCATCGGTACCGTTGCCTGCGGAACCGTCTGCAGCGACTTTAGCAGTGCCGAAGTAGCTAAAAGAGTCGCTAGACTGCGCTCGATAGCGAGGAGTCTTTTGTCCATCACTACTGCCGATGCCGGGGCATCGGTACCGGTGGAAGCGGCCACAACCCCCGAGCATGGCACCAGTAGTTCCATTGAGGTCGAGGCCTCGGAAACATCCTGGAGCCCCGATAAACCTTTGGAGCCCGAAGACTCCCACCGGGCTGTTTAGCCGGTGAAGTGTCCTCGAGGGCAACGCCAGTGGCATCTCGATATTTAGAGGGAGATCTACCCTTCGAGGACCAGCTAGTCTTGGAAGACTTGTGTTTAGTTACCTGAGATCCCTGGGAAGAAGTAGAAGCCCTGGAAGACATCGATGCAACAGACATCGTGTCTGAAGCAAATAGGGCACCAAGTTGATTTGCTCGATTCTGAAGACTTCTTTTAGTCAACTTCCTGCAGGAGAGACACTCCGTAGGGCAATGGTCAGGACCTAAACATTTAAGACACCAGTCATGGGTGTCAGTAATAGAAATTGTACCGCCACATTTTGAACACTTTTTAAAACCAGTAGCTGGTTTTTCCATGATAAGGGAACAGAGGGCCTAAAGACCAAAATGGCACCAAGCACCACAGCAGGGGAAAAAAAACCCTGGGAAAGCACTAAAATTAAGTTATTTTAGAAAAAAAGAAAGAAAAGCACCGGTGGTACCGGTAGGCGTCGACGGAAGGCAGACGCGACCACAAAAAATATAAATTTAACAGAAGATTTTCTGCGGTGACAGGGGACACGTCCTGTCAGTTCCGTGGAAAATGAAGAACTGAAGTGAGAGAGGTAGTTGGGCGGGAAGGCAGCACGCATGTGTGGTGGGATGCTCCCAAAAGCTTTCCTTTTGGGACGCTGGGGAGCGTTCCCGTGCAGGCTCCGTCGGTGCCGACGGTACCCATATGTGAAGACTACATTCCTGCTTGTTCCTGGAGATCCAATTAAAGAGATTGAATACCTGGCCCAAGTGGTTATACCACTAAATTTTATAAAGTGTTCAAAAAGGAACTTGGTTAATGGCTTCATAAATTGTTCTTGTCTTCCTCTACCATAAGAGGAACATCTAGGAATTTTAAAGAGGCCTCAATGATTCTGAATGAGAAACCTGGGCAAGACTCTACCTTGTTTCAAAATTATAGACCCAATACACTAATAATATATTATCAAATAATTTATAGTATATGTTTAACTACTAAACTATAAGATATTGTGGGGTCATTAGTACAGTACATAAACATAAAGATACATAGCGATCAGGTAGGTGTCCTAGAGGGTAGATACATCACTAAAACCAGGCTGATTCAGAGTCTCTATGTGGCTCAAAGCCAGAGGCTCCTATATGCTAAAAAGGTATTTGATCATATTGAATGTAGTCATTTATGTTCAAAACTGTTTATTTCAACAACAGCTACTGAACAAACACTAACATACAGTACATAGACTGTACCAATAACATCAGATTATGTTAACATCCAGGATACGGTTTTTCATTTTTCTCCCCTCCCCCTAATAGCACCCCTACTACTCCTCCCTCACCCCCACCCCCACCATCTCTGATCCTACAACTAGCTTGGGCGTGTTAGCCCTTACACACCCCAGACGTAATCAGAACTTATCCTTCACCCTCCCATTCCACCCCTCCCCCCTTTATCTTCCCCTCCCCATCCCACGAATGTCCCCACACCAACTCCACACCCTGCCTCTAGCCCCTAAAGATCATTCAAAATATAGCTTCTATTTCGCGGGGGAAGTACCTGGATATAATCATCCCACACTTCGTGAAATTTGGGTATCCGCTTCCTCTCAGCCTTGGCTCAAAGCTTACCTAATTGTAGATGATGGTACAAAGCAATGCACCACTGCCAGAAACTCGGATGTTCATTGCACCGCCAATTCGTCAACAAGACCCTAGCAGCCAGTGCCCAGGAGAGTCTCAGCCAACGCCGCCTACCCCTCCCTCAAACTGCTAGCCCTTCCATCACATGGAGCAGAACAGACTGTGGGGTCAGTGACCATTGCTGTCTAGTAACCCCCGGGGTTCCCAAGGAGCAAGAGAGAATGGAGAACACAGTTGCTTTATTGAAATACCCCAACACGTTTCGGCGAACGCCTTCCTCAGGGGGAGATTGCAGCTTACAAAAGAATAAAAAAAAAAAAAAAAAATTTGTTAACAAACATAATTTAAAAACTTTAAAAACAAAAAGGCATCACATCAAATTAAGAAAGTTAAACAATAAAAAAACAAAATTCAAAAATCAAAAAACATGAATTAATCAACACTCAAAATAAATTACGAATATTGAATAAATCATAACATGCACATTATATAGTTTAAGTAGACGCAGGGCAATGTGAAGTCATAAACTAATATAAATGTAAAACAGGAGACATAAGTAAATGTGAAATGATAAAACATGATAAAAAATACTGACAATAATGCACCCTAGGTGCGCAACCGATATGGATAAAATAGTAGTACTGTTTATAGAACTTGCGTAGCTGATAACAAAAACGTAGTACAAACTTAATAATAAATCAATTTATGGCATAAAAATGGACTCATAATTAGATACAACTATACTCAAAAAGAAAATGTTTGGTATAGTACTATATCAACAAGGGGAACATCATGTATTTTATCTACTAACCTGTAGCCTGAAAAATGACAATTGGCACGAGACAACTTATACATGCAGTATGAAATAAAGAAATGTTATGTTCCAAAGCTATATATATCATAATTATAGTAATGGACCACTAATTTCGTTAAGAAATCTTTTTAAAAAACGTGTTGTACACTAACTGTTATTACATCACTGCTGTTAAAGTATAAACCCCCTCGCATGAATGATAGGAGGAGATAAGATGATAAAACTGCACAACCACCCCCTCGTGTATAGTCTATTAACCTTGAAATCTCAACCATCCGACTTCTACTGGACAAAAAATGCAAGGGATGTTTAAAGAAGAACACGTTTCAAAAAACGTTTAAAACAGTTGAATGTGATGCATAATATAGAAACCCTATCTAAAGGGTTGCCTTACATAAGACCTCTCAAACATAGCGTTGTGTCATATGTAATATTTAAAAAGCGAATGCTGAACAAAACAAACCTTTTAAAAGACGCTAAGAAACCGCGCCAAAAGGGGCGTGGCTAAGCTCCCGTTGATCGGCAATAGCAAACAAACTAGAACGTGTGGCCATGCAATAAAACTGAGCTAAATAATTGCTTACAGTTAAACGTTAAAGAAAATAAAATATTTAGATAACATTTATACATGCTAGTATAGCAATATAATGCTTTTTGCTAAAATTGTGTGTTCGTTTAAAAAAGTGTATACTTGTGTAGAAAATATATGCAGACGTTACAACGTGGGACCATATCAAGGAGGATGTATCAGATTGTTGTATACTGTTTACTGTTGCATTACTACTGATAAAATATCAACAAATTTACAAACGTCCTTGTTTTAAATAAGAGGAGAAGGGGAAAGGATAAAAATGCACAGCCACCCACTCGTGTATAATCTTACAATCCTTGAAATCTCGACTAACCGACATCTGCAAAGCAAAAAATACAAGGAATGTTTTGAAGAAAAGCACGTTTAAAAAACAATAGAGTGTGATGCAAAATGTAGAAACCATAAAAGGATACCTGACATGATGCCTCTCAAAAAATGTGCAGCGTAGTGTCAATTGTAGTGTTTAAAAACTGAGTGCTGAATTCAACAAACCTTTAAATAGACGCTGAGGGAACCGCGCCAAAAAGGGGGCGTGGCCAAGCTCGTGATGATGGGCAATGCAAAACAAACAGGAACAAGTAGCCATACAATCAACCTAAGCTGAGTAATCGGTTGCAGTTAAAACGAGACTTAAAATAAAATGTAAATATGTTATTAAGATGACATTTATGTTGATATAACTGTACAATACTCTGATTGAAAATGTGTATTTAACTAGTGATATACAGACATTAATGTGAAGACATAACAAAGAGATTACTCAAACATGTATCTCTCAAAATCCACTACGATATGTCTTATATAATATAGGAAAAATATATATACTGTAAATGAGGAATAACAGTGCAAATAAAAAAGTGTATAAAAACTAATGGGGCCTCTCTTTTTACTAATAAGCATGACCGTAACACATAAATAATAATAAAAAAAAAAGGAGCCATTGAATGTGGTTGTTTTTTAAAAAATTCCAGTAATGATTCACATATTACGTGTGGTCAAAATATTAACCTATTATTGATCAGTATTGTTGGTTCATTAGATTAAAACTGTCACTATATGGTGCAGCTTGAACATGTTAAAAAAAACTATGTTCCAATGGTGTAGTAATATCAGTAAAAACTTTGTACTTCTGAATTTAAATTGGATTACAGAAACACAGACAAATCTATTTCCTGATTTAGTCCGTTCGGCTCCAAACTGTTAAATTCGTATATATGATGATGAAAAGAAGCTCTATCCCGTGTATATAGGTCCTATACATGCTACAAATATGTACATAGTTTCCCTAAGTTATAATCCCAGTTGTATATTTCCTGTTATATGTAAACTCACCACAGTCTGTTGATTGAAATGAGTATTCCTGTTTAATGTAAACCGCGCTGATGAAAAAAAGTGCGGTATAGAAGAAATACAAATAAATAAATAAATAAATAAAAATATAACGCTGTTCTAATTTGAGCAGTGATCTATTGACATCTCCTCCCCTCCAGTGCGGCACTACAGTCCTCAAAACTAAATATTTCAGGTCACTAATAGTATGTTTTGTTTTCAACCAAAGTGTAACAAGGGGCTTATCTGGACCTCCCTTTGTATACAACTTCGATGTTCCATTATCCTAGTACGGACCTGTCTCTTAGTTTTCCCAACATAAATTAAGTTAAAGGGACATGATATCAAATAGACCACATTCTCTGTTTTGCAGTTGGAAAAATTATTTAAATATACTTTTTGTTGTGTTAATGGATGGACAAAAACATCCTTAACTGAAATTGTATGTGAACATACCGAACAGTTCCCACACTTGAAATGTCCCTTTAGTTTTGGTAATGGTTTATGGTATGTAAGAGCAGAGGGCACTAATACATTAGCCAAATTAGGATTGCGTTTGTATGCTACCATAATATTTTTTGATGCAAAAGACGATAATGTTGTCAAAAGATACCATTCTTGTTTTAATATATTAGTAATCTCCTTTGAAAAATTCGTGAAGGTAAGAGAGCACACGATCTTATCTGTTTTTGGGCGTTCTTTCTTCTGTAAAAGTGACATACGGTCAGTGGTACATGCCTTTAAATATGCATTTTTAATACAATGCTTTGGGTACCCTCGTTGTTTGAACCTATGATGCATATCCAATGCATGCCGATCAAAATCGGTGTCCATAGTGCAAAGCCTCCTAATTCTCAAAAATTGGCTGATGGGCAAATTGTTCTTTAGAGACGTATTATGGAAGCTATCATATTGCAGGAGAGTGTTCCTATCAGTGGTTTTACGGTATAAATCCGCAATAAAGCCATCTTTTCCTTTTCTGATCATAATGTCAAGATATGCTATCCACTCTGAGCTGAACAACCCTTCAAATTGTAAATTAGGGTCCAAATTGTTGAGCCAACTGAAAATGTTTTGTAATACTGATTCAGTGCCATCCCGTATCATTAAGACATCGTCAATGTACCTTTTCCAAAGGCGAGTATGTGTCTTAAAAGGGTGAAAACTAAGATGTTGTTTTTCAAAATCAGCCATGTATAAATTAGCAACGTCTGGGGCCATGGAGGACCCCATGGCCACACCCTTGATCTGTTTATAAAAAACCCCTTTAAAAATGAAATGATTCTCCATCACAGCTATTGAGGCCAATTGTGTGAGGAAAAAAGTAGGCGTGCGGACCGGCTTGGTTCTTTGAATTAAGGTGTTAGCCAGAACTTCTATAGCTGCCTTTTGAGGTATATTAGTGTATAGTGAATTAATGTCTAAAGTGACCAATAGTAATTTATCATGATATCCTGAAAAATCTTGTAGGATTTAGTAGGGTCATTGTCAAAATGATCAATAATCTTTAATTTCCGAAAAATCTTGAAACATTCAACATGAGTTGTGAACTTATCATGTTTTTTTGTTTTGACAATGTTGAAAATATCAATACAGACCTGTCAGTCATTAAGAAACCATCCTCCTGGATGCCTCCGTCCAATACCAATCCAATCATTTCAGCATATGAGAGTGTTGTCTTGTCTAAAATACATAAGTTGTACCAAAAGAAAACTAATGTTTTCTATAATTTTTCAAGGGCAAAGAAATCCGCATTACAAAGTCTTCATAATAACAATTCTATAGTAATAAAGCCTGCTGACAAAGGTGGGGCTTTGTAGTACAGGTTCGTGTAGCTTACATTAATGAAGTAAGACGTCAACTTAATAACACCGAGTTTTATCAAAAGATCTATGACGACCCTACTAAATCCTTACAGCAACAAATTGACACTCTATTATATATAGGCAAGGAAGCTGTCTATCTTACCCCTAAGGAATTGTCCTTTTTGACTGTATCCCAACCAGTTACTCCGACTATATACATGATTCCTAAGATTCACAAATCCCTTCAAAATCCACCGGGGCGTCTGATTGTTTCTGCTATCGGGTCCCTCCTAGAACCATTGTCAAAATTTTTGGACATTTTTTTGAGACCATTTGTTACTAGGGTAGACTCATACGTACAAGATTCCACCCATATTATTAACATCCTACGAGATTTTTCAGGATATCATGATAAATTACTATTGGTCATTTTAGACATTAATTCACTATACACTAATATACCTCAAAAGGCAGCTATAGAAGTCTGGCTAACACCTTAATTCAAAGAACCAAGCCGGTCCGCACGCCTACTTTTTTCCTCACACAATTGGCCTCAATAGCTATGATGGAGAATCATTTCATTTTTAAAGGGGTTTTATATAAACAGATCAAGGGTGTGGCCATGGGGTCCTCCATGGCCCCAGACGTTGCTAATTTATACGTGGCTGATTTTGAAAAACAGCATCTTAGTTTTCACCCTTTTAAGACACATATTCGCCTTTGGAAAAGGTACATTGACGATGCACTATGGACACCGATTTTGATCGGCATGCATTGGATATGCATCATAGGTTCAAACGACGAGGGTACCCAAAGCACTGTATTAAAAAGGCATATTTAAAGGCATGTACCACTGACCGTATGTCACTTTTACAGAAGAAAGAACGCCCAAAAACAGATAAGATCGTGTGCTCTCTTACCTTCACGAATTTTTCAAAGGAGATTACTAATATATTAAAACAAGAATGGTATCTTTTGACAACATAATTATAATTTGTTTATAATATGTACATAGTCTCTCCCTCATTTTTACTCCATGTTTACATTCCCTGTTCAATGTAAAAAACTTGATGTAACTGCTTACATTCTTGTATGTTCTGTTTCAAATGTAAACCGCACTGATTATAATAGCACGGTATATAAGAAATAAAAATAAATAACATTATCGTCTTTTGCATCAAAAAATATTATGTCCCTGTAACTTAATTTATATTGGGAAAACTAAGACAGGTCCGTACTAGGATAATAGAACATCGAAGTTGTATACAAAGGGAGGTTCCAGATAAGCCCCTTGTTACACATCGGTTGAAAACAAAACATACTATTAGTGACCTGAAATATTTAGTTTTGAGGACTGTAGTGCCGCACTGGAGGGGAGGAGATGTCAATAGATCACTGCTCAAATTAGAACAGCGTTATATATACAAATTTAACAGTTTGGAGCCGAACGGACTAAATCAGGAAATAGATTTTTCTGTGTTTCTGTAATCCAATTTAAATTCAGAAGTACAAAGTTTTTACTGATATTACTACACCATTGGAACATACTTTTTTTTAACATGTTCAAGCTGCACCATATAGTGACAGTTTTAATCTAATGAACCAACAATACTGATCAATAATAGGTTAATATTTTGACCACACGTAATATGTGAATCATTACTGGAATTTAAAAAAATACAACCACATTCAATGGTTCCTTTATTTTTTATTTTTATTTATGTGTAACGGTCATGCTTATTAGTACAAAGAGGCCCCATTAGTTTTTATACACTTTTTTATTTGCAGTGTTATGCCTCATTTACAATATATATATTTTTCCTATATTATATAAGACATATCGTAGTGGATTTTGAGAGATACCTGTTTGAGTAATCTCTTTGTTATGTCTTCACATTAATGTCTGTATATCACTAGTTAAATACACATTTTCAATCAGAGCATTGTACAGTTATATCAACATAAATGTCATTTTAATAACATATTTACATGTTATTTTAAGTCTCATTTTAACTGCAACCGATTACTCAGCTTAGGTTGATTGTATGGCCACTTGTTCCAGTTTCTTTTGCATTGCCCATCATCGGGAGCTTGGCAACGCCCCCTTTTTTGGAGCGGTTCCCTCAGCGTCTATTTAAAGGTTTGTTGAATTCAGCACTCGGTTTTTAAACACTACAATTGACACTACGCTGCGCATTTTTTGAGAGGCATCATGTCAGGCAGGGCCGGCCCGTCCATTGAGCGAGAATGTTTTTTGCACAGGGCCCCGCGTTTCAGGGGGCCCCATGCAAAAAACATTCTGATCCTAAAGTAAAATTTAAAAAAAAAAAAAAAAAAAAAAAAGCTGTCTTCTCCCGCTGCCGGGGTTGCCGCGGCAGTATCGAGTGTGCCGCGGGGCCCCCCCTGCCCAGCAGAGCCTGCCCTCCCCCGTATCACCTCTCTCTTCGTAGCTGCAGTCTGACGCGCCGGCTTTCAGAGCGCGAGGGGAGAGTTTCTCCCTCGCTGCTCTGTTAAGCCCGCGGGGGCAGATGGGAAGTTCCCATCAGCCCCCGCAGGCTTAACAGAGCCGCGAAAGGGAAACTAGTCCCTTCGCGCTCTGAAAGCTGGCGCGTGTGACTGCAGCTACGAAGAGAGAGGTGATACGGGGAGGGCAGGCTCTGCTGGGCAGGGGGGGCCCCGTGGCACACTCGATACTGCCGCGGCGGCCCCGGCAGCGGGAGACGACAGCTTTTTTTTTAAACTTTTCTCTGGGCTGGGCTGGGGGGGTTAGGAGTGGTGATGGGCTGGGGGGGGTTAGGAGTGGTGATGGGCTGGGGGGGTAGGAGTGGTGATGGGCTATGGGGGGGGTAGGAGTGGTGATGGACTATGGGGAGCTAAGTCTTTATATGGGCTGATGGGATTAGGACTGGAAGTGGGTTGATGGGGGGTTAGGACTGGTAATGGGCTATGGGGGGCTTAAACTAAAAATTGGGTGATGGGGGATTAGGACTGGAAATGGGCTGGTGGGATTAGGACTGGGAGTGGGCTGATGGGGAGGTTAGGACTGGTAATGGGGTATGGGGGGGCTTAAACTGAAAATTGGGTGATGGGGATTAGGACTGAGAGTGGGCTATGGGGGGCTAGGACTGGTAATGGGTTGGGGGGTTGCTAGGACTGGAAATGGGCTGGGGGGATTAAGACTGGAAATGGGCTGGGGGGATTAAGACTGGAGGTGGGCTGATGGGGTTAGGACTGGTAATGGGCTGTGGGCTGTTGGGTGGGGGTTAGGACTGGTAATGGGCTAGGGGGGGCTAGGACTGGAAATGGGCTGATGGGGGGGTTAACACTGGAGGTGAGCTGGATGGGGTTAGGACTGATAATGGGCTATGGGGGGGCTAGGACAGGAAATGGGCTGATGGGAGGGGTTAGGACTTGAGGTGGGCTGATGGGGTTAGGACTGGTAATGGGCTGTGGGCTGATGGGGGGGGGGGGTTAGGACTGGCAATGGGCTATGGGGGGCTGACTGGAAGTGGGCTGATGGGGGATTAGGACTGGAAGTGGGTTGATGGGGGGGCTAGGACTGGTATTGGGTTGGGGGGTTGCTAGGACTGGAAATGGGCTGATGGGGGGCTAGGACTGGAAATGGGCTGATGCAGGGACTAGACGGGAATGGATACTGGGTGAGGCTGGAACTAGAAGGGAGCTGATGTTGTGGGAGGATTAGAAATGGGATGGGGCTGGGAGAGTAAAATGGAGAGGGGAAAAATATTTTGTGTGGGAGGGATAAAAAATCTACAATTGGCCGGGTATTGGGAGAGTAAGTGGGGATTGAGGATGGAGGGGTAAAATTTGAGTGGATGAAATAGGAATGAGGAAAGAGCAAAAGGAGAAAGATTAGTATGTTAAAGCAGATGTAGAGAGAGAGAATGGAAAAAAAAAACTAGAAGAGAGAAGAAAGGACAAATGGACAGCAGATGATGGAGAGTTAGCAGAAAACATGAAGAAACCAGAAGAAAGTGGCTGGAGCAATTGCAACTGAAAAAAAATGCACAAAAGGTAGAAAGATATCTCTTTATTTTGAATTTATTACCTGGAATATGAAAGCTCTGGGAAATGTGCATCATTAACGTATGCGCTTTGTTTGGAACAAGAGGAAATTAATTTATAGTTTTATTTCTACAGTGTTGTTGTACATTCCAAGTTTGGCTTTTGGGGTTCCCAGTTTAATTATTGCCTTCCTGTTTCTAAATTGTGATTCCTTGTTTGGTGATGGTCTATGTTCTGCATGTGTAACTGAGCTGAGGTATTCTGTTTATGTAATTCCTATTAGACATTGCCACTTGTTCTCTTTCCCCAGTAGGTCATGTATTGTTCTCTGAAATGTATTGGTTTAATATTTGCAGTGTTGCCTTTTGATAGGTAGGGTATGGTGCTTTGTGAGTCCTGGTAGTGCTGTTAGGATACGGCGGGTTTGCTATGGGTTCTAAATGGGCAGTGTTTGTAGTAGTTCCTAATGTGCCTGGCGGTTGGCACTGGATTATAGTAATGTAGAAATCTTTTAGTCTGTCTTTATCCATACACTCATTAAGAGACATGTTTACTAAAAATTAGTGTATGTTAGCATTATGCAAATATTTATGCAAATAAGGCCACTTATGCAAATGAGGCCCCGCACCGAGTCTCCGCACATGGCCCCGCACCCCCCTTGGGCCGCCCCTGATGTCAGGTATCCTTTTATGGTTTCTACATTTTGCATCACACTCTATTGTTTTTTTAAACGTGCTCTTCTTCAAAACATTCCTTGTATTTTTTGCTTTGCAAATGCCGGTTAGTCGAGATTTCAAGGATTGTAAGATTATACACGAGTGGGTGGCTGTGCATTTTTATCCTTTCCCCTTCTCCTTTTATTTAAAACAAGGAAGTTTGTAAATTTGTTGATATTTTATCAGTAGTAATGCAACAGTAAACAGTGTACAACAATCCGGTACAATCCTCCTTGATATGGTCCAACATTGTAATGTCTGCATATATTTTCTACACAACTATACACTTTTTTAAACAAACACACAATTTTAGCAAAAAGCATTATATTGCTATACTAGCATGTATAAATGTTATCTAAATATTTTATTTTCTTTAACGTTTAACTGTAAGCAATTATTTAGCTCAGTTTTATTGCATGGCCACACGTTCTAGTTTGTTTGCTATTGCCGATCAACGGGAGCTTAGCCACACCCCTTTTGGCGCGGTTCTTAGCGTCTTTTAAAAGGTTTGTTTTGTTCAGCATTCGCTTTTTAAATATTACATATGACACAACGCTATGTTTGAGGTCTTATGTAAGGCAACCCTTTAGATAGGGTTTCTATATTATGCATCACATCCAACTGTTTTAAACGTTTTTTGAAACGTGTTCCTCTTTAAACATCCCTTGCATTTTTTGTCCAGTAGAAGTCAGATGGTTGAGATTTCAAGGTTAATAGACTATACACGAGGGGGTGGTTGTGCAGTTTTATCATCTTACCTCCTCCTCTCATGCATGCGAGAGTGTTTAAACTTTTAACAGCAGGGATGTAATAACAGTTAGTGTACAACACGTTTTTTAAAAAGATTCTTAACAAAATTAGTGGTCCATTACTATAATTATGATATATATAGCTTTGGAACATAATTTCTTTATTTCATACTGCATGTATAAGTTGTCTCGGGCCAATTGTCATTTTTCAGGCTACAGGTTAGTAGATAAAATACATGATGTTCCCCTTGTTTATATAGTACTATATCAAACATTTTCTTTTTGAGTATAGTTGTATCTAATTATGAGTCCATTTTTATGCTGTAAATTGATTTATTATTAAGTTTGTACTACCTTTTTGTTATCAGCTACGCAGGTTCTATAAACAGTACTACTGTTTTATCCATAACAGTTGCGCACCTAGGGTGTATTATTGTAAGTATTTTTTATCATGTTTTATCATTTCACATTTACTTATGTCTTTCCTGTTTTACATTTATATTAGTTTATGACTTCACATTGCCCTGCGTCTACTTAAACTGTATATAATGTGCATGTTATGATTTATTCAATATTCATAATGTATTTTGAGTGTTGATTAATTCATGTTTTTTTATTTTTGAATTTTGTTTATTGTTCTTTTAACTTTCTTAATTTGATGTGATGCCTTTTTGTTTTTAAAGTTTTTTAAATTATGTTTGTTAACAAATGTGTTTATTTTTATTTTTATTCTTTTATAAGCTGCAATCTTCCCCTGAGGAAGGCGTTCGCCGAAACGCGTTGGGGTAATTCAATAACGCAACTGTGTTCTCCATTCTCTCTTGCTCCTTGTGTATCCCTGGGTTGATTTTGCAAGAGCAGCCTGCTCTTTTTGTGCCTTGTCTAGTAACCCCCCTTCCATGAATTGGTGTACGGATCTCCAGTAATCCTGTACCACTGGGCAAGTCCACAGCATGTGAATCAGAGAAGCGCCCTCCTCTCCACATTTGGGGCAATTGGTCCAGCTGCTACAGTATATCCCATCACCCACATCCAGCCCGGTGAAAGATAAGCACGCTGAATAATCCGATACTGCATGCCACGAAGGGAGACCATGGCCGTGAAGTGCATTATCTTCCCAATAAGTTACATCACAATCTCGCCAGTCAACGACATACTAAGATCCGCATTCCACATTTCAGCTAATTGATGACACAAATTCTGAGACGCCCGAATGGCAAAAGAAGACTGAACCTGCGACACTGTAATCCTGTCCGATTCCTCACACAAGAAAAATTCCTCTAAGTCAGAGCAAAACGAACTAGACAAATGGCTCCCCTGAATATAGCTACGAAGCTGATAGTAGGAGAATAAGTCATTAGACCCCAATTTAAACTGAGTCTGTAACTCCTCAAAAGACAAGAGGTCCCATCCTCCGATACCACCTGCTCCAGGCTGGACACTCCTAAGTTCTGCCACTGCTGAAATCTTGAAGCCATCATACCCAGGATGAAGTCCACATTACTCTGAATCGGGAGATAGACTGATGGTAAGCAGAATGTCCCAATCTACCACATATCCATCTCCAAGTCTAGAGCATTGTATAAACGAGGCCACATTTCCTCAATGAGGTGTTGGTAATTTGCGGGAGTGGGGCATGTAACCCCATATCGGAGTGCCAAAGGTGCAACCATTGCTTGTTAGCACCTCAAAGGGGTATAATTCTTAATATCAAATAACCAGTCTTTTAGATGTCGTAGCTGAGAGGCTAAATTATAGGCCTGGAAGTCAGAAACTCCCATGTCTCCTCTGCATCAAGACCCTTTAAGTGTCTTTATCGCAATTCTAGCCCAGCGGGCCGCACCACAAGAACCGGAGTGGACAGCAACCCATCTAACTTGGTTAAGTCTTTTTTTCAGGAGCCACACGGGCAGTGCTTAACAATATACAGCCACCGCGGAAAAAAGGAAACCATCTTATACAAGGCAATTCTCTCCCCCAGCGACAATGGTAAGTACTGCCACCGAGCCAATGCCTACCCTGAATTGAGCATCAAGGGGCCTAACATTACAGCTATACAGATCTTGTGTGTTTACTCGGTATCTGAATGTAGTCGTTTAAAGAAAGTATTAAAATGGTTACATTGTGGGACTCATTTTGTAGGATTAATTCAATTTTATACAACTCTGTGTACAAGAATTTTACTGGACTCTAAGATATCTTTCCCGATCCAGTTGGGCAGAGGCACCCCACAGGAGTGTCCTCTCTCTCCCCTTTTGTTTAACCTTGGTCATCAGACAGATTGAAGAGATTGAAGGCACATGTTACTAAAGCATGGTAAACTGGTAGAATAGGGGTTAAGTGCAGTGCATTTTGGCTACGTGGTAGGCCAGCAGCGAGCTGACAATATACAACTGTGCTAAAACATGCCATGCTACCAGAGAATAGGTGGGGTTAGGGTAGAGAGTGGGTGGTAGTGGTCATGCTAGTGGCATACTAGCACAAAGACGCTGCTAGAGCAGATGCAACTACTGCCGATCCCCAACCAGGCAATAGGTTGCACCAGACTTGCTAGCATATCACCAATGTACAGCCAAGACATGAATTTCAAGTAGTTTAAAGCTGTGAATAATCCCACACATACCATTCTTGACAATGCTGGATTGTAATGTCCAGAACTGAACCAGGCACTTGCCGTAGGGTATCTGGATCAGATGAGCAGTTTGGTGTCTCTACCACAGCAGCGGAGCACTACAGCCTGTCAGCCACAAAACCAGGATTTGAGATAGCGTAGTTACTCACCTGTAACAGGTGTTCTCCAGGAGCAGCAGGAATCAGTCCTCACATATGGGTGACGTCGGCGCCGACCGGAGCCACCGTGCGGAGCATTTCCCCAGCTTTCAAAGAAAGCCTTTGGGAATGCAGCATGCATGCGCGGTCCCCTTCCCGCCCAAGGGTTGCCATCTTGCTCAGTCTGATGACATAGCTAAAAGACAGCAAAAAACAAAATGAAATATATAACTGCAACTCCAAGGGGAGGAGGGAGGGTCGTGAGGGAGGATTACAGCTGCACCAGGAGAACACCAGTTACAGGTGAGTAACAAACCATTCACCACGACCAACCAGGAAGTAAGTACTCACAAATGGGACTTCCCAGCCTCTAGGCTAACCGAGAACCCAAAGCTGAAAAAATAAGCTCCCTCTAGAGCCTCAGCATGAGTGATAAGAATCTTCTCTGAGAACGCCCCCGAACGGTAGCCCAACACAAGGGCCGAAGGGTAGGAGTTGCCTAAACCTCAGAGATTACGGAGTACCGCCTGTCTGAAAGCACTGTCCCTGCGGGACTCCCTCTCGAGGCAGTAATGGGCTGCAAAGGTTTGGCTTGAAGACCAAGTAGCGGCCCAGCAGATGTTTGCCAATGGAACAAAGCGGAGATGAGCTACTGACGCAGTCCTTCGCCCTGACATGGTGGGCCGTGACTCGACCCTGCAAGGAGAGGCCGGCTGCCCTGTACGCCCAGGCGATACAGTCTACTACCCAAATGGACAGGGTACACTTGGAGACAGGTAACCCCAGCCTATTAGGGTAAAAAGATACGAAGAGCTGAACAGCCCTTCGATTGCCCCTGCGTACGGTCAATGTAGAAAGAAAATGCCCTCCTACAGTCCAGGGTATGCAAGACCATTTCAGCCTGGCTGGCATGCGGCCTGGGAAAAAAGGTCGGAAGAACCACCTCCTGATTGAGGTGGAAGGAGGGGAGGACAACCCTTTGGAAGGAACTTAGGATGAGTCTGTAAGACCACCCTGTTCCCTATAGAACCGTGTGTACGGTCGATCAGAAACCAGAGCTTGTAGTTTCACTCACACGCCTCGCTGAGGTAAGAGCCACCAAGAACAACGCCTTCTATGAAAGGAAGCGTAAATGACAGGTAGCCATCGGCTCAAAAGGTGGGCGAGTAAGTTGTTGCAAGACCACATTCAAATCCCACTCAGGGGCTGGTGGACGAATCGGAGGCTTGAGCAAAAGCAGGCCTCTGAGGAAACGGGCCACTAGGGGGGGGACCGATAGAGACTGGCCCTCCACCGGCGAGTGGTGCGCTGATAGAGCACTGAGGTGGACCCGAACAGAGTTGGATTTAAGGCCTTGGTCCGACAGGTGAAGCAGATACTGCAGCACCACTGGTACCAGGCATGAAAATGGATCCTCTTGGCGCTGAGCACACAGTTGGAGAGAACCTACGCCACTTGAGGGCATAAGATTTCCGGGTGGATTGTCTTCCTAGAGGCCAAAACCACCTCCTCCACTTCCTAGGCAGAGGTAAGGGGGCTTAGAACTACCCTTTCAGCAGCCAGACCATCAAATAGAGGGACTGGAGTTTGGGGTTGCAGGAGAGATCCCTGATCCTGAGACAGGAGATCGGTTTGCACCCCCAGAGGGAGTGGAGTGTCCACCGCCAAATTGCAGAAGGAGTGGAAAGCATGGTTGCCTCGGCCACCTGTGGGCTACCAGCATCAGCGAGGCCCTGTCCCGAAGAACCTTGATAGGGTTTCGGGCCACAATAGGCTTTGGATGAAACGCATACAGCAGGCCCGTAGACCAAGAGATTAGGAAGGCATCTGCTGCTAATCGCAGAGGATGCGGTTGTCTGGAACAGAACCTGGGTAGCTGACGGTTCAGTGGACTGGCAAAGAGATCGATGGTGGGAAGACCCCATTTTAGGAAGATCTGCTGGACCACTAGGGGATTCAAATGCCATTCGTGAGGCTGTAGAATCCTGCTCAACCTGTCTGCCAGGTAATTTTCCTGGCCAGGTAGATAAACTGCCTTGAGAAACATGCCGTGCTTGATTGCAAAGGCGCACAGGGCCTGAGCTGCTTGACACAGAAGCCTGGATCCTGTGCCTCCTTGTTTGTTCACATAGAACATTGCTACTTGGTTGTCCGTCTGAATCAAAACAGACTGGTGAGAGAGGGACATGAGAGAAAGTTTGTAGAGCTAACCGAAAATAGCCTCGCAACTCCCAACAGATTGATCAGGCTATGTGGGCCTCCCAAGGGGACCATGAGGCCCTGAGTGGCAGGCCCCCTGGCAATGTGCACCCCAACCTTGAAGAGAAGCATCAGTGGTCAGCACCTGTGTGGTGGTGCCTGGAAAGGCACCCCTTTTGTCAGGTTCGGGGAAATGCAGCGCACCACTGCAGAGAGGCCGCTAGTAGTTGGGACACTCTTTTCTGTCTCTTAAGTCTCCTGTGGCCTGTATCCACTGAGCTCTGAGGCACCATTGAGCAGGTCGCATATGGAGACGAGCATTTGGAGTTACATGGACCGTGGATGCCATGTGTGCCCAAGAGCCTCAGGAAATGTCTGGCAGAGGACCAGAGATCCACTGCGAAAATGTTGGGCCAGAGCCATCAGTCTGTGAGCCCTGTTCCCGGGCAAATAAGCCACTCCTTGTAAGGTATCCAACCTTGCCCCTATGAACTCCACGTCCTGTGAGGGAAGCAAAGTGGACTTTGCGAAGTTTATGACGAAGCCCAGGCGCTGGAGAAGAGACGCAGTGCCAAGAGTGGCTTGTCTGGCCTCCTGTGGAGACTGACCCCTGATGAGCCAGTCGTCCAGGTATGGAAAGACAAAGATGCCCTTGTTTCTAAGATAGGCCGCCACCACCGCCAGGCATTTGGTGAAAACCCTGGGTGCGGAGGTTAGGCCAAATGGAAGTACTCTGTACTGAAAATGATTTCCTCCCATTACAAATCTGAGATATTGTCTGTGGTCTGGATGAATGAGGATGTGAGTATAAGCATCCTTTAGGTCTAAGGAGAATAGCCAATCTCCCTGCTGGAGGTAGGTCAGCAGTTATCCCAAGGGCAAGCATCTTGAACTTTTCCCGCTCCAGAAACTAGTTTAGGTTTCGTTAAGTCTAGGATAGGCCGGAGGCCTCCTGTCCTTTTGGTACCAGAAAGTACCTGGAGTAAAAGCCTTGCCCTTTCAGGTGGTGAGGCACCAGTTCCACCGCCTGCTCCTGTAGAAGGACTTGCCCACTCCTGAAGGAGCGGGGTTCCTGTGTAGAGGGGTCTTGGAGGCTCCCCTGGAAAATAGGAGGGAGGTAACTGGTTGAAGTGGAGGCAAATAGCCCTTTTGGACTATTGCTCAGTACCCAGGTATCCAGTTATAGCTGACCATCTGTGGACGTACAGTGTCAGCCGGCCTCCTGTGCTGAGTGGAGCCAGCTGTGGGGGAGAGGCTATGCAGTGGGAGTCAAAACCCCGCTCCCTGCTGTGCAGGAGCCGAGCTGGCGGCTTGGGGGTTTTCTGCCTACGGGGCCCATGTCCCTGCCCCTTGGCCTGCTGACCCTGTTGGGGAGTTGTAGCAGGCCTGGAATTGAGGGTAGGATTGTAGGCAGAGGCCTTCCTCGGGTAAAAGGGCTTTTTCCCAGAGCCCTTCTTCTTCTGAGAAGGAGCAGAAGTCTTCCTGGACAGCCTTGCCCTGGTGAGAATCTCAGTCTCGATTTCAGCAGCCTTTTCAGCCATGGGTTTGCCAAAGAGGTTCTCACACCCGGCAAGGGACATCGACCAACTTGTCCTGGACCCATGGCTCAAGGTCCGATGACTGCTATCGGGCTGAAGCCTCGAAGCCATCATAGGCTGCTCGAGATATAAACTTCGAGCACTCTCGAATCCCCGATGACAAAGTCTTGAACCTCTGCAAAGGTTCCTTGGGAGAGGCCAGCAGATAACCCGGCAATCTCCATTGCCAGGTCTCGGAGGTACATGCCCATGTACAGCTGGGTAAGTCTGGACACGGCAAGCCAGCATAGAGCCCTGGAAGCGGCTTTTCTACAAAGGGCATCCAGGTTTCAGGCCTCCCTGCTGGGGGGCACCGAGGAGTGCATCTTCTGACTCTTCAGATGCATGGCCGATTTCCACAACCATGGAGTGGTGCGGGTATCTGTGCCTTCTGAAACCCAGGGCTCTTACGGACTCGATAAATGGAATCGACCCGTTTGCTGAGAACCACACGGCACGAGGCCTGTGCCTTCACATGCGGAAAAAAGAGCAGCTGTTCCAGCATTGGAGGAAACCGGTACAGTAAAGGCCTACTTCGGTGGAGAGTCATAATGGGAGGGCCTCGAGATCCTCGGCCCTCAAGGATCCTCCTCGGGAATCCACGGGGGCCAGGCCAAGGGCCTTGGCCATGTCCCTCACGAAGTCTGAGAAAACTGGGTTTCCGTCCGGAGGGGAAACCTTCTCCGAGGGTTCAAGACTCCAGTGAGTCTGATGGGACGCACGGGTCCGAATAAGTGTCCGGGGACTCCTCATCATCCATCTCCCACCCCGACCCCTCTGAGGAGGAATCACGCCCGGCCCCGCGGCCCTCCCCCCCGGTCACGGGCGGTGGGGCACCAATTGCCATCTGCCCTGAAATGACGAGGGGTACTGGTGTCAGAACGACTCCTCGGCCCCATACGGGGAGGCCGAGGGAGACCTTGCGCCGAGGAATCGACTCGAGACCGCATTGACTCGAGGATCAGATCTCGGGCCCTCCAGCGGGTCGACGTGGACGTCGAGGTTCCACGGTGGGTCGGGGCAGACTGCACCGGTTCAAGGACCTGCGAATCAGCACTCGCTGCGTTCCCGTGACTGAAGGGCAGCCAAGCTGCTCTCCCAAGGCCTGCCAAACCTGGAATCAGAGCTCAGGAGAATCAGCAGCCCCCGACTCGGGGCCCGACGTCGGCCTCCCCTGGAGGAGGACAGTTCCACCGAGGGACTACAGCATTCACGTGACTCGGGGACTCCGGCTCCACACGAAGGGGCACAATTTGGTAGGCCTCTCTGACTCCGAGGACCCGGGGACGGCGGTAGGGGTTATGCGATCCTGGCCCTCGTAGGGAACAAGGGGCATCCCCGAGCGCATTTGGCCGCCCTCCCGGGTTTCTTATTCCTTTTGTGTTCCCGTTGAGGGAGATCCCCGCTCGGGGGGTTCGGACTCCCGAGATGTCGAGGCCCTCTGACGGGAAGGCCGGACGTGGAGTCAAAGGAGAAGATCCTTTCTCTTTTTTGTTGATTTTGTTGACGGCTCCTCAGCGCCTTAGAGGACATCTTGCCGCGTTTTTTTTTTTTTTTTTTTCGGCCCCCACATGGGCAAAAAAACAGATTCATCCAGATCATGATCGGGCCCGACGGCACCGGTATGGCAGCAGTCATGTGTGTCGGTTGAGAGACATCAGTTTCTTACCACCGAATTCACACGTTTTGAACCCGCTGGGCAATCCATCGGGGCAAAGAAAAAACGTGCCACTTGCAAGGTCAAAAAAGACCGGGCTGCCATGTGAGAAAAGAAAAAAAAGCGCCAAAACCCTAGTCTCAAAAGGAACAAAAAACCGAAAAAAAGTAGCTCCGGGGCTCGATACCGGTGGCTGACCGTGCCCAGGCGGTTTGAAGCGGGAAACCGGGGCATCGAACTTGGCAAAAAAGTGCACGAAATCTTCGAATGAGGAAAAAAAATCAACTTTTAACCGGGTGTGGACTAAGACACACGGCCGTCGGGCTCCACGGGAAAAAAAGAAAGAGCGGGACTGTGCAAGATGGGCACCCTTGGGCGGGGGAAAAAAGGGGACCATGTCATGCGCGCTTGCATTCCCAAAGGTTTTCTTTGAAATCTGGGGAAATGGCTCCGCCCGGGGGAGGGCTCCAATCTGCGCCGGTCACCATATGTGAGGGACTGACTTCCTGCTGGGGTCCTGGAGAAATATGGAGTATTGCTGGGAGACGTGGACACAGATTATATACAAAGCAATATCACACTTGAAAGTATGATGTTCACGTAGGAATTTGCACTGATAAATGTGAGGGGCTGATGTTTTGTGATGAGCTGAAGAGAAGCTGGGAGATGGGAGATAGTGCTCAGTTGAAAATTCCAAATACTGGCCAAATAGCCAGGGTGGGAGACAGCAGACGTGCAACTGGGAGAGGAGAAAGGAAATCAGGTTGGTTGCAAGCAACTGGCAAAATGAAGGTTTGGCACCAATACGTGCTGTTGACCACCCATCTCATCTGCATAGGGGAGTCCATGTAACCATTGCAAACACGCACTTGGAGGCTATGCTCAGTGTCAATGGTCCCTATTGACATGGAAAAAAAGGATGGCCCTACCCTGGGTCCATAGGAGGATAAGCCTTTGGCCTACTGGCTCAGAGCAGCCAATCTATATTTTCTGCACGGAAAATGGGCTATATTGATTGGAGCTCCCTGATCAGGGTTTCCTGCCCCTGGGCCCTATCCTAGCGGGGTGAGGATGTTCCACAGCCTGGGGAGCTCTTGGTGGGCTCCCAAAGGCCTGTGGGCCTTCACTTCCCTGAGAGCTTGGGATGTGCTCTAGCGGGGAGCTTCTTGGGGGTGCCTCTCTCCAGAGAGGTTGTAGGGTCTCCTGTAATATCTTCCCAGAGCGATCCCCATGATGGGACAGCCTCCCACCTACCCTTCAGCGAGAGATCAGGCCACAGTAATGGGTGTGCCATGGGGGGTCTCTGGATACTTTGGAACACCATGCGAAGGTGAAGGGTTGGGTGGCCCAGCCATTAGGCTCCTTAATCTGTGTGGTCACTTTGTAGAACCTGCTGTTCTACAGGCTTCACGGTGCCTCCGTCTCCCAATTGGGGCCCAGGCTCCTCAACGGCAAAGGCAATGGCCTTAATATATATGGACAGGGACAGGGAGGGTTCCCCCTCCCACACCAGGGAACCCTTCCACCGACCGCATGGGTAATTGAGCATCTTGGATGCCTCAAGGTGTGAGAGAATTCATACGGCTGTTCCACATGGTGGACACTGCTGACACCCTCCCTGCAAACATATGGGCCCCCTGCTCATTCATATGCTAAATTTGCACCATATCTCACCCAGAAAGGACCACTGCATGATCTCTATGTGGGTGTGTTTGTGTGTTTGCTTCCCTGATTTGCATACCCTGCCCCCTTGAACTTTGGCCCATAACTCTGAGCTTTTCAGAAGGATGTGCATATTCCCAGGTCAGCCTTCTTAAACCATCACTGGCCACTTACTATGGGCTCTATAGTAGTAGAGTAGGGGGGCCCAGGTATTGCTGTCATATCTCTGAAACTTTTGATTAGCTGACTGCCAGACATAACATTCCACCCCCCCCACACCTTGATAGCAAGCAAGTGCAAGGCCCCATATAGTGAGCATTCTCACAAGAGTACACGAGCCTCCAGAAGTGCAGTCTCTATTACAGGCACTAGGGATGCACCTAGAAAATGGCATTACTCCTATACCATGACATATGCCCCTGCAATTACCACGGGCCACTATGTCCCTCAACCAGTACAATTATACGCAAACTGCATGTTTGAGTCACACTAGGTCAACGCTTTTAGTAAAAACATTCCACATAAGGGTATCCAATGTGCTTATTTTGAATGCGGTAAAAACTTGTGGTCTAGACAGATTTTCTGACTTGCCTCTCTAATTTCCAGTTGCTTGTGAATTTAATGTATTTAGTAGACTCCTTCTTCCAATGGTCGGATACAAGGTAAACTGGGATAAAAACCAGAGAATATGGGACCCCAAACAGATCTTCAATACCTTAGACATTACCTTTAACAATAATCCTCACCAGGACTTGTCTTTGCAAATCGAAGCAAAATTTAAAAATTATATAGAGGACTTGATGCTAATGATTTACAAGCATACTTTAAGTCAAAAATGCTAATATGCGGGACGCTCAGTCCTGGTGGAGTAACGCTTGTATGAAACAACTAGAAACGTAGAAAAGACGATGACAGAAACAAGATCCACATAGCATATCTAGTCTGTCCTTCCATATTCAACAACTACAACAGTCCCCTTTTTTCCTTTTAGAGATCCTGTGTTTGTCCCATGCTTTTTGAATTCAGATACTGTTCATATCTCTACCACCTCCACTGGGAGCACTATTTCCACGGAGTCCACCACTCTTACGTAAAGAAATATTTCCGCATATCACTCCTGAATCTATAACCTTTCACCCTCATCCCCATGTCCCCTCATAGAAGGGAACTTGCTTGCAATCGAAAGAGGCTCTCTCCATGTGTATTTATGCCACGGACGGTCCATAGATTTAAGATTCAAGCGGTGGAATGCTTACTAAAATGGGTATAATTCATGATATGACAAATGTGGGATGATTATGTAAGGGTAGTAGGCCTCAGGGCAAGGTCCTGCAACTCAGAGTGGGTAACTGGGTGCCCTGGCAACCTGCTGGCCTGTAGCGCACTGGCTGTGACATGGAAGGGTTGCTGCATGACCAGCTGGCTGCAGGAATTTGAAATCGCCCGGCCCATTAACATAGGGCCGATATTATTGGAGGACAGCTTGAAGGAGGTGTGCAGGGGGGATGGGCGGGCCGTGTTCCACGATGTCCACAGGCCCAGTGCCTCCTGTACCTGTGGGCAGCAGTGGAGGAGCGCAGCCTTCCAGGTTGAGGACCCAGCAGTGAGGTTTTGTGTAGCAGTAAGAGTGGGCAGCTGGTTGACTGAGAGGTAAGGGATTTCAGGTGGCATCAGGAGCTCTGGGGGGATGGGGGGCGGTTCTCGGCCGAAGCCTCAGCAGTAATTGTGGCATGGGGGAACGGGTCTGAAGCAAGGGTTTTATAGTTTTCCTTTGCCCAATATAACAGAGGGAGGAATGCGGGGGGGCGCACAGGGGAAAAAGAGGGGCTAGGGCTTGGGCAGGGGGGCTGTGCCACAGGGCCAGCAATGAGTTACTGGGCCTCCGGGAGTAGGCATAGGGATAGTAAGAGAGGCACAAGGGAGGGATGCATGGGAGCAATGGGGAAAAAATGGTTTTGTCCACCGGGGAAGGGGAAAGGTAGGGGGCCACAGCATATCCGGGATGTATCAGTTGGGGGGTGGTAAGCGAGGGGAGACTCTGAGGGGCCAGGGCAGATATGGGTTGAGCAAGGTGGTCAACTGCAGGTTGGGTGGGGGGGAATGCGGAGAGGGGGCACAGGAAGGCACTGGATAGAGATGGGCCAGGAGGGCTGGTAATTGAGGAGGGGTGGTAAAGGGGGGGGGAAGGGTGGGAAACAGAGTGTGCTGTGGGAGGGGAGGGAGGCAGGGGGTTCCCATGATTGCCCTGGTGGTAGTGTGGAGGGGGAGAGTAAAAAGGCCAAAGTTGGAGGGCCGGGGAAGGACACAGGGGGAGCAACAACAGTGAATCAGCTCAGCTCAGAATGGGTCGGGCACATGATGTAAGTCAGGCTGGGGTCCTTGGGAAGATGTGCAGCTATGGGTTGTGGAACTAGGTGGGCCTGGTTTGCCTGGGGGGGGATATGGGGCGGGGGGTTGGTGGCATGGGGGACATATGGCGGTTGGGGCCAGGTGGGGAAGGGAAGCTGCTTATGCTCAAGCCAATGGTAGGGGGGAGTGGTGTGGGTCACAATGGTCATGGGGCCTAGGGTTGCCCTGCTTTACTCCCCTGGGATTGGAATGCACCCACCACACCGGGGGCCCCATGGGTGACCTGCGTACCCCGGAGGAATAGTAGGGCAATGGTACTAAAGGAAGGCTGGCTGCCATCTAGCCACCAAAGGGGTATGGGGGTGTTGTCTATAGGGAGATGTGTCATCTTGGGAGTGGGGAAAAGGGGCCAACGCGTGACAGGAATGGAGAGGGGGAGAGGAGGGGGGGGTATGATCCTGACAGGGGCCATAACTCCCAGTGCAGTGCCCTCGGCGGGTTTGCGTTACTCTCTACATAGATGACAGTGGAGCAAGAGGTCCGGAGTGGGTTCACATGGAAACAGAGGCCAACCAGGGTGCCGCACACAGCAAATGGGGATGTCATCGTGGAGCCTTCGTGTCCCGTGGAAGGTCAGACTAGAGGGCCAACTTTCAGCCAGCAGAAGGTGAGCATCCTGTCAGGGTGGAATACACAAGGTCTGGTCCCCATCTCCTCTCTGGGGTCTGAGAGGGCCTGAGTGGCTCCCGAGCGCGAACCGACTTTCTTGTGTCTGCTACTAACTGGGGGTTGGGGGGGGGGGGGGGGGGGGGGGGGGGGATGGGGGGGTGGGGGTGGGGGGGGAAGAAGACGGACGTTAGAGCCAAAGCGCAAACATACACACAACAGGTTGTCAGAACGGACTCTACAATCATGGTTGTCCATCTACATCACCCGGGTATGTAATCAGCCAGTGTGTGTTACGGCGGCAAAGGTAAGCTCGCGTGAGGAGAGGGGGACAGATCTGCCTCACTTTGATCGCAATATTCGGAGCACTGGGGAAGGAGGTTCCATGGAAAGTAGGACACAACTGATTAAGAAGAGGTGGCATATACAATATTTTTTTTGGCTGCTGGAGGGGTCGGAAGTGCTTCAATGGGGAGGAAGATGCCAGAAGAAAAAGAAGAGGAAAAGGGATGATGGAGAAGGTGGGCAGTAGGGGTTTTTTTTTTTGTTTTTTTTTGTGCCAGAAGGGTTTCCCTGAAAATGCTAATAGACAAGGGCTTTTTTGGAGATTGCAAGCAAGTTGTGGGAGCATTCTTTCCAGTCAGTGGCAATAGGGGGCGATATTTATGCATATGTGGATGCCATACATAGTGGCCTCCATCACGGTGCTCATGAGGGGTGGAGGATTGGCTAAATTATGAGGAGGACCTTTAGTTGATATAATGGAGGAAGAATGTGCACGTCTTTTTGGGAACTTAAAGATACCTTAAACCTTCTCTCTAGCCTCTCAAACAGATGTTTGCGAAGCGCGGATAAGTTGGGGGGAGGGGTGGTGGCTCGGGTCACAGGGTGTGGAGCCCAGGTGGTGCCAGCAACGGGGCGATGGTCCTATTTAGTAACATGGTGGGGAGCACCTTGGTGCCGCCCAAAAGCAGGAGTAGGGAATGGGGACGTTACCTTATTGGCCACATCACTTTATTTAAATATAGAGTCGTCCTTCGTCCGGTTCCCGCGGACTGCAAGGTTCAGCTTGGTGGATGCATGTTATCCCTCTGTGGGGGCAGTCCTGGCCCGCAAACGCAAATGCTAGCCACAAAGGTGGTGAGCTTTTAGGGGCTATCCCCGCTAAGCAAACGCTGATGAAGAGCTCGTGCAGTTTTGGCTACGATCATCAGTCAAGGTTGCGGCCTTGCAGTTCAGGGCTTCTTTAGTTATGGGGGAGGTGGATGGGGGGGGAGTACCAGTTTTGTTGAAAAGTGGCTTAGAGCGGGGGTTTTCTCATTGCTTTTCCTTTTTCAAGGGGGAGTGCGCGGGCACACGACAGCGCGGATGCCGTGTCAGCGTGACACCTAGTGGAGGTAGGGTGGGACCAAAGTAATGGCGGTGGCGTAGAGCACTTGGTAGAAATTTGCAAGGCCTTTTGTTTTTTTTTTTTGTTTTCCGGAACCACTTTTTTTTTTTGAAAGAAACCCATTTGTCATTGTTTCCCCCTTGGTCTCGAAACCTATTTCCAGATTGTTCCCCCGGCCTTCTTTTCCCTCTCCTGATTTCCCGTCCTCCCCATGGGGGTTTGTTCCCAAAAAAGGACCTGGAAAGTTAGGATCCATTCACAAATTTGTCTTTTCCCCGTAATGCATGGGCGATTCAGTGAATGATCATATATCTTATGGAAGCTAAACCATTCAGTATTTCGTCTTCTTCTTTGAACTAGCGGTCTCCCTAGTACAATCAAAGTGGAACTTGGGGGGGCCCTAAGTGGCTAAAGTAAATAACCAAATCAAATTCCACTTTTTTCTTTTTCGCGGCTCCTTCCAGTGCATCCCTTCAGCTTTTTTCCCACTATATTATTGGGTTTTTCGGTTTGAGAATGTCTAATTATTTTGATGTGTATGCCAATGTGTTGCGCAATTTTCATATGATGGCCTACTTTCAAAGAGTCTTTTTAGGTAGTTTTTTTTTTATTTTGAATTGGGTAGTGCTGCGGCAGACGGAGAACCAGTCTGGTTCACATTATTTTGGGATGACTTCCCTATTTGTTGGCCTTCAGTAAGCAGATACTTGTGCAAACCACTGTTGATGGCCTTTTCTGAAATGGCTAAGGAGTTTTTTGTCGTGCCGCTGGCAGCAAAGAAGATGGTGGGTCTGATGAAGTGTCTTGACTTTCCTGGGGACCAGAGCTTGATTTCGTGGCCTTGGCAGTGTGGACGTGATGCGGGAGAAAGGTAGAACAAGTTGAGAGATTTGATATCGGTGGAGGGGGTCGGATAGCAAGGTCACGCGTTGCTGTGAAGATGCAATCATCCGTCGGGTTTAGCCTCAATTTCGTGTTGTTGTGTCAGGTTATACTGATGGGGCGCCCCTTTGCACAGCAGCTTTGGGCATAAGGCCAGGGGTAGTAAAAGCCTCATCATCACATTCGGGGGCAAGCGGGCATACAAGAGGATTTGTAATGTGTGGAATGCATTGATTTGGCCGATTACCAATGGGTCAGCACAAGGCTGGCAGTTGGGCCAAAGTATCCCAACACTACTACAGGTTTGCATTTGTTTGTGGATGCAGAGGGTGGTTGGGGATTCCAGCTGTATTGCCAAGGGGCATGGTGCGTGGAGCCATGGCCGATGGAGTGGCACGCTTGGGGACTGATATGCAATGTCCCCTTTTTTAGCGCTTTTTTCTTTTTCCCCTCTCCCGCGGGTGGCCTTGGTCGTATGGGCTGAGCATTTAAAGAATAAAAGGGTGGTGTTTGGTGGTGACAATGTTGGAGCTGGTCGAGGATCATTAATGGACGAATCTCCCCCCCAAGAGTCCATGGATGGGGGCTCTGATGTAGGTATTTGTACTCTACTGCGTTGCGACTCAAAATATGGACCGCTAGAGCTCGCCAATGGTAACCTGGTGTCGCAGAAATCACATTAGCTGATTCAGTTGTCTCGTTTCCAATGGTTTAACAGCTCCATCAGCTGGACACCTGGGGTGGAGGGCGATCCAGCCACAACGGTGCCCCCACGTATCTTTATGGCACAGTGGGAACCCAGATGTGAAGGCATTGGTTGCAGGTCTGTCGAGGTTGGCACCAGCAACCCTTTGGATTTTTCATGCCTTCGCTGGATATAGGTGACTTTCATTACAGACACGGATGGGTCAGGGGTTTTAAGGTCACCCACGACGAGCTTGCTCGGATTGATTATAGTGTCTGGGGCCAAGGCTGTGGGGTGGTCCAATGTGGCAGCTACTCAACTGTTGTCATTGGATGGTTTTTTTTTTTTTTTTTTTTTTTTTTTTTATTTTCCTTTTTCAGTAAAGCAGTGGGATGTTAGCAAGCAAACAAACCCGCGTTGAGCCTACATCTGTGGTATGGTGTGTGGCAATCTGATTGCAGGGTTGGGATAATGGGCTCCTGTGTGCAGTGGGGAATAGGATGGCTGCTGCCCAGGTGACCTCCCACATTATTAAGGCTATTTTGGTCCTTACTTGACAGTCACAGTGTCGGCTTAACGCAGGCATGTTGTTCCGAGCAGTGTTTTAACTCACGTTTTTTGGGGCCTTTTGAGTCAGCGAATTAATCCCACACTCCAGAAAAAGGGGGCACAGTGGGGGGTTTTTAGCTAGAAAACATGTGGTAGTCGAAACAGAAACAGTTAAGCATATTTGTCTAAACCTGATCCAAGACAGATGAGGAAGGGTGGGAGGGGTGGTCTTGTGCTCTGTAGAGCGGTGGGGGGGGGGGGGGGGTGGGTGCCCTTCTGTCCGGTGCCATAATTTGCAGGGCCTACCTGGCATCAATGCCCTGCAATGGGAGGGCTTGCTGTTTAAGTATGAGGATTTCTCTCCATTGACAGAGTTTTCAGTTCATGGCAGTACTGTGCATGGTTCTGTGACAACCGGCAGTTCGCATCCCATTCATTGCGAATAGGGGCTGCTAGTAGTGCTGTGGCAGGCAGAGCTGGGGTGGAAGTGGGCCGAGCCCGTGATTTCGGCAGATTGACAGGTGGCATTCCGGTGCGTATGGCATGCAGGCTACGTTCGCCCCAGCAAGATGAATGAGTGTGCAATGGGGAATGAGAGGGCAATGAAGGGCTAAGTGGGGACAAGGAAAAGCACAGTTACTGACCTGTAACAGGTGATCCTCGGGGAACAGCAGGAATAAGTCGTCACATATGGGTACGTCGGTTATGCGGGAGCCAGCGGGGGAAGGCTCCCCAGCGTCCAAAAAGAAAAGCCTTATGGAGCATCCCACACGCATGCGCGCTGGCCGTTCCCGAACATTCACTTCCCTATCAGCAGTTGGGTTTGTAGCTGAGACCGAAGGAGGGAAGTAGACAAATTAGAGAGAGAGAGAGAGAGGAACAACTCCTAAGGGAGGTGGGTGGGCTTGGGAAGACTTATTCCTGCTGTTCCCAAAGATCACCTGTTACAGGTAAGTAACTGTGCTATCTCCCGGAACAAGCAGAAATGAGTCGTCACATATGGGGACTCCCAAGCTAGAGATGCCTAGAGGAGGGTCCCAGCATGTTGAAAATCTGGGCCATGCTATTTCCCAGAACCTCAGGCTGCCAAGGGGATGGGAGGGTAGGAGTTGGAATTAAAAGGGGTGTGCTGTGGAACAAGCTGGGATAAACAAGGTGTATAGAGGGGGAAGTCCGTGTGTAGATCATAAATGTTAGTAAATATTGACTTCCAATTTTCTAATGTGGACCTTATTCAAAAGTATTGCGGAAAGTATTTGTTGAGGAAATAGGGGTCTGGTGCTAAGAGGCCAGTACATTAGCCTCAAAGAAATTACCTCTCGTGAAGTAGAGGAAAATAAATTTTGCAAGACAGGCAGAGGTCAGAAGCCTTAAATGGCCTAGAACTAATCCCAGAAAGACAAAACTGGGGGAGTTTCAATGAGGTTGGACCTTGGAGGAGAAGCTAAAAGATGCTGGAGGCCACAGTTGAAAGATCTTTGTCCTTGGAGCAGAAAAAGGCTCTAGAAAAGAGGAGGAGATAAATCTGACTGGTTTGCAGGAAAAGGATGGGGTCTTTAAGACCCCTATATCCAAAATGAAAGAAACAGTGGTTAGTGAGGCGGTGTAGCCTCCAATTTCTTGAAGATCAGTAATGTCTTCCCTTAAGTTGATGTCACCTTAGGATAAGGACTTTACATGGAGAGCTTCAGATGTAACGTAACTGGAAAGGGTATGGTAAAAGAAGGTAGGTTTCTAATTTACAAGAGAAATTGGTTGTCCAATTAAAACGCTATGGTATGCTGGAACAGCATTAAAGGGGACAGTAACAAAATCTTTCAGGAGTCAGATATATGTGTGGTAGAGAGAAGAGAGAGAGATTCACTTAATAACAAGAAAGGGTAAGAAATGCTTGAGAATATGAATAGAGAATCTCTTTCTGCGTTACAGGTGGAAGAACCATGGGGAAGGTGTACATGGAAACCAGGTGGAATGCTTATTAATTAGGAGGAGAGGTTCTAGATTTATTTAAAATTGCTAGCCTTTGAATAAACCAGAAAGGGAGACCTACGTGAAGGGGTGCAGAGGAGATCCATAGTCTTTAAGACAACAAGTATGGATCCTTCTATAACTTCAGTGTGGAGAAGAAGAAACAATAAAGGGGGATACCATGTTTGCCCCTCTATTAGGGCTATATGAGTATCATGCGTCTTGGTTCAGCATAAGACTTCAATGAAGTATGGGGAATTAGAAGGAAATGCACTAGACAAAGACCGGACGGCAGTGAAAAGGAATGCATCCAGTTGTAAGAGTTTCCCCTGGAGATGTGGAACAACCCAGGGAATTGAGCAATTCCTTATGCTTTAACGTGGTACTAAGTCCTGGTTCCTTTCCCTTACAAAGGAAATTTTACGGAGGATGGTAAGAGTAGGAAAAACCAGTCATGTAGGAGCATGACTAGGCAAAGCCTTTTTAAAACCATCTGGAAGGTACCTACTAGGAATGCCTCTGACGCTCTCTGGCAAAGGCCCATTAGTTGCAGAGCTTTTTTGTATAATGGCAGAGAGCATATTGTAGGTTGCGTAGGTGAGATATGGCTGTTTGATTGCCAGTGTGCAAACTAATCTATTCTGTTGGAGCCAAAAAGAATTCCAGATGGGCTAAGAATAGTAGGACAGGCCGGTTCCCTGCAATGATAAATTGTCCAAGTAGGTTTTGGAACCTCTTCTTGGAAATTCTTGTTATTAAGGCAGCAGACAAGGTTAGGTCCTATAGTTTAGGAAAGGACCGACAGACATAATTCGGCAGTGGTAAAACTCAATTCTGGTATGATAAGCTGTCTTTAAAGAAATAGTGAGAAGATTGCAAGGGGGGAAGGAAAGCTCTGTATGGAAACCACCTTACTGGAGTTAGGTATTGAAGAAAAGAATATGGGTTTAAAAAGTAAGCCCTCCAATTGAATAGTATCACTCTTAGACTGAAAGTCTCAACTAAGAGGGATAGAAAGTAATACAGAGTTGTGAAGACTTACAATTTGGTAAGTGTTCTCTGAAAAAGGTAAAGCCCCCTGCAGTCAAAACTATGAGATATCCTCGCCACAGGAAAACTGTCAAGGTGAAGGGCATAGCCTACCTTGTTGTTAGTTGTTTCTCCTCTTTTTCCTTTAAAAACGGAGAGGAGGAAAGCATAGTTACTTACCTGTAACAGGTGGATCTCTGGCGTAACAGCAGGAATAAGTCTTCACATAGGGGTACGTCAGTACCGACGGAGCCTGAATCCCACAGCGACTGCGTGCCGCCTTCCCGCCTTTCCAACTGGATCTCATCAGTTGAGTTTTATAGCTGCGACAAAGAGGGAGGCGAGAGGGAAAGGAAGAGAGATGAGCGAGGAGAGAGACAACTCCTAGGGGAGGTGGGTGGGTTGTTGTAAGGAGACTTATCCCTGCCTGTTTTTTTCCCAGAGAATCACCTGGTACAGGTAAGTTGAACTGTGCTATCCTCCCAGGAACAAGAAGGAATGAGCCTTCACGTATGGGGAAACTCCCCTAGCTTTGTTGATGGCCCGGGAGAGAGGCCCCCAGAAAGTTGTGGTGTCCTCCTGGAAAAGGGCGTTGCACTTCCCCACATGGATCTCTTGGCATCCCATGGAGGGATGGTGGGTAGGAGTGGATTAAGTATGGAACAGGTGGTTTGTGAGAACAGCCCCTGAAACCAAACAAGGGGCATCCCGTGCGGGAGTCCCCCCCCTTTGTCTAAGCAGTAATGGGCCTTTTGTGAAGGTTACCTGAACTGGGGACCAAGGTGGCTTTTTGCCTCGACAGATGTCATCGATAGACACGAGAAAGTTTTCAGAGGCGCCATTGAGGCTGCCATGGGCCTTCTCACATTGTGAGATGTTGACCAATGGTCCCCTCCTAGAGAAATGTTTCTTGCTCTGATTAGGCGAAAGAAATACATTGGGGCGAATTTCCCCCCGTTTGGAAAGAGTTTCCTCGTTGGGAGACTGGTGGTGTCCCAAATGAGAAGGATCCAAAAAGCCAACAAAGAGTTGGGGAAGACTTTCTAAGTTGGGCCTGGGTCCTCGGTAAAGTAAAAGAAAGCCCAGAGCTAGTTTCACAGTCCCCAGGGTATTGGAAGATGCTCTCCTGCAACTTGAAAAAAATGCATGAGGCCCTGCAAAAAAGAACAGGATAGGTAGACATCTTGGTTGAGGTGAAGAGGCGAGACCCACCGGAGGGCATAAAATGTTGGGAATTTCGTACTAAGGAAACCCACCATTGTTCCATGATGGAACCTTGTATAATGTGAATTTCAGCTACTAGTGATTGCAATTCAATGATGGTCAGCGGGCTGATGTGATTGCAATGATAACAGATAAACCCTTCCAGGAAAGGTATTTCAAGGAGGTAGTAGATAAAGGTTCAAAAGGCGGCTTTCCATAAGCTGAACCCAAGAACCCCAAATTTAAGTTCCCATGCCACACGGTGGTGGTTCCCCCTAATGGGAGGCTGTTTTTTGGTGTTTAAAAGGAGGCCTCTCATGAACCTTGCTAACAAGGGGACTGAGGTAGGGGAAAACACGTTTGTCCATTAAGAGGCTTGAGTGAAAACTGGCACTAAGCACTCAGATGGACTCCTTAATGAAGTGTGTCTTTAAGGCTATGCAATGAGACAGATGCAGGAGATACCTCCAGTAAACGATTCTAAAGGTCTTGACCGGGGGTTAAGACCCCCCTTTCCAGAAACACCAGATGGTAAACCTTTTTCCACACTTGAAGGCGTTAAGAAAGGTCCCTAGTGAAAGGTTTTCTGGAAGCATTGGAAGAACATCTTTTTCACTTGTTTTGAGAAAAGAGGGAAGATCCTGGCGAACTCTAGGCCCCCTTCATGCAACCAAGGCCCTGAGTATGCAGAGGAACTAGGGATTTGGGAGGCCACAATTTTCCGTCCTCCTGAGAGAGGAGGTCTTGAGAAGACCCTCCTAAACGTCCTCAGGGAGGGAAGCTTGAGAAGGAGCTTGTCGAAGCAGAGGGTACCACACTTGCCGTGGTCCAATGTGGAGCTGCTGAGGGAAATTCAGTGTGGCCTCTGTCTCTCTGAAGCTTGACATAGGGTTTTTTTTGGGGGAATTAGGGGGAATGGGTTTGGAAAGGGGCAAATTACAGGGAAGTATGGAACCCAGTGCAAGGAGCAAAGCATCCCCTTTGCCTGAGCCCAATAGCCGGAGTTCTGGCACAGAACCGGGGAAGTTTGGCATTTCCCACCCGAACTTTGCAAAGAGGTCTATGTCCGGGGTATCCCCAAATTTTTTGAAAAATTTGTTGGGTACACTGGTCCCATAATGTAGGGACCACCTCGGGTGAAAGCAGAACTCGGGGGGGGAAGAGTCGTTCCTGTGCGTCCAAGGATGTTTTGTTTGAACCCCTGGAAGATAGACCTGCCAGAAAGAATTGACTGTGATGCTTTGCCGCTCGTGGCGAGGGCCCACAGTAGCAGAGCTTCGTTGCCAAAGCGACAGAGAGACAGTTCCTTATGCTTGTTTATGTAGGAACATAGCTACCTGATTGTCCGTGTGGACAAAAGACTGTCCTGTGGCTGCGAGCAGGGTGTGGAAAACTCGTTAGCGCAAGGAAGAAGATTGCTCGGAGTTCCAAGAGCTGATGTGGAGAAAAGTCTCCTGTGGGGCACCAGATGCCCTGGGTGTGGGAGAGGTCCGGAAGATGAGCTCCCCAGCCCATTGGAGAAGCATCTGTTGTAAGAGGGTTGCCTGGGCTTAGAGTGCGGTTGAAAAAGACACCCCAAGCAAGAGGTTCTGAGGGGACTTCCACCCAATGGAGGGACAAAATGAGGCCGGCGACTGGTGTTTGCTATTTTGTCTGACAGGGCAGCCTAATGCCTGGGTCCATTGGGGGAATAAAGTTCCACTGAGCTGCTCTCATGTGAAGGCTGAGGCATATGGTACCACATGAACGGTGGAAAAGCCAATATGGCCTAGCAACTGTAACAACCTCCCGAGCAGTGGAGAAGGGGTTTCAACTATGCTTGAGAAGCTATACTGAGATCAAGCGAAGGCAACGTGGCCTGGGAAAGAAAGGCCCTGCTTCCTTTGTGGTATCCAGCAATGCCCCTATAAAACTCCAAAGGACTGAGTAGGATTCAAATTGGATTTGGGGATGTTTATTACCAGCCCGAAGTATTTGAAGGATACGCAGTGTGAAGGTTAGAGCAGTCCTGGCCTCTGATTGACTGGGAGCTCGAATGAGCCAGTCGTCAAGGTAAGGGAAAGACAAATATTCCCCAGGGTGCGCAGGACAAAGCAGCAACCACTGCCATGCATTTTTGTGAACACCCTTGGTTCAGAGGCCAGGCCAATGCGGGAGCACTCTCTATTGATAGTGCTTCTCCTGGAAAAGGAACCGGAAGGGAACATTCTGTGAGTTGGATGGATGAGAAAACAGGCGTGTACGCGATCCTTGAGATCTTAGAGAACAAACGCCCATCCTGGACTATGAAGGTATGGCAGCAGAGTTCCCAGAGAAACCTGCTGTGGGAACCGCTTTTGTCCGCCCGCCGAACAGCTCACGATGCTATGCCCAAATCGCGGCAGTATGGCGAAGCTGTGGGGCAGGCGCTCCCGATCCAGTTATTTAAGCGGCGTCCCTGCTGTGGGATACCGCTTTGCCGGAACGCCGAACAGCTAACGAGATCCGGCCCAATCCGGGCAAGTGGGAGCCAAGCTGCAGGGCGGGCCCGATAGGGCAAGCGAGATTTAAAGCGGCGTCCCTGCAGGCACCGGCGCGCCCGCGACTGGCCCTTAGGCGGTGCGAAACTAAGGCTGGAAGGAGAGTTACCACGAACCAGCGGAACCAGTTACAACAAGAAAAAACAACTCCCAAAAACCGGGAACTGCAAGAATGTTATCGACGGCGCAAAGTCACACACCAGGATGGTAACCTGAATCTCACAATAGCACCAGTCGAAACGCGACCCAATGAAAAGAACATAACTGAGACACTGACATTACCGGCCACACACAACCGGACCCATTAATGCCGACTGATACGGCCAACTATTCACTTGACAATACTCGTGTTGACTGCTATTATTTGCTCCTAATACTAATACGTTCAGGCTGATACTGACTGTTGACCGGGAACTGCAAAGTTTGTTACTTATTGCTAATCTACTTGATACTTGATAGGTTTGTTACTTAATGCTACCTACTGATACCTCACCACTAGAACTGTGACTGTTACGTGATGATATTACTTAATAATCATTGCCCCTTTCCGTATTGATAACTACTGATACTTGATGTTTTCCAAGGACTTAGCCAAATACGAATGTTACCGGATACTTGCTGATACTGATACTGATACTGCTGTCACCGAAAAGTAATTGGTCCAGAAGGGCCAACCCTCTGCCTGTGACCAGCATTGTAATGCTAATTAAAATTGTGTTAGCGCACACGCACTGCGATATGAATATACTAAACATTTCCATTGGAATATGTCTGATCACTCTACTCCCAGCATATGACATCAACACAAACCCTGTACCAATACTACACTACTATGCAGGCTCGCTCTACATCCTCTATGCCATACACACGCCTTCAACCACCCTTACTCACACTCTACCGCACCTCCAGAATAATATCGTACACACACCACTTATCTCAAGGGCCCAAAACAAAAGTCAAAATAGAAAACAGAAGCACCACAAACCAAAAGCTACTATAAAAATGCTATAGCCAAGCCCCTCCCTGGGGGCCCCCCCCATGCGGACACATAAATAAGACTCCGATAAACACGGTGGGAGGAGCTGTAACATCACACGTATCAATGCTCGATCAATCAGAAACAAGACCACACTTCTCTACGGACATCATAAAGGATGAGCAGCCTGGACATCCTCTGGTGTAACGCGAAACATGGATCACTGGCACTGATGCAGCCTTATTGAACAAGTATAAGCACAGACCCGGGTTATAACCTGTATAAACTGCCCTCGCTCCAACAAAAGAGGTGGAGGAGTTCTCAATATTGCTAAAAACCAGGCCTGCACCACGATCATGCACGTCCTGGGACTCAAAACTCAGACATAGATCTACTCAAGGGGAGAGAAGAACAACCAGCAAGATCTAATTTTACTACATATTTACAGATAACAACTCGCCACAACATGAAATGACTTGCTGTAGCTTTGGAAACACATCTCCTCAACTCAACCGAAAAACAAAATTCCAAATCATTATAGGTGACTGAAACTGGCTTCAACAACAGCAGCGCACGCAACTACCTTCCTGGAAGGCTATGTCCACAAAGGGGTCATCAGCAGCCTACTAAATGAGCCCACACATGAAAAGGGCAATATCATTGATCATGATCTTCACTCCCTCGAGTAAACAGTTGCAACGACGAGAAGCCTTTGCTCAAGATCAAAGCAGTACCTTGGTCTGACCCTCGCCAAATCGCGATGAAGATTAAAACTCCTTCGTTACCAAAAGACGCGAAAAGCACAACGAGATAATGCACCAACAGAGGAGCTTCAAACAACTAAACCGGGAAAGTCTTACAAGTAACATCAAGGCGCACATTGACCTGGAAAAGTACAGAAACTCGATACACTAACAAATAGCTGGGACATTGGAATACAGACTACAGCGAACCCAAAATGGAAAAGAGACATCAATCCAGGTCAAACTCACACAGAAACAAAAAAACAAAAAAACCCGGGTACACAGCAAAGCTGACCAAAAGGCAGCAAAGCACTCAGAAAGTGTGAAAATATAAAATGGAGACACCCAGTAAGCACCAAAATCCTATTGAATGCAAAGCTGAATACCTCAAAACCAAACCATCCTTTTCTCTGAATACAAAAAAAAGAACGCACACTGGAATCGCTGCGAAACGGGTCGAACCCCACATAACCTGCTAAATAAAGCTATTCACAACGCGGGGGAACGATTTCAAATAGTGAAATCACTAACCACAACGTCCCAGCCGGAAAACATCATGGTACACTCTAAGCACAGTCCTCAAACTCTTGCAAACCATTATGCAAAGCAAGCTGACAACTATCCTCACCCAACTCTCTAGGGGGACACAATGCATCTGGAAAACTGACAGTGGAGCAAGAGCAAACATGGCGACGAGTGTCACAAAATTGATGATATACAAACTTTGAAATAATAACCAGTATCAACACCACCACCTCCCCGCTAGATCCCTGCCCAGCTGCATGGATCAAGACCGCAAAAAAAGGATATCGTCCACCAGGGTCTAACACATTGGAAACAAATCACCTGCGTCAAGGAAATCATGCCTAAACCAGCTCAAGAAGTCAAGATTAGCCCGATCCTAAAAAGAACAGTTTTCACTAAACAAAAGAGGAACCCAACATCATACCGCCCAATCTCTAGCAGATCTTTCCTAGCAAAGATCATTGAAAAGGCAAGACCTCATTAAACTGCCAAGACCACCTCGCCCATGACCATGAAACCCTGGACAGTCAAGCACGTACGGTTTCAGAAAAAAACAATGGGGTCGAAACTATGCTACTGGCCCTGCTTACAAAAACCTCCTAAAGGGACTAGAAGACAGAAAAGAAAATGTTTATTATCATTTGCATCGACATCTCTGCCGCTTTTGATAACTGGTCCATCATGGAATCTCTACTTAACAAGCTGGAATCAATTGGAATATGGAGAACCCCCCTGAAATGGTTATCATCTTACATACAGAACAGAAATCGACAGGTTCCAATGATTAAACGGCGAAAAAGCAGAAGCCTTTCCACTCAAACTCAAGGCATACCGCAGGGTTCCGCACTATCAGCATTAATTTTCAACATCTATCATGCAAAATCTCAGCGCATCTTCAGGGAAAACAGGGGAATCAATTACCAACATTTATGCCAGACGATATTATGCTGTACACGCATTTATGTGCCGAGGGACCCCAAATATACGCAGCTCTGAAAACCGACTGGGCGAGATGTTAGGATGGCTACAACAAAACCAATATGACAAGTAACCACAAGAAAAATGAAGTGATGTACATTATCCGGTTAAACCTGAGGGCATTCGAACCTCCTCCGACAATAACACTGTGTAACAAAAATTACAACACTAAA